>CALNVZ010003429.1:28455341-28499601 GCA_940671915.1 Paracentrotus lividus | reverse complement strand
CAGCTTGTTACAATTGCCCCTGACAGAGGCGACCATATTTGGAGAGATTTTTTTTCTATCTTAGCTTAGGTATTCATCATTGAAACGTTAGCAAAATATGGCCTAAGAACATAATTTCTAAATATATAAACATGACAGCCGCAGCTCATCCACATATTTGTCCAGAAGAAAAACAATGGGTAATGTGAAATATTACTTTCATGCTCAAAAAACGATTTTTCTGCTGTAGAAAGTTCCACGAACCGTTAAATCTCCTAACACTCAAACAGCATGTGGAGCGATGAAATGCGCATGCTCTGTACAGATTTTAAGTTTGTAGCGTGTTTCTGCTAGGAACGGGAGCCTCTGTTACAATTGCCCCGTGTTACAATTGTCCCCGGTCTTCCCTACGTTAGAAATATTGTTCCATTCTTTAATTACAGGCTAATTGAATACTTCGTTACTATAGAACCCACGCTTAGCAACAGCAGTGAATAGAAGGTCGTTCAATTGATTGATTAACATGCGCGTTGCGAAAAGGACATCACTATTAGTTGCATTATCTTCATGTGAATTCCATTTAATGAGCAAACTGTACAGACACACACTTGATATACCCCGTAAAGCTTAAGATTTTGATTATAATGGCGATCTCCTTCCTGTGACATGACTGTGTGAGTACTCTTTTTTAATTCCTCATGTTTCAGTTCAGAGATAGCATAATTTTTTCACATAGATTAATGCTATAATCACCAACGCGAAAAATTATGTTTTGCCAAATGAATTTATAAATTGAGTGCATTTACAACTGTTAATACACACCATTTATTAATTGATTTTATTATCGTTACGATAGTAACAATCACATTACATTATGAAAATTGAAATTTAATTCTAATAATAAATATAGGCGCCACTTTTCTTTTAGATAACTTGTATCTGAAAGAAATGAATATTGGATTAGAGGCACGACTTTGGGATTCTGAAGTGGCTCTCAAGGACAAGTGTATACGCCGAAAATGCAAAAGCAGGTAGGCCTGCAACAAAAAGTCATGATGATGCAAGCCATGGGGGCGACTTTTGGGCCCCGTGCCCCCATTATTCGATAATTGCCATACTGTTAACTAATTCTGCCTCCTGTATTAATTCCTGTCTTCTGATTTATATCATCATAACATTGTTTTGTTGTTTTTTTGCTCAAATGCTTGTGAAAAAAATGCATGTTTTAATCATATCTTTATAATGTCTTCTTATATCTCAGATTTGACGTCTCTGACAAGGTGGTGAAGCCATATTAACCTCGTCCCTCGTGCTAGTCTGTCAAGACATCGCGGCAGAGAAGCGCGACGGACTAGCTTTTACACCGTGACCGACTAGCTGTAAAGCTAGTCCTGTTCAAAAGCTCGTCAGTCTGGGCATCACTACGACTAGCTTTTATGCTAGTCTGTCAAATAAGTCGGTCACGACGGACGAGCTTTCAAATTAGTATGTCGTGACCGACTAGCTTTCTGGAAAGCTAGTCCGTCGTGACCGACGAGCATTAAAACTATTCCGTAATAACCGGGTTGTGTTGAAGGAAAGCTAGTCCGTCGTGACCTACTAGTTTTAAAGCTAGTCAGTCTGGGCATCACTACGACTAGCTTTAAAGCTAGTCGGTCTACCCGTTTAGGTTTTCAGTGTAGGTTCCAAAATAATAAATACTGCATTACAATATTATCATAGTTTACAGATGGAGAAACCTATGATAACAACTTTGTTATAATAAAGTAATGATGTAATGATTTGGAATACCTGCAAATCGTCATGAGATAGGGAGTGAGACTGAAAGAGAGGGAGAGGGAACGAAATGCATGTATAGAGAGAGGGGTGGAGAGAGGGCTGTAAAAATTAGACTGAAATAAATTGAAAGATAAAGATAACAAAAAAAGAAAAAAAATGGGTAAGTGGATACAAGGCGAGAAAAACGTATTCAATTACTCAATACACATGGACGTATTTTTCAAACCCAACGGGTACCAATTTATTTGTACAGTGTCATATAAAAAAAAAATGATAACAAAATAATATGGTACAAGAGAACAGTGTCCTAAAATGTTGATTTATTTTTAAAGGTCCTGCTTTTGGGGCATCATCATGGCCCCACGCCTATTAGTAGATCAAGTCGATAAAAAATTGCACCACCGACCGGTACCAAAGATGACGTCATTGTTGTTAAAAAACTCATATAAAATCAATGACATATATTTGAACAGATTTGTTCAATTGTACATTGAAAGGGATCATCAATGGTCCAGATGAGTCCATTTAGAGATCAGAAGTCGGTCCCAGTGAGACTTTGCCAGAACTTTATTAGTTGCTCAAGGTACTCCCAAAGTGTTGCCAATTTAAGTCTATTTAGTGTATTGTTGTACTGCAGCCCCTTTAACAGAAAAAACGAGCAGAAAAACCTCCCTTCATACTTTCACAAGATTAAGAAAAATATATGACCAAGTAAAGCCCAAAGTTTGAAGAATGTCATTATAAACATTTATTTTCAATGATTTTGTCAAATCTCATTTTTAACACACGGGTCTACTGAGGTCTATTTATAGGTCTGCGCTCTCATGTGCGGCTTCGTCAACACGCCCTCTGCGGAGGCGCCAGCATAGGTTTGGGGGAACCCGATTACGCATTGCGCAATGTTTACGAACAGCAATTCGGGGATTCCCCGCAACAAGCACGGTGTACTCTAGATCCTAAACAAACAAAGAAAACGCCAAATACGTTGGATACACATCGGCTGACAGATGCACAATCAACACCGTACCTTTTCGCTTCATGTTATCTAATACAGCTTATGGCTTGGTATGGCGTCTATTGCCTGATGACATTGCCTAGAGAAGATTCGAGATGGTATTGCATACACATTGGCAAATTCAAATACAAATCATACGGTGCACCCTTGTACATTAACCGTGTTTGAAACACACGTAATAATCGAATGAATACAATCTATCAGATGCATCGTAATATGACATGAAACATTTTGCTTTACACACGAAAATTATGGTCGAGAGGTTTGTTTCTATTCCATATTGATCATCGGCCACACTATTTAAAGTTATTTCCATCACGCGTTTGCAGAGCATCAAAACGTAAAAGCGATGGCGGAGGACACACGAGATGTTTCTATCTGTAAAGAGAATGAGGATAATTCTCCCATTGACCAGGAAAAAGAGAAAGATGACGAACTCCTTGATGCTGTTACTGCTGAGCTTATGAGTTTGTTTGTACCAGATACAGTTTACAAGGTATTCGATACGACTAGGTAAGTACAATAATACAAAATTACTCTTCTGGAATATTATGATTATTAACTTTTTAATTTGACTGGGTTTTATAACACATGATAAACAAATGTAAGTATGTTTGGTGCCAACTCCATGGATTCGTAGGATGGCATTGAGGCATTGGGATTTTTTTCTCTCTCTCTTTTAAAATTCGTGGCAATCAGTCAGCCACACCATTTATTATGGATGTTATGAGAGGCCGATTAACTTATCAAAAGGTATTATATCATGGGCGCCTCTGTGAGGCGATTTTCATGAGTGCACATACTCTATTTTGATGTCATAATACAAAATCATGTCTTGACTAAAACGTATGGCCTACCCCACATTGTCCTCTTGAGGACATGGATTCATTCTCTTTGCGCTCCTAAGGCCACAATATTTGTAATATGTAAAAATTAACATGTGCAAGCCCAATTTATCACTTGATTTTGACTTTTAAACTTGCAATAACCTGACAATATTAGCCTCACATAATTTTTGTTTTAATGTGAAAGCTATAATGGTACATGGATATTCAGTGCTCATCAATATGCAGTACCATTTGTTTCCATAGATCATGGATAAGCACATTGTACTTGGTTTTATTTTTAAATGAAATAGGGGACTAAATATATAAAACATCTTTATTATATAAGATTTAAAAAATATGTATTTATCACGTCTATTTTGTAGTAGCCCAACGCCCATTGAGGATTCAGGAAATAATGATGAAGCTCTTCAAACAAAGGATGACACAGGACTACAAGTGGTACGCTTAACACGTTCACTTCCATTGTATTGTTAATTAGTAGTGACATTGCTTCTTGTATCATGTGTATTGAATTGGAATCAAATGAATGTATACATGAATTATTTATTTTTTTGAAATACTAAAGGTACAATTATCATTAAATTTACGTAGATTGTAACGATGACAATTATACAATGTAACTGTTATTCGATTTCGGGGGAGGGAGGGGTTGGTAGGTGTTAAACGCACTACGGACTTTAGCCGTCAAGAAGGTCATATATAAGCCATAGGGGTAGGGATAAGTCGGTCTAACGGGTTATTTTTTTTTTTTTTATTACGTTTTCTTTTCTTTCTTTCTTTTCTTTTTCTTATATCAATTTCTAACTCTATGAAAATTTAAAGTTAACGTATACCACATGATGCGGCATTAAATCTAATTAAACAAGACGCGTCCATTATCTAAATGCGCCAAGACGCAAACAAATGACGGGAAACGGCTACACAGAAATCTATACAGCTTGCCGCAGTAATAAATTAGCTCACAAAAAACTCCGTAAGAAGAATTCGCCTCAGTGGAATGTATTGTTCCGTATCGGTTGAGCAACTATCCGTGGAGATAAAGAATTGATGAACTGTAATCATGTTGTTGTTATATTCTCCAGAGCAGATGGCAGAAAACACCATTATGGGCAGTTTATAACATTTTGTCTGAATTTAATCAGAATATGCAATTCATATAAATTGATGTTTCAAACAATACATAGATTAACTTGCACAAGTCGTGAAGACCCGTCACATTTGTTTCTATGCGATATGCATGTGATAAGCGTAAATATTGATAGTCGAGGAAAGAACCTCTTATGATTATGTCAAAGTGACAGGACTTTTTTTAATCAATTAAAATGAATGTACCATCTCCGGAAAGCTGAGAATTCAAGCTTTTAATTGCCCTGTGAACAATAAGCTATAATATATAAGCGGCATCTAGGATCAAAACTATGCAGCGCATGAGCTATTTTGAGAACAAAATAACCATATTGTACAGGAATTTGATCTGACTAGGCTTTCGAATTGACACAAGTGACAGACTTTTTTTCCCTTTGCAATAAGTTATTCCTATTTTTGAAAATTCAGACTCTTAGCGTACTTATTCAACAGGGGCCCGCGGAGCCGGGGGGCTGGGGGCTGAGCCCCCCCCCCCCCACTTTTTTCAGCCAACCGTGTAAAAAATGCAAAACATGACCATACATTTGTGATTTTAGCCTATTCAGCCACCCCCCCCCCCCCCACTTTCGGCTCAGCCCCTCCACTTTTCAAAACGCTCCCGGTGCCTGTTCAAGTTTGAACATTTCTTGAAAGGTAAGTTGCTCGCCACAATAAAGAAATAAAGTGAAAAACTTCAACAACAAAAAAAAAAAGTCAATTGGCACGTTCGCTTTGAGTAGAATGGTAGCGCCCTCTATCTCTTAAGTTTACAACTAGAATTGATATGCTTTTCTTTTCTTTTCTTTTTTTGTTTTTGGTTCAGTTTGGCGCCCCTTATAGTTAATGGTACATTTGCCGCCTTACTTTAAGGTCGGTTTGACGCCCCTAAGGTCAATTTGGCGTCCCTTTAGTTTAGGTTAAATTTGGCGCCCCCTTGAGCGCCTACACATGCCTATTATCTACGGATTCAAAATGATGACGTGGAAAACAAAACTAAAAAAGGTGGAATGATAACGAATTTTTATGTAAGATGCGATCATGATAATTTTACAAGCTAATCAACATTATGGTATACAAATCGAATATAGTTAATTCGTTTCAATACTCCTCTTATGTCTTTTCCGTAATTAGTTTGCAGGGATCCTCCATCAGCTAATAAACACCTTTGATCAATGGCTGCATGAGACATCGGAAGGAAAGGCGTTCCGAGAAAAGTTTCTTAAACCTGAGGGGGAAGGGCAGATACGTAATTGGCTTCACATCTTGGTGCAACCACTGAGCCAGCTGAAGGATAGAACCCATCCTCACTTTAGGGAGATAGGTAATATGAATTAATCAATATGACTCAATCAGCATAAATAGACACTTTGGACGACGCCTTGTAATATTATCATCATAGCGCCATTCATTGTTAATGATAATAATAATAATAATGATAATACTATAAACACTACTTTTTTTTTCATTTCATTTCGTTTATTTCCATTTCCAACAAAAGAAATCAAAATACAAAATTTACAGTGTACATGATGTCTCAATGAAACATAAGAAAATGTTGAAAAAATAACAAGTACAACGGGCATAAATTAAAAATGTTGGTCATGGAGGGGACTGCTTAAAAGCAAGGCGTGTACGTTACTACTGCTACTACTACTACTACTACTACTACTACTACTACTACTACTACTACTACTACTACTACTATACTACTACTAATACAACTAATAATACTACTAATAATATAATTAATAAGCATGGGATTTGTATTTACCCGGACAGGGCGCTCACAGCATTAAAGATTCCTATCCATACCTATTCATCTCACTTGGGTCAAGTGTGGCAAAGCTGTATAAATGTCTTCCCAAAGGACAATAATAATAATAATGGAATGGACGGGATTCGAGCTGCGAAGCTTGTGATCGTCAGGCCGCCAAGTTTTCCACTCTTAATGACTCTGATCATCATCTCATTTCCTTTTCAGTCCTAATCAGAATGCATCTTTGTCTACTTCAAAAATAAAATACTACATTTTTGTATGACTACATATTACTACCGATTACGTTCTATTCGGTATTCCAAAACATCTATATACAGCAATATTAACAGAGGGCAAATAGCTATCATACAATTACAAAAAAACAAAAAAAAACTTTAACTAAATATTCCTCTCTTCTGCCGCGGAGTTGCTTTTTCCGGCAAAAACGATCCATGAATCGCAAAGAAGCATTAAACAATCCGGATAAGAGCCTGATCAGTTTAGAGTGAGCACTGAGATGAAAATTTCATATTAAGATTTAGGGGATGAAAGTATTTTCAGGATTTAGTCTAACGTCTCAAGTTATTAAAATATAATTTTCAGAGATATGAAATGATGAGAAGCCCTTGAAATATACTATTTTTCTAATGTCAATGTAACGGACGGACATTTTTCGGTAAAAGTAAATTAAGCCTCAGTTCAATATCTACATATCTTTTTTAATTGTTTCTTTACTGATACAGAGAAGTTGAAAGTAATTCTAAACAAAAGAAGAAAACTATGAAATTCATAAGCTGGGAAAATAGTTCTGTGCGATAAATTTTTATATTTTGACCCATGAAATGTCCGTCCGTGACAACAAAAAAAAAAGAACAAAGTAGAACAAAATTATTGTTTCCCTTTTTTATTGCTTGTTTTAAATAAAGATCATGGAAAGCTATCTCCCAATCGCAAGACCTTTGCTATGTAAGAATTTTACTTTTATAAATTGTGATGAATTTATTTCATATGAATTTGAAATTTTGTCCGTCCTTGACATTTTTTTTTTTTTTGGTCATGGACAGACAAATCAGTTCTTAAATGCAATATGCTGCACAGGTTATAGGCTAAATTAATTGTTTTCAAATACTCCAGGTAATTATCTTGAATTAAACGCTTAATTTCATTAAAATTAGATAGCATGATATCACAATCATATACATTACCCTCTCCCCCACATGCACACCAACATTCTCTATAATAACGTACAAATACAGGTCTACGCCATCTGTATGAACATTGATATCTGTAAATGTACATGTTGGTACTTCACTTTTAATAACTGTCACCGGCAACGTACCTGTGTTTACATGTATGCAAGTACAAATCCAGGAATCCACGATGTTTTAAGATTTAAGATTTTTGTAGACGGGATTATTTACGTCTGGGACCATTCTGTCTGTAATGTCACCATTTCACATCATCGCCGTCAAAATTGCTCTTGGGGAGGGGGTGGGGACGGAATAGTGAAAAAAGGGACCTTCGTCCGTCCAATATGTCATCCTTATTAGAAAAAAATATATATTTAGGTAGGGGTATGCTGTCTCGTTTTTTTTTTTCTTTCTTTTTTGTTTGTTGTTGTTTGTTTTTTTGTTTTTGTTTTTTTGTTTTTGTTTTTGTTTCTCGTTTTTTTTTTTTTTTTTTTTTTTTTTTTTTTCTGGTCGGGGGCGGGGGTGAAGGGGTAGGGCTGGAACCACCAGGACCCCTTTGATCCGCGTTTGACTTTAAAACCTTTATTCTGATTGGTTATCATGGTTATTGAATTGTATTACCGTGGAATTTTAATATTCTTTGACGGAAAAGTTGATTTCTGCAACAGCATCCCTATGATGTCTGTCCGTGACAACCAAAAGTTCGTCCGTGTCACTGAAAATGTCCGTCTGTGACAAAATGTTTTTAGCCGTCAATCAAAAACTGGAACTTCTATCAAAATAATTTTTACATGGCAGCAAGTAAAATTACTTGGCTATTGTATATTTTATTTGTGAAACATTGACAATTATTTTCGAGAGAAATGCCAAAAGAGTCATAAGAAGTCAGGAAACCCATTTCTATCTTGTCCGTCCGTGACATTGAAAATTTAAAGATTCTATTTTTAGCATGTATCCATGGCAAAAAAATTTTGCCATCATTTTACGAGTGTAAAACTAATTTAAACTCTTTTTTTTTTTCAATGGCAATGGTTTTATTTATCAGTTCACTTGCTTCTGTAGAGTTTATGCCTAATGTTCTGTTGCAACGTTTAGCTGTTACTAGTCTCCCAAATCAAATTTAATACGTGGAACACTTCTTGACATAAACATGTATATGTTTTCTTCTGCAGGACAATGGTTTGCAAACTACCATGCGACCTTGAAAATGGCGGTAAACTTTCTTCATGGGAGTCTAACTAGGCTCATGAACAGTGCTAATAGCGGAGGACAAGTGACATTTGATGTGGCAAAAATCGTCAAAGAGGTATGTTTCTTCGGTATTCTAACTTCACTCTGATGAAGACACACGTATAGTCATTAACTATTTTTAACTTTCATATGTTCTGTGTTCTTGTTGTTGATGTTTTTTTTTTTTTTTTTTTTTTAACCTCTGTGCCACATTGGATTTCAACAAGATGTTTTTACATAAATTTATCAGATTATGTTAAATTCCCAGTATAAAAATACAATTTACTGATGGCAAAAGGCTTCAAGAATTTGAGACAGCATGTCTATATTACACAAATTTCTTGTAAGGTACAGAGAAATCCTTAAGACAACAGGTGCATTAATAATTCCTGTGCAGAATTGTCTCGTCCTCCGTCCGCCGATAGGCACCTATGACACAAATGGATTACTCTAATACATTGCTTTTGTCTATTCTGTAACTTTTAGCTACACGGAATCATTCAACAGAATGTAGCCTTCCTGGCCAATGGCTAAGCGGATCACCTGAGGTTTAAACCTCCTCAGGGCAACTCTCATTCAGATCCCTCAGTCATATGAGGCCCGGGAACAGGATATCAGAACCTAGATACATATCTGGACGCAGACACTCCTCCAGCAAATCCATTGGAACCCATTATCAATGGTATAGCTAGGTATACGCCGAGTCTATAGACCACCTCCGGTTTTTTTTTTTTTTTCTTCTTTTTTTTTTTTTTTCTTTTTTTTTATTGTATGTTATCATGTATTATTATTATTATTTATTATTATGTTATGTATTTATTATTATATTTTATTAGTATTATTATTATATTATTTTGATATATTATCGTAAAGCAGAGTCAGAGTCCGTATTTTCCTTGAAAGACTTTGCTTTAACAAAAAGCACGAGAGTGATTTCAAGTGCAACTTTTAGTGTCCAAGTGTTTTTCGAATAATTCTAGTTGTGCCGAGAATCGCTGCTTTCTGGAGATCGTAGATCTGGATGTTCGGGAGAATCTTGGTGATGAGGCTCTCGATTCCCCTCTTCACCATCCCGTGTGACCAATTATCACCGGGTGACTTCTGCCTTGACGTTCACATTCGTTGGATCTCAATCCTCAGGTCTTGATATTTCAGCCGCTGTCCCTTTCCTTGACTGCGAGTTTATGTCGTGAGGGACGGATACTTCGATGATGTTAACTTTGTTTCCCTCTCTTACGATGATGTCTGGCTTGTTACAGTGATAGCTCTGTCTGTCATTATGCCGCAGTTCCAATGTATGGTACTTTTATCAGCCAGGGTGATTGTCTGTGGCTGATGTTTCCATGGATGGTCACATGCTTGAGTCCCACGATCCTTTAGAAGTGCCATGTATATGCTTGGCAATTTATCATGTCTGCTATATATTCTGTTTGGGCAAGATGGGGCATCCTGATGCCAGATGCATTAGAGTCTCAGGTTCTTCCCACATACTCTGCACGTGTCTCTACATCTGATTGCAGAATGGAGTTTCTCATATGCCGTGTCTTGATTACCTGATCTTGTATGGCAAATATAAACCCTTCCGTTCTCTTTCAGACCAGCAGACTTTAGCCATCCGGGGTGTTCTTTTTGTCAAACGAACTGGCGATTCGATTGTTTTCGTGGTGACCGTGTAGACGTTTTGCCTGTAGATTTGTCTCAATCGTTTGTTCAAGGAACGCTTCAGTCTGTTCTCTCTTTTCCCCGACTGGTAGAGCTATCTGGTGATCTGTCAATTCTCAATGCTTGTTTTAGAGCTATGGTAAATTGGCTGGGCTTGTCATAATCGTGAATGATAGTTTGGCTATATGTAGATTGGCGATGCTGTATTACTCCATATTCCATACCGTTCTTATCTGCTGAAGACCTCTTCCTCCAAGATCGCGGGAGAGTACAACCTTTCAAACAGCAGCTTTTGGGTGGTGAAGTCTGTGGCATTGTCAATTGCTTCCTTGTCATGACATCCAGCCCTCGTATATCCTCGATTTTCTCAGTTATATTATTCCAAAACTATACCTTAGCACGGGATAGCAAGTGTATTGATAGCCTCCATTTTTTGGCGTTAAGTTCAGATTTCATAATGAGCCTCAGTCTGTGTTTGTACTCTGTCTTTGCCTTCTCTTCATTACGTGTGGCTGATGCTGTCATTCTCTATCATGCGCAAGGTATTTGTAAGTGGATTCATTCGTCAGTTCCTTGATTGATACTTCCTCGTCAGATAGGGGCATAGCACCTGTCTCCACCCTTCTTCCGCGCGATAAGATGTAATCTTACAGCATCATTTCAATGCCAAATTCCATCCGAATTTCATCTGTGAATTGTTTAAACAATGGCTATCAGACTTTGAAGTTCATCATCATTTTTGCCATACAGCTTTATGTCATCCATATAGACCAAATGATTTACTGTCGCCGTAACATCATTTCCTTTATATCTATATCCGAAGTTTGTAGCTTGCAAGAGGGAGGATACTGGGTGAGAGCAAGACAGAAGAGTAAGGCGGACAATGAATCTCCCTGAAATATCCCTCTCTGTATCCGGACTCCGTCTACCTTCATTGAGTATGCGTCTGTTGTTAGTGTCAGAGTTGTTGTGTCCACAACTTCATGCTTTCAGATATGCACTGTATGATGTGTGGGTTGATATGATACACCTCCATAACTTTGATGATCCAGCTGTGTGGTACACTATCGTATGCCTTTTTGTAGTCTATCCATGCCATGGATTAGATTCGTTTGTCTTGACGAGCATTCCCGGTGATAGCTTATTTGTCAAAGAGTGGTCCTTGCATCCTTTCTTCCCTTTCGCAGTCCTTTCTGATGGAGAACTCCTGATGTCCTTAGAGATCGTCGATATCTGCCTGACAAGTGCCGTGGCAAGCGTGATGTAACTAGCTTGTACATAGGTATTGAAGCATGTGATTGGCTGTGTTCTTGCTTTTGTTGAGTCATCGCCTTTGTATAAGAAGGTATGTTCTTCCGATTGGCAGCCATGCCTTCGATATGTGTGACTCCTTTAACTATGTCATTGATGGCATGTAGGAGAGGAATGTGACTGGTACTAAATTTCTTTATCCAGAAATTCTGCCGGCCGTCTGGTCCAGGACTATTTATTAATAATTATTTATTATTATTATTATATTATTATTATTATTATTATTATTATTATTATTATTATTATTATTATTATTATTATTATTATTATTATTATTATTATTATTATTATTATTATTATTATTATTATTATTATTATTATTATTATTAGCATTATTAGTATTTTTATTCTTATTATTATTATTACTATTATTATTATTATTATTAACTTTTTTATTATTATTGTTTTGTGTTACTATTATTTGCTTGAGCATGTGCGTTTTCATTTGCAATAGGAATAATAATTGATCTAAATGACAGAATAACAGAAGAAAAAAGTGGCAGTGGTATAGTAATACCTCAATGATGCCTTTTGTAGACTATTTTGTGTCATGTTTGTGCTGTTTACTTCGTTAAACTACAATCACAATGGCAATTTAAAACGCTTATCGCCCATAATATGTTCATCATATATCTTATATTTCTGTACAGAACAATGGTTGGCAAGCCGTGAGGATGACAAGATGTTGGCCGAGTTCTTTTATGGAGGAGTCTTAGGACTGATGAACAACGGGGCATGCCAAGGACTGGGCAAACCTGATTGGAATACAATGATGATTGAGGTATTGTATCAAATGTGGGTGGGTGTACTGCGGACTTTCTATTTCTGCTCCGATAATTTTCAAGACTTTGTTCTTCCGAGCCATGGGGGTGTTTTTTTTTTCTAAAAGACTTTGTTCTTCCGCAGCTGGCCGTATTTACATTCACAACGCTGTTTTGCATATTCCTTTATAAACTACCTCTTTTTGTATTTGGTGTATCTTATGTTACCATGCACTATTTGTATTTTACTTTGTGTTTTAAAATATTGCATTTTACTGAAGGCATTGACAAAAACGTAACACAAAACTATGCTCTGAAAATGGGGGTATTTGGAGATGACGTTTAATCACAGCGAGCTTATAGGTTTTATAGGCCTATGTTCTTTGTGTTAATTTTGTTGTTGTTGTTTTTGTTCTTCCTTTAATCTTCAAAAAGGTGACAAACTTCATAAAGCAGACTACATACTCGTTAAACAAATGGGTCCTGGAGTCAGCAACAGGTCGTAGAATATTTGCAGCCGGGTTGATGGAAATCCTGGGACCTATGAGGCTGAACGATCCAATGTATCGTAATCTTCTTGTCATGGCCAGTCTTCGGCTAACTGAACTGAAGAACTCCTCTCATCCCATTTATGATGGAATAGGTAATCCTAGGATATGCGACATCTTACCATGTTCAATAAGCATTATAAGTTCGTTCCCAACTTTACTTCGAATTTAACTGATCGTATGACCACTTTTGAATAACCCAATCTCTTGGTAATCAAGAACATGCATCTTCTGTATGTGTTCTAATGCATCATGCATGCAAGAATTGATAAAAAGTTTTGTTGAATTGAAATAGAAGGTCAAACGTTCAAATATATGAATTTTAAGTTTGTGAATCTCGGATATCTAAAGATGGCGGCCAACAGTACTTTTGATGAGTAGATAGGATTGGTCAGAAAATGCAGAAAGACGGGTAAAACAAAAAATAAGATTGTAAAACTGCTAAAGGTATATGGGTTTGTGAATGGTGTATACCAACAGGAAGTCACTGTGTTGCAGACAGACAGGGTAGGCCATGCCAGTTTAGATAGCTGACAATTTAAAAAGCCAATCGATGGTGTAACAGAAATGTCAAATCTTATAAATTTTAAATAAGTTGTTAAGTGACATTTTTATTTTAAAATGACCAGAAGATGTATTCAATAATATGTATGGGTATGGGTTCTTGTCGTTGTTATGATTTTAGAATGATTGTTATCATAAGTATTATCATCGTTATCTTCTTTTTCATCATAATCATCAATTAACATTATTTTTACGTTATTTGTATGAATTCATTGACCTGAAATATTTTCTTTTTTTATTGCGATGCAGAACGGTTGTTAGCAAGTGACCATGTTCTCCTGACGACGTTCGTGAAAGCTTTCCACGGAGGCCTCGTTTGGTCGATTAACTATGAGCGCAAAGTCGTCCATTCTTACGTCAATGTATTACGGATTCTCTATGAGGTTGGTGAAGTGGCTTTTCTTTGATTTATCAATAGATTATTGATCTCCTGCATTCCATGATATTAACAATACTTAGAGCTATGATAATCTCAGCCAATTATTCTGATAAGTTACGAATGGTCCCAATTGCAGTGGTTATTAAAGGATAACACCGTTGTCTAAATAACGAAGTGTTTGATGATCCATATGGTAAATTATTTTATTTCTGATTTGTTTTACGTGTACATGGTGTATATGGATAGATCAATATATAAATTCGTTTTCTTATGTTGATCTCTTTGAATTTAAGATCAACGAAAAGAATGGCTACCCTGTGTCACGGCGTCTATTCTGGCTCCAAGGTCTTGAAGCCCACGCTTCTTTAGCGCCTCACTTTGCCCAGTATATGAAGAACACAACATCCGACTCGAAGGTTAGCAAACTGCTCTGAAGCACAATAAATTTGATAAGCTTCATGGAGGTTAGGTTGTTGTATAACTTTAGGTGTGGATTTGATCTGATGTTCAGTCTACACTACACTGTAAAAAAAAAAAAAAAAAAAAAAAAAAAAAAAAAAAAAAAAAAAATACAGAAACGTGATGTCAGCAGAGTCGCCATACAAAAGTGTAATTTAAAATAACAGTTTTGTAAATTTCTCCTCTAATAATTAAAGAAAGAGAAGGAAAAAAAATCATTAGAGCTCTATAGCTTACATATTTGGTTAAAACGGAACAAATGTGTTACTTCTGATGTATATTTTGTATTTCTCACGTAATTATTTGCAGGAGAAATTTACAACAAAATTGTTTTTTAAAGTTACATTTTTTTTTTATGGCGACTCTGCTGACAGCAGATTTGCTGTAATAAATAATATATTTTTTACAATGTATAATGAATAAGAAAAGAAAAGGTCAGGGATTTTTTTTTTTTTTTTCCCATTTTAAACTTAAAATAAATGAGTTGTGAACAAATGTCTTACTTACACAGCCCTTCAATTGGATCGACGTTCCCTTTCTGCTAAATGTGCGAACAAAATGGAAATTCGTGTCTATTGAAGCCATCGACATCATGGTAAGACTAACATTGTCAGATTTATTATGTTTTATTCAACATTAAATGAGGCAAGCTTGCATAGCAACTTTTGGGTTCCATATAATTCTGGAGATTTTGATGTGCGGTCATCATCGTTGCCTACATGTACATATCGAGGAGCTCGACGAAAAACTGTTAAAAGATCTAGACTATATTTAACTAATTACACACATCACCGATACTTTTCATTGTTCTCCCCCTAATATTTTTCTATTCTTTAAAATGTTATTTTTGCCTCTCTATGAGTACTCAAGTATTTTCAAGGGTGTATCTTCAATACTCTGAAGAGGTAATGAAGACTCATGAGACATCTGACAATGTCTGACTAATGGTCTCCTTTAGCTACAAATAGTACATGCAAAAACTTGTGATGGGTGTTACAAAAAGACTATTATTTGGTATAGCATTCTTTAAAAAGAGTTACTGCATAAGTTACATAATACTAATTTCAATTCTGAAGGAAAACATTTCCCCTGTATTTTATTGCCGATGCCTACAGGAGAGAAGAATGGTAAAGGCAGACCAGGAGAACAACATCAGACGGCAAGTCAATAAAACCATTTTCGCCTCTTGGTATCCACAAGCTCAACTCCCAGTCATACCGACCTGTCTTCGGTTCTATGTGGACAGGGGAAACATTGTTCAGTCAGCCCTGGAGAATGTGCAGAGATACTGGCAGGAATCGGACGAACCGAATCCCATCTGGCTCAAGCCTTTGGAAGTGAACTTCGAGGGAGAGTCTGCGATAGATCTGGGTGGCCCAAGCAAGGTACGCAGAACAAAAACATAATGTGATAATTCAAAATTAATCATCATGCTGTATGACTGTGCATATGTCTTTGATTGTTGCTTTTTTTCTTCTTCTTCTTTTTTTTTTTTTTTTTTTTTTTTGGGGGGGGGGGCAATTCGATTTTTTACTGAAGAACTGACCCGAACTCTCGTTTCTATTCCAGTTTCCTGTTTGTTGACAAAGAGACAGATGTAATTCGAATACAGATGCAACCAATCATCAATCCTAGCAAGATCTTTAAAATGTATACTTCTAAATCCTCATCGATATCATACGGACATATATTTTACCAAGAGTGTCAAAACTTAACAGTTTCCCTGTGTCTATTATGTTCATACAGGACTTTTTCCATCTCCTTTTCTCCGCCCTGTTGGACAAGAACTTTCCAGTGTTCAAAGCGGTAGATGAACAGATAGTTTCTTCAGACATCTGGCTTAACCCGGTATGAGAGTTCAATTTCACTTTGTCATGTTTGGATAGTAAAGGGAAAGAGCGACATACTTTGGAGGAAGTAATGTTATTGTAATGTTTGTGCGAAGAGCTTTCATATTCAACCGGTTAAGTGCCAAGTGCATGTTGTAGAACGAATATTGGAATAGTAAAGAAAATGAATGAAAAATGATACGCTTTACGCAAACCTGCATTTTACCATTACCTTGTAAAAATATAGTCACCCGCATTTATGTAATAATGATTTGTGCTGAAATCATGGCGATTTGAATAATTAGGACATTAATCACATCTGGTATTTTCACAGGACTATCTGGAATATTGCACCCTGGAGAAGATTGGTCTACTCTTTGCTTTGCTAATATTCAATGGAGCTATCACCACCGTGCCTTTCCCGGCACTGCTCTATGAGAAACTCTTGTCAAACAGGTAGGCCTACAAAACGGTTGCTGCATATGTATAAAAGCGGTCTCAGCGAGATCACACCAGACGGATCCGGTCTGGTCGGTGTCTTTGCTGATATGGTATTTTAGCGGATTTGAATCTGCCACAGTATTCACCAGAGGGGTCTAGTGACGATCATTCATTGTTTGGTCTAGAACAAATTTTTTTTCATTTGAGTTAGGATTGTCGATTTGATTTTGGAAGATAAATTGTCGTTTATAAATTGTGCCAGTCTTTAAAAAAAAAAAGAAAAAAAAAAAAAATTGTTCTTATACTGCGGTAGCAATGATACACCAACATGACCAAGGCAGCAATAACTGTCCAAAATCCTATTTTTGTTTTAAAAAAAAAAAACAAACAAACAAACAAACATTTTATCGTTATACCCCCGTCACACTGAGCTCGTTCCTACTACGTCCTTGGAAATTTTGCCGAACGGGCATAGTCTGTGTGTAACCTGAGTGGACGTAGTAAATACTTCTTACGATCTGTTTACGAACTTCATGGACTAGATCGGTCGGATTTCCAAAAAAAGTGTTTAAAAAAATCGGGCGACCATCTCGTCCTAAAATTTAACGGGGTGGCAACGTACCTGAAACGAGATGGACGTACTACAAACGAAATTGCCGTACTTAAATCGTTCTAAAGATGTGCTAGGACGTCATACAAACGAGCATTGTATATTAATTATTCAAGTTCTAAAATTAAACGTAGTGACAACGTTCCTTAAACGGGTAGACTTACTCTGAACGGAAAGACGTACTACGAACATACGTTTCAAATTTTTAAACAGAACGGCATGTCATAATTCCCGTCACAACTGAGCTAGTTCTCACTGCGTTCTAGGTAGTTCTTGGCGTGAACGGTCTCAATCTGTTTAAACCCGGACGAACGTAGTGCGACCTTTTAGAATCTAGTACAAGACCGTTTTCAATCTGTTACGAACTTGGCGAACGGGCCCGAACGGAAGAGAACGGAAAGGCATTCCGATTTTTTTTAACATGTTAAAAAAAATCGTACTGGCTTCAAGTTCAAAACGTAGTGACAACGTTCTTAAACGCGGTAGGACTTACTCTGAACGAGAAGGACGTTACTACGAACATGGTATCTAACTTTTATCATGCTGCGCATAGGCACTTTTAGTGACGGTTTGGACGTGCTACGAACGGTATAGAGTGAAACGAGCCGTTTACTCCGTCTGAACTGGATAACAACGTATTGCGGACGCGATAAAGACGGAATTGACGTAACGAGAACTATTCATGAACTGCCTATATCGTATTCAAGAAATTATTTTCAAAGTTATAAGTTCCAACCCGACCAAAGCCCGTTCAGCAATTTTTTAAAGAACGGGCAAGAACGGGCAAGAACGTTATAGAACGACCTCAGTGTGACGGCCCCCTTACAACAAAATTGTGTTCCGTGCATTCACAGGGACCCCGTTCCTACCGACTTGGAGCTTATAGACAAAGGCCTTGTTAAACAGCTTTACCAGCTTCGTGATCTGAGTCCAGAGGACTTGGAAGCACTGGACTTAGAATTTGAAGAGTTGCAGTCTGGTGAAGAGAACGCCCCCGTAACAAAGGATAACCTGTAAGTTCATTATGTCATAATGTCAGTTTAATAGTAGTGTAAATAACACGAAATGAACTGGTATCTAGAGAATAAAGAATTAAGCAAAACTAGAATAGATGAATGAATATGTCAATATAAATAGTACAGATGAAAAGGATGCTTGGTATTTCAAACAATTGCCACAGATCATTTGGTAACAAATGTTTGCGTGATGAAGAACAAAAAATCCGAGTAAACTATTTCTAGACGTTATGTCGATACAGAGAAGCATACATTACGGAGACGATGAACAACCGACTCGCCATTCCCCAGTTGAGGGCGTTTGCCAAAGGCTTCAACAGACTGGCTTCCTTGACCCCCCTTATGAGGGCGCTGTTTAAAGCAGATGACCTCAGAGACGTCATTCTTGGGGAAGAGTTGAACTGGGGAGCCTTCAGACGGGTGAGTTTTTTTTTCTCGGTTTTAATGAATATAATTTGCCCAACATAAGCAAAACTTGTTTGGTATTATAGATGTTGGAGTTCTATATCAGAACATCTACTGCATAATTATAAACTTCCTTTGATTGAGCTATTGGGAGACTTGCCAACGATTTATTCCAATACATGCACTCACTGCGAAACGTAGTATTATAAAACTACTGATAGGGGAGGAGGTAGGGCAATATACAGTCTGTTTTTTAAAAAATGGTACAGTCGGGGAAAAAATATTTAGGTGTGAAATATTTTCAGATAATGTGTGTATGTCAGTATGTGGTACCAAAATAAAGTCAAAAGATTTTCCTTGCTGATGCGCTTTGTTCTGTATAATTTGATTTCGTAAAACAAAAGTTACGCTAAATTTTGTGCGACGAGGAACAAATCGAAAATTGAGCACTTCATGGCCATTATGCGAAACCTATACACAAAGGCATGGGACAGCGTGCGAAAAATTGATTTGTCTTGATTGTAGAAAACTAGTCATATTTCAAAAATTACAACACCAAATGTGATGAAAAAAAATATTGCAAGTGAATGTCTGATCTTCCTATGAAAATACCAAACAACATTAAACTTCATACAATAAAAAGAAAAAAAATGTTTTCCACTTGTACCATTTTATTTGACTCAGACTGTAGTTCGACATCAATATCCAGAATCATTTATATACATGTATATCATATAATGTTGGCAGATTCCATCACAGCTTGTAAATTGAACGCGGGCAAACTATATAACTTTAAATTGCCGTAACTGTAATAAATATGTGTCGTCGGTGTTGTATCGGTCTGTGGTGTTTTCATATGTTCTTCTTCTTCTCGAGTCCTTTCTCCTATTCTTCTTTTTGATTTGTAATTAACCTGATTACATATGTGTAAAACTTGTGATTATTTTGTTATCCTGTTTAACGAAATATTATATTGGATGCCATTTATTTATTTCGCAGAGTGCCAGGTATATCTTGCCCTACCACGAAGATCACCCTGCCATTCAAATGTTCTGGAAGGTCTTCCAGGAATTCGAGGAAAGCGACAAGAGAAGATTCCTAAGTAAGACAATAGTACAAAATATTAGCCTAATTTTGCCAAACCTTGCTCCCTTCCTCATTCGTAACCTCCCCCCCCCCCCCTCTTGAGCAATACTGCCTACTAAATAATAATTCAGCTAATACATTTTTGAACATATTATATTAATTATGTTCATTCTTCCTGGGGACTCATTCTCACATTGTTGTTGAATTCGGTATATCGCACCTTCCTCTCGGGTTATAACTATACTGCGTGGATTACATGTAAACAATTGCTTTGGAACCCAGCTAATCTAACACGGTGTGGCATTCCCACATAGAACCTTGACATTCTCTATCATTCCCGTGGCCCTTGCCAATCCACACTACGACAAGAAACCAGATGAAGCTTTTTGAGAAAAATAAAACCTGAATGTAAATTTATATAAAATATTGTATATTATCATATTTATGAATTTTTTTATTGTTTGCAGAGTTCTTAACTGGGGCTGACCATGTTCCACTTGGTGGCTTTGTTCCTTTCCCGGTAAGAATGTTGAACAACAGAGCCGAAAAATATCGTCATCCCATCGAACATGACAAGTTCCCGGAACCTGGTGATCTGATGCCAGAAGTCATGACCTGCAAAGGCCACCTCTCTATGGATCTACCTGAGTACAAGACGGAGGAGGACTTACGATTCCGTCTCATGCTGGCCATCAACACTGACGGATTTCACAGAGAAGCACCCAATCGCTTGTCAGCAACCGCATCATGTTTTAACTCGCCTATGCTGCAGAATGTGGTCCGCGTAGGCATGCAACTTGCTTTTGGTGGGATGCGCTAGCTCAAAGCTACACAATATCTGTATATTTCCGGTTTTATGGACCATTGTATACGCCCTTCATTAGACCAATACCGATACACCGATAACGGAATTGTTGGTGACCTTTTTTCGCCATGGGTGCCGCTGATACAATAGGCCCACATTTAAGAAAAAAAATGATTGTGTTAGCTGAGCTAATTAGATCACAACTTGTGTATAGCAATATCCTTTCTTATATTTCAAAGCTGTAGAACCCTACAGATAGTTTATGATTATTGTTTCTTACATAATCTGGCAGACGCTCCAAAAAAAAAAAAAAAAAAAAGAAGATAAATACAAATAAAAATTAAAAAGGACGGACAGAAAAAAAATATTAAAAAACAGTATGAACGTTGTGATCAAGTGAGGCTTATAAGCTTTTAAATAAATTTTACCTCGTTTTCACGATATTGGACATGTTGAACTGGTCTTTAAAGGCGATAGTTTTTTGATAAAACTATCGAAAGTATCTTTGATTATACCTGCAAAAGATACGTAAAAGGAAGACGACACACGGTTCAGTAACCTGCTGGTCATTGTGCTGGTGATGAACACTGACGGATTTCACATAGGAGCACTAAATCGCTTGTCCGCAACCGCACTATGTTGCCGTTTGTCTACGCTGCAAAATGTGGTCCATGTACAGTGATGTACATGATGTAAAATGTAGACATGCAACTTGTTTGTGGTGGGATGCACAGGCTTGTCTACACTTTTCCAGCATCAGTATATATTTTTCAGTTTCTGACTCTACACAACCTTCTTCAGTCCAAGAACGAAATTTTGGTGAATTGTTCGTCATAGGTTACCTTTTCAAAAAAATCGTAATGAGATCACGGGGCTTGGATAATCAAATCACGGCTTATTTACGGCAATGTTTCTTTAAAAAAAAATCAGGATTGTTGTTTGTTACTTTATGTGGCAAATAATAAAACAATAATTGCTGCCATGTGTGGTCTATATAAAATCCAAAATGTCGTATTAGATTACATGAATCATGTCGGTCCAGGTTTTCTGATGTCGAGTATTAACTGTGCTTTGAATTCACCAGATTATAAGAACGTATTGTATCATAAAACAGTGAGGTTAGGATGTTAAATCAGAACTTATGAAATCTGTGTCTGAATATGTTTTACAATTTAAATAAATGTACAAAAAACAGTGTTTGTTCATTCAGTCCATTTGAAACAGCGTCAGCGCAAATACACGGTAGCGTTGAGACGTAGAACTGTCACGTTTTGCGAGCATGCATGATTAGCTTGGGGCTGAGTTTGTTGGTTCTATTTCCTTTGAGACATTTACCCTATCACCGAATATCATGAAATAATTATCACAAAATCGCATAAAATCTTCTAATATGAAATGCGGACAATATGAAATTATTTTTATCCGTTTGATGCTGATTGTAGAATATTAAATACGATTATAAGAATTCAAGTTAGTCTTTTAGCCATGATAGATATGTGAAAGGAAGTATTAAAGACAGCAAACTTCCACGTCTTTTATAGATGTTAACATATTTTGCAACAATATAATGGGAAAAACACAAAACACACGAATGTTCCTATATGTGATGCGTCACGTCGAAAGGAGAGACTATTCACTATTTTTGAAATCCATTTTATTTGATATTATTGATCCCTGATTCATTGCCTTGAATTTGATATATAACCCGACTGTAAAGAGTAAATAGAAGTGGAGATATTAGCCTCTGAACGCGAGGAGAATTGTGCTCTTGGAAATCAAAATCAAGAGAAAAACGTCTGCGAAGTTTGACTTCCTTTGTACCCCGCGCCAGAAAAATAAGAACACTCTGTCACCGCTGTACTCACCGAAATGCCCTAGCAACCACTTGTTACAAAGGTGAAACGATTGACCAATGAGGAGGCTGCATTCAGGTATACAGAGAACTAGATCGAGGCAAGCGCAGCAAGCGGAAATAACGGCGATGTTCAATCTTCTAAAAAAAAAAGAAGCTGAATTTGGTTAGTTGTTTTATATCTTCGTCAAATAAATGAAAACGTCATGCTCTTTCTAATTGTTTAAGAAAAAGTCCGCTCTTTTAAGAAAAGTGTTTACCAATCCTGGCGCTAAATTAGTTAGAAACAAAACTATTTTAAAACCTTTTTTGGGGTTTTATTCCGATGTTTGCGTGCGTTCTTTGAATGTCAATCGCGTACTCTTACTCATAATAAAGCGAGTCATTTTGATCTGAACTCTGTTGGAAATTTTAAACATAATAATGGTCTATAGACTAAATTATTCTTGTACAGGGGCTTATGCATTTTGTTTATATTCTTTGAATAAGTATATGATAGAGATATGCCTCCAAAAATGTTTTAATTAATTATTTGCGCCTCACGAATGTATTTAGAATTTCTCTGATCACGTTTTATGAGTGGCTAGGTTAGCTTAAGATAATGAAAATAAAAACGATAAAGATATTGCTCGATCTCGTCTTTTATTGATCAAACTTGTTACCAATAAGAAGATATTAATAATTTTTAGAAATGAATTATTTTAAGAGTAAATCGTATTTTGTTCGTCGTTTTAGTAAAACGCTACTTTCTAAACACTTACTACTTGTAAAATAAACTGCAGAAATTTCTATAGCTATGGGTGCTATCTCACCTCGCGGAGACGTCTCCGCGACGTCTCAACAACTCGTCTCAAACTTGTTTCTAAGCGGTTAAAGTGTTTCAAAGTAGTTCCAAAAGTGAAGATACCAGCCGCAGTTATAAACTAGATTGATTTGCACTCCCCCTAGCTATGTTTCCACATAATGCATATCAACCAATTTTAACCAATTTTTTTTCTCAATTTAAATAGCATCTCTTACGCGTCTTAAGACTTTAACCTAAATACTTGTATCAGAGTATTTATGATCACTCACCTCTTTTGTTCTCTATGTTTCCCTGATGAACCAATTTGTTTAAGGGAGGTTTTAATTTCCCATCAGGACAACGATATCGCGGCCCTAAAATAAAATGCTGAAATTAACATTCATTTGGATCAATAGCTAAGTCAAGCAATAAGTAGCTTTTCCCCACATAAACCCCCCCCCCCCCCACCCGATTGTTAGATTTGACATTCGTTGCGTGCTCCGCATCCGGTAGAAACAGCTTATTCACAGCAGGTTGTGTGGGCATCGCACAGCTGAGTGCAGCTAAAGAAGAGTTTAGTTCCTATTCGCTCACAAAAACGAAACAAAAAGCCAATAGAAATCAACAACAAGACGTGAACGTCCAACAAACAAAGCCATGCGTTGCTAAGGCGAGCTAAACGGAGAGGGGAAATGAGCGTGACGTGCGCTTGTATCGAAAAAAAAAATTTGCAGAAAAAAACACTCGCCGAAAAAACTGCTTTTACCCATTTTCCCGTTATCATTTTCACTCATTTTTTTTACAGAGCAAAGATGAAGCAGTGTAGAACAGAAAAATATAAAAAAAAATTTCCATCAAATTTTGCAAGTTTTTTTATTAGTTTGTCGATTTACTCGGATCTTTGATCTGCGACTTCTCTCTCATTTCGACAAGACGTATCACATATGGTCATATTGTGGTTGTTGTTGTTGTTGTTGTTTTGTTTTGTTTTGTTTTTTGTTTTTTTAGTGTTCGCTACGGACTTTGGTTTTCCTTTCATATATTTTCATGCGGCCATCTGCTGAGTATAATTTCAAATCATCTATCACAATCATGTGGCGTTATCTTTTTAATGTATTTACTCATGAACACGGGGTAGTGTGCTCAAGATAAATTCTGCTAAAAGAAAAAAAAAAATGGTCATCAATATTGACATTACTAGCTTTACCGTCTCCATTTACTAATGAACTAAGAAAAGTATCCATGCAAACAAAAACACCCTTAAAGGTACCGTGTTCATACAACATGTTACTAAGCCTGTATTCCCTTTGTTTATTTCGTATAGCCCCCTGGCTGCAATCGTCTCAATGATTTTTTTTGCTGATGTAAGCTGGTCCCTGCATTTATGTCAACTTATTTACCTTTATAACCTCTCCATGTTTTCATTTTTTTTTTTTATTGCCATTTAGATGTTAGATTTTTTTTGTATGTATCAATAATGTTGTCTATTGAATACACTGTTTTATTTTTTCTGATTTATCATAAACATCAATAAGAGACAGTCAATTACTAAAATTTTCATTGGAGTGTGTCTGTATAAATTTTGTTCCTGAAATAAAATAATGAATGTTGCAGTACTATTGTTACTTTGTTTATGTCTTATTTGTTTTCTTCAAAGAGAATGTCAGAACTATGTCATACGGTTTCGGGTTTTGATTTTGTATCACCTTATTGTATATCTTCAACAAATGAACATAGTATAAACATATACATATAAAAGAATTGCACATAAACAAACATTATAAGAGTAATAGTATAGTCCAGGACAAGGCACATTACTGCCAATGCAGGACATACAATACAAAACATAAATTACAACAACCGACATATATTATACGTCATATTGTTATAGGATGTAGAACAAAATGCGATAGATATTTAATCTAATTAAAGCTGTTGTATTTTAAGTATTATTTTAAAATGTCTAAGGCCTATTGCGACTCGAATTACAATCAAGCATATAACCTGTATCCATTATTATTGCCATGATATTTTAAACTTTTGTCATTGTTATTATTAAAATTGTTATTCATCATCATAAATGTAATCATTATCAATGCTATTAATCTTCATTTTTTTTTTTTTTTTTTTCTATTAGGCCAATCCCTATGATTATAATTACAGTTATCCTAAACATAAGTATAGTTATATCATCATTATCTCTATCATGTTATTCTGTCATACTTATGAGCATCTGACTTATTGAATTCTCAAACTGTATTTAACTTACAAGTGATTATAATCTTGCCAGGTAGGTTCGTCATTTGCGCAGTAAATTGCAAAGGACGAGACAAGGGCCATTTTACTGAGCTTGTCCCGAAATTCGCGCAGCCTACTATTCCGTCCATGAAGGTACCTCAACAATCTTTTCAATCTCTGGTTGTTCTTTGAGGAAATGAATCCACGGGAGCCAACTTCAATTGCTAAGAACTCCACTTTATAGCCATTGTTTTGGATGTCTATGACTATGGGTGCGTATTTATCGGTTTTGTACTTGTGGGCCTTTTCTATTCCAAGTTCGAATGGTATTGTTAGTTCCATGATCATAATCTTCTTGTTTGATTCATCATATATATATACAAAGGTCGGACCTTAGGTTTGTTTGGGTACAGGACAGTGGGATTGTTGAAACGGGGGAAAAGCCGGGTAAGTAGGGGATATCATGGAAGATTTTTGTTGAGGTAGAAAAACTTTCGGCACTAAACTCAACAAAACATTTCAGAACATTGTTGTGGCGCCAAGTATCCCTTACAAAAATGTCGTGTGGTATTCCTATGGTATTTCTGAATGTCCTGTGGTATATGAATAATGGATATTTTCTTAAGTGATCCATGTGGTATTCCTATGGTAATTATACTATGGTCACAATAAAATAGACATAGAGTAGCGATAGAAATATACCCACACAGTGGAAAAGGGTCCATTTAAGAATATGGCCATATTAGCATGCCGTGGGCTGTGGTATATTGGCAGCAAATACCTATATGGTATGGTATTCGCTGTAATGGTTTGTTGGCAGCAAATAGCCATAGTGTTAACTGTTGTTATTGGTGTGATATAGTTTTCTATTATGGCGACTAAAAGTACGAATATGTATGGTATGTGAGGGCTGGTATGGTTTTTTTTTTACACCAAATACACAAAATACCCATATGCGTATCGGTTAAATTGTATGAGCTAATTAGGAATCTGTGCGACCTGTTATGGTTTCTTTGCGTCAATACGCAATAAGTGATGGAATGGTATTGGCTTTCGTAAATGGTTTTTTTTGTGGCACAAATACCATTATGTATGCGTAAGTCTGGCTAGTATGGTTTTTTTTGAGCACAGATACCATATGATAAAGCAGTATTAGCTGTATGTTTTTGGCACAGAATACCATAGTGTACGGTATTGGCTGTATGGTTTTTTGGCACAAATACCAAATTGTATGGTATTCTGTATGGTTTTTTGGCACAAATACAGTTATGTATGGTATTGCTGTGTATGTTTTTTTTTCCACAAATACCAATATGTAGGTATTGCTTTATGGTTTTTTGGCACAAAATCCATATCGTATGGTATGCTGTATGGTTTTTTGGCACAAATACCATATGTATGGTTATTGCCTGTATGTTTTTCTTTTTTACACAAATACCATATGTATGGTATTGCTGAGTGGTTTTTTGGCAGAAATACCCATGTGTAATGTGTAAGTGTCTGCTGTAGCTGGTTTTTTGGACAGAAATCACCATATTTGTATTGTGATCTTTCTGGTATGGTGTTTTTTAGCTACAAATCCATATGTATGGTATTGCTGTATGTTTTTTCTTTTTAGCACAAATACCAGCCTATGTACTGGATTGCTGTATGTTTTTTTGGCACAAAATACCATATGTATGGTATGGCTGTATGGTTTTTGGCACAAATCCATGTATGGTATTGTCGTGTGGTTTTTGGTAAGTAGCGGTAACCATACAGCAATACGTACAGCAGTAACCATAGAGCAGCACCATACATAGTCACCATACAGTCAGTACATAGCAGTAGTAAGCATACAGCAGTACATAACAGTTACCATAGGCAGTAACCATGAAAGCAGTACAATACAGCATCACCACCACATCAGTACCCACGGCGTACATACAGTATAACATACAGCAGGATACAAAGCGCAGTACCGCCAGCGTACATGAAAGCAGTACGCGAATAGTACCTACGCAGAGCGACTACACGATACATCGAAGCATACCGATAAGAAAGCATACAAAGTGACAGAAAACCATAAATATTGACAGATTAACCAGATCAGAGAATGCGCACAGGCAGATACACATACATTCAGTAGTTACTAACATACACGGTAGCACATCAGTCAGCTACCATAGAGCAGATAACAGAACATACAGTAGTTCATACACAGTAGACACTGAATAACAGTGACCACGGAAGTAAACCAAGTATGAGGCAGCTACCATAAGCAGCACCATACTAGCCGTTTGACATCACAGCAGTACCATAACGTAAGTACATAGCATGTACCATACAGCAGTACTTACATACAATAGCAGCAGTAATCACAGTACAGGTGTACCATACGCAGTAGATACAGACAGTATTACAGTGTATATGCTTAATGTTCTTGTTGAACGACTTAAGACAAATATACAGGCTTAAAGTTCTCAATAAATGAAATTGACGTAAGGTCATTGTCAGATATTTTTTTTTTAATTTCCTGCATCAAATTTTTTTTTAATGTAGGAAAGTTCCATGAACGCGTTAAAGGCCATGTGTCACAATGTTGGGGTATATTATAAGGGGAGGCTTAGCATTTGGAGGAAAAATGATCAACAATTTTTTCACATAGCATGAAAATGTATGAGCAACCCATGATTTGTGCAAATAACCACATTGTCAGATAAATTATCAGGCTATATGTCTGTGAAGTTTTCAACTTTGTTATTGCTCAGGCTATGCTATGTCTAATACAAATATAATTTGAAGTGGAGTAGGGTCAGGTGTGGAGGAATGCTACGGTCGAGGCACGTGGTTGAAGCGATAGGGAATCCTATTTTTGTTTGTTTTTTTTTATTTACTTTGTTGCATTATATCCTTTCAGTCTATTGGTCTTAATGGGTTGAGTGGCATATATCATTCTCTTGGAATTTATCTGGTTTCTAGGACAGATCGAAGTAGATGTTTTCAAGATTATTTAATTCATTAATTAATCAATTAAACAAACTTACATGCCACGTAATCTCATAGACAATGCATTAGGAGCATGAAAATTGTCACATGCAATCTTATAACAATAATTGTGCTTTTTCCCATTTTCCTTTTGCATGCATTAGATACAAAATTAAAGTGGAAACAATTTTTTGGCAAATGAACATTGTTGTCAATCCAAGTGGTGAAAGATAGGATTTTATGCCCTTTTTGACACTATTTATATTTTCTCCTTGTTGACGACGCCTGTACGCGTTAGAAACGTACTTTTTGTTTTTACAAGTTTATCTTTTTTAGTAAGACTAGTGTCATTATTAACCATTCAAAATGATTCTTTCATTTGGTACAAAGAATTAAAGAATATCATTGACGCAGTAGATTGGATTATCACTTTTCCAGTAACGACATCTGTTAGCTTGTTTAGAGTCATCGACCTTATACAGCACTTAAAATTTGTTGAATCGATACTATCATTATCAGTCTCTTGTAGAGCTTTTCCATAATATATATACGCGAACAATTTATTGTTTAACACCGTTCCGACTTACAATCTTTTAAATAAATAGGAATTTTAAGCTGTCAATTACCACTATGTAAAGAGATGTGATTGCAATGCTCATTTCTACAAGATTTTTGTGCATGTTACGCAGATGTTTGCACCATCCCTAACTCATGGGACATGTGCCTTAAATCTGCTTACATCTCAAAGATTTCTGGACAGCGCGGAATGGGAATAATTATAGCCTTGAACGGATAAAGGCGTCCTAATATTTGTATCACCAAAATTCGAAATAGAATGATCTATTTCACTTATTATACAGAACTAATGACATTTAAGAATATAAAGTTGGAACAAATAAAACATATTCAAGCAATACATTATATCGACCTGAAGACATAGTTAATCGTTAAATCATTGTGTTGTTATTTGTTTGTGAGCGCGAAGCACGAGCTGTAAAATTTTGCTTTATAATACAATTAATCATTTTTTCACTAGCTGATAATCACTATAATCGACTCCTCTAAAAGAAAATTAACAATTCCGAAGGGCGCGAGTGAATCTCATTAATGCAACGTTTTACAAAATAGTGATTAATCTTTTGATAATCCCCTTGAATCCCTGAACTATGAATTACTTTCTTAACGTAACGTGATCTGAAAACAATATTTTAAGAAGTTTAAAAGTTGTATACCATACTTTCGGACAATGGGCAGATGCAAAATGCTATCAATTACTTAGAAAATAAAACAAAGTGAGCTTTAAAAATCAGAGGGACACGTCCGCCTGAATTGCCGCAATTTTGGAGGATTAATTATAACACGATACACGTTGTAAAATAAAAAGAATAAATGATATAGGGACTCTGAGGAAAGACTTAATAGTTTATTTATGTCTGGGGGGGGCGTTTTGGCAAGCGAAGGCGGCCGAAACTTTTGCTTTTTAAATGACCTGACTGGTACATTTTTAGCACATGTGCCTCTTCGTCTATTATATGTACATTATTTATGTAAGCTCTGAAAATCGAGGGTGGACGATCTTTCACGAGAAGCAAGAATCGGGGTGGGGGGGGAGACTCGATCGTGCCCCGTTACCGGATCGCCGGCAAACCTACCCGTTTGTGTGTAATGTCAAGGAGTTTTTTCTAATAGGGATAGTTTCTTACAGATTGACTAAGTGGTTTTACCAAGTGACTTGATTAGACCGAAAATGGGAAGTTAATTAGACCAAATGGTAATTTGACAAACTGATTGAAGGCAAACATCCAACACGGATGAAACCACCGGGCAAAGCAGGGAGATGGGAGGAGAAAAGTGGATTATGAAGTTTAGGTGTCGTATGGTATTCCTGTGGTACTTTCTGTGGTACTGATGGTAATTAGCTCATTTGCATACAATGTTTTTGTTGATGCACAAATCAGATATTTTGTGAAACTTACCTCATTAACTAGTAATTCACGTGCATATTAATATTTTTCTTTTAGGGAAAATATATTTCCTAAACCAAGTAACATCAAGAGCGATAGTTTTGACATTTGCATTATTATCAAGAAATATAGAAAATAACTAACTGTGACCAAATATTTTTGCTAGATAGTGGTATATATACCAGTGTATGGCATCTTCGGTTGTCTGCAGCAGTCGCGGTGATAACGGCGATGTGGTAATCCCTGTGTTACCGCGATGTGTTCCGGTCGAACGGTATGTGGAATCCTGGTACCTTTGTGTGTATTGATGTGGGCATACTTAGTAACTCCATGCTGTGGGTACTATTTTGCTGTATGTTACTGCTGTATGGTACTTCTGTATGGTATTTGGGCCAGAATACCATAGAAATCCTGTGTGTATTTGTGCCAAAAAACCATAGGAAATCCTGTGGTATTTGTGCCAAAAAACCATAGGAAACTCTATGGTATTTGGCTGTATGGTACTCCTGTATGGTATTTTATGTGGTATGGTGCCAAAAAACCATAGGAATCCTGTTGGTATTTGTGCCAAAAAACCATAGGAAACCCTATGGTATTTTGGCTGTATGGTACTCCTGTATGTATTAATTTATGTGGTATTTTGCCAAAAACCATAGGAATCCTGTGGTATTTGTGCCAAAAAACCATAGGAACCCTATGGTATTTTGGTTGTATGGTACTCTGTATGGTATTTATGTGGTATTTTGTGCAAAAAACCATAGGAAAATCTGTGGATTTGTATGGTACCGTTGTGTGTACCACAACGATATTTTTGTAAGGGATAGCGCCCCTGGGATAGGAAGACAGAGCATATAGCTCCGATCGTTCTCATCTCGCTTCTCCCACGATCGCGATTGTATAGAGGAATACGTCATTGCTCACAGGCTACGATGCGCATGGTTACTTCCATTTGTGTCACAAGGTGCAAATTTTGTGGTATTATTCTTTGCTTATTATACCAACTAATAAATAACGCACTTAATTGATATTAAATATTTTATATGTCTTTAAAAATCATGAACAGTGTGCTGTTGTCAATATTTTGGTTAAATGACTTAAACGTTAAAGTACAGTCCAAAAAACACCCCTCTGTGAATAATCGATTAGTCAGCTTATGAATATTTATTAGGGTTTGCTTTTTCTCACTTCAATACTTTCTTGGCCAGTACTGTGGACAACATTAGATATTGCTTTAATACAACCAATCAGAACTGATCTATACATGTTTTGGGCGTGTCAGCTTATAATCTTCCCGATTATAAGTGACCTCTTGCTTGTAAACGGCGTTCAAGTCTAGACATATTCTACACGTATATGATGCATTGCACTTTTGGTGAGCGTTTTTCTCAGGGTACGGTGGGGCAACTTGAATTCCGAATAGGACACTTGGGTTTCAATGAAAGGTCATAGTATAACTGCCATGTCAGAGAATACCCATCTTCTAAGCGTATAAACAAAAAATGTATTTTTAATGATTATTTCCCCAAAACCGCATAGCATAATACTTTGTGATGTGTGACTCGGACGCTAGAGGGCGCTGCCTAGTGAGACTAAACGGAGCTATATGCAGCAATTTAGAACATGGTTTAGTGTTTCGGAACAATCAGTGTTTACATATGTTGCTAGTTGATTTACCCCATCTCAGTAAATTTGCCCTTGTATTGACAGTGTCGGTTACAGCATAGACGTGTTACGTCTATGGTTACAGCGTTTATAAGAAATTTCAGAACTTTCACGGGAAGGTTATACATGATACTTTTCCAGATCATACAGTTATTTTCTAGAGACAAGAGATCAAGAAACCTACCCTGAACCACTAGCTCCTTAACATGTTCATGCCAAATGGTAGAGACTTCCCTAGTCAAGATCTTTTTAGCCTCATTTTTCTTTGCTTTCAAGGTTGGCTGCGGTAGAACAGACGAGTAAATTTCGTCACTTTTTACAATAGTTGACTTTTTCCTCACCCATCTTGACTCTCGTTGTAACTTGGAGTCCAAACAGTGGTTTACTAAGTCGTCCCCATTCTCCCTCATAGATATGTAAGTGAGGGTGTGACATTGAGTATATATATCAGATATGGATGGGATCGCTAATCCATTTGGCATGTGGATAAAGGCTAATGTTCCTGGTCTTGGTAGACCGCACAATTTCTTGACAAATCTATAATATAATACTATCTGCATGTATATATCGTGTAAGATAGGGTACATGCAGGTAATATGGGCTAGCAGGTAATATGAGCCACCTGAAGCAAATCATGTCGTGACCGTCGACCGGTGACCGGTGTGAGCGCCATAATTGTGTTCATATGAACTATATACGAAAAGCTATCGTCGTTAGAGCATCTGATGCAGAAATTTCTCTGAGAAAATTGCTAAAAACCAACAAGGTAGGTAAAACTTACGGCATTTTTTTTACCCTGATGTAAAATTTGATATTTTACAGGATGTGATGGTGAAAGAGTGTTTGAGGGGGTAACCTCAATTGTTTGTATATTTAGTTAGCTTATAGTTTCATTTTGATCATACTAGCGTGTACAGGTCAATTTGTTGTAGTGAAGGGGTGCAATGTGGCATTGAATGCTTGCCTGATATAGCAACATTAGTGCAGGTAATATGGGCCGTCCAAAATGGCGGAAATGATTTTGGTACTTAGTATTGGGATGAGGCGTTAATCGCTTTGCTACGATTTTTTGGGGTATATTCGCAGTATATAATTAACATAAATACATTTTTGTAGGCCTATATTGATTTGTATAATGAAAATAATATTTAAATTATATTACAGGAGGAATCCGGGCTGAAATGAAAAAGTTTTGTAAAATTAAGTAAAATTCATCAAGCACAACACAGAAAATTTCATCAAAATCGGATGAAATTAACAAAGTTATGCATATTTTTAGGTCTTGGTTTTTTTGTAAAACAGTTCTTGGCAATTGTCTCATTGTCTCATTTGAATATTTGAATATTCAAATGAGCAAACTGATGATGTCACAGTCCCCCTACTTCTTGTGTATTTTATTATATGAAATCCTATTTATTTCATTTTTTCATATATTGCGTATACAGGAAATCTGTCCCTCAAGTAAAAGCACTTGTGTCCTTGAACATTCCACAAGGATTAATCCGTGTTTTATGTCCTTGGGGTAGAAAACCGTGAAAATTGGTATTCCATACAATAAAATACAAAGAAAGTAGGGGGACTGAGACATCATCAGTTTGCCAATTTGAAGAACTGTTTCCTAAAAAATTCAAAACCTAAGAAAATTCATAACTTTGCTATTTCTTATCCGATTTTGATGAAATTTTCAGTGTTGTGCTTTTTCGATTTTACGTTATTTTCCTTATAATGCGAACTCCAGCCCGGATGAGTCCTTTAAAGTGGATTAGTAAAGACTTATTATCATATACGAAACGAATCAGTGGGGTGTGTAGAACAACTTGCTTTTTATTTCGTGAAAAACAGACAACCTGAAATGGAGTTAGAGGACGTTATCAGTCCCCTCCCTGAAATCTTAAACATCAAGTAACATTTGGAGGGGTTCTTGATGACGTCATAAGTGTGAGGGAAAGTTGCACAGCTTGAATGCTGCACTATGTATACAAGTCTTATACGTGTTATTGTAATGCATTAGTTTTTATCCCTTTTCTCATTTCATTTATTGTTTTCCTCACTTTCTTTATGTTGTTTATTGTTTCTCTATTTCCTGATGTAATCCATTGTATCTCCTTCCATACCCATGGTGTTTATATTTCTGCTTTCCTTATGTTATTTATTGTATTTCTCTCTTTCCTTATGCTATTTATTGTTTTTCTCAATTTCCTTACGTTATCCATTGTTTTTCTATCTTTCCTTATGTTATTCATTGTTTTTCTCACTTTCCTTATGTTTCTCATTGTTTTTTTGTTGTTTTTTTTTTTACTTTCCTTATGTTAGTCATTGTTTTTCTCACTTTCCTTATGTTATTCATTATTTTTCTCACTTTTCTTATGTCATTCATTGTTTTTCTCACTTTCCTTATTTTATTCATTGCTTTTCTCTCTTTCCTTATGTTATTCATTGTTTTTTCACTTTTTCTTTAATATATGGCATTCATTGTTTTTTCTCACTTTCCTTATGTTAGTCATTGTTTTTTTTTTCTCACTTTCCTTATGTTATTCATTGTATTTCTCACTTTCCTTATGCTATTCATTGTTTTTCTCACTTTCCTTATGTTATTCATTGTTTTTCTCTCTTTCCTTATGTTATTCATTGCTTTTCTCTCTTTCCTTATGTTATTCATTGCTTTTCTCACTTTCCTTATGGCATTCATTGTTTTTTCTCACTTTCTTCATTGTTTTTCTTGCTTTCCTTATGTTATTCATTGTTTTTCTCTCTTTCCTTTTGTTAATCACTGTTTTTCTCTCTTTCCTCACTTTATTCATTGTTTTTCTCTCTTTCCTTACATTATTCATTGTTTTTCTCACCTTCTTATGCAATTCATTGTTTTTTCTCGCTTTCCTTATGTTATTCATTGTTTTTTCTTATGTCATTTATTGTTTCTCTATTTCCTAAACATAATTATTTGTTGTTTATATTTTCTTATTCATTGATTTCTCTTTATTCCTAATTGTATTTGTTGTTCTGTCTCGATTGTTTTATCTTTCTAGATCTATAATGCATTATAGATAGTAATAGATATAATTATGCTTCATGCATTACTTCCGGGTTTGCTCCTCACACTTGTGACGTCATCAAATTGCCCTTAAAAATATCCACGGATCTTCCAATTGAACCCGATTGTATATACAATGTTCAAAGCAGGATTTCTCGTGAACGCAATATGCTAAAGGGATCAACTAAACAGTGTTCTATTTCTCATGTACTAAACTTGATAATGCAATTGAATTCAACAAGATTGACCTCTTCTTTAATATTCCACTTTAAGGAAGAAATAATATACAAAATACAAAATAATGAAATATATAGTCAAAGTATTTACTGAAGGGTTTTATAATTTCAAATGATATATTAAAGTTAATGATTTTCAACATTTTTAAGCAAATTCCAGACATAGTAGAGTCATTGTAGTTTTTAAAAAAATACATTAAATATATATGTCCATATTACCTGCACATGCAGGTAATATGGGCACTTTGGTGATGACGTCAACATTTGAATATTGCAAACAGAGGGGTTAGTGATAATTGTTTTTCTTCACAATAAAAGTTAGAGCAGTGGGTATTGATTTACATAAACAAAGATTAGACTGTGTGTCATTTTGTAATTTTAAGCAAATTAGGCAAATGAGCTTAAGGGGCCCATAAATGCTTCGAATTATTGAAGAAAAAAAAAAGGGTGCGTTGGGACTGGGAGTAGGATTGATCAATGAACACTTGCATAAATGTGCAAGTGTGTTTGTGTGTGTGTGTGTGCGCGCGCGCGTGTGTTGTGTAAGGTTGGATGTGTGTGCGTGTGTGTGTGTGTGGAATAAAGTGCGTAACGGAGGTTTGTCACGGAGTTCCATAAGGTCGGGGATAAGCACATACACGCACACACACACACACGCCTTCATCCACATACAGACATATAATTGTTGTTGGTTTAGTTTTTACGGCGCTGTCACTCACTAATATGAACATTTATGCTAAAATTTAACATCAATTTCACACATTTTATTAAGACATCTTACATAATAACACAAATAGTACAGAATCTGAGATATTTCTCCTTAGAAAAATGTTCCATTAAGTAGGAAATATGATATTGTGTGTATTGTATATATGATATAATTGTTATCAATATATATTCCTAATTTTGTTTACATAAATCCATCGACTATATCTACGTTATGTTCTATTATGCAGCCTCAGTCTGTGGTGCTATTCATTTGTCTGATTAAAAAAGAATTATTCATATTTACAGTGTGTTCCTAAAAAAGGTAATCGAAGTTCAAAGGTCAGTCATTTCAAAAGTATATGGTTTCTTTTTGTGATTTGTTTACTAAACTACTATGTAACTCATCAGCTTTAATTTGAGACATTGCTGACGTCCAAACTGTAATGGGTCACAGAGTTAGGGTCCTTTGAAGGTGATAGGTATAAAACCCATTTTTTCCAAGTTTTTCGTTTTTAGGGTATATGAAACCAACTTTTTAAAAATGGTTGGTTTCATAGTTTTGGGGGGTTTTGTCACAAAAAGTTTCAATGAAATGCCATCTCATTTGTCAAAGGACCTATCTCAATGGCAATGAGATGTGTTCGCAATTAGGAGTCTCTTGAGTCGTGGAGACGTCGCGACGTAAGCGACATAAACGACGCGTCGTGGTGACGTCTCCTGAGACTTCAGGTCGTCGAGGGAAAATGGAACAAAAGTCAAACATGTTCAATCTTTTAGTAGACCTCTTTAAGACGCAAGCAAATCAAAATTATTGAACCGTTCGATTTCTTTTAATCGTTAGCAAGTAACGACAACGTCCCTGCGACGTCGTGGATACTAAAGGGACGTCGCGGCAACCCCGCAAAGACGTCACAGAGATTTGCTCGCGTATAAAAGAAGTCTACTAAAAGATTGGACATGTTTGACATTTCTTTGATTTTTCTCGCGACTTCCTGCAGAATCAGGAGACATCCCGGCGATCCGAGATCAGAGACTCACACATAATCGATAACCCATGTCATTGCCAGTGAGATAAGTCCTTTGACAAATGAGATTGCATTTCATTGAAACTTTGTGTGACAAAAACCCCCAAAACTATGAAACCAAAATTTTATAAAAAGTTGGTTTCACACCCTAAAAACGAAAAACTTTGAAACAATGGGTTTTGTTCATATCACCTTCAAATGACCCTAACTCTGTGACCCATTGCAGTTTAGACGTATGCAATGTCTCAAATTAAAGCTGATGAGTTACTTAGTAGTTTAGTAAACAGATCACAAAAATAAATCACATACTTTTGAAATGACTGACCTTTGAACTTCGATTACCTTTTTTTAGGAACATACTGATAGTGAATTTACGGGCGGCTTTCATGGAAGTGAGCGCATCTACGTGCCCGCCATATAGCTGGGGTCTTCCAATGTACTACGCATGCGCAATGTGCGCGTATGTCTGCGCGTCTGTACATTTTTATTTGTTACGCATACATAACGCATACATGGAGCATGCGTGTATACATTGGCAGCCTCCCCCCCCCCCTTCCCCCCCCCCCCCCAGCGAATGGCTGCCACCATGCAAAATCTCACCCGAACCGAATTCGTGGTATTCCCGCTGTGACGCAAAAAATAAATCGGGGAATCCCCGTACCGGAAACCACTGTACCGACACCGTACCGAAGCACAACTTTCATCAGAGCATCTGGGTTATCATATGTTCTGTTCATAACCAATAATTGAGTTAATTACTGTTACATTGCAAGTTATTAGAGGCAGAGTTGAGATACATATCCGTCCATTTGTGTTCGCGTTTCATTCACACAATTAAGAGGACGAGAATGGCGGACGCCATCATTAAAGGTTTGTTGGAAAGGCTGTGTATTCAACTTGACCAAGATGGTTCTTCTGATCTCAGCTTTGGTGGGCTGGGGGAAAAACTGACGAGTATGCTATCACCGACAACTCTCTCAACCGCGTTTAGTGTAGCTGGGTAAGCTCCATATCATGTAAATTGTCATGATTGTATGTTCCATTTCTTTGAGTGATCCTTTATCAATTACAATTAATGTTATGCAATTTAGATTTATTCAAGGGTTTAGGTTGATATTTTGTAGTTTATATGTGCTTAATTATTTCTTCTCCCCGATGTCATTATTGGATTTGATATTGAATTAAACTATTGTAAGGCAAAAACAAAATCGATTTTATTTTCAATCAAATTTTAAAGGAGGGTACATGCAGGTAATATGGGCCAGCAGGTAAGATGGGACACCTGAAGCAAATCATGTCGTAAAATTTGATATTTCACAGAATGTGATGGTGAAAGAGTGTTTGAAGGGGTAACCTCAATTGTTTTGTATATAAAGCTTATAGTTTCATTTTTATCATACTAGCGTGTACAGGTCAATTTGTTTTAGTGAAGGGGTGCAATGTGGCATTGATTGCTTGCCTGACACAGCAACATTAGTGCAGGCAATATGGGACATCCAAAATGGCGGACGTGATTCTGGTACTTAGTATTGGGATGAGGCATCAATCTCTTTGCTACGATTTTTTTTTGGGTATATTCACAGTATGTGATTATTATAAATAACTTATTGTAAGCCTATATTGACTTGTATAAGGAAAACAATATTTAAAGAATATTTAAAAGAGAAATAATATACAAAATACATAACAATGAAATATATAGTCAAAGGATTACACTGTAAAAAAAAAAAGGTAACTCGCAAGAAAATGAGTAAACTAATGCTTTACTCCCAACGGAGTAAACTAATGCTTTACTCCCAACGGAGTAAATTTTGTGTACTCTTAACAGAGTCAAAAGGTAACTCGCAAGAAAATGAGTAAACTAACGGTTAATGGTTTACTCCTTTCGAAGCTAGGATTAGGAATGATACATAGATGACTAAAAGTTACTCTTTTCTGAGTAACATTTAGCTCAACCGCATGAGTAATATTTTTTACTCAGTAACATTTAGCTCAACCGCATGAGTAATATTTTTTACTCAATTTCACGCGAGTTACTTTTTTGCTCAATATTGGGTAAGATTTTACTCATTTTTTTTAGAGTGTACTGAAGGGTCTTATAATTTCAAATTATATCTTAAAGTTAATGATTTTCAACATTTTAAGCAAATTCCAGACAGGGTAGAGTCATTGTAGTTTTTAAAACATACATTAAATACATGTGCCCATATTACCTGCACATGCAGGTAATATGGGCACTTTGGTAATGACGTCAACATTTGAATATTGCAGACAGGGGGTTGGTGATAATTGCTTTTCTTCACATTAAAAGTTAGAGCAGTAGTTATTGATTCATATAAACAAAGATTAGACTGTGTGTCATTTCGTAATTTTATGCAAATTAGGCAAATGAGCTTAGGGGGTCCATATTACCTGCATGTACCCTATAAATGTAGGGCCTATGGAATAGTGCAACAAAAAAAAATTAACCCCAAAAAAGGTTTAAATATTTCCCCACGTTATCTGGGTTGTGCATTGCTTCTATAATGCGTAGCCTATAACTCTTTGAAGTTCATTTGCAAAAAAAACAATAATAATAATAAATAAAATAAATCCACGGCCCCCCCCCAACAAAAAAAAATAAATAAAAAAAATGTTAATGAACTCGAGTCCAAACAATCTGAGGGGCGAATAGCGTCAAAACGAATGACTAAATGAACACACAAACTTTTTTTGTAAAGCTCATGAATGTGTACATGCTACAGAAGTTGTGGTGGTGATGTTGATAGTTCTAGGAGAAGTACCCCGGATATTTACCCCCGGACAAGTATCCCTCGCCTGAAATTCTACCCCTAACTCTACACCTAGCCCTAACCCTATATTTTTTTTTGGGGGGGGGAAGGGGGTTGTTCTGGGGTAATTGTCCATGGGCTAGTTGTCCTGATAGGGATGTTTATATATTGACTACACACACATTTTCTGCGATTACCACCCATTGTGTTGTCATTTTGCAGTGGTCCTCCAGCTACCGAAAATCTAAGCATTGACAATGCAGTCTTGCAGTCATCTTTCGGATGCCTCGCCCAAAAAGAACGAGCATCGGAATTGGTAAGGTCGCATCCCGCCCCTTTTTTCCGTTATTAAAGGAGAATTGTCCCTTTGTAGATAGTTGGCTTACTGTGGATGCAGAAAAATCAAATAAGCACATTAGTGAAGATTTGGTGAAAATCAGATAAATGATAAGAAAGTTATGAGTATTTGAATATTGAGATCTCTAATGACATAGGAAATCTCCCATTGGCAACGCGGTCGCCGTTTGTGATGTCACAAAGGGAGAACTCCCCATTATGGTATGCACAAAAACTATTCAAAATGTCTCTTTATTTTCATTCTAATGATAGAACAGCTTTTCTTTTCATGATATATTATGACTTTCCTATATTTACAAGTCATCCCATCAAAAGATTCTTTATTCTCCCTTTAGAATCAAGAAAAAAGAGGATTTTAGTACAATGTGTACAATAGATATGGGAAAGATCTCCCTGCATTACATCACACATCATGGTTGCGTTGCCAATTGGAGGATCTCCATATCATAAGTGATCTCAAAATCTAAAAATTCATATCTCTCTTATTCATTGCCTGATTTTTCTGAAACTTTCCCAATATGTTTGGGAGGTTTGTCTCCATTCACTGAAGCTAAATTTCTCTGAGGGGATAATTCCCCTTTAAGTAGTAAGGCCTACGTGAAGAAAAAAAACATATTTAAAAAAAATGAATAAAATAAAGAGGCCATGGATTAATAATTATTTTTGAAGGTAGTGTCATCCTTTTTCACAAATTGCAAAAACTAATGCAACTTGGCATAACTTTAGAATATGATAAACCTACACTGTCTATTCAATCTTACTGTCGTAGGTTGCCTAGATCAGTTATATGAAACGAAAATCTGACTACCAATCTAGACCAGCTCTCCATGGACATCGTTGAGATATTACAGCGCGTGCAGCACGGACCACACACAGCATCAGCGTGCATTATTCTTTGTGCTAACGGTAAACGGTTCGCACCGTACGGTATATTTTTCGAGGTTCGAAAAAAATAGGAATGAATTTTGATAATGGCAATATAATGACAAACATACACATTTGAGCTTAATCATGTTGTGGGAAGATACAGTCATTGATATACGACTATATCCTCTCAAAAACTAGAAATGTAATACTTTTTGCCTGCAAAAGGATGACACTACCTTTAAGTAGTAGTTTTGGAAGAAAACGGAAACGTGAAGTAGTAGAGGGTAGAATATGAAGAACTTCTGGAGAGGATTGGAGACAAACACAACGACAAACAACAATTGAACAACATTAGACCTATTCCTTAAGTCTGCGGATGTGGCACCTTTGACTATAGAAGACAATTCAAATGTTCCCATGTTAAAATCAGTAACTTAAGTCTGAAGGTTCTGTCTTTCTCTTGGGTATCGGGAATTATTCAACAGCACATTGTCACCCTTGTTCAAAGGCTTCAAGAATCCCCAGAAGATATCGCTCTTCTTAGAACTATACCAATGTACCTCTTGTGCACACCAATCCTGAGGCTCGGCGACGTAGAGCATAGGAAGCTACTTGTCTCTTTAGGAAAAACGCTACTTCTGCTAAAGGAAAACTCCCAGCCACAATTCCAAGCTATGGGTAATAGTCTTTAGTACAGTAATTCAGTACAAACTATCGAACCGCCTTTTCAATTTATTTTCTATTTTATTTTATTATTATTATTATTATTTATTATTATTACTTTTTTTTTTTCTTTAATCTTTTATTTTTTCTTTAGTTATGTATATATTTATTTATTTATTTCATTTATTTATTATATTTTTTTACACAACTCTTTTAAATTTTTTTTTTTTTTTTTTCTTTAGCGGGAAGTGTTTTTTATTATAAATAAATATTTGCAGGTTTGATTGTGGTTACTACCTCAGTTACAGTTTCAGAAGATATGGAAAGTAACTTTATAATATGTGGGGGAAAGGGATGACACGCATGAACCAAAAACATTAGCATATAAGTAGGGTTGGGCGAATCTCTACTTTTTTTTTCAAACGAGTTGTCTCTATAGTAAAATTCGATGTAGAAACCAGAAATGACAATTATTTTTGCCTATCATGGCGTCTTACCTCACTAAAGTGCAAAAAAAAACCAAATAGCCGCCAAAATGGTGTATTTTGCCCAATTATTACACTTTTTATAAGTATAAACCACTTTCATCATTATGGGTTTTTGGTGTCAGGAAACCCAAACCTGACCTCTTCAACACGATTAATCCTATCTAAGTTGACTGTTGTGTAGTTTGTTAGTTAGTTTCAATCCATATCGAGTAAAAATCACCTAATATTAAAATCACTAAATAACACCTATAACACATGCTAAGTACATTAGATCAGAATAAAATTGTCAGATTTGAGTTTCTTAACCATCAAAACCCATAAAGGAAAAAAATAAAATAAAACTGGTTTATACCTATACAATTTGTGATAATAATTGGGCAAAATTCTCCATTTTGTTGTTTTTTGTTTTGTTTTTGTTTTGCACTTTAGCGACGTCAGACATCATCGTACACAAAATTGAATGTCATTTTTGGATTCTACATCAAATTTGACTATAGAAACAACTCGTTTGAAATAACTTCTCAGAAAAAAGTCGTTACTTGCCCAACCCTGATATAAGCTGAACATAGACTTACCACAGACAGTTTCTCCACCTCAATCCTTTCCTGTATTCCGTCACATGTATACCTCTATTTTAAAAATATATTCAACACTAAAATGCCATTTTGTTATTGTTCAGTTCTTGTTTGTATTGTTTAATATATGCGTTTTATTTAATACCGAATAACCTTGATATTTTAATGTATTATTATTGTATATGTTTGTTCATATTGAATGTCTATGTTTATTAACGGAAATAAATTGAATCTCGAAATCTTGAAATCTTGAATCTATTTATTTCAACACTAACTTTTTTTTTTCTTTTTTTTTTTTTTTATCTTTTTTTTTTTGGGGGGGGGGTGGAATTACCATACAAACAATAACTCTCATAGTATTGTCCTTATTTTGTGTTACACAATTTCCTTTTCCAGAAGGGTGGTTAGGAAACGACAAAAGATTGTTCAAGAAGGTGGTGCTCATTTTCCATAAAGGCTTTACGGGTTTGAGGAAAAGTCGGGCTTACACAGAAATTGGAACCATACATATCTACATTGCAGTTCTTGCTACTCTTAACAAGGTCGGTCTTTTCTTTCATTTTCTTCTTGGACCTAAGTGACTTTTAACTGGACTTAAATTCACGGGTGATGGGTACCTTGATTAAATGTAGCTTGTTGTACCGAAGGTTCATTCGTCCGAATGTTTGTGTGTCCGAAAGTGAAATAATGTTCGTTGTTCCGAAGGTTAATTTATTTAAAGGTTCATTAATCTGAAGTCGAAATAAGGTTCAATCGTTTGAAAATCAAGTCGGGTTCGTACATCCACAAATGAAATGGGGCTCGAAAGTCCGAAAATACGGTGTGGTCGTTTAAATCGACGTAGATAACAATTGTAATTGTCTTCTTTTTTCATTGAGAGAAGAGTATACGGGAATATATTTTCGGGGAAATAATGATTATGGAGTGGCGTGGGTGGACTTTCTTTCTCATGCTTCATTTCTGCACAGCGGCAGATACTGAATTTAAGAATAGAATTCATCAAGATAAGAACATAATGGGGGGGGGGGGGTGAAAAGTAAGGGGGCAGCTCATGATTATGTTTAATTATTAAAAGACCGAAAATCAATTTTCAAAAAGGGATACGCATACATCATCTTCCTCTAAAGTTTTGCAGCAGTGATCTATTAACCTTGTTATAGTAAAAAAAAAATTAACAAATAATAAAAAAATAAAAAAATCTCCTATAGCATTGTATAAATAAATAAATGGTTGTTTTGAAGGAGTTGTTTATTTTTTAATGTTTAATAAATTTC
>CALNVZ010003429.1:28419843-28455316 GCA_940671915.1 Paracentrotus lividus | reverse complement strand
ATTTCCCATTAAAAAAAAAAAAAAAAAAAAAACATACACCCTCCATCTGTGTCCCAACTGGAAAGGGACACTTCTGTCTTTGATATGACGTTACATAGATGTATTAAAGAAATGTTTGTTTTTTGTATTTATATTTCTATTTCAAGTCAACGAGGATCACAGGATTCCTAGTGTACGTCGCCTTTCTGGATCAAATGGCCTAGAAGACGACCAAGACTTAGTCTACAGTTACTTCAAACTCTACGCTGCTCGCAAAATAGGCCTTACATGCTGCCTTTCTGACGAAGGTTGACATATTCCTTTAAGAATATTTTTTTTTCTTATTTTTTTATCTGTAAGCTTAGATCATAGTTTTAGATGAAAATTGATGTATTGTAAGTACCCCGTCAACTACACACTTTTGTATAGTATTTTGCTGTTTTATTCTAAATGTCGAATTTGTCGACTTTGTTTAATGTTCATCTCAATTTAAACGATACCTCATAGAGCGGAGCTATCGGTCAATTGAATTAACGTTAGATTTTAAATCGCGATCACATTTCGGATGAAAGTGCTTGTAAAAATTCAAATTGTTCGAAGATAGCTTAAACTTGACCGGAAAACCTTTATATGCCCATTTTAAAGGAAAGTTCACCGTGGTTTTACATTGGTTTTAAAAAATGCAAGAAAAATAAAAGAAATATATGAGTGAAATGAAGTGAAGGGTTTAAAGAAAATCGACCCCCAATAACGAAGTTATGAATATTTAAAGTTTTATTCTGTGACGTCATATGCGAGCTGCTCTCCTATATGTTATGCAATGTAAATTCCATAAAGTTTCATTTTTTTCCAGAAAATATTTATTTCACCAGTGGCGTTGATATATCATGCGGACTTATGTTCATATATTAGATAGCCAAGACAGATTAGCCAAGCGTGATTGGTCAATTAGCGCGTACACGTGGTATGATCGAAATCTGCATATTTTCCTGGTCGGCTCACCTTCGATGACAATGTTGACTGGCAGCTCCGAGGAATATATTTTTAAGTGTATGGCGCCTCTTGAAGAATGATGTTGCCAATTACATGGATATAACAAATGTGGGACTAAAGTCAAAGTAGCAAGAAGTATTTTTATTTTAATTTATTTATTATATTTTTTTTTTTATTATTTATTTATTTATTTATTTTTTTTTTGGGGGGGGGCGAATTTTGGGGTGGAGGGCGGCCTTTTTAAATTTTGTTTAATTCTTTACTATCAAACAGCCCCCGCCCCTTCCTCCCCCCCAAAAAAAAAAAATAAATAAAATAAAATGAAAAATTGGGGGGTGCCCAAAAAAATTTGGGGGCCGAATTTTTTTTTTTTTTCTTCTTCTTCCTTTCTTTTTTAGAAATTTTAAACTAAAAATAAGAAAATATATAAAAAATGGAGGGGGGGAGCCAAAAAAAAAAAGGGGGGCATTTTTTTTTTTTTTTTCTTTTATCAGGCCTAAGAAATGTCATAGGGTACACTGGCAGGTAATATAGGCCAGCAGGTAATATGGCCACCCTGAAGCAAATCATGTCGTGACCGTCGCGCGGTGACCGGTGACGGTGAAGCACCATAAATGTTGTTCATATAACTGTATACGAAAATATATCGTCGTGAGAGCATCTGATGCCGAAATTTCTCTGAGAAAATTGCTGAAAACCACACAGGTAGGTACAAACTTACGGCATTTTTTTATACCCTGATGTAAAATTTGATATTTCACAGAACGTTGATGTTAAAAAGTGTTTGAGGGGGTTACCTCAATTGTTTTTGTATATTTAGTAAGCTTAAATTTCATTTTTATCATACTAGCGTGTACAGGTCAATTTTTTGTAGTGAAGGGGTGCAATGTGGCATTGAAGCTTGCCTGACACAGCAAACATTATTAGTGCAGGTAATATCCGCACGCAAACACAGAACGTTTTCATAACTTTTCAAAAGTTTTTTTTAAAGGTCCTGTACGTCTTCGTCCTAAATGAACGTTTTTAAAACGTTTATAAACGTTAAAGTTTGGACTTCTCATTTATGTCAAAGTTTAGGTTTCTTTGAGAAACGTTTAAAAAAACGTTTTTTTGGACGTTACAAAATTGAACGTTTTGGGGGGGGTGTGGAGCTGCTGTGGGGGTTGGTTGGGTTGTGGGGGGCGTGGGGGGGTGCGGTTGGGGTGGTGGGGTTGGGTGTGGGTCGGGGTGTGGGGGTGGGGGGGGGGTGGTGGGGGTGTTGGGGGGGGGGGTTGGTGGTGTGGAACGTTTTGTTGGTGTGGTGGAGCGTGGGTGTGGGTGATGGGGGGGGGGGGCGGGTGGGAGGGGTGGGGGGGGGGGGGCGGGGGCGTGGGATGGTGGGGGTGTGGGGGGGGGGGATGGGTTTGGGGCTGATGGGGGGACGGGCTGGGGGTGGGGGGGTGTTTGGGTTGGTGTGGGGCGGGGTGGGGGGGAGGGGCGCGGGGGGTGGGGGGTGGGGGTGGGGGTTTGGTTGGGGGTGTTGGGCGGGGGAGGGGGGGGGGCGGTGGGGGGGCGGGGGGTTTGTTGGCGGGTCGCTGGGTTGTGGGGGGGGGGGGGGGGGGGGGGGCGGAGGGGTTGGGGGGGAGGGGGGGGGGTGGGGGTGGGGTGGGGAGGGGGTGGGTGTGGTGGGGCGTGGGGGGCGTGGTTGTGGTGGGGTGGGGGGGGGGAGGCTTTGGGGGGGGGGCGAGGTGGGGGGTGTGTGAGGGGGGGTGGGCGGGGGGGTGTGGTGGCGGGTTGGCGGGGGTGCGTGGGGGGTGTGGATGGTGGGGGTGGGGGGGGGGGGGGGGTGGTGGGGCGGGTGGGGTTGGTGGTGGGTGGAGGGGGGGGGGGAGGGTGGTGGGGGGGCGTGGGGGGGGGGGGGGGGGTGGGGGGTTGGGTGGGGTGTGGGGGTGGGGGGGTGCGGCGAGGGTGGGGTGTGGGGGCTGGGGGGGGGGGGTTGGGGGTGGGGGGGGGGTGGGGGGGGGTGGGGGGGGGGGGTGTGGCTGGGGGTTGGGGGCGGGGGTGGGGGGGTGGGGGGGGGCGGGGGGGGGGGCGGGGGGGGGGGGTTGGGGGCGGGTGGTGGCGCGTTGGTGGGGGTGGGTGGGGGTTTGGGGAGGGGGGGGGGGGGGGGGGCTGTTGAGGTGGGGGTGGGGTGGGCGGGGGCGGGGGGAGGGGTGGCAGGGGGTGGGGGGGGGAGGTTGGGGAGGTGGGGGCGGTGGTGGGGGGGGCGGTAGAGGGCTGGTGGGGAACCTCCATCTGTGTCCCAACTGAAAGGGAACACTTCTGTCTTTGATATGACGTTACATAGATGTATTAAAGAAATGTTTGTTTTTTGTATTTATATTTCTATTTCAGATCAACGAGGATCAAGGATTCCTAGTGTCACGTCGCCTGTTCTGGATCAATGGCCTAGAAGACGACCAAGACTTAGTCTACAGTTACTTCAAACTCTACGCTGCTCGCAAAATAGGCCTACATGCTGCCTTTCTGACGAAGGTTGACATATTCCTTTAAGAATATTTTTTTTCTTTTTTTTTTTATCTGTAGCTTAGATCATAGTTTTAGATGAAAATTGATGTATTGTAAGTACCCCGTCAAACTACACACTTTTGTATAGTATTTTGCTGTTTTATTCTAAATGTCGAATTTGTCGACTTTGTTTATGTTCATTCAATTTAAACGATACCTCATAGAGCGGAGCTATCGGTCAATTGAATTAACGTTTAGATTTTAAATCGCGATCACATTTCGGATGAAAGTGCTTGTAAGAAATGTCAAATTGTTCGAAGATAGCTTAAACTTGACCGGGAAAACCTTTATATGCCCATTTTAAAGGGAAAGTTCACCGTGGTTTTACATTGGTTTTAAAAAATGCAGAAAAATAAAAGAAATATATGAGTGAAATGAGTGAAGGTTTAAAGAAAATCGACCCCCAAATAACGAAGTTATGAATATTTAAAGTTTTGATTCTGTGACGTCATATGCGAGCTGCTCTCCTATATGTTATGCAATGTAAATTCCATAAAGTTTCATTTTTTTCAGAAAAATATTTATTTCACCAGTGCGGTTGATATATCATCGGACTTATGTTCATATATTAGATAGCCAAGACAGATAGCCAAGCGTGATTGGTCAATAGCGCGTCACGTGGTATGATCGAAATCTGCATATTTTCCTGGTCGGTCACCTTCGATGACAATGTTGACTGGCCAGTCCGAGGAATATATTGTTTAAGTGTATGGCGCCCTCTTGAAGAATGGATGTTGCCAATTACATGGATATAACAAATGTGGGACTAAAGTCAAAGTAGCAAGAAGTTATTTTTTATTTATTTATTTATTTATTTTTTTTTTTATTATTTATTTATTTATTTATTTTTTTTGTTTGGGGGGGGCAATTTTGGGGTGGAGAGGCGGCCTTTTTAAATTTGTTTAATTCTTTACTATCAAACAGCCCCCGCCCCCTTCCCTCCCCCCAAAAAAAAAAATAAATAAAATAAAATGAAAAATTGTGGGGTGCCCAAAAAAATTTGGGGGCCAATTTTTTTTTTTTTTCTTCTTCTTCTTTCTTTTTTAGAAATTTTAACTAAAAATAAGAAAAATATATAAAAAATGGAGGGGGGGAGCCAAAAAAAAAAAGGGGGCATTTTTTTTTTTTTTTTTTTATATCAGGCCCTAGAAATGTCATAGGGTACATGCAGGTAATATAGGCCAGCAGGTAATATGGGCCACCTGAAGCAAATCATGTCGTGACCGTCGACGCGTGACGGTGACCGGTTGAGCACCATAATGTTGTTCATATGAACTGTATACGAAAATATTATCGTCGTGAGAGCATCGCATCGCCGAAACTCTCTGCAGTTAAAATTGCTGAAAACCAACAAGGTAGGTACAACTTACGGCATTTTTTTACCCTGATGTAAAATTTGATATTTCACAGAACGTGATGGTTAAAAAGTGTTTGAGGGGGTTACCTCAATTGTTTTGTATATTTAGTAAGCTTATAATTTCATTTTTATCATACTAGCGTGTACAGGTCAATTTTTTGTAGTGAAGGGGTGCAATGTGGCATTGAATGCTTGCCTGACACAGCAACATTATTAGTGCAGGTAATATCCCAGCAAACACAGAACGTTTTCATAACGTTTTCAAAAAGTTTTTTTAAGGTCCTGTACGTCTTCGTCCTAAATGAACGTTTTTAAAACGTTTATAAAACGTTAAAGTTTGGACTTCTCATTTATGTCAAAGTTTAGGTTTTTTGAGAACGTTTAAAAAACGTTTTTTGGACGTTACAAAATTGAACGTTTTGTATAGAACGTTTACAAAACGTTTGATATAGGACCTTTACAAAACGTTTGTGGACGTTTTGTACATACCGTTTACAGAACGTTTTATATACGTCCAGTTTAATAAATCGATCAACTTAGAACTTTTAAAAACAAATACCAGAAGTGATCACTATGTTTTCTACGTGTAACTAAATAAAAACACAGATCTCTAAAATACTATAGGCGATTTCTATATTGAAAGTTAGGTTTGTTTGTTTCATTATATATGGGTATATATATACGATTCATTAAAAAAAAATACATAAGAATAAAATATTTTTAATGATAATTTAAATCATTTCATATACGATGATCTTTACATATTAACGAACGAGACTGCGCGCCGAGGATTGATCGATGACTTCATCCCAGCAAACACAGAACGTTTTCAAAACGTTACAAAATGTAACCTTTTAATCAAAACGTTCACAAAACTTTTTAATTGAACCTTATAATGAGACTTATTTTATTAAACGTTTTATGAACGTTTTTTATACTTCCAAATGGGACCTTATGCAAATGAGAAGGTGATTAGCATAAAATACGTTAGACATATCGAAATAAACGTGTTTATTGAAATTATTTCCATTTAACAGTTATAAATTCTTTCTTTGGTGTTTCATTTAATTGTAATATTGTTCTGAAACACACATACATATTTTTTAAAAAGGCTAATTCAGTATTGGAATGTACTTACATAACAAATAAAGTAATAACTAACCATCACAAACGATACTTTCAGTAAAATATAAATTTTCTGGAGCATCATACATTGTTAAACCCTAATGATATCCAGTAAAGTCTGCTTTTAAGCATGATTAAGATTGGAGACACTTCACTCTTAAGTGCCATTCCACAAATGGTGGCCAAGGGTTTGAGTTGCATGAAACATGTTTGTATTTATTATATTGTTTTCAAAAGTTTTTAAGAGGTTTCCAAAGGTGTTTTAAAGGTTTTCTAGACGTTCTTAAAACTTTTTTAAAATTACATTTCAAGGTTTTAAAAACGTTTTAAAAACCTTTTAAGAACGTTCCAAACGTTTTTTAAAGGTTTTCTGCATGTTCTAACAACGTCCACAATATATTTAAAACGTTTTCAAAAGGGTTTTTTACGTCTCGAGCTTCCGAAAGGTTTTTTAAAGGTTTTTTATTGGTTCTTTTAACGTTTATAAGCGTTTTCAAAACGTCCAATAAAACGTTTTTAAAACGTCTAAAACCTACCACATTTTGACGTCCATAAAACGTTTTCACAAAACGTCCAAAAAACCAACTTGGAACGTTTATAAAAACGTTTTTAAAACGTCCATTTGTTAGTTGGGATGGGCCATCCAAAATGGCGGAAGTTATTCTGGAACTTAGTATTGGGATGAGGCATCAATCTCTTTGCTACGATTTTTGGGGTATATTCACAGTATATAATTAATATAAATAACTTATTGTAGGCCTATATTGACTTGTATAATGAAAATAATATTTAAATGATATTAAAAAAAAGAAGAAATAGTATACAAAATACAAAACAATGAAATAAAATAGTCAAAGTATTTACTGAAGGGTCTTATAATTTCAAATGATATCTTAAAGTTAATAATTTTTAACATTATAAGCGAATTCCAGACATGGTAGAGTCATTGTAGTTTTTACAACATACATTAATTACATGTGCCCATATTACCTGCACATGCAGGTAATATGGGCACTTTGGTAATGATGTCAACATTTGAATATTGCAGACAGCGGGGTTGGTGATAATTGTTTTTCTTCACAATAAAAGTTAGAGAAGTAGGTATTGATTCATATAAGCAAAGATTAGACTGTGTGTCATTTTGTAATTGTATGCAAATTAGACAAATGAGCTTAGGTACCCTACCAAAAAAAAAATTTAAAAATCGGCCCCCAATTTTTGTTTTTTGAGGGGGGGGGCTGCTAATTTTAGGGGGCTATCTAATATAACAGATATTAACTTAAGGGGTGTGTAAAACAACATTCTTTGGACTGCCTAAAGGAACTATATTTTCCCTCGTGATCATATTTTCCCTCAGCACTTTGCGCTTCGGGAAAGTATAACCCCTCGGGAAAATATAAATCCGGCGGTCCAAAGAATGTTATATTACACACCCCATCAGTCAATATATGAATAATACACGCATTTATCAATTCAACCCATCTCTTTATCAAGAAGCATGAAAAAGGGCTAATTTATGGAATTTACATACACAACACATGAAAGAGCTGCTCGCACGTGACGTCACAGAATCCAAACTTTAAGTATTCATAACTACACTATTTTTTGGTTGATTTTCTTCAAACTTTCACTCATATTTTTATTTTATTTTTCTGCATTTTTTAAAACCAATAAAATTCCAATGTAAACTTCCTTTTTAAGAAGAATGTGAAATAGATTGGAAGTAATCGCAGATCAGTTTCAGAAAAATGTCAAAAACAAAATAGCCCAACATTTTAAATTTTTAAAAAATGCCAACTTTGCAACTTGACCAGATTTCCATTTAAACAAATGCATCAAGATCCCTGATAGCAGACTGACGTCTTAAAGACGTCTTAAACTGGTCAAAACTGGTCAACTCGTCATACCGTCGTAAACACGACATCTTTATGATGTCTTAATGACGTCTTCCAAACGATTAATAGAATCTTATATTTAAATATCTTTACATGTTTCTATGCGGTGTGATTATGTCTTCTTGGTAATGACTTTCAAAGACGTTAATTTTCTATTTTTGGAGCAAGAAAAAATATATGACAAGTAATATGACCAGCGTCCTTTATGATGTCTTTACGACGTCTATAAGACCACTTTTCTTGTCATTTTTTGACCAAAATACGACATCTTTAAGACGTCTTTAAAACGTCTATAAGACAACTTTTTGATGTCTTTACGACGTCTATAAGACCACTTTTCTTGTCATTTTTTGACCAAAATACGACATCTTTAAGAGCTCTTTAAAACGTCTATAAGACAACTTTTTTGTCTATTTTTACCAAATATGATATCTTTAAGATGTCTTTACGACGGTTTCTAGGACATCTCCCCCGGAGGACAACTCCCGGGGACAACTCCCGGAGGACAGTCCCCCGGAGGACAACTCCCCCGAGGACAACTCCCCCGGAGGACAGGTCCCCCGCAGGAACATCTCCCCTAGAGGACAGGTCCCCAAGGACGAGTCCCCGGAGGACAGCTTCCCCCAGGGACAACTCCCACGGAGGACAACCCTCCCCCTGGACAACTCCCCTGGAGGACAACTCCCCCGGAGGACAACAACCCTGAGGACAACTTCCCGGAGACAACCACCCCCGGAGGACAGCTCCCCGGAGGACAATCCCCCGCAGGACAACTCCCCTGGAGGACAACTCCCCCGGAGGACATCTCCCCGAGGATAGGTCCCCCAAGGACAACTCCCCGGATGACATCTCCCCTCACTTTTAATGCTTTATAACTATTGATTTATGCCAACCCCTTGGTTTTTTTCTTCTGTTACATTATACATTACTTTTCGCATGGAGTAACCCTTCTGTAATGACAAGCGAGGATGGAAATGGTTGTTTAATTGCTAATCATCCATTGGAACCACCCCCAGTGGCGTATCTAGGGGGCAAGGGGGCACGTGCCCGGGCGGAGCTTCAAGGGGGCGCAAAAAAAGAAAGGAAAAAAAAAAAAAAGAAAGGAAGAAGAAGGAGAGGAAAAAAGGAGATCGTGATCCACAGTGGATATTGGGGTCATGTTTCCTCCCCATTATTAATTTTGGCGCCCCCTACATATAGCACCACTAAGTTTACCTTTTGGCGCCCAAAATTTCTAGTAATTTTTTTAGGTTTAGTACCTTCTATCTTAGTTTCGGGTCAATTTTGCGCCCCCTGTATATTAAAGATCAAATTGGCGCCCTTAACTTCAATTTAGCGTCCTTTTATAAATGTTAAGATCAATTGTGTGCCCCCGGTGTGTAACTCCTAATCCTAATTTTAAGACCAATTTGACATCCCCTGAGTTTCAATTTAATTAGAGTCCCTTTAAATAGTTTAAGATCAAAATGGCACCTCAAATTTCATGATCATTTGCCCCCCCCCTCCCGCTTCAGATAAACATGAAGGGTCCCTCTAAGTAAAAGGATTTTTTTTTTCTGTCCATACTTTTTCTCGCTGCCTAATTATTCCCTTTTTGTTCTTCATTGTCAATTGTCTTTGTTTCCGTATTTTATGACCATCCGGTCTCAAGACCTGTTCCTTGCAAAGTTCATTCAAGTTCAGAGCTCTAGAATTTTTCGCTCGCATTATATTATATGTTTCAAAATCATTTGAGGAGGACCAACAAAAAGGTTTAAAAATTATTATTTTCCTACTAAAAAAAAACGAATCCGATGCATAGGTCTACAATTCCCAAAACATTTTGTGCAATAGGCTTTTTGACACCCTGAAGGTAAGGCATTTTTTTATTATATTGTACCTTCGTTGATAACGAAATCTGTATTCATGATTCTTAAATGCAAGATTCGAGTAATGCACGAACTCAAAATTTTCCGCTCGCGCTTCGCGCTCGCATTAAATTAAAATATTTGAGAGGAATTAAAAAAAAATGATAAGCTACATGTATGTATGGCACAGCAAATCATCCCAGCGTCTTGGGACATGTATATAAGCCACTGGTACAATAAACTAAAACAAATCGTTGAGCAAAACTGGAGAGTAGACCGGGGGGGGGCGCAAAGTCAACAATTGCCCCGGGCGCACTTGACCCTAGATACGCCACTGACCACCCCTTCCAATCTATGAATGGCTACTCTCTCCCTCAAAAGCTTGTTAGGTTTGGCAGATTCAGAGGTACCCCAACGAAATGTGACCATCAAGAAAGGAAAATTAATGAAAGTGCAAGATAATAAAGAAATGTTGAAAAAAGGAAGGATGCTAAATGGGGAACTTAAATACGAAGCTACAGGAGTACAAAAGAGCACGAAGGGCGAGTTGGCCTACATATCTCTAGTCGTCTTCAGCAAGGGGGGGGGGTGAGCCACGATAATTAAGCTTTAATTAATAATTAATCACACCCTAAACAAATAAGAATGAGCGCAAAAGTTCAAACGAGAACAACTTTTATTTATCACAAAAAGAATTCACAAAACTCAATTTCAACATCATCACTTGTTTTGTCATTTTTCAAGGAATAATGTAATACAATCATTGTCATTGGGTTTAAGATTTTACAGACAATTGTTATATTGGAATGGTGTGTGTTCATAATCTCGGTATATCAACCAGTTTTTCAGTATTTCCGTCAACATATCCGATAAAAACATTTTATAATTGTAAAACATTTGCTAAAACAAGCCAAAACAAAACAAAACAAAACCCTTGTATCAAATTATGTACCTGTATTTTTGTCGGATAATTGAAGAGGTGTGATATAAATATTTCACTTGACGATTCACGCTTGAAAATCCTTCCTTTTTTTTTTCTTCTTCTTTTTTCTTTTTCTTTTTTTTTTTAAAAGAAAGAGATGATCGTCACCGTTTGTAAAAGAACAACAACAACAAAAATAGAACAATAAAAGTACAAATATACTGCTTCGGGTCATTTTTAGTCAAAAATTTGGCTCGCGCTTTGCGCTCAAGAATCATCCCTTCAAAAGGTTAATTTTTTTCAGATTTCGAACCCCGCAAAAATCCTAGTTACGGGCTGACCATTGACCTACATACTCTAAAATCTAATCAGATCATCTTCCTATGGTGATTTAAGATATTGAGTTAGTATATGCCTTCTTCTCTCTCTTTTGACGGTAAAATTCGGTTCCAATAGCAGCACGCCTCTACAGCTGCCAAACTTTAACACCCTTCGCCGGAAAAAGAAAAAGAAAAAATTGCCAAAGATTTTGTATTTCCACGAATGGCTATTTCGGTTTTTTTTTAAAATTAAAAAAAAAAATAAAAAAAAATAAATAAATTTTTAAAAAAATGGAGCAAAAATAAACGACTGCATGTGGATCTGTTCTCCGGAATGGTTGAGTTGTCCTCCGGGGGACTTGTCCTGCGGGGTAGTTGTGCTGCGGGGGAGTTGTCCTCCGGGGGAGTCGTCCTCCGGGGGAGTTGTCCTCCGGGGGAGTCGTCCTCCGGGGGAGTCGTCCTCCGGGGGAGTCGTCCTCCAGAGGAGTTGTCCTCCGGGGGAGTTGTCCTCCGGGGGAGTTGTCCTCCGGGGGAGTTTTCATCGGGGGAGATGTCCTCCGGGGGACTTGTCCTCCGGGGGAGTTTTCATCGGGGGAGATGTCCTCCGGAGGAGTTGTCCTTGGGGGGACCTGTCCTCCGGGGGAGATGTCCTGCGGGGGAGCTGTCCTCCGGGGGTGTTGTCCTCCGTGGGAGTTGTCCTCCGGGGGAGCTGTCCTCCGGGAGTTGTCCCCGGGGGAGTTGTCCTCCGGGGGAGATGTCCTGATACGCTTTACGACGTTTATAAGATCACTTTCCTTGTCATTTTTTGACCAAGATACGACATCTTTAAAACGTCTATAAGACAACTTTTTGATGTCTTTACGACGTCTATAAGACCACTTTTCTTGTCAGTTTTTGACCAAAATACGACATCTTTAAGACGTCTTTAAAACGTCTATAAGACAACATTTTTGTCTATTTTTTACCCAAATACGATATCTTTAAGACGTCTTTACGACGTTTATAAGACAACTTTTTGCTTTCATTTTGACCAAAATACAATGTTTCTGTTGGTCATGAATATTCATAAGCAGTATTCTGAGATTTGAAAAAAAGGGGAAAATGAATAGAAATATGCAATTTTAAGCCATGTAACCGGCATTTGGCTTATTGACATAATCAAAATTGTTTTAAATTATTATCATATTATGTATAACACAATTTCAAGGTGCTTCATAATGACAATTCTTCATATTTCATTAACAAAAGTGTAATTTAATAATAAGTAACTGTCTTTCTTCAAACATTTGTCTGTAGCACTTTATATAGCAGGACCGGACACACTGCCAGTATAATAGGGCCTTTATGTAGGACAGCATAGGTTATAATATTAGGATAGGTTAGGATAGGATAGGATAGTAATGTCAACATCCCTGAAAGCACAGTGACGTCTTAAATACGTCAGAAAAAAAATTTATGACGTAAATTTGCACCCGCGTTTGACGTCTTAAAGACGTCGTATTTTTACGTCATAAAGATGTCAGTTTTAGACGTAATAATGACGTAAAAATACGATGTCTTTAAGACGTCAAACGTGGGTGCAAATTTACGTCATAAAGATGTCTTTTCCTGACGTCTTTAAGACGTCTGACGTGACGTCTTTAAGACGTCTTTAAGACGTCACTCTGCTTTCAGGGATGGCTAATCTAAAGAGAAGTAGAGAAACAGACTTTGTCTCTGTGGCCCGTATTCTACTATGCTGACTAGACTTGTTCAGAGTTAAACAATAGGATCGCACAATAGCACCGCACAATAACAAAAGACTTCAAGCACATCTTTTGCGCTGGATCAGAGCACGACTTTTGGGCCGGAGCAATTTTTTGTACAATGAAACGCACAGGATTAAACCGGAAATCCATTGAAATAATGACGCAACAATCTTTTTGTAAGTAGCAGGACTGAACACTGAATGCTACTGATAAGCCTACATTTTCAGCTGGAAATCATTACGGTATTGTTCTATCCAGAATAAATTATGGACTTCGATTCTCATCGGCTATTTTGCCGCAGTCAATTTTGTTATTTTGAAGTTCACGGCGCTGACTCGTATATCTCAGAAAAGTGTCCGTTTTGTTGATAAAATATACAATCAATTAAAGATTGATGAAATGTTTAATAATGCAACTTTATTTTAGCGAAATTTGGACAACTTTTAGCTTCAAGGTAACGAGAAAAGTGACAAATTATAGCTACCTCCAACAAAAAACTCGCAAAGCCATATCACATTTTAAACCATTATACCCCTGGTTTAGAATTCTTTTCAAATGTTTGTAGATATCCAGTCTGTTATGACGTTATCGCATTTGTATTTTTAAACGCGCGCTTCACTGACTCTTCATAAAGAAGCGTGGAATCCAGCGTTGCATTCTCGTTTCAAAATCCGTATTTTTTCAATGCCACAGTACAACTCTAGTCAGCGTAGCAGAATACGGGCCTAAATGTCTATCTCTATTTATCTTTATCTAGCTAAAGTAGATGGGTTCGTATATTTATACAATTTTGAGCTCTGTAGATGAAACTGTAAACTGTAGGTCGTTTTCATTATACCACACCCAAAACGACATGGAGAAGATACTGAATGTAAATTTATAGACTTTTCTTTCTTTCTACGGTCACATTTCGCAACCTGACCGCACATTGCTAAAAATAACTTGTCGTGTCGTAAGTGAATATTTAGGATTGTCCCTGTCTGAAATGAACAGTTTATTCAATTATCCGTGTCCAACTAAAAAAAGATGGCGAGTTTCGTGGTATTGTTAACAAGCAAACCAGTGGGCGTCCCTTTTTTGGGGGGTCTAATTTAGTTCAATAAGTTCCACAGTGGCATGTATTTGTAAAGTAACTCCACAGCCTGTTTCTATTTAAACAGACTACTTTCACATGGCTCGATGTTCCGTTCCTGCTCAATGTCAAGACTAAATGGAAGTTCCTTCGCATGGAAGCTAATTTCATTCAGGTAAGCACAGTATGATTTATAATTTAATCATTATTTATCATGGAATTAACACATGAATCATGATCAACTTTTCAGTCCTCCAAAAGCATCCAATTATTCAAACCTTTCTACTGAATATACATGTAGTATACAGGCTGTTATGTCGAAATAATAAAGCCAGCTGGATATTCGTGCCAAAATTAATTTTATTGGCTAACTTTGTCAATTTGGGGGTGCTGAATCCAAAAAACTTTAGTTCCATTTTTTTCCAACCACGTCTTGGGCCGCCATTTTGGAATTCAAAATGGCCGCCGTAGAAAATTGTATTTTGACACATATCTCATGCTCTAAGCACGGTAAAAGGTTCAAATTTGGTTTATATTGCATGTATATGATGTCAGACATGATAATACATCATTTTCCGAGAATGTCGTTCATATGAGTAGGTCGCCATCTTGAAATTCAAAATGGCCGCCATAACTAACCTATTTTTACTTGAATCTCAGGTTCCAAGCACTTTAGAAGGTTGAACGTTGCAATAATATCATAGTTTATGATGCCCTTCACTCTTGAATGACAATTTACTCCCTTTAATGGTTAATAAATAAAATTGGTTGCCATTTTGAAATTCAAAATGGCTGCCATACAGTACTTATATGTACGTGCCACCATAGAAAATCATATTTTTACATATACTTCATGTTGTAAGCATTGTAAGAGGTTCAAATCATGGGTAAAAGCATTCTTATCATGTCACACATCGTACTACATCTTTTTAAAAAAAATGAAACTATGGTTTATTTTGATAGGCAGCCATCTTGATCTTGAAATTCAAAATGGCCGCCGAAGAAAATCCTTTAGTGATCATATATCAGCTAACAAGCACCTTACAAGTTACAGTGCCTGATATTTCAACAAAAAAAAAAAAAATACATCAACAAAGGAAAAAAAAAACATCATTTGGTGTTGAGTAGTCCTTTCCAAAGCATTTAAGCTTTTGCATTCCTTGAGAGCGACAAGAGTATATGATTAAATTCATGACTGCCCTTGGTACCGCATGCAGGTCAAAACACAAAATTAGACAGACAGTACAATCTGCATCTAACTCCCATCTATTCCCAGGACTGGAGGCATTTTATGTTGTGAATAAACATCAATGTTTTATATAGTTTTCCCTGGTGCTCTTGAGATAACATGCAGTAAATACAATGGAATGAGGGTATCTGCTTCTCCATGGGTGCGATTGGTGACTTTTGGATCAAACACATCTGGCTTAATAGAATGATTATGTTACATTCCCGAAGACGTCAGCAAAACACTTTTGCTGTCATACTCGCGTAGAACAGCCTTCCATCGATATTATGTCAGTAAGAGCTTTGTGTGATTTGAGACAGAATAATTTTGAGTGACATGAGTTATGTTTTTTGATGAGCCATTTGTGTTAAACTCCACTTGCTCAGTATCTATAGCCATTTTGCCTCGAGTTCGTTCCTTGAGGGTGTCATCATTGTACCTGTCATGATAATCAGATGCAATTAGGTTTTTTGATGGATACTCAATTTTTGCCTTGATAACTGCCACTGTATTTCTATTTCTTTCTATGATGTGGCTTATGTGTTGAATGGACTTGACTAATCAGTATCCTGGCCTTTAGGATGGTTATTACTATTAGGTACAGTCCCATGGGCTTATATGACATAGATGAATGAACTTTTGTCTGAATTAGTAGAAGGCCATCTGAGGTAATGAGTGAGCATAGAATTACAGATAATTCCCTTATTGTATTGTGAGGGAATGGACTAAGAGTCAAACAAATCGGGTTCACAGTTCTACTGGGTATATTGGCCAACACTTTATTGTGTCATTTCCACAACAACAAAAGAGGGTAGAAGAGACCACTATTATTTAACTAGTTTCCATGGAAAACTTCAGCTCCTCCATCAGGGAGTTAACTCAACTGCCACACCTAGCTCATACAGATATCAATGGCTTGTACAGTGAAAGTCTATATACATGTAGCATGTCCAAGGGCTTGTTCACTCTAGCATGAACACATCTTTTGTTCACAATCAAAGAAACATTTTCAACTTCTATTAGGCCAATTAGTGGACAGGCCAGAGGTATTTCCTAGTCCCTCACAGTCTCCCCTGCTAAAATCATAGTTTGTCCTCAAACTTTTTATAAGTACATATATATCATCATAATATTTATAAGTCATAATACAATGCATACTCTGGATATGAATTTTTCTTCGCAATTCCAATAATTCATAGATAAGTAACACCAGTATTTTACCTGTGCAAACTATTAATAAATTCATTTGATTACTTATCTTAAACATATATATGTTCAGGCACATGAACCAACATTTGCAAAATATATTTATTCTGAGTTGCCAATTTTCCTAGCTCACTTCAGTCTAAAAAAGTCCATAAAATAAAACTTTAAAACGAAATCCGTACTTTCAGATTAGATTGAAATTTGGAAATCATTCTTTTGCAAAAAACTTTACTCATTGCTTTTTGCTTGTTAGAAGTTATTGTTTTGTTTTTGTTTTTCTGTTCAAACAGTGAAAATAGCATAAACTGACGACTCAGATATACACGATAATAATAACTTGGAAAATGATTATTACATTGGAACAGTATCAAAAATCACAATTTCTTTTCTTCCATTAAACGTAACACAGTCTCTTCCGATAACAGTGGACACTTCAATTCATCATTAAAGTCTCAGAAATGTTTCTCCAACATAATTTTTCAGAAGTTTTTTTTCAAGTAGCAGTTTCGTTCTTTCATATTCAAATGTTTTTGCGAAAAATTATCAGTCAATATAAAGTTTCATCCCATTGTAAGTGGCGATCAATACCACTTTGAAGTCTGTCCATCAAAAGTCTACTGTGTTGGTCCTGGTCATCAGGAATTATGGCAGTAACACTTATTGAGTCTGTTCTAACAGCAGTCCGAGGTTGATGAAGAGGATTGTTGTGTTTTCCTTTAGTCGACCTCATACTTCGGCGAGGAGGTGGGCAAGGAGGGTCATCCTCTACGCTAGACTCATCCTGCAAAGAAGGCTCGTCGTCATCGTGGGATTCGGTTTCGGGTGGTTCGTCGTCATCACTGGTTTCGGGTGGTTGGTCGTCATCACTGGTTTCGCGTGGTTCGTCGTCATCACTGGTTTCGGGTGGTTCATCGTCATCACTGGTTTCTGTTATAGGCGTCAAGTCTGCCATAACATCAGGCTGTTCGATTGGAAATGTTCTTGGACGGCCCCTCACCATTTAAATGGAGGAGCTCGAATCTTCAGATGAAGTGTCCGTCTGTCTCGAGGGATATTTACAGTTCTCTTTCGTCTACCTTTGTGAGTGACCGCGTCTGCTTCTCTTACTGGGCACTCCCTTAGTTCACTCCGGTTAACAGTTCGTGAGGTGCCACTTCCATCTGCTCTCTCAATGATATACACGGCTTTTTCTCCTGGTCGTGATACCACTTTGTTATACTATCGACTGCCACTCATCAGCAATCTTATGTCTTCCTTGCGGATGGCTTCTCAGGTACACTCTAGCGCCGACTGTAAGTGGTTTCTCTTTAGCAGACTTGTCATAATGTCTCTTACGGTACGCAGCTTCATGGGCTATTCTCTCCCCTGCTTTTTGGTAAGCCCATTGTAACGTCTTAGTGTGATTCGCCAACCAGTCATTTACAGTGGAAGCGTCTTCCTCTCCCACCTCTCCCAGAAGAAAATCAACAGGAAGTATGGGATCCCTCCCAAACATGATGTAGAAAGGAGTAGGGGTGCTGAAAAGCATACCTTCAGTTTCGCCGACAGTACCTCCTTTTCTTGGATAGACTGGAAAGATACTTCGCTGTCTAGTAGGTCATCTGGCAACCGGGTAGCGCCTATGGCCATGCAGAGTCCATCCGAAGTATTAGGCGCCTCTAAGTGCTCCGGTGATGCATGAGGTCGGCGAGATAACCCATCTGCTGCCTTGTTCGAGACTCCAGGTTTGTATTTGACATCAAATTTGAAGTGAGACAAGTCATTCACCCAACGTTGTTCTACAGCCCCAAGCTGGCTGTCTTCAGGTGGGCTAGCGGGTTGTTGTCAGTAAATACTATGAATCGACTTCAACAAGGTATTCTCTAAACTTCTCTGTGATTGCCCATCTCATTCCAAGTAACTCTAGCTTCATACTGGAATAATTTTCCAATGTCTCTCTGCACCTCGTAGCGTTCGACTGGCGTAAGCTATACACGACGTTACCACCTTGCCTCTGGAACAACACTGCTCCTATCCCCTGTAGACTTGCATCCACCTCTAACTCAAATGTGTTTTGAAAATCTGCATAGCCAAGTATCGGGGGTTGACATAGCTTCTCCTTGAGTTCATCAAAAGAGGCTTGATGTTCTGGTTCCACACAAAGGGTGTTGTCTTTCTTTCCTTCATCTTCTCAATTGGGTGGCAAACAAGTTTATGCAAAGGCCAGCTCTGTGAGAAGCCTTTCACAAACCGTCGACGAGCAGAACAGCGATCGCAGCTCCTTCAGTTTCTTTGGTGTCGGCAACTCCTTACCACTTCTATTTTGTCTGGATTTGTTTGCACTCTCTGGAAACTTTATGACTAAGTACTTCACTTCAGGCCGGAAAGTTGACATTTTGAAGGTTTCACCTTCAAACCATTACTGCGAAGTCTACATAAGACAACATCAAGTCTCTCAAGCTGTTGTTCAAAGCTGGATGAATACACTAGGATATCGTCTAGGTAACACAAGACAGATGAGAAGAACTGATCCCCCAAACACATCTGCATCAATCGCTGAAATGTTCCTGGCGCATTGCACAACCCGAAGGGCATGCGGGTGTATTCAAATAGACCGAAGGGTGTTGTAAGCTTGTCTTGTGTTGATCTTTCTCATCCATGGCTACTTGATGGTAACCTGAAAGCAGGTCAAGCGTAGAAAACCACTTGGCTCCCGTCAAAGCATCTATTGACTCATCTATCCTAGGTATTGGATAAGCATCTTTCCTTGTCTTCGAGTTGAGTCTACGATAGTCTACACACAGACGTAATGAACCATCTGACTTGCGCACTAATACGATTGGAGATGCGTAAGGACTTGTACTTTCCTTAATCACTTTCTTATCCAGTAGCTTGTGGATATGTTCTCTCACTTCTTCCAGCTGTGAAGGGGGAATACGCCTGTAAGGAAGTTTCACAGGTTCATCATCTACTGTTCTAATTCTCCGGTGAGTGACTGTGTTTGTGTGGCCAAGATCTTCCTCAGATGAGGCAAAGACATCACTATGTTGTAACAAAAGAGCTCTGCTTGTTGTCTCTGCTCTGCACTAAGTCCGTCCCACAACAAACCAGGTGTCTCCAGAAGTTTTCTCGCCCCCGAAAGTTCCTCTGCACTTGCAACCACCCTTTGGCACAGGACACTTTTGTCATCAACCACAGCTGCCATTTGAACAGATCCAATAGGGGTTCTGGGTTTGAGAAAGATATCTTCGTCTGTCATATTGAATAGTTGCACACTCATCCTTCCACGAGGTAAGAGCGCCAACGTCGGACTAAGGACAATACCTCGGGGTGTCTGTTCAATCTGATCAACAACCATTGGCGTTTGTGCTACACAAGTTGGTCCTGTCACCTTTATCGCCTGCACAGATCGGGCAGGGATTCTCACTTTATCAGCAACACGAACAAGACCAACAATATTCTTTTTGTTGACTAAGTCTCCACAAGCTCTATCCGCTGCGTCCTTTCCGATTATGGCTGCTATCGTCTCCACGGGTACTCGTCCAGAACATTCATTCCTAGTAGAACAGGGTACTTAGGTTCATTAGATGCAGTTGTCACAAGAATACCTCTTTTTGGAACAGTTATGCCAGCAATGATTATGTCCGTCTCAAAATATCCTGAATAAGGGATTTCTGTTCCATTAGCAGCACTGAGGGAAATCCAATTCAAGTCTTTCAGGGATGACTTTGAAAAACATCGCTGGAAGCAATCCGTGGTAATGGTTGTCACCTGCGAGCCACAGTCAACTGTACATGTTAGATGTACTCCACCCATTGATATGTCGCTTACAGGACAGATTCCAATAAGTTTAGGTTGAGATTGGATACTTGGTTGATTATTTCTTGTCGAGCTCTCTGGAGTAGCACCCAGGGATTGGCTCCTGGCCCTGGGTGTACTTAGTTTCCCTGTTGTTGGTTTACTGCTGCTTGGTTACACTGTCTGGCGTAGTGTCCCATTTGGTGACATCTATAGCATTCAACGGTGCTTTGGTCCCTCGTCCTCTCCTTGCGGTGTCCTGTTCCAATCTGTTCTAAGCGGGAGTTGAAGGCACCCTGTTGTGCAATAACTTTATCAAGCAACAAAGTTTGGCCTTGAATTGCCTCAGCAAGTCCCTCCACCATCTTTCCAATCTCCAACTTAGCCTCTGCTTGATTAGAAGTACATTTTTTTCTTGCGAGAGTAACCACCTTTCTCCTCATCATCCATCTCTACGGCCCAGTCTCGTATTTTTAGGAAGGACAGTTCCGGCTTCTCCTTTGTCAAGCGCTTCACTTCTCTGCGTAGCACTGGGTCAATCAGCCCTACCCTGAACTGTTCTTTGAGAATACTTTCTATTTCAGGGGCATCCGGTTTGCGTTGTATTTGTGTGGTGAGAGCAAGTAGAGCATACCCGTACTGAGCCACCGACTCCTCTTCCATTTGGATTCGATTATACAGGTCACGCATAAGTTGGCTAACAGTTCGCTTATCTCCAAAAGCATCCAGTAGTATGTTCAGTATTGCTTCAGCATCCTTCTTTTCAGAATCAGAGCGGTGCTGAACTTCCTGCCTCGCGGGTCCCTCTAAATGTGCCAGAACATAGTTGATGGCACTCTCCCCTATGAGTTTACGAAGCTTGATGCCTGCCTTGACATCACTACAACAGATTACATCCATAGTGTCTTTCCCGTTAAAGGGCCGGATCCTTTTTTCCTTTGGAGGGAAATATACTTCACGGCTCTTCATTTCCAAAGTCAGCTTCTCCAACTCCTTCTGCATTTCCTCCATTGCTGTCATCTTCCTACCCTCTTTTGTCTGAACCTCTTTCCGTTGTTGAGGATTATTTTATTCTCTGATTGTTGACCAAGCCAATAGTTCTTCGTCACCTGTGAAGATCCTGCACCCCATCCCTACTACCAATTGTGAGGAATGGACTAAGAGTCAAACAAATCGGTTCACAGTTCTACTGGGTATATTGGCCAACACTTTATTGTGTCATTTCCACAACAACAAAAGAGGGTAGAAGAGACCACTATTATTTAACTAGTTTCCATGGAAAAACTTCAGCTCCTCCATCAGGGAGTTAACTCAACTGCCACACCTAGCTCATACAGATATCAATGGCTTGTACAGTGAAAGTCTATATACATGTAGCATGTCCAAGGGCTTGTTCACTCTAGCATGAAACATCTTTTGTTCACAATCAAAGAAACATTTTCAACTTCTATTAGGCCAATTAGTGGACAGGCCAGAGGTATTTCCTAGTCCCTCACAGTATATATCACAATGACTGAATCATGGCAGATCTGGATTGTTTAACAACCATAATTCTTGCGAGAAGTTGGTGATCCTAGCTTAAAGGTTTACTAAATTAGAAAAACAAATTGGGCTTATTCAGTGGATAATTACCTTCTAAAAACGAAAGTGAAATTTGTTTTTCATAAGAAAGTCTCAATTTGACGAAAAATGTGGAAAACTATAAGTTTTGGTGACATTCCTGAAACCCTGTGAGCTGATTGGTTCATTAGCGAAATGACGTATTAAAAGTAAGACCCCAAAACAAACGGCGACTGGCATAATGCGTCTATGTACACAAAACGCAATATTGGACTCCTTTGTGCAAGAGAGAACTAACGAAAATTGACTAATAATGAATGGAGATTTAGTATATGAAAGCCTTAAGAAATATCTGTTACATATCATCAGTGAACAATTTTGCCCCAAAATATTCAAATCTTGCGTAATTTTATCATTCTTCTACCAAACATCCTCGTCTGTCTGTACATGGACTGTGAGTATGTGTGTAGAGTTAGAGGTGGTAGGGCAGCTATAGGGTAAATTCATGTCATGTGTGTATTTAGTGTATACATACACGACACGCACTAGCACCATATCTGCCCTATGGGGTCATATTTCTACATAGTAGTAGCGTGCGAATACACATCACACCCCATATTATGCCGCGATCACAGTATCGTTTCGGGGCCCGTACGGCGTGTAAAATTGACATTTTTGACCATTTCGGTCACTTTCGTAAGGTTCCTGGCCGGGTCCCTTACGATCCTTACGTACCGGTGTATTTTTACAGATCGCGCGGGCCCCTAGATTATTGCTTTCATGTTCTCGATTCTCCCGGCGTTTTTATCGAATCGGTAGACGGTCTACAGCCCTTGGAAAGCCCGTGGAGTCACTAAAGGGGACCGATCGGCCTCCTATCGGTGGCCGAGTAGGCTCCGCACGTTTTTTCTGTCAATTCTTGTAACAAGCCGGGAGGGTGTCGGGCGGGTGCAACATGCACCGCAAGGATGTCAGGAGGTACCCGGTCGTGGTCCGCACCGCGCCTGACCGATTCCCACTGGGTTCCATGTGGTCTTTCGCACAAGTTTTTCCAAATCATTGCAAATTCTTGGAACCTGACTTTCTTTATTCATCTAACTCAAGAATGGCTTCATTGAATGCTTCCACTCCATAAAAGACACTACATTCATCAGCATCATTGACTTGCTTTCAAAGGGACTTCCCTTGTAGTGTTGCCAAGATGCCCTTCTTATTTTATGTTCAGGAACTGTGATAAATGCAAGCTACAGAACCACTGACTTGACAATGCTCCTTACTGTTGGGATCATTAGTGGTCCTGGAAGTCTTCTGTTGAATGGAGTTGACCCATTCAGGGGCTATCAGGAAAACTCTGGTCAATGCTTTCTGATTTTGCATTCATCCTGTAATACCTAATACAACTTTGAGTTCTCTGATGAGCTATTCCATTATTTGGTCAACAAACAAGCTTTTGAATTGGATGCCAGATTGGGGATCATGAATTCTGCCTGTAATGCATCACAAGAACCATCCGTACAACAGCCCTTGCCCTCTGCATCATCAGTCATATGCATGACCTATATGGGCCGGTAACTCCATGCCTCAAAGGATTATCACAGGATGTCTAGACCCAAACCAAGTAGACGACATTTATCTTGAGTGGCATCGTTCCTGAACACATCATGAAGTTAGCACTTTCCCAAAGGTGAAATTTAAGCATGAAAACATGGATTCTACAGGTGAAAATGACCCCCTACACCCTCTCTTCAATGGTATTCAGGTAAAGCAACAAAGATTCAGGCAAAGTTTCTTACACTCTGCTCATCGAACCCCTAAACCAAAGCCCCACATCCAGAGGTTAGACTTTTGGTCCACCTGTTGTGAGTCTGTGCCACATAGTGTTACATCAGCCCATTGCAGTCCCTTCAGGTCCTAATGGCCAAATTGCCACATAGGGCTTTGATGCTGAAGGTCAGCCACTTTGTGAAATTTGAGAGGAAGAATCTATGACTCGTCTCCAGGAATGCTCTCTCTATCTTACCAAACCCTGCAAACGTGACCTCCCTTTCGCCTGATGTGGTTTCCCGAAGTATTTTAGAAGTAGAAGTCTAGAGCAAGTTGTGTGCAAAGTAGTACATGGACTGTTCTTCAACAGAATTGAGATGTAGATACAGGTCTCATTGTCTGCTAGCTCATAATTGAAGCAAACTCACCATCCGCTTCATGTAGTTCAGTAAAAATCTTGCCATCTCATAATTCTCTTTTTTTTTGGAGATGCTCTTTGATCATTTCAGTAACCTCCATAAAGGCCAAGTTGATGCCATTATGCCTCTCATGTGGGCCTACCTCCTTGCGAATCATTGTGCTCAAGTGCTCATTGTGCATTGATGCTTCAAACAGGAGATCATAACATACCATGCTTTTTTGTCATGACTAATTCTACATCACGTTTGAACCACTTCCCTGTGGATATTTGGCTGATTGAATTTGATGGGAGAAAGAGACCTGATTCAATGCTAATGCAATTTCATTATTTTCACCAATCCGAAAAATCCGGCTTTTGTTCCCTGTTGAAAATTTCAGTTCCAGTTCTCTGACATACAGGTCAAGATCAGGGGGTTATGACTGTTTTGAGGGCCAACAACATCTTGCTCCTTGAGAAAGACTTTTGATTGTGAAGAGGGATACATGTAAACGTCCATGTGAAGAACAGAGAAGTATCGATTGCATTCTTTGTAATTGTTTACCTCGAAGCAGCATCATTCTCTTGGCCAGCACCTTTCACAAGATCAGTGACTCTCATCGTGCGTTGCCGTTATTATTGCATGGCGGCCATTTTGAATAACAAGATAGCTGCCTCTTTGCATTTATAAGCGGGAAACAATGTTTAATTAGCACATTATATCATCTTAATGCTATTCTCTCCAATTGCATTCTGCTAAGGAGCAATTTTAACTATATATAGTAAGTACATGCACATTAAGTATGGTGGCCATTTTGAAATAAAAATGGCCACCAATTCTAATCTACTAACCATTATAGATAGTAAATTTTCATTCAAGTATGAAGGGCCTCATAAGCTTTGATATTATTGCAATGTTTAACCTTCTAAGGTGCTTGGAACTTGTGATACAAGTATAAATAGGATAGTCGTGGCGGCCATTTTGAATTTCAAGATGGCGACCTACCAATATGAACAATATTCTCGGAAAATGATGTATTATCATGTTGCACATCATATGCATGCATTATAAACCAAATTTGAACCTCTTACAATGCTTACAACATGAGATATATGTCAAAATACGATTTTAGTATGGCGGCCGTTTTGTAATTCAAAATGGTCGCCAATACTCCTGACCCAATATTATTAGTTTATTTTTATTGGAGCATGAAGGGCACCATAAACATTGATATTCTTGCCACTTTTAAACTTGTACGGTACTTAAGACTTAAAATAAAGTAAAAATAGATTAGCTTTGGCGGCCATTTTGAATTTCAAGATGGCGGCCAATCAAAATGAGTCGTTATTTCAAAAACAGATGTAACAGATAAGTTGACATAATAAGAAGGACTTTTTCACCAAATTTGAACCTCCAATGCTTATAAGGTAAAATATAGGTAAAAATGTGATTTTCTATGGCGGCCATTTTGAAATCCAAAATGGCGGCCCAAGACGTGTTTGAAAAAAAAAATGAAACCAAAGTTTTTTTGATTCAGCACCCCCAAATTGACTAAGTTAGCCAATAAAATCAATTTTGGCACGATTATCCAGCTGGATTTCATAGTAGCCCCTACTAATACCCAGTTGTGTACACTTTCTTTTCAAAAGTATTCACATTTAATGCATGTCTAATATATGTATTATTCAGGCATTTTGTTTGGATTTTAAGGCATATTTTGCTTTTCTCAATTAATATAAAAGTATTACTATTCCATAATATAGGTTTTGTGAATAAAGCTTAATCTACTAGTCAATAATCCGAATACCCTCGGTCATTTTATAAATATTGTGAGGTTGTGTTATTTGACATTAACTTGCTGAAAATTATGATCACACCTATTAGCACTTTGGCATGTGTGGTTTGAGTTTACCTTTTTAATTAGATGTCAGGCAAGGTATGGAAGACACACTCGTGACTGGAGTCAATTAATGCACTGTTAAAGAACAACAAGATTTTACAGGGGAAAAAAAACACAAAATCATCCTGTATTTTTATGACAGAATCATTCGGTATATTTTGTATAACGGGTAATTTTCTGTAATTTGAGAGAACAGGTCTGTTTTAAAAAAAGAAAAAACATGTTTTGTTACAGAACATTTGTAAATTTTCATGTATCATTTTTTTTTTGATGATTTTACTATAATTTTGCTGTAAACTGTGTTAACAATAATGTTGCTTAAGATTACATGTGTTCTCGAAGCTCTCCTGCAAGAAATTTTGTGTGTGTTTTTTTTTAAGGAGAACAAAATACAGAATCATCTTGTACTTTTATCATTTTTTTTTTTTTTACGGGAAATTTTTTTGCAATTTAACAGAACAGGTCTGTTTTAAAAATGGAAAAAAGTTTCCTATAACAGAAAATTTGTAAAATTTCATACCCCATATTACCAATTTTCTGTAATTTTACTGCAAATTGTGCAGTAAGATTACAGGTGTTCTTGAAGCTCTGCTGCAGGAACTTTTCTGTTTTTTTTTTTTTTTTTTTTTTTTTTTTTTTTTTTTTTTTTTCAAGGAGAAATTTTCTAACAGTGTATGTTCAAATTTTGCAGGTAGAACAGGAAGTAAGAGTAGACTTTGAAAACTTTGCGAGACTCCATCTAAGTGCTTCACTGTTTGCATCGGGTTTTCCTCAGGTACACATTCCCTTTGTCTCGGCCACTCTGCAATTCAATGTTGATAGAAAGAACATCATCCAGTCGGCGATAGAGAATGTGCAGAAATACTGGCAGGACTCTGATGCGCCGAACCTTGTATGGCTCAAGCCTCTTGAGGTCAACTTTAAAGGAGAGTTTGCACAGGATTTTGGTGGGCCTAGCAAGGTAAATAATCAAATTTAATGTGATATGTTAAAAATATGAAGTCTACCATGAAGAGTGTCACAAAGTTCTCTTTTTGACGAAACACATTCATTCAACGAAAGAAAACAGCTTTATGACCATGATGACCAATTATTAAGTAATCACAGTCTAACGGGACATGGGCTACAATTAACTTGAAATAATACAATCATATTTGAAATAATGTATGGCAAAGTCTTCTTTTTTTTCAAATCAGGATTTCTTTCACCACCTCTTCATAGCTTTGATGGATCAAAGACTTAAGTTCTTCACGGCATTTGATGAAAAGAGTGTCTCCTCAGACGTATGGTTTAATTCGGTAATATAGAAACTCTTTCATATTTAAACGTATCATCGCAATTGACATTTAATTTCTTACGTATAAAAGGAACCATTATAATGATAGCTTTCAACAGAAGTTAATTAATTTTGATAATTCCAATTATTTATTTGTGATGTTGTTGTTGTTTTTTTTCTTACTATTTTAATATAATATAGATTTTGTTCATTTATAAAATTGTATTTATCATACATCTTAAACTATAATGATAATAATAATAATAATAATGATTAACATTAATATAGCGCTTTGTACATATTGTTTCAATAATGAAAAATAAATGAAATAAACTGTATAATAATAATAATAATAATATTATTATTATATATGGGGTATGTATTGATACAAACAAATTAAAATATACAAATAAAAGATACATTTTCATCAGAATTTTTCTACAATGACAGCAACGACCGTAACAGTAACGAAATTCCTCTATGAAATACGAACTGATAACGTTGTGCATTTATTATACAAGCACGTACACATATATGGAACAAAATGGATACACATAATATTGATAGAACATTTGATAGAACCATTATTAAGTAGGGATTTTTAGATGCATTAGGTTTCTGTAACACAGAGACTTACGATTGATTAAATGTTACGATTGATTTTTTTTTCTTTGTAGCCTCATCATGGACAGGATGTTCCAAAGTTGAACATCTTAATCCTAGCCCTAACCCTTCTCTTAATCATATCCAAATCCCAATCCATGACTGTACCTGGTTTTAAAATGAGGTTACCAAGAAAAAATCAATCGTAACTTTTAATCAATCGTAAGTCTTTGTGTTACACCCACAGGTCTATATTTTCTATAAGAAAAAATAATGTAAGTGAAATATTTATTCATTTGTTTATTTATTTTAATATTATTTTTTTTGTATCCGTTGAATAATTATGACACTGAACATATACATTAATAGGAAAATGTGGATCATCGAACGCTGGAACAAATCGGACTCCTGTTCGCTCTCCTGGTCTTCAATGGATCGATCGTAACCGTGCGTTTTCCTGTACAGCTCTACGAGAAGCTCTTGTCCAACAAGTAAGACTTTTAAAAGGGTACTAAAATTTTGTCCCATTCGTTGTCATTCGGGGCCCTTTCGGGTCAATAAGGGCAGCAGGCTCCCAGATGTCTGGTCACAGATGACCAGAACCACTTATAAAAACTCAAACAAGTCAAAGCGTAAAAACGGTAATTTCTAAAAACCAAAGTGTTGGGTATTCGGACCATATATATACCTTTATTCAACGCACACACCGGCCTGTAGATTACATCGCTTCTACAGCTTATTATTGTTGTTGGGGAGAATATTAAATATGCCGTTCTTCGAGGTAATTAAATGGCATGGTTTGCGTCACAGCGTCTGATGTAATTACTATGGGGGTAATAATCGTATTCATGGTGGCAATTTAAAATACATAATTCACTAAAGTTTTGTTTAAAATATTCCGATTTTTTTTTTTTTTTTTTTAATTTGCTAGTATATATTATTATGTTGTTTTCATAGGAGTAGAAAAGAAATTGTTTGATTTCCTCGTTTTAGGTCAGTATAGGCCTATATATATGGGAATGTTTTAAACCATTATGTTACATAGCAATTGAAAGCTTAAATTGCGGGGTTCGTTATTCGTTCGTTGTGCTTTAGAGATCCCACTCTTTCTGATCTGGATCCAGAATTCGTCAAATCCTTGGTCAACCTTCGCGAGAAGAGCGCAGATGATTTAAAAGCTGGGGTCAAAGTGGGAGGAGAACTCGTGTTTGTGGACAAAGACGATGTGTACGTATAACAAAATACCAATATTATAAACATCACTGGAGCTCTCAGTTTGTTCCGAGATGGTCCAGTCGTGTCCGTTCTACCTACATTAGATATGCGATCTAAACAACCATTTAAAAATATATTCAACACCACCCACCCACTAATATTAGGGTTGGGCGAATCTCAACTTTTTTTTTCAAACAAGTTGTTTCTAAAGTAAAATTCGACGTAGAAACTGAAAATGACAATTATTTTTGCATACGATGACGTCTTACGTCGCTAAAGTGCAAAAAACCAAAATGGCCGCCAAAATAGCGTATTATGCCCAATTATCACACTTTTTGTACGTATAAACCACTTTTATTGCGTTTTTATATGGCTTTCGGGTGTCTGGGAACCCAACATGATTAATCCAAACATGATTAATCCTACCTAAGTTGACTGTTTGTGTAGTTTGGAAGTTAGTTTCAGTCAATATCGAGCAAAAATCACCTCATATCAAAATCACTAATTAACACCTATAACCATGCTAGGTACAATTGGTCATGATAAAATTGTTAGATTTGAGCTTTTAAACCATCAAAATCCATAAAGAAACAAAATAAAACCGGGTTATACCTATAAAGTGTGTGATGAATGGGCAAAATACACCATTTTCGTTTTTTGCACTTTAGCGACGTCAGACATCATCGTACACAAAAATCATTGTCATTTTTGGATTCTACATCAAATTTGACTATAGAAACAACTTGTTTGAAATAATTTTTCAGAAAAAAGTCATTATTTGCCCAACCCTACTAATATGAAACAACTACCCCAACTGGTTTTAATAAACACCCAGTGCTTCAAAGTGCTTAAAAGTTCGCTGTTATGGTCGGTATCTAAAGGGAAACAAATGAAATCAATAATAATAATAAACAAATTATTCACGGAGCCTTAGATATTAAAATTATTATAACATATATGTACTGTTGCAATTAGAAAATAGAATTGGCTATTATATTTCATTTGTATAGGGAACAGTTCATCAAAGATAGAATGACCGAACGATTGGCATTGCTTCATTTAGCAGTCTTTGCTAGAGGATTTAACAGAGTAGCTTCCTTGACCCCTCTTATGAGGGAGCTGTTCAAAGCAGAAGATCTACGTGACGTAATCCTGGGTGAGGAGTTGGACTGGAAAGCTTTCAGACGGGTGAGTTCATGTTGTGCCTTTGCCTTTATTGTGTGCTCCTTTAAAGGGATGCAGTAACATTGAATGATATTCAAATCACATTTTTTCGATTTAGCTAATTTTGCCTACATAATTATAAACACTTAGGTCAGCTGGTATCTCTTCAAAATTGCAAGCTCATTGCTTGCTTTACCTTCAAGATATCAATGATTTCATACTCAAATTTTATAAACCAACACCGGATGGTTTGTAAAACCATATGCTTTTCCACGCACCCATTTCCTGTTGTATAGTCCCCCGTCTCTAGCGGCCTGGTGAGCTATCAACAGAGGGTACTGGTGTTCGGCTGTATGCTTGGCATTGTTTGTTACACTGTTTTAAGGTAGTAAATGACTTCCATTTGATCTGAAACTTTCAGTAGTTTGTTTTTACTGTTGGAACAATATAATTTTATTAATCTTAATATAATTGCTCTTGTTTTTGAAAGTTACTAAATCCCTTTAACTGTTGTATCGAGATTAACACATTGCCATTATAATGGCCATTATACTTTTAGTACTATTTTTTAGTTTTTTCTATACTGTATACACAATATTTGCAATGCAGAACTGTTTCATCTTAATTAACACATTGCCTTACAAAATTGCCATTATACTCGTGTTTCTGTTCTTGTTTTTTATACAGTGTGTCCCAGAAAGAACTATACACTTTTTAAACGGCTACAAAAAACCAAAAACAAAAAAAATATTATTTCGGGGAAAGATTAATATGTAGAGAAAGCTCATGTCCTCAACTATCATTTGACACCAAAAAGTACGAAAATGATGCATGCTTCAATGAGCAATGCCCACTGTTATAAAGGATACAAAGACGAGGTACTTTGCATTTACCACCTGCTATATGGCACGCCGTGAAGTGATAAAAAGACATAATGTCGTGAATCGACTAACCAAGACAAAACGACCCGAGAGACAAAACAGAAATGTCGTCAAATATATTTTGGCATAATATGAATGTTTATATCTGACTTTCTGGTTTATTTTATTTTATGTCTTTGTTAGCCGATTCGCGCCAATATTGCTTTTTATTCCTCATGGCGTGCCATAGGCATGTGGTAAATGCATAGTGAATTCCTGCGCAGCTTCGCTTTTGTGTCCTTCACAAAAGTGAGCATTGCTCATTGAAGCATGCATCATTTTCGGACTTTTTGGTGTCAAGTGATAGTTGAGGATATGAGCTTTCTATACATACGAATCTTTCCCCCAACAACCATATAATTCTTATTTGGTAGCCGTTTAGAAAGTGCATAGTTCTTTCTGGGACACACTATACAGTGCGTCCAAGAAAAAAGTATACCCAACTTTGAGAGCCTCATATTACAATGTTATAGCTTGTGTGACCTCGAAATATATATTATGATAAGGAGCAACTCATATTCTTTTAAATGATACCAAACTTATACCTGTGTTGTGACGGATGACTAAGCAGTTGGGCTTTAAAAAAACAAGCGTAAAAAGTGCCCCGTCCCAAGTTTGAGCAAAAGCAGCCCTTGCATGTCAATAGATCAAGTAATCCTTTGTGCCTAATGAATAGACTCAGGAAGGCTGACCTCAAACAAACAATGAATAATCAGAAAGCCAGGGCTGCTTCTCAGACAACTTGGTACAGATCACTTTTGACCAATGTTTTTAAACACTCGAGTGTTCAGTCATCATTGACAGTATCGGTATGATTTTGGTATCATTAGATAGAATATGAGTTTACTCTTTGTCATGAAATTAAAATTAATTACACATAAGTTATAAAATTTTAATATGAGGCTCTCAAAGTTGGGGATACTTTTATCTGGGACACACTGTATACTGTATAAATAATGATTGCAATACAGAGCGCTTTGTACAAACCTCCTTACTATGAAGACCACCCCGTCATTCAAATGTTCTGGAAAGTGTTTCGTGAACTGGAGGAAAGAGACAAGAGGAAATTTCTGAGTAAGATCTTTATTGTTACCCCCCCCCCCCACCCCCTCTCTCTCTCTCTCGTCTCTCTCTCTCATTATTTTTTTACTTTCATCCCTTTTAAAGTTCATATAGAATAAGGCCTACGTAACTGAATATTTAGCTAGGGGTATTTATACGTTTAATCACTTTAAACACATTGCCAAAAGTGGGGGGGGGGCAATATGGTCAGTGTATGTATATAAAATGCTAACATGATTAGCCCCAAGGAATTTCGCCTTCAACGGAAAAATAATAATTTCATTTTATTTTAATCATATTGACAGCTTACTGATTACTGTCTATTTATGATAATGTAAGAAGTACTGATTATGATGTTTAGTTAATGGCATGTCAGGGATGCATACACCTGCCCCCGTTGCGGTCGTCTTTATTTAGGGCAATTTGTGGTTTACTCATGTCCCTTTCGAATAATAATCACGTGACGATAATTCACATGCATGTACACTGGATCATAAATTATACGGCCCTGGAGTTTGCGAGCTAAAGAACGCACTTGAATTTATATTCCTCTCCTTTCTAGTCTCACACAAACATTTTTATATGTACGACGCCGTATACCAATGTAAAGAGACGGCGGAGTCATCAAATCGCGAACCGAGGGGGTCACGTACGTACACACGCGCAGAACTAATACAACGTTTTCTACGTTGAAAACTCTACGATTATATCCCTTTAAAATAATGATTCGTTTAATTAATCATGACAGGATTCCTCACCGGTTACTGATCATGTTCCTCTGAGAGGTTTTGTCCCCTTCCCGATTAGAAGGTTGGACAACAAAGCCGAAAGACACCGTGCGCGTGACCGCGTTGATCCTACCAATTACCCTGACCCAGATGAGCTCATGCCGAGTCATGACCTGCGAAGGCTACCTCTCGATGGATCTCCGGAGTACTCAATGAAGAGGTCCTAAGATATCGACTTATGGTGGCCATGGATGTAACAGGTTTCCACAGAGAGACACCTGTTTGAGTACCATATTTCGTTTGGTTGCGTAGTTCAAGAGAGTACCGTGTGCAGCTCCCCCCCCCCCTTTCACCTTCAGTAGTTCAAGAAATGAGAGGGAGCAATGACTGAGTAAAACAAAATAGGATTTCTGGTATATTTCTATCCGGTCTGGGCACTCTGCCCTCTTATATTTTGACCATCATATGGATAGTAGGTGAGTGCCCCCCCACCCCCTCTTTCCTCATACATTCATTAATGGAAAGTTTATTTTCAAATAAACCAAACTGAATAGAAGACAAAAGTGTAGGCCGGAAATACGCGGATTTCGCAGCAGGTCTGCAATACAGTGCCTTTCATATAAAAGGTAATCTATGTTTGGAGGGGATATATTCCCAACTCATCCCTTTTTATATTTATTTTTGTCATATAATTGAAGACGAACTCCTCCCCTTTACAATGATACATTTCTTGAATCATTAAAGTGACGTATAACCAAATAAATTGCGAATGAAGGTGTCAGGTACAAAATCCATTTTTCCATGTTTTTGTCAAAGGATGAAAGACAGAGTGGATGCTTTCAGAGGAGTCACACATCATTGCACGCAATCCTATTAAATGCTCTGGAACAACAGGGACAGCATTCACTCATTTTTTTTTTTTTTTTTTTTTTTTTTTTTTTTTACTTTTTATTTTATTTTATTTTATTTTATTATTTTTTTTTCTTCATTTTCTTAAAACTTGGAAAAATTGACTCTGTACCTGCCATTTTCATTTGCAATTTACTAAATTATGCTTTACATTTATGATTCAAGAAAGGTATCATTGGAAAGGTGGAGACAGCGGCGTAAATCCGTGTCGAGGATTGGCGGGGGGGGGATGAGCGAAATGATTTGCCAACTTGTCGCGATCTTATTTCACATAATACACAAGGAAAAATTGTAATACCCATATATATAGCAGAGGCGGCGGAACGGATTTGAGAGGGAGGGTGCGAATAGAATTTGTACACTAAAAACTGGAAGGGTGCAAAAAGGGTGCATAGGGGTGCACACCGTCTTTCTGAACTGTGCACCCAGAGGGCGTGCTTTTGCCACCCCTAGGGGTGCATGCACTACGGTCAAGGGGTGCACACTACCAGGGGTGCAAAGTTGCACCCTTCTATAGTCTCACATGATGGCTGCCAGAAAATATATTTATTTTAACTCATTCTATTTTCATTAAAATCAAACATGTTTGTTGTATATTTTGGTTTCATGTTATAAAATTAAGTTATATTAAAGCAAAAATTGTCTCATGAACTATCTTTTTATAAGGATATTAATGGGAAAACTATCAACTGACTACATTCTTGTCTGAAAGTGTCCTGTAACTCAGACTAATGTTAGCGGCTTTTTTCTAACGGGTAATGTGTGCCCATCTCAACTCAGTAAAGGGTGTACTTTATGGAATTCGATGTCAATTTGTTTTAACACTCTTGTAGTGCTGTTTTTTTTGTAAGACCTGGCAGAAAATCGCACCAATTTTTTGTATTATATTTTTGCCAGTACTAAGTTCATTATTAGAGAAACTATATGTCTACATCCCAAAGGTGCTAACCCCTCTGCCACACCCCCAGAAAATTGGAGAGTCCACTAGCATTATCAAGTGATATCGTCCCACTATTCACTTTTGAAATTTTCCTGTGCACTGACTTCTCCTTGCGATCCTTATTGACAGGTCAAGAAATCCACTATTTTACCATTATTTGAGTTATTGAAATAATTATGATTATCTCAAATGTTCTTGTTATAATACAGTATGTTATATCAACTATTTATTTGTACTGGATTCTATTACCAAGAGATAGAGAGCAAGAGAAAGAGGGAGTAGATTGGTGTATTGTGCGGTTTATTTCATTTGTATTTCCCGTTGATGCCAACATAGCCGATTATTATTATTATGGCATTTCAAATGTTGGTTAAGACTTGCTCGTCCTGTCTTTTTTTAAAAATATACTTTTAGCAAAACTTGTCTTTGTGGTGTTGATATCATTTTGTTGTTGTTTAGAAAGACAAGAAGCTTAAGCTAGGATTGTAAATTGCAAAACCTTTGCTTTCCTCCTAGCAAAACCACTTTTCTATAAATGTTGAATAATGATGCATATAATTCACCCAAATTCACTTTAATATGTATACAAATATAATTAGATTATCCGCTACAGGCATATCTTATTTAGAAAGCAGGCGTTAAAAGTCGGGTATGAACCACACCTTATACACTACCTGTATTGCAGCAATGCCCCAAGTAAGAGGGTATTAAAGCTGTGGAAAATGCGATAATGTGTTGGCTACATGGCAGATGTTAACACAAGCCAAGGGAAAGAATGTCGATGGTTCAACTCTTGGGAGAAGTTATCAGGAGGTCGCCTAGTTCACCCATCATATAGATATTGTAACTCACAGGAAAGTAAATATCCAGGGTCCATCGAATCTGTCAACTTTGACAGCAAAGTACAAAAGAGAGAAAAAGGGATAGCAACAAAAAAAAAAATAATAATAAAAATAGAGCAAAAGATATAGTAAAAAAAAAAAGATTTCCAAGTTATAACTATTCATCTCCTCTGCTT
>CALNVZ010003429.1:28376467-28413145 GCA_940671915.1 Paracentrotus lividus | reverse complement strand
GTATATAACCTCATATATGTCATATGATGATTTTTAAAGAGTCAACAACGATTTAAAATAGTTTTTTGACCGGCTGACAAAATATGGGTCAACATGTAAATTACAGCGTAAATTTCATGTTGACAACTAGCTCGCCAGGAATGTAAGATACGCAGGGATTGTATTACATTGATGGCGCGTAAAAAAAAAAGGTGTTCCTGTGCGCATTCATGAGCGTGGGAATCACTGCCGCAAACGTTGTGTAGATAAATGACACTTTCGTCGTGGCTTTGATATGAGTTGGGCGCAAATTTATGGAGTCTAAAAAATAGCCACCACCTCCCCATGATCTTCACCTGAATGAAATGATTTTGTTTCTGTTACATGGTGAATAATAATGTTAAGGTTTGCGTGCACAAAGATAGAGGAATTTCTATGGTTGGTTTTCCCTGGTTTAAATGGACAGTGTTACATGTAATGTACGTACGCCAATCTAATTTTGGGGTTTCAGAGGAAATAATTTTTGAAATAATTGCATGGCCGTGTTCAAGTCTAATTATCACTGGTCATCTGATGATTTTCAACCCCATTCGATTTTGACAGAACATGTATATTCAATTAATTTGTTGGTATGTCAATTCATAGTTTGTTTAGTTTTTAGCCCAATTCGATTGAATGTATTGAACAGTAAATTTAGGTGTCAAGCTTTCATCTTAGGCCTCACCTGATCTTACAGGTGGCGAGGCTGGTATTGGTGTTTATGATGATGAGATAATCTGTGTTATATATATCATGTATGTGTTATTTCATGCTAAAATATACACGTTTAGACCTTACTCGATTTCAGAGGCTTGGAGGCTGGGATACATATTATACATAGCTTTAGGTCTTACTTGATTTCATAGACCGGGGGGGGGGGTGGTATATTAAAAACGTAAACAATTATCATGTCGAACAATAATACATAAATGGAATGAAATGATATATGTTTAAGCATTTGTAGCCTGACCCAATTGCACAGGTGGGGAGGCTGCTCTCTCTGTTGATAAAGATTGTATATATTAATGTGTCATTTTGTTGAAATACATGATAATAAAGCCACGCTTTCACGCAAAAACCGTTGTTATTTTGTCGGACGTTAATAATGATAATGCCAAGTAATAGATATGCTACCACAAAAACTCAAAAGGAATATGTAAATGGTTTTGTATGAAGATTAAAATATGCTTCCTCTAAAACTCGAACGAAATTATAGAAATGTGTTATATATTTAATTATGCTGGCAATATGTCACGTTGGAAATATGCTAACGGAGTAAGAAAAGATGAGAATAGGCAACAACTTTTTTTTGTGTGTGTGTGTGTGTGTGAAAAACAATGCAATACTTATTTCAACATAGTGACAGATAAGAGAAAGATTATAATAATGCTTAGACTTCGTCAAGTTGTTTTGGGATTTTTTGTTCTAAAAGGCGCATGGTGGCATGTCTCTATGTTGAAGTAGAAAACAAACAAACACAATGGGCGTTCAAACAAATAAAAAACAAACACAAAACATGCATCGAATGTGTTACACTCGAAAATATTATATTATACTGATTTGTCTTGTTAAAAAAGAAAATATTAATTCACACAGAAATTATTAGATAACAGAGTAAAAGACACGTGGCCATATTCATAAAACGTTAAAAAGTTTACTCAGCTAAGCAACAAGCAACATTCCTAGTGCATTTTATTTCCTTAGGAGATTTTATTTGGTATCATCAATCTAGCCCCTGAGCTATGTCCTAACTAATGATGTCTAAATAGAATTTTATTTTAACCATCATTTTGTACCGTTAAATGATTTAGACAAACGTATAGTTATTGCAGCATATTTTAAAGTTTTAACATGCTAAACAATTTAATTTTCATTTCCTGATGAAAGGAATTTAAATTTTTCGAGCCTTTTCGTGATAGCTAATCTCGACCACTTTTATAGTTTATAAATTATTACTTTCTTCGGCATGAGTGACTGTTGATTCTATCGATTTCATATATAGCGCCATCTTGTGGGGGTGGGTTGGTAGAATCTTCGAATTGTGATAACTTATGATTGACCGGATCGGTTGTATTAATAGTTACTCGATGCCTGCCGTTCTTGAGTTTTGACACAATAATGTTCAAATTAACGATAAAATAACAAAAAGTATCTCACCCCTTTCACTGTTGTTTAAAAAAAAAAAAAAAAAAAAAAAGTTAAAAACAAAAATAATGCAGCTTCTATTGATTCTGTGGAATAATTTCCAGTGTTTACCCCGTAAAAAGATATTTCCACATGATATCATATCACAGGAGAATTCAATCAACACCAAAAATGCAATAGTGCAACAACTCTTCGCACGTATACCTTTCTCCGCAAACCCTGTTCACCCCCTCAACATCCCTTCCAGTAGCGGATCCAGCATCAGATCTGTCAAAGAATTGTATCGACCCATTAACAATCATAATATAGTCTGTTGGGAGCCATAAGGCTGTTATTGCATGTATAGATGTTCCGTTGAGAGCCAGAAGGGCGCTATTACTGTACAAAGTCAATGGCAATAGCGCCCTTCTGGCTCCAAACGGAACATCCTTGATCCGCAATAGCGCCCTTCTGGCTCCAAGCCGACGATATAGTCGCTATTTTCCCAAGACAGTTGGGCTAATATGCTTTGTCCTAGCTGAAGCTGGACCCGCGCTTGCCTTCGCACCTGCACACAAACAACACCACCACTACCACATCGGCCAAATCCACCACCCAAACACCCGTTACCACCACTACCACTAACACCACCACCACCACCACGACCACTACCACTATTCTCACACCGGCATGAACTCTTCTTCACCCACCCATCTCCAGACCATCAATCACTGTAAACTTGATAGCTTATTGCGAAATAATATTGACAAATCTCGGCCAATATTCGTGCAAACACGGAACCTCGTGTCCTCAATACCTCACTCTGGGAAGTAGGACTGTTGTTAAATACTGGCAAAGTTCGTTTGCACAGGAAGACAGTTTTGTAGATACTTGTCTTCCTGTGCTAGGCTTAAAGGGATTCTTTAACTTTATTCAGGATCTTTAAAAAGATATTAAAACCAAAACTAGATATTTTTTTTCTCAGCTATAAAGTTATAATTACAATATAATATAATAAAACCCCGAACTAATGATTAAATAATTAAATAATAATAATAATAATTTTAAAAAAATAAAGCAGCAAGGATATTCGGCCGAAAATGTGTGTTGGTTGTCTAATATTGTGTGCAATGCATGTGAGTCTCGGGAATTTCGAGACAATTTCTAGGAAATTTCATAATTTTAAAACAATTGCCATTTGAGTGAATGAAATATGCACTGTATGCAAATACTTAATGTTTTTGTTACTACATTCACATTAAAGATATAGCATATTTTAAAGAGAATAAAGGTGATTTTTGATAAACCATGAATATTAATGCATTTCACGATGAGCATTATTTTTTCGTACTACATGTCAATATATTTGGTGCAATTATGAATATGTAATATAATATGAAATATTACAAACAGGAATAAATGGCTTAATATAGAGTGTGTTGTAATGTTGCTGTAATGTTTTGTCTTAATAGTTAACGTTCTAGGAACATATACACTGCAAAAACGCTGGTGTTAAATATGCAACACCATGCGGGTGTTAAATTTGTGGTGTTAGATTTCGGAATTAGAATGCTATCTCTCTAACACCACTTGGTGTTAAGACAAATTCTGAAAAAGCACTTTGTTGAAATTTTTGCAGGTAAAAGTCATATCATTTGATATATATCAATTATAAATATCATAAACACAAATATAGCAGCAAATTTAGCTTTAGTTTATGAAGTTAACTGAATATTTTTTAACACCAAAAGCTGGTGTTATTTAACACCAGCCCTGGTATCTATATCCGACCACACCGATTGGTGTTAAATTGATACCAACAAGAATAAAATCAACTACTCACTAGCGTAAATTCGCTCGCCCTATCTATTTATCAGGGGGATGACGCTTTGTATTTTTACGTAATTTCCCCAGATGAATAGCATTCTATACGGATTACGCCAGTGAAATCAACACCCACTGGTATCAAATTCGAAATTAACACTATGAAAAGTGTCAAATTAACACCAGAATGTGGTGTTAAAATAACACCAAATAGATTTATTAATGTATTTCTAACACCCAAACTGGTGTTAATATAACACCAGCTGGTGTGGTCGGATATAGATTCCGGGCCGGTGTTAGATTTAACACCCCAGTTTTTGCAGTGTACTCTAAGAACTAAGATGTGTTATGAAATACAAAACTGATATTAATCAAAATATGTCAATCTGACAAAAGATATGAAACCGCTGAATTTGCATTATTTTCAAAATATTGGTGACTTTAACGCTTTGCTGCCAAAGGTACGTCTATTGATTTTTTTCTTTTCCTTTTTTTTTATCTTGGTTTTTGCGGTCACTTGTATCATCTGATTGCATGTAATTGACATGTCCCCGTTTGCATTATTTTATGGTTCTGTTAAAAAAGGGGAAGGTTTTGAAATGACTTTACAAAATAGGTGAAGTCGTTTTACTGACCCTCACTCTCTTCATTTGTCCACGAAACATGCAAAACTTTCCCCTTTTAAATTTTGAATTCTTGCACTCTCTTCTAACTCATTTTATATATTTTGATTGCGCCCCCTTTAATTCTGCAATAAGGAGCTGCCGGAAAATATCAAAATACATGAAGGGTAACCTCTAGCCCTAACAAATTGAAATTACATATTAAATATTCAAAACTACATGAGAATGTCAAATGCTCAGTAAATATATAGCATAGTTGGGTAATAGTTTGTCTATCAAGTATGCACGACACGACGTGCAAACGGGAGCTCTATAGCAGGTTTTCGTTAGATTGCTTATCATTTTGTTGTTGGTTGAAACATTTTCCGACTTATTAATTTCTATGTTTTATTTTCATTTATTCATGTAGTTTATGTTTGTATTGTCATTGAATTAATGATGTATTGATATAGGCCTATACCATTATTCTTATTTATTTGTCATTATAATTTGATTTTTGTTTTTATTTATTTATTTATTTATTTTTGTTCATTTATTTATTTTCAAATTTTATGTATTTATGTATATATAGTCTTTTATTTTAATTTTCTAGCTTTATTTATTATTTATTAATATATTTATTTATATTTTTATTTATTATTCATTTTTGAGGGAGGTTATTATTATTGTATATTATTATTTTTATTATCATCGAGAAATTAATATATAATTGGGTATTTCATTCGTCATTCTTATCAAACACACCAATGGACTGTATTTCATTTGTGAATAGAATCGCATCAGAGTTGATACTCCTCATGAACTATACATCAATAATATTGTTAAGATGTAGGTCATTTTCAGTGACACTCAAGCAGTTCTGTCATTATCTTTCAGTGAGTATATCCATAAAACATGTCCTTCAATTATGTTTGCTCTAGGTGTTATTGATAACAGAAAATATGAATTTGATAAATGGGATGGGTTCATACTGACTAGTCGACTTAATACTGTTGTTAATCATTTATATTTTTAGATGGTTAAAGAGTACAAATAAAATATACATAATAAAAGAGAAATATATTATGGTTTACATTTGAAATATTGGTGAACCCTCTCCCTTCTATTCCGACCTCTTTATCTATATTTCTCTCTTGTCTTCCTAAGTTCCTCAATCCCCCTCCCCATGCTCACTCTTTCTCTCTCTCTATCCATTCATAAATATTACCTATGCATATATATATATATATATATATATATATATATATATATATATATATATATATATATATATATATATATATATATATATATATATATATATATATATATGAAGAGCTTGGTTCCAAAAGGGACTAAATCCATATTTGACCAAAGTTCACTTTTTAAGCTAAATATATGCACCTAGTACAAGGGATTAAAATGCCGAACATCGCATTCCAAAATTTTTTGGGGAAAAAAATATTTTGATGTTTCAAATTTCTGTTTCATTCCAAAAGGGACTAAATCTAAAACAGTTTCATTCCAAAAGGGACTAAATCCAGTCTGTGGATTCTAAATATCTTAACTTTAACAATGTTCCCATCGGATATATATTCTGATTTTTGCACACAGGCTGTAGATATTGATGTAAGATCTTGAAAGAAAATTTGAATAATTTTGATTAATTTTTAAGAATTTATAAATATTCTTGGATTTAGTCCCTTTTGGAATGAAATATTTGAACTGACTGAAAATCAAATTTTGGGCGGAAAAAAAGATTCTTCAAAATTCATAATTTTTAGTTTTATTTTATTCATAACATTTAAACACATTTTTAGCTGACCAAAAACTTCAAGTAGGCAAAATAATTGGGAAAATAGACGATTTACGGGAGTATCATTCCAAAAGGGACTAAATCCATAGAAATTGAAATTTAAAAAATTCATAAAAAATTAAATTTTATAGCTAGATTTTTTTTTCATTGTTATTAAAATGGTCTAAGGCAATTGTACTAGCATGTGTACCAAAATTAAGTCATATGGTTCACGGTAAAGTGATAAATAAAAAATCAGTGATTTGCTCGAAATCTCCAAAAGTGGATTTAGTCCCTTTTGGAAACAAACTCTTCATATATATATATCAGGGAAATATCCCTGCATATATAAAATAATTTAGGCTCTCTCTCTCTCTTTCTATTTCTACATTTCTCCTCATATCATTATTTATCATGTTTATACACTTTGATCGTGTGTTTCGTTGTCTTGTCCTAAGAAAACATGAATACGTGGCTTTACATTTCCTATGAAAAAAAAATAGTAATGGCAATAAGATAGGATACCCTGTGACCTTTTATTCTGTTATCATTGACATTCAATGCAAAACTCATAACGTATTTAAACTTTGAGGTATAATGTTTAACATTCGACACAGGTTGTTGGGTATCCGCATTTCCGCGAGACACGTCGGCGCCTCCTGGTGTAATCGAACATTTAAAGGGATAGTTCCACTTTATTCAGGATGTAAATAGAAATTACTCTTTCAAGCTAATGATGTAGGTCTAATCGTAATCGCAAACTTTTAGGTTAGACAGGAATCGCCTGAGATTTTGAAGCTAATCGGTCGTTTAATTGCCGAGTGGTGACTGAATATCACCACAGTCATGACAGTCGTAAGCCCTACATGATAGAGAGAAAATAGTCACTTTTGTATTTATTGTGAAGCGTGTAATGAAGTTTGGGAAGTGACTTTTTTTTTAATAATTATTTTTTCATTTTATTTTTTTCATTTTATTTATTTAATTATTTATTTATTTATTTTATTAATTTATTTATTATTACTTTTATTCATTTATTTATGTTATTATTATTTTATTTATTTATTTATTTATTTTATTTATTTTTTATTTTAATTTTTAATTTTTTATTTTTTATTTTTTTATTTTATTTTATTTATTTATTTATTTATTTTTTCATTATTATTATTTTTTTTTGGGGGGGGGGTGTCCTCTTGACCCATTACATGCACTGACAGCATGTAGGGCAGCACAGTCATGACAAATCAGATTTTTAGAAGCCTCAACGTTACCAATCCTTTAAATGACTGGGCACACCCGTCCGGTGAAGCGCCTGCTATGACTGCGGATGGAAAGTTAGTGGTCGGTTTGGAGGCGGGTGTGGCCAAACTACCAATGATGTATAGGTGTCGCTATTGACACAAACTCGTTTTGAATAAAAAATAAAATATGAAACGGACTTGTCAAACAATCCCCATTTGCGATCAATGGACCGTTTGGCGAATTTTCTTCCGCTGATCCATAGGGTGTTTTGAAAGGACAATCTTGACATCCAATGTCATTTCACAGTCATTATCGAGGCATTATTTCTGATGATCCAACCAACATGACCAAGTTCATATAACGGTCAGGTAGATCGTTATACACTTGCAAGATGCAATTGAATTAAAATACTCATCAGGATTCTAGATTGGTATTAACACCGCTTGTTAGAATTTACAAGGTTGTAGTTCTTAATAGCCTATGCATTCATTGAAATGTAATATATATATCATGTATATATATATATATTATATATATATATATATATAATATATATATATTATATATATATATATATAATTGAAAAAATAGGTATGTACATGTATGTAAGTTGGTCTGAATAATAGTATTGGGTCCGTAATGGAAATTTATTCAAAATGAAATGGTTATTATCATTATCATTATTATTTCGTTTATTTATTGATAAAGGAGCAGGCTATGCTTTGTTTGTTTCAAGTTTTAATATGGAGTTCGGACGGCAGACATGCATTAATTTGGGTACCTTCATGTTACAGAAGCCTAATCATTCACCCATAGGGGTATGTGTTAAAAATGAAAAAAAAAAAAAAAAACATAATCATATAATCTTCATTTGCTCAAAGTATGACGTGAAACCAATCAAACCATTACATCAATCTTTAATTCGCGTTCAGGGCATTCCCCGCCTCTTAGGTGTGCGTCTTACATCAAGCATTAATGCATTAGCGCCATCTACGATTATCACAAGATGCATGTTGAAACATTATAGACCGTATGCCTTTCCAAAAGCAACTCATTGCTTTTTGTTTTTTGTTTGTGTTTTTTGTTTTGTTTTGTTTTGTTTTATTTTGTTTTGTTTTTTGCTCTCATACATTTTCAAATTATTATGATATTGTAATATGGCTGTAGGATTTTAATCGCTTGTCTTATCTTTTTGGAATAAAATATATATGCGTTGAATTGATTTGAATTGATTTAAAACATAATAATGTATTCTAAAATCATAGTAAACTGGTGAAAGCAATTACTTATTTTGTAATAATACACTGTCTGTATAAAGGTGGATTTTTTTTTTTTTTTGCCGCTATAGCGACATGATTTTGCTCTGACTTTAATTTCTTGAATATGTTTGTCCCTGTTTTTCTTTTCGGGACCCTGGCTATTTCTTGGACGTTTCCAAACCCTTCACGTGGATGCCATTTTTGTCATTTTTTTTCTCATTTCTGGGCCCCTTTTGGTTTTCCCGGCCGATCAAGCCCCCTCAGTCCTACCCCAGGAAACGCGACTGAGGTGTATGGTTTTATATTGTTCTTTAAGTTAAATCTATATTTCTGGGACAGGCGTAGGTCTCTTTGTCTAGGGGAGGGGTTGAAGTAAAAAACGAGATTGGTGAAAATTCGGAATATTTTTATTCCATCTTTATGCTGAAAACAAAAGAAATGAAAAAACACCTTTAGGGTAGATGTAGGGAATACCGGCCACTTAAGCTCATTTCCTTAATTAACACATGAAACAATAAAATCACAAAAGGAAAAGATTCTCATTGCTTAGCTACATCATTCAACTTTATTTTCCAAAAAATTGAGGTCATCAAATATTTGGTGAGGCAGTTATATGCAAATAATGACGTCATCGTAATTTGTCCGCTATTCCTACAGTGTAGGAAATACCGGACAGTATGTTTTACCCTTTTTTTTTTTTTTTTTTGGTATAAAGATCTGTCTGGAAGCACTGATTTGAATGTACACTACCAACTTAACATGTTTGTATTGATTCTTTATTACATTATTAATTTTTAGAAGATTATATGCATTTTACTACAAAATTTCAAAACACTCAGATTTACTTCATATCTCATGTAGATCATGACATATCACAATAATAATAAAACAATTTCAAAATTGTCAAACAATTTAATCAATAAATACAATACATTATATATGCAACTTACTATTTGATCTACATGCTAACCAACTTAACCCGGAAGTAAAACAAACAACCGTCCATGTGGTGTCCGGTATTCCCTACACAAAAAATGACTGACTAGCACTTTTCAACACACTACCACCCCAATACACAGGCTTTGTACAGTGCATACACTCCATACACGTTTGGCCCACCCTCCACACATGTCCATAATGCATGAAATAGAGGTCATTCCCCAATTCTATTTTTATAACATCACATTCTCTAAAATGTCAATTTTTACATCAGGCCATTTTTCAGGCTGCAAATTTTCATACCTTGAAAGATTGTGGTAGTTTTCTCGGAGATTTCTCACTTGTTGTTGTCGAATGCAGCATTCAACCTTCCCAGACAGACCACGTGACCAATAGATGCCAGTATTTCAACTCAGTTGATCTTATGTTGGCAGCTAGGGCTGGACATGTGGTGACCGTCCGGTATTCCCTACTGTCCGGTATTCCCTACAGGTACCTTAACCCTTAAATATCATCATTTTCCCTTTCAATTTGGTTTAGCCTTGATGACGAGGCTGTAAATAGTCATTATTGATAATATTTTATTTTGATTTATGTTTGGTTGAAATTTTACAATACAATTTAGGGAAGATAGAAATTTTCATGGTTTAAAAATGAATAAAATGAATGTTGAACCCCAATCAAAATGAATTTTAACCCCTCCCCTAGACAAAAGAGTCCAGCCTGTAACCATACATCTAGATTTAATTTAAAGAACAATAACAGATTTCCACCTCAGACGTGTTTCCTTGGGGTAGGACTGAGCGGGCCTTGGTGGGTCGCGTGAACAAAAAAGGGCCCCAAAAATGAGAAAAATTACGAAAATGGCCATCTTCTGGAGGTGAAAAACTTTGTTGAAGAAAAATCCCCGGGAAGGGTTGAGGGAACGTCCAAGATATACCCAGGATCCAAGAAAGTGAAAGCGGTGACAAACACATTCAAGAAATTAATAAAGGAGCAACATAATGTCGCTTGAGCCAGAAAAAAATATTCCACCTTTATGACGAACAGTGTACTATGTATAAACCCCATTTTCTAGAACGCCACCACCTCTTGGAAAATATAATTGCATTCGCGTACCATCCCCTTCACCCTCCTCTCTCTCTCTCCCACACGATTTAATAAAATTAATATAAGCTGATCTAAATGGTTCCTTGGGTAGAGTTCAAAAGATAATGAGCAGTTAAAAAATCCACCAGCTCCAAATAAAAAATAAATAAATTAGAATAAATAAGGAAAAAGGGAAACAAGTATATAGTGATGAGGCTGTAAGGATAACAATGGTGTGCGCTCATTTATTTATTAATTTATTTTTGTCGTGGTCCTGTATAAGACGATCAGACAAGAAAACAATGTGTGGCTACCGCCCCACCCCAAATATTGGAAATAAAATATGGATGTGAAATGTCATTCTCCTTCAGTACGATGCTGAATATGGAGCTGTTTTAGCATTTCATACCTGTAATGATTTATTTATTTATTTATTTTTTATTTTATTTTTTTGGTAGTAAAAAGATATATAATGGATCTTTAATTTTTATAAATCACTTTTATCTATATTAACCAATACAATTTTTTCATTCCACCACGGTCAGTCTAAACCATACACGTCTAATTGCGGTTTTCTTACGTGATAAACATACAGGATACTAGTAAGATAGGGCCTATTCACCACATTAATGATTGACTTATATGTAATAATGGCGTGTATTTCAAGAACTTATCTCACGGCTCGAAAGTGAAATAGACATAATTCCATTAATGTGACCATTGCACCCGGAAAAACATACGATTGACGGGAAAAGGCAGCCTTGTATATTGCGCCTTTTATGAACTGAATAGGCCTTTACACTATTAAGCATATTAATGATTTAGATTGAAGAGAAATAATAACGTAGAACGTACTCATAAGGATTATGGATGTATATTACAACCGTTTAATACAATGTTATCTTATGATTAAAGATAAAGGACATGCATTTGTATTGAAAAACCTTTAACATAAACGGGGAGAGGAATTTTAAAAAAAAATGCACATACGAAATGCATTCATTTATTACGATGGTTAGATACTTCATTGAAAAATGATCCATCTATATTCCGCCAATGACATTCTCAACCCTATGCGGCTTTCAATAATACAATTCAATAACAAGTTAAATGTTATTCCTTTTGTTTGAATACCAACGGATCGACCCATGTGAATCCAAACAGTCTTGTTTTGACACAACCTCTCCATGTGCGGCGAGATGTCACTTAAAAGAGTTCAACAATGCAGAATTAAAACATTTAAAGGTAATTTGTACTTTTGGTCCAATTGAACCAACATTTGGAAACTGCATTATTTCAGGTTATTCGGAACTGCCTAGTACGGTCAACAGAAATATCTGAAATAAAGTTACTAAATAGATAAATAATTCATGCAAAAATGACGAGAATCTACGACTGTTAACGTAAGAGCAAAGAAAAAAAAGAAACGTATAGTGATGGACTACATTGACGGTCTACTCATGACCCAACTTTTCGTTAATTGATGACTTTATTTCTCATGATTTCATTTCTATCTCATTTCGTATTGGAAAAATTCAAAACGTAGTTATCTTTGACATTTAACACTCTAAACATGTACCTTTGGGTGCCGTGGAAGTAATGTAGACGGGGAAAAATGAATAATAGAAAATAATTATTTTTCGGTTTACCATTTGGTCCTGGTACTAGCTATTCATCAACATTCAAAGTCAATTGCATTTAACCGCAAGGTTCATCAATCTACCTTTAACAGAAAAAAGAGGAAAATCATCAAACGCTTCTGAAGCTTTTCGGGTTACGGTGAGACGCGCCCTTTGACGACCGGATGCATCGGGTCGGTTCACTTAAAAATGATCGTCGCCGCGACCCTTGGGTAAATGTAACAACTGTCAAATCAACAATACTGAACTCATTCGACTCGAACATGAAATGAAATAATGTTTTCAAAAATCGAAGGCTGCCGAAAAGATAAGAAAATGTTCACCTAGTTTCACAAAGTTAACTAGTTCGTAACTATTAATGTTGAACATTACATTATTGTGAACGAGTCATCATTTTTGATAATCACCATCGTAAATAAATATATCAGGTGATAATCGTATATAGAACATAAGGCTGGGATAGTTGTCCATGGGTACGTTATAAAGTTGTCAATTAAAGATTCGCGTTAGATCAATATATTATCACTCTCATATTTTTCATTTTAATATTCAACATTTCGGAATACGGCTAATTTCCCTTTCAGGATAATTGATGATTTATTGCCTAATCACATTGAAATAACATTTTTGGACCGGATTCATCTTTGATGTGTGTACGTCATTAAATCATAAGTTTATGATTAGTGGGAGGGGTTATATTGTTTGTAATAACATGCCACTTATTCGTGTTGCGAAATACATGGAAATACCTTAATTTATTATTGTTTGATAAAATTATACAACATGATTATTTGAATTATGTACGTGCAAAAGATAAGGTTTATATTACATACAGGATTTAGGTGTAGTCATTTTAATGGTTTCAATAACATTCTGGAGAAATCCTCATTGATAGACCTGGGTATTTGAATTCGGGCCAACCTGCACACAACGTGTTTCCATTCTTTATACTCCTTTGAAAGTTTTTCCAAATGAAAATTACTTGTTTTCAGCACAGTGTCTAGTACAGGTTGCATCTCACTTCGCGGAAACATCTCCCGCGACTCGGATACTCGAAGATGTCTCCGATATTTTCTTCTGTCGAGGAGACGTCTCCGCGACTGATAAGCCGTACCTGATATTCATGCGACTTCGCGGAAACTCAGAACACGTCTCATGAGTCTTCTCCGCGACAAGTATCAAACCCATCTCAAATCCGTTTCAAAATACATGTAGTCTCATATCCGTCTCATGGTAAGCACGGCAAATAAGATACCACCATACCCACTAAACATTCAGGAGCATGGAGAGTATGTTATAGATTTATATTTTGTCATAGTATGTGATATCTTATGAAAGTTTTTTTTTTTTTGCCCCGTGTTTTAATGAATGGCATATTAGGAGGTGACATTTTATAAAGCTAATGTCAATAACTCAAAGGCCTGCAAATATGATATCATACTGTCCTTCAACAAAGCGGGTAATTGATCAACCAGGAAAATTGCGTTCCGGTCAAATCTGACCAGAGACTGCCCCTAGTACAATCAGAAATTATTGAAAAGCATATTTTCCCTATTTTTATCGCTCAAGCGAAGCCAGCAAAACAGATGCGATAAACGGTTATTAGGTCATCAGACAATACAATACTTAATGAAAAGGGTCACAACCGGTTGTGCATCGGTCCTGTACACCCACCTCTCCGTCTTAGCTGCGCATGTTTTCGCAGGAAATATGCGCGTCGGACGCACGACTATAGTGTGTTCATTTATACGAATGAACCCTTGCCGCACAGCCATGTCGAAAAACACAAGCGGTTGTTAGCGTCTCGACGCAGCTATGCTGCGGAGTGCGACGCATTTGAAAAAGCATGAACAACCGGTTGTGACCAAAACATTGTACAACTATGGTCATCAAATTAGTAAAACACTTTGAGTAAAAATTCATTTTGTTCAGCAAAACCATTTTGTCCCCTCTTTCACTTTTCGGGACCCTGGTTATATCTTGGACCCGTTCCCCCAACCTTTCACGAGGATTAAAAAGGGAAGAAAAGAAATTGTCCACCCCTTCAATGCCAACATGTATCTCTTCCTCTCATTTATGGACCCTTTTTGTTAACTTAAAGCGATCAAGGCCCCAGAATTCCAAACCCCAGAAAATGCGTCTGAGAAGGGTTGTTGCCTTCAAAGTTTATTTTAGGTTAATGGTAAAGATGGCTTAGGTGTATTTAGTGGTTCGTAAACTCTCAATCGAAATGTTAGGGGTTCGAATCCCAGCTTGGCAATAACATAATTTGGTAACACAATGATCTACTTCTGCCACTCCCCACCCAAGTACGAATAGATTCCCGGTAGCATGAGAACGTTACTGCGATAAATAAATAAATATATATATATATATATATATGAATAAATAAATAAATAAATAAATAAATAACTGAATACTAGAACCTAAACCGAAAATATGTCTTCACTTTACTAAAATAAACCGTGCACATATAGTGAGCTGTATAATAAGTCTAGAAAATCACACCCCTCCCATCCCTTTAATCAAGCGACGCCCCTGGGCTCAAGAAATGCCTTCATCAGTTTCTGCGCAAGGCTTTGAGGCGGAAACGAATGACAATATAGAGGGTCAGACGAGCTAAATGCTGACCAAAGAAGTAAACAGCAAAGAGTGTGTTTTTTAAGCATTGATATTATAACACAAGATAATCACTCATATTAATCAACAAAAGTCATTTCCTGTCATCAACTTCTTTATCACGTTACGTGAGATGGACGTTTAATACCTCTAAATAATTGATTGGGTCTTTTATATAGATATGCGGTTTCCTCTTCTTTTTGGTCACTCGTCTGCTTTATTCTGTTCAAGTTCATGGCCTTCAATTTCCATGCCTTTTGCCCCCCCCCCCCCCTCCAAATGGAAATTGTACCGACTACCGAATACCAAGTTTCACAAAACGTTGTTGCCCAAAAGGTATAGTAATTAAACATCTTCAAAATGTTATATGTTTGGTTGAAATATGAACTGCATTTTTTTCTTCTTTTTATTTTATTTTTTATTTTAATTATTTATTTACTTATTTATTTTATTTTTATTTTATTTTATTTATTTATTTTTATTTTATTTTTTATTTTTTTATTTATTTATTATTATTATTTTATTTTTATTTATTTATTTTATTTTTTTTTTTTATTTTATTTTTTTTTTTGGGGGGGGGGCTTCCATCGTGTGTTTTGTATAGGTAATGATATTAAAAATATGAATTTATTACCCCTTTGAAGATTATTAATATTATTATTTGAGATTGGATCTACACCCCGCCTCCCTTCACTCAATCATTCGTCTCTTGCAATAATCTCCCTCCCTTTTTTCTCTCGCTATTTCCATTACATACGATGCAGTATTAATATGTCCCTCTCTTTCTATGCCTTATATCATTTTGGTTTTCCTTCCCCATTTTTTCTTTGCCTCAATTCAAATTTTCAAATTTTTGCAAGTAATTCCATTTTTATCTTACCAAACTTCAGCTCCTATATAATTAACAACGTAATCCACTCACACGTTATATTTCTTTCTTTCTTTCTCTTCCTCTCTCTTTCTTCTCTCTCTCCCTCCCTCCCCCCCCCTCCCCCCCTCTCTCTCTCTTCTTACACACACACTACACACACACACTTCACGACAATTCACAGAGTAAGATACAATTTGTTTAAATGTTAAGAAACTTTTTATTTTTCTTCAAATTCGGGAAAAAGTTCAAAAAACGTACAAGTATTTACATAAAATAATGCAAAAAAATGTTTTCATAGTCATGTGTGTCATTTCAAATTGTACATTTAAAGTAAAAATGTATTTACATGTTAGTAACAACTGCTATCCATAGAATTCCATTAGGTTCATGATACAAAAAAAAATCATTCAAGAAATTGATACGATACATCGTTTACTGTACTTCGCAATTTTGTCCGAAGTTAGTATTGTTATTCATTGGTAAATTATTATTATGTAGTCCATACACGAAGTTCATCAAGACTTAAAATTTGGGGTTTCTTTTCTCTCCCAAGATGTATCAGTAAACAAATAAACATATCTTTGTTTCTTTTGATTTTTAAACAGTGTTTTGTTGTACCTTTTGGATTATATCTTAAGAATTGTTTTATTCTTTTTACATTAATGACAAAATTATTCAGGAAAAAAAGTTTTACCTCGATTTACAAAGTTAAACAACTTAGTTAACCAATGTCATTTGGTTAAAAAGGGTAATCATCCGTTTCGCGACATGGTAAGATATTAAGTAACTTCTGATATTTTTGATAATCACCATTATGCAGGCAATATAATAATAGTACAAAATCGGAGGGCAGAGAGAATACACATTGAATACATAAATTGCACAGGGACGGTACGTAACTTATAAAGTCGTTTAAGGTTTAAATTGTATTAAGAGGGAATTTTATATTAAATGCATATTAATTCTGTTAAAATAATCAACGTTTATCTTATTGTAAACCTTTACTTACGTTAGATCAAAATAATTAATTATACGTATGACAAATCAATATAAATTCAAAAAGAATCGAATTACATCGTTAAGATTCATGTGCGAAAATATGGGGAAAATGCAACGCAAAATAAATATTAACATATTTGATTCATTTGCATAGCAGTTATAATTAGGTTTCATATTTTAACTTTTTTTTTTGTTCAATGACGTCTAACTTTTAATTATGTTATTATTTAATTATTATTTATCCTTGGTAAAAATCCATATTCCCTTATTTACGAACACGATCAAGCTCTTTGAATTAATACTGGCATAATAGGAAAATGGGTATATCATAAAGAACATGGAAAAGGCAAGTCGTAAAATGCGTATAAGCACCTAAAATGTTTCAAGGTAATATCATAAATTATGAAGAAAAAAAATATCCAAGGCAATTATTATTTCATCGTTGTTCTTCCCTTTTCTTTATATAAAGGGTGCATATTTGAGCTATATGCCGCGGCGAGTATTAAGAATACAATACATTTCATCTTATCAAATGGTTTTTAAGGTGGCTTCAGTTACAGAAATATAACAAAGGCAAGATGTCGGATATTTGGCAACAAATTCGTGTGATGTTTCATTATAAACGACCTCACAGGTGATTCCCCCTCTTAACGTATATTTGGTGGAGTTTTGTTTAAAGCTTGCTATTTTCCCTTGTACATAAAAATGATGATTTGTGTCGTTCTTTGAATTCAATTAGGAATGGATCTCGGAATACATAAATCAGTACTTATTGATGGTAGAAGCCTATTGCCATCAATATACGCATTGAATAATGTACATAATTTTCAATGAAATTCGTTTCATAGATCATTGGCTAATATCATAGATATTTAGCTAATATATTAATCGATATTGTTCCGCTTTGGATAATAACACTTTGAGCATGAATGGAAGACTATCTGACAATGTCATTGACGCACTTTTACTCATTCCGAAGGCACTGTTAGAATACTTAGTATACAAAGGTATAAGTATATCGTCATCGCATTTATGTTAGGATGCAATCAATATTGTAATCACCTTTACATATCAACATGTGTTCCCCTATCATGACTATAAGAGCGCCACGAGTTTTTAATGAAATACAACATAAGTACTTTTTGCTTTTAATTTGTTTTTATATTTTCTTGAACAATGCTCTTAGCCAGCAAATATAATTTCAATATATTGTATAATTATGACGTATCGACGATTGAGTCAAATGATTGATATTATTAGCCATTTGAATGGGTTATTATAAATTAACATATCAACAGAACAACAATTTAACAAGTCCCTCAACCATATCCATGACGAGACTTTACAATTAACAATTCAGAATTTCATGTGGTGAAATATTCAAACATACAAACATGAAACTTTCCGTGATATTTTCTTTGAGATAAAAATGTATACGACTTCCCGGCACAACCCCCAATAACAAATAAACCATCAAGGCGAAATCTAATCTACTTTTCTTAAAATTCACATTCAAATAATCTTCCTCTTCAGATAATTTCATTCTATACAACAAATCACGTCATTTGATTCAAATGTATCAACACATAGATTATCCACTAATTACATATCCATAGCATAAGCTTGCATCCACGTAACCTAATTCTCTGCTATGCATATAGGCATCCTTCCACATTCTCAATCATTCCAATACCATTTTTAAAATTTGTCTTCTTGAAAGTTTCTGCTTTTGTTTTGTGTAAGAGTTGTTCGCAAACATGTAACAATAATATTTGAATTTATAAACTACTAGTAGTACAATAATCAGAATGGTCAGTTCGGTCTCTTCAAGAAGTTTGGTATGGAGTGGCCATTCAGGGAGTATGAACCATACCGATTAACGCGCAGAATATCATTTCAAAAATGTCCGTTCAGTTCTGGAGGTTAGTATTCTCCAAAAATCACAGTCAGCAAACAGTTGCAGAGCGTACTTTTCCTGGTGCTTCGTTGTCCCTTCTCCAAATCGCCGCATCTACCAACATGTGGAAAGGACTGCCAGTAGGTTGTTGGACCATATGAGGATTGACCTGAGCGCGAAGTGTGTCTTCTGGAAATGCGCGAAGGTGTGCTTTGTGCATTGCGAGAGTGTCAACAACATCGTGCTTGAGAGACAAGTCCAGTGGTGATTTACGCTCACTAAGTTTTGATTTTGGCAATACTTGCTGGTAATCCCGGGAGTAAAGGAAAGGAATGTAAGGATGAGAAGGCGGGAGTGTTGGAGAGTGGTGAGCTGCGTTCAAGACCGGATTGGAGTGGTACTTGCTGGCTTCATGCAGCCGTAGATGGTGCATCATCGCTGGAAAGCTCACGAAGAATCGTCGGGACGCTACTAGGCAAAGGCAAGTCGAACGGGCTGGATGATGTGGACATTTTGCGTGCGGTCCGTGAGGGTGTTCTGCAATCGTTGCAACCGCTGTCCGATTCCCCTTCAGAACTGATGTCAGCAGCGTTGGAATCATTGTCATGGAAGTTAGAGCTGATTGTGTCCATAGCACAATCGGTGGAAGATACGGAAGATACAGCGGAATCGTCGCTCTTCTCGCTGTTGCTTCGCTCGCGACCTTCGCATCGTTCCGACGAAGAACTCTTGCTGGTTTTACGACTGATGGTGAACTTGTCGGGATCTCTTCCTTCGCGGCGAATCATCTCTGGAAGGATGCGTCTTCGGGCGTTGATGAACCAATTGCAAACTTGGAGGAGTGTGAGGTTGGCCATGCGTGAGAGGTATAACTTCTCCTGGTCGTTGGGGTATGCGTTGTAGCGATGCTCGTAGAGCCATGCTTTCAGGATATTCACAGCTTCCTTCGGGAGGTTTCCTCGTCGTTTCTTCGGTGGAGCACTGCTGCTTGACATCACTCGTCTCTCACCATTGGGACGAAACTTCTTGTGGACGAAGCCGTCGAAATCTGTTTCTGCTTTCATTGTGATCGGGCTTTGAACTGCAAGATAAGAAGAACAAGAGAGACAAAAAATTTAGATCCAAGTTCACACAAAGATAAACGAAATGAAATGAATCAGATCTACAAATTACAAATTAAGCACTTGGGAGGCTCCCTGATTTCGGAGCTGCGCAATGCACTCTGTCACCCCACAAAATTGAAAACCGGCCAACTATATTAGCAAGTTTCACTAACTCTTCAAGTAGTCAAGGACTAGTAGACAACTTTATAAGACTTGACAGGATCTACAAATGGTGTGGTTTTAACAGCGTCACAACATCGCGGTAACTCGGTGTCACATCTCAAGGAGAGGAGTCTACCGACAGGACATATCTGGATTACTATCGTGTCATCAGACCCAGGCCCAGAATAAATCAAATTCATTGTCATGATGACAGCGCAGAAACTCGTTCGAGCCTCACAAGTTCCCTCCGAAGTGACACGGAGGAAAAGGGAACTGTCGCTAGCCGGAAAGAGGCCTGTTCAGGCTCTCAACGCGGAGGCGTGAATCATTTACTCCAAATTCATGTGACTTCCAGTCAATGGCAGATGGCTCGTTGTCTACTACGTGCCTGACATAAGTGAGCTAATCCCAACTATCAACTTCCATCCAAGAGCCCCTGGAAAATGAAATGGGAAGCAACGCGGTTGCCAGTTCTTGAAAGAAACTTTACAAAAATAGTCTCTTTCAAGATATCCATCCCGAGTATTGATTTGTCTAGAAATATGACTGGTTGTCTACTATGTCCCCGGGCCAATCCCAACTTTAATCACCCATTATACAAGCCCCTAAGAAATCAAATGAAATGAAATGGAAGCAGCACAATTGCTAAGTCTTAACAGATAAATAAATACATTTGGTCTTTTGAAAATATCCACATCTTTGTGTCACATATAATTTGCACGCTTGGGCAGCCACCACTAAATAAGAACCACCATTAACTTAACTTTAATATTTAATCCTTCTATTGCTCCATCTTTATGTTATACATGATTAATTTAATCTCGAAATCTGCAAGTCTTTTGATTTTTCTTCGATTTCTAGATAACTCATCTTTTGAATCTATAACAAACTTTTGTTAGATTTTAAGCACAACTTTTGTTTTCTTTATCATGTCGGCCTATACGGACGCAATACAGATGCTGTCAATCATCATTATGTTCAACATGTTTAATTTTGACTATGACACAAGCATTTTACCGTGTAATGTTTCACCAGTTCTGAAATAAAGTAGGAGTGGTGTTCCCAATTAATCATTTGACTTGAACAGGTTTTCATTCTGATTCGGTCGGTACTAATCCTTCTATTACTCCATCTTACACGCGACATCACTTCGTCACTACAACCCTTCTGGGGAATCTTTTTAACATTCTTAGTTTCTGGTGCCAAGATACACCGCGTCAGTCCCGCCAACTCAAGGGCACCAGGGTCCTCAAAAGTGCAACAAACAACTGAAAGGCGTACCGTTTCCCTTTCTACCTCCTCAAAGGCAACATTGCTTTTAACCGTGACTTTCAATAAAAACCACAGGTATCATAATGGTTACGTCATGACCACATGGAACGTCACGGGTGATTACAAGTTTTTAAGGACGTGTCATACTTTGGGAAGGACAACCCGTGATTGGGCTGTTGCCTGGATTTTCGTACCAGAAAAGGAAGAGAGTAAAAATTGGCTTGCACCTGGCGAGCAGGAGAAGCCTGTTCTGACACTGGAAAGCCCCCAGACAGTTCCACCTGGTTCCGAAAGTTGTGTCATTGGGTAAATATTAGCCTTGGAAGGTAAAGTGTCTTTAACAAGATCAAGCCTGCTGTTTAGTTGAGCCCCGTAATGAACGCTTGTCATACTCGTTCTATGAAGTATTATATCATTATATTCCCGGTCATGTTAATATCTCTGTTATATATAAGAATTCCCTTGTATTGGGAAGGTCATAGGGCGTCCCTCGATCCAAAAGTATTATAACTTATGTACTATTAGAAAATTAGTTTGAATATGTGGTTTTGTTTAAACGGTACCTTTAAAGTGACGCCACTTTAATAACCACTGATTACTATTGCGAAAAGAGTTTCACAATAAATCAGCAAATCAAACAAAGAGATTGAATTTCCAAATATTGAGCATTGAGTATGAAAAATTATGAATTATAAAACAATCATAATCTCATTTTGATTCAATGATCACCCCGCGCCTATCTTACTCGCAAAGAACTGGTTTCGCTTCCATTTAGCATGCAGCCATCATGGTGGCCATCACTTCAATCAAATTTTATTCTACGCTTTATGGTCCTACAGCTGCCATGGCGGTATTAAAATAATATAACATCCATTCACCTTGCCACAAGGAAACCCATCATAACCAGATCCTGCTCATAAAAGAAAAATAATAAGATTAATATTTTGCTTGATTGGCGGACGAAGTTGAGAAATCATTGTTATTTCCGTATTTCCTTCTTTTTCACAAGTCTCTGCGCTTTACCCATAAATTCCTTCCAGTTTCGCTTTTACTTTGGTTTGGTTTTACTCTACCCAACGCGAGATAAAAAGATCCGGCAACTCATTAATGGCAGTTATAATTTATTGCGCACAGAACTTGACAAGCACAAAGAATGCATCTGCAGATGATGTCATAGCTGTAATTGCCCGTATTGATTTCTTTGAGGCAAGTTTTAATTAGACACCTGAATAAAGCTAGAATCGAAACAAACATCTAGCTCGACAGCATGTCGCTTCATCATAACCATTTGTCATTTTAGTTTCTAATGCCACAATATCACTGACACAAAATTGATTTACTATTCCACTATTCTTTAAAATCAGTATGTTTGTTTTTGTATTTTTTGTAATTATTATTTCTTTTAGTAGACATGTATAACAGTGCGAAAGATCACCATGATTTGTTTTCATGTTTGGCCACACCCTTCCTCTTCAAAAACTTCCACGGTAACGGGATTTCACGTAGTGCCTTTATATACTGTGGCTCATACATGTCTTACGTCATTACGCCATATAAAACATCAAATCAAAATGACAGAATATCTTGGAATGATTAAATGGTGCAAGCATAGTCATTTAATCTATTGTAAACATCCGCATCTTGGCCTTTGTAATTTGTACTCGAAATATTTCTTCATTAAATCGCCTATTTGTATTACCTCTTGAAACGGGTCTGTTGCCAACACAAATATTGATCATCACAAGGTCGCCAGGCATGAACAGGTCTCAAATCATAAAGTTAACATCATCGCCATAAACAGAGATGGAGGGGAAGACTAAAACATACCTACATGTCGTATCAAATTTGGTAAAAATAATTATCACGATCCGATCCATGTTCTTAACACATTGCGACAAGAAAAAATAGAACATAAAAAAAAGTTCTCGTAGAAAAATGGGCTTTGAGACTATGGTCAAGTTCTCTTGAATGGTTGCAGGATACCTGCATAAATATGGAAAACTTGATTTTGCTTTTACAACAACAACAAAAAAATTTGATTAAAAAAAAAATAATAATAAATCCTTTAGTTTCAGACAATCATTGAGTTCGCAAAGTAGGAACTGCTACTCAATTTTGGTTCGCTTATCCTAAAATTAAAATCACCGAATTGGTTGAATTGCAACCTGTGAAAGGAGAGACAAAACGCACCATAGCGACATCTACGTCGCAATTGGTACTATCGAATACACCTGATATGTCAGACAAGGGTTTGTACCTCACCACTACACGTGCTACAATATTGGCGGTATGACCTTAGACTCATCAGCCATTCCATCAAGAGGCTTTCATAATATTGCATGATTGGATGTGTTCCTTCTATCCAGGGTCTGGGTTAATTTTTCATGGCATGGCTAAGTCCAGAAAGCCCTGCAGTTGTCACATGGAACCGACGTAACTCATCTCGGCTATTGTTCGCGGGGGATTAGCCCTCACCTTGGGCTTTCCCAAGTCCCCATTCCTGTTGTGACCGCGATATATCATTGCTCATCACTTAATTGCGACCCATCAGTTAAAGGTACTTTACAGACTAAAATCTGGCTATAGTATACGCAATATAATCCTTCGACATGAAGCCTCATTTTGAGTATATCTACCTCTTTTGTACAGCTGAATAATTATGTTCTTTGAAGATTTTGGTCATGTATGTTGTTGTATATGAGCTAAATGGAAAACTTATTGAAAACTTCCCTACCTTTCCTTTTTACCCGTTTTCGTCTCTTCTTCTCCAGTTCAAGTTATTTGTTCACACGTCTGGGATATCATCGTACTAGATCAATTTATTGTTGCATGTTACCAGAGCAAACAGATCTTGTTGAATAACAATTGAACACAATAGCAGCTTCCCAATCTCCCACTTCCCTATTCATACAGTGATTCAAATGTCATCGGGTAATGGAAATGTTTTATGAATAGTTCAGGTTCGTTGGACAGATGAGTCAGAAACCTGTACTTGAACCCAGTCTATTGTCAAAGGCCCGATATTGAGGTCCATCCGATCAGAATGACAGAATTTGGAGAGATATTTTAAGAGAGTGAAAGACCCATTGCCGTGTGCAGGTTGTGGAGGGTGTGACAAGAAATAGGCCTGACAAGTGATGAAAGACTATCATTCTGCTTGACAAAGCTCTCAGAACCCGATCAGTTAAATCCGTCCCACCACCTAGTATCTCTTTCTTACCACCATCCCCTAACCTTGGTCCCATTCATTCAATCTAGTGTTGTTTTTCATCATTATACAATTCAAAATTATAACGGGTCCCTAGACAGTCGCATGCTCAATTACCTCCCGAGATTCCGGGGAATGAATGAGTTGAAAAGCAGTCTGGATCTGATCGGACGGTCCATGTTTGGCACGGTAGAACAATAGATGTGTGGAAGGGTGGCGGACTAGGCCTTTGTTCCTCGACATGGGGAGTCGAATTTTATAGGCCACTCTTCTTTCCACAATCATAACCAATCGGTCTTACTAGAAGGAACCATAGAAAAGAATATAAACACTGAATCTTTCAGGTCTATTAGAATGTGTGCCTCGTATGACAGATTACATAAAGATCACGTCCTTGGGCCTCAATCATTTCGACAGAGTTTTCTGTTTTTGCCCTGCCCGATAATTTTCATCAGGTGAATAGCATTACTATTTATACCTTGAATAGTTCGACTATTAGTATACCTCCACGCTTTCTCTTGGTCGAGACAGAGAGCTACGTTAATTTGGCAACTTTTATCGCGCTTTATTCACCATGTCATTTTGTTATTGGCGAAATCACTTCATGTCATGGCTAAGATAAGTGTTTGAAATTAATTTTCGGATGGGGAGCAATCGAAATGTTTATGGCCGGATAGAATAACATTAATTGATTCAAATTAAATGTCCCCGAAACCCATCGAAAGAGGTAATTGTGCACATAGGATCTTTACAATAAAATCTTGTTTCTTCTAGAGAGAATGTGTATTGGACCAGTCGCCATGAAAGTGACAATAAAACAATGTAAATTAACTGTCAATCGATATTTTATAACATATGGAATTAGATCTCGAGACTTTGAATGATTATGTTCTAAAATTGGATGTGATCAAGAAGAGACGGATATGTGTGTAAAATCTTACTTCTTTGAGTCCGGGATAAAGTATCGAATTATAAACCAATACTTCACTTAAACCATTTATAAAGCCAGTAAAATGCTCCTTGATTTCCTAGTAGCAACATGAAAGATAAATAAGACTAAACCATTCAGACACATCAATAACATTATTAGAAACCAAATAGGACGCAACTCAAACATGCAAGCTATCACCGAGATCGAATCGCTAACCACTCGTATCGATACCTTCAAGTTATTATCAATTTGTGGTCAGAATCACATTTTGGTTAGGCAAACTGTGATCGAGATATCGAAACACCCCCAACAGAACAAACATAAGGGAATTACAAATCTGTGACATGTGTTCCCCATCCCCCTCTTGCTCTCACTTCATCTCTCTAGAGTCTACTTATCTTATGTTACATTCAAATGGCTTCTGATTTGCTAATTAAACACGATGAGAGCGGAAAGTATCGATATCCATTCGATTGCCTGCGAACAGCTCCACTTGCTCCTGAACATATATACTGATTATATGAATCTGATTGTCACGACCATTTGCAAGTGCAAATTGGGAGCTTCGATATCAGCCTTTTCGAACCCGCATATTTGGATAAACCGTTTGAAACGGGAAAAGAAGGCAAATGTATCATTCTTATTAATTATACCAACGAAGCTCCTGATTCAACAATACTAATGGATACATGTACGTGGGTGTACTAAGATCGTTGTGGTTATCGATGAGGGCGGGAGTTTTTTTTCGAAAGAGAGCTCGACTATATGCTATGAAACCAGTTAAAATCCATCTAGAGTATTCAATTTATTTTACCCGATCGTTAGCCGATGATTAAGAAGTGGCACTATACCTAGGAATAGGGACAAAGCCCGCAGGAATACATTCTGCATAAATCATAATAAAAGAGAACAATGCGAACACGTGTTGATAAAACAAATACTCGAATGTGTGATGTTGGGAATCTCCATCGAGAATATATTTTGCTACTCCGCGTGTCTCATCTTTGTAAGGGTGTGGTTCTTAACAGTTTTTGTGAGTAAGGGATTCCAGAAGAATTAATAAAGAGTGGCTGGGGACCACGAAACCACAGTTCACGGTCACTAGGGTATTGTAATCAAGTGCATTTTCCCATTGGATGTGCGCATTGATCTGAAGCAACGGGCGTTGGTAATTCAAGCATTTTCAACCTGATGTTTGCATACATTGCTTATAATACCTGTCATACCCATATGGAGCATTTAGTGGGCGTAGCCGACAACTTCAAATACATTATTCTACAAGTTCTTTTCCCATCTCTCTTTCTGGAGCATGACAACATTGCAGAATGAAATAAGGCAAATCGTTTGTTCAGATAAAACCCCCTCCCGCTTCGTGCTCTTTATTTACGGTGCAAAAAGGCAATAGAAAAACGTTAATGAAAATACTTGAATACTTGATGTCAAATGCCTTTATCATAATAATTATGTCTCACCTAATTGTCCTGAAATATTAAATCCTTGGGGAACTCTGAATTTCCCAAGACAACTGCGTTTATCCTCTTTATTCCGAACTCTAAAACGATCATGTAAAATATTGCTGGACCTTATTCCTCACCCCAACATTTTGTGTGGATTCTTTGAAACTGCGTTTCCCCCTTGACAACAGAGTTCCTTCTTTGCCAAGTCCTAATGAGAACAGAGAAGACAATCGTTTCCAGAATAGATCTGCAAGTGTCAAACATGACACAAGTGCCAATCAGTGAGGCCTCTGGCATGTCTTACCCTGATTTACCCAAGAATTCGCAGGCCATCAAATAACACCTAGAAGAGGCACAATCCACTTTAAAATGGAAAACACAGACGTATGAACAAAGAAGGTTGTGATTTTATTATTAAACCCGATTTAAACCGATTTATACTGGGTATAGAATAAACTGCAAAGGGGGAGCGGAATATTGTCGCGCTCGCTGCTTCATTAAAATGAAATCAGGGCACTGTTTTTATAATTAAAGTGTCGTTCGCACTTACACACTTGACAGTAAAGCTTGCACAATGAGGTTATGAACATGATGAGGGTGACTTGTGTTGATTTGAACACGTGTTGCTATCCCATGAGCATCGGTAATCTTCCACATTTTGAACAATTTCAATCGATAGAAGCCTCAAGACTACCCAAGCCATCAGGTTGGACCCCGCAAAAATAAAAATGTTCTTCGAAACATGGAGAAAGAGGTTGCAAAGTTTACCTAATCTACCTAACGGCCTACCTAATCGGTTTTAACGGTCATTTAAATCCGGCTATCCTTTTATATCTCTTTAGTTCTAACAATTAAATATCTAATCGAGCGTAGCAGCCCGATTGAAGTCTCATTTTTATCGTCGACAAGAAAAAGAATTGTGCTTTTTCATGAAAAGTCTGTTTTTCTAGGATATTCCCCTTCACTAACATTTTATTGGTTTGAACATATTGAATAATGTAGAGTAGATAATGCGGGTATAGAGGAAAGGGGCTGTCCACACCCCGTGTCAACAAAGCGCGGGCGGACAAATATTAGAAGGCGAGATTTTTGTTTTTACTTTTGTTTTTCGGCTACGTACGACCAGCTGACGAACATGCCCCCGGGGACTGACTCCACAAACTCCGGCTTAGATTAACAATTTGGGTATTTATTTCAGCTTAGTAATTAGCCGCGCGCGCCTGCCACGTGTTACCTTAATGGGGCAAAACAATATCCGATGGGTTTCTGATTGTATTCTCCTATTACCAGACCCAATATACACAGGATAATCCATTGTTACATCATGTTGAAAGCGAAACAATGCAAACGGCCCCATGATTGACGGAATTAGACATCTTATTATCATGCGGGCATTGTCACATCGAGAATTAACATATTTTCCTCAGAAACGATTAAAATTATGAGTTTATTTGAACTGAGAAATATTATTGTAAAGCGGAAATTCGAAACCAAAAGTCCAGGCAACAGCGCTGAAGACAGTATCACCTGGATGATATACCATCAGGTACTCAGGTTTTCATGAATTCGTATCTAAAATCACAATACGAAAACAGTAATATTACTTTCAGAAGCATTACAACTAATGATTTATTGCAGCGTTGCAATAAAAATCGAGACTGACATGTAACTGCCCTTAACTATGGTCTTTTTGATTTTTTTTTTTTTTTTTTTTTTTTTTTTTTTAAGTTCTAAACGTTACTCCTTTCATATTAAAGTTCACTTATTTTACCTTTGCCATGAATCAATAAAAATAATAAGAAATACGACTGCAAAAACAAAATGTGTCTGGATTCTTATGGCCGTAGGGTAAGAACTGTCAGAGTGAAGAACACACTCAGAGGAAATATCATGTCTTGACCATCTTAACCAGGTAATTCCTAATTAAATGTGGAGAAAAGTGGACATGGGTTACGTCACCAAATGTATTTGTCCTTCTGAGGGATATCCCCTTTCTTCGAGGTAATTCATAGACACACCCTTAATAACTTTCAAAACTTGTCAAGACTCTTTCCTGACTCTCATCAAAACTTCCAAGTCCCAATTTCCTTTTGGTGAACATATGGGGGTAAACAATAGGCCTATTATTTGTGTACGTGGTGTAAATTGGCCAGACGTTTAATAAGTTGTTTACCTAACATGCTATAATGTAGGCCTATAACTTACTTATTATACCATGGCAGGGTTTGTATTGCTATGACTGTTATTTACTAATAGAAGATGATCGTTCATGATTCTTGCTTGTATTGTTAAAAAATCGTCGTTATTTCTTAATTGTGTATTTTAGGGAATAGTTCGTCACTTTCGAACGAATATTCATCTGTCCATTTTATTTTAATGTTGTCACAGATCTGAACGATGAAGATGATCTAAGTAGAGGGTTGTTTACCGTGAAATAATTCTAGGAAGTTTGAAGACAGCTCTATGGGCTGGTTTTGGTGAGTAATACAACCATTTACCCGCCTTTTACTTGCTTTCTCGCCATTTCCAGGTATCAACGTTAGTGACTATTAAAGCGTCTTCGCTGTCATACACCTAACTTGTAACCAATTAGCGCGCGTTTAGATGGAACAATAAAAGGGGACCAATTTCATGTCATTAGACTTCTCGTAGATTGATAGCTTTCAGAGAGAGGTGAGGTTAGGAGGATGTTTTTGTGAACGCCTTAGCAGGGCGCTAACTGTCCAATTTCCTCCTCCCAGACTATCGGGTAATCGACCTGGTAGTAGTTGTCTTCAAGGGGAGTCGAGAACAAAAAGCCTTGGAAGCCCCCCCCCCCCCCCTCCCCCGAAGACACTCTTATCTCGCTACCACTGACCATGCTGGCTATGAACGCGGCACTGATGGACCGTTTCCGCCCGAACACGCTGTCGGGATCAGCCCACCATTGTCCATCTCAATTTGGGCACGCGACCGGGTGATGAAATCGAAACCCATGTTCAAGTTTCGGGCGTCAAAATGTTTATGTTTATGTATTTTCTGGGGTTGTCTAATCTTGGTAGAAACACTCGCGCGACAGACCGGAAACCCTGCCGAAAGGTGTTGGGGGAGGGGAATTGGAACTTCCTGTACACATTATAAGTTTCTCAGTCACAGACCAGACGATGGGAGTTCAGAAGACGCGAAGCAGCAATCAAAGAAATTCAAACGCGCGCAAACGGAAACCTCATCAAATTGTTCAACTGTCAAAATCAACGTTAGCGCAGTCTCGATCGCTGCGGGGTTTGTGACTGCTTGTCCACGACTCCTCCATTGACATGGCCCCTCGTGGGACGGTAGCAGCCGGTGCAGTAGAGTGCATGTTGACAGTCCTCTCTCAAATAAAAATAAAATAAAAAACCGATGGCGAATGAAAATATAATGGCGACAAAATTAGAGCCCGGTTTTCGAGCGCGCTATCAGTTACTAAACATATTTTTCAACGGGGCAAGTTTCCGTTGATTTCAATACGGTAGGCGGTGCGTAACAGCTGGATCGAATCACAATACACCAAAGAGAGTGCATATTGTCCCATATAGTGTTGAGAGTGATAGATACTAACCCCTTGGAACAAAAAGAAGCAACTCGGGTGTTATCTCTCGCGCAAACAAGAGCTGTGTGCTCACAAAATACGAAATATAAAGAGGCAAACCCGAATATAAAACAATCTAACAATAAAAAAGGCGGTTTGGATGTGACGGTTTTCAATCACAAGTTCCTGCATCCTTTTGTGTCGAACAGAAAGAACACGTGGCGTGGCGTTGATTTTGACATGAGGGGGCTTTCCCAGCATTTACCTGCTGTTTCCTAACCCCTATGTCAACAGAATCCAACCCTTATATCAAAATCATCGTCTATTGATAATCGATCTTCCCATGGAAAAGGAGACGCCTTGGTCTTGTTGAAACAGATAATACCGAAAATGACCTCTCCGTAATAATTACGCTCGATGTAATCTAAAACCATTCTATTTCATATTACCATGATCATATTCATTTTGAATGAAGGGTAACCAACGTCTCTTTAAATCCTTATTTTCTGCAATGTCCCTTCTTCTTGGGCTGTCTATAATTATGTTAAAATAGAATATTGAAGACTCGTAAATAAAGTTAAAATTTAATAGGTATTAAAAAGGTTACAACTACAATTTAATACTATGTATTCATTTTTTTTTTTTTCCTTTTTTTCTTTCAGAACGGCTCCGATAAGAAATTAAGCTGAAATTTGACCTCTGCAGACAACTTCTTGGAGAATGTCCTGTCTAGATGGAGTAGGAGGACGGGCAAGATTGAGATGGGAGTGCATCAGTCATCGGAAGACCTTCTAAGAGGATACCACGCGCCAGTCCAAATCTCCAAGGGGTCAGCTACGGGGTCCATTGTTGGTCGAACTCGCGTGCGCTCAGTATTGGGTTTCGGACCTGGAATTCACAGCGCGGAGCAACCCGGAGAAGGCCGTGGTATGTCGGCCATTGCCAGTCAAACGTTATAATCCCCAAGAATTACTATAGAAATGTCAAACTGGATGCATGTCGCGATGCTGAGCAATATCTTGTACCTCTACGTTTTGTACTAAAGCAAAATTCCAAATTTTACTTTCCTTTATCCTAAATTCAATTGCTCCATTTATCTCAAAGGAAGCATATTCCTTCATAAATCAATGAAATCGGTGAATCTGCATTCACGCTGACTAAATAACGCTAATCACGTACATGTTAAGAAAATCTTAATAAATCTTCTGATTTGGGATTCACTCAATTACTTAAGAATAATGACCATGGTGACTTTGAATATTAAACACCGACACTCAACTCGTTTGCTCATTCCAAACGTTTATTTCAACGCATGCAATTGTTGAGTTCATGCACTACAAACCTGCCTATAAAGGGTATTGTTAAACTTTGACACCGAACCACAAGATCAGCAAAGAAGAAAATTCGTTGCACTTTTCCCTGACAGCTTGACACTGCAAGCAGAGGTTGAAAGTGCAAGCACTCTTAAATTAGACACAATAAATCAAAATTCATGTCTCAATTTTTGTTCGTGCGTGATATGATCGTTAAATAAATGTGCCAATCGTGATGACGTTTGCAAAAAAGAACGAAAACTCGTCCACACCAGTCAATTTACATCTGTACCTCTGTGCAATTAGTATAGTGAACCTATAACCTGAACTTGAGTAACCCCTCCAACTTGTACCCTTCCCTTCAACCCTCTTGCTCCCATAACCCCCTCCAGTGCACCACTTACTAAACGGCCCACATCTGGCCAATGGATAATAATGAACTCTTTCCCAAACTTTGGAGTTCTGATTTGTCCCATGCGTCCACAACTGCCACTGGCAGTTGGACTCGACAGCTAGCCGCAAATCAATCGTTGATAAAGAAGTATTGTTTTTATACATTTAAAAGAACCAGAAACCTTTTAGATACATAATTTCATAAAATCATACGTGCCAATTAAAAGGAAACATATAGGCCTACATCATTATGGCATAAAATTACATTGCTCCCGCAAGAAAGTGTTAATGGGTAACGTTTTATATTGAAGAATTGTGTTGTTACGTCTGTGACAAAGTCTATGTAGGCAAAGTTCTACGAACTTGGTCTTGTCCCAAAGGTTACACTTCAGAGCTGGTAGACGGGTTTTCAGTTTCGTACATCTACAGGAGAGATGCGGATTTTTTTTTTTTTTTTTTTTTTTATCACTTGCAATTCACACAAATATCAACGAGTCGGATACGTGTGTGCCGATTATCGCTGAGTTTAATGACATCGAACGTTGACCGTGAACTGCTATGCCACGTTATAAAACCCTGGTAAAAGGCAGTTAAATTACATGGCGTTTATCGTTTTTACTATGCTTTAACCGACGCCCAGATTTTGTTTATTGTCAAACACATTCATGCATTTTTATTTGAGTCTTTAAGACCTTAAATGACAAGGTAATGTTTGACAGAAGTGGTTGTCATGACTGTTGTCATAAAAAGAAACAACGTGGTTAGACACTTACCATGCTTCCAAGTCATAAATTGTTCGTTAACGACTAAACGTTTACTGCTCCTTTAGATTAGACTTGTCAGACTTTATCTTGACATTGCAAGATATCGATATTTAACGGTATTTCGTCTTCTGCTTATAATAGGCGTACAGGTCCTGAGCGAAAATGTTGATGTCACTACACTTTCTAGGAACATATTCCAGCAATACCATAGTTACCGACAATGTGACGTCCATCAAGGCAGTAAAAAACGACTGAATATTTTTTTTATATAGAACTGAAGAAGCAGGATTGTGATGGACACGATTTGTAATCACGGTAGATCGATCACCTACACGTCACTACACATTCAGTCATGGGATACGGTGTCAACGAAATGTTGGCTTTCTTCCAAGTAGTTTAATGAAAGAGAAACTACAACTGCAAATGTTAATATTTATGTTTGGCATCAGTCTGGGGCCCTTATCAGATGGACTTTGCCTTGACGGTGTATGTACTTACCAATCGCGCGACATAGCCTCATTCGTTTGACATTACTCAAGATCAGCCGCGAACTTCTGTTAGCAAAGCCATGATAACATTTGCAACTGACACTTCTTCTAGATACCCCAATTGGGGACCAGAGTGTTTAGGGTATGACCGCCCCTCCCTGGTGTAATGTCGCCCCTCCCTTTTGTCATACAATGCCCTCCCTGCCCGCATGCAAGACCTACCAAAAAGTACAAATATACTGAAATTCGTTAAGAAACTATAAAATTATATGATGGCATCTTCAGGGTGATTTGAATGATTTCATCTTTATTTGTCTAAGGTCGTCAATAATCTGTTCCGTGTGTGTGCCAAAAATGTTACGCAGTTATATTTCGTTGGAATAAATACGTCTGAATGTTCTTGGTAGCTTAGGTTTCTCATAATCAATCAAGTTTTATCACTATGACAATGCAGCAAACAAATGGCTCTTCTGCCTTGTCTATAATCATGACAAAGTAATTCTTGAGGCTTTTTTAAATATCAAAGTATGTCTGCCTATGTTAGGGCCTATAGAATTACTAGGATGAGTCAGTATAAGTTTGAGACTAATTCCTAAGACAGTAGTGATCATTATAAGTACATAATGACCTTTTGCAGGCATGGTTATATGCTTTGCCATATATACATAAAAACTATTATTTTGAAAAAAGTAGTATATATGCATATTAAATTTATACTGGGGACATTTGGAATATGCGGGTATGCTTTGAAAAGGTAGGCCTATATACCACATTATATTTCTATCTATTACTAGAAAGACAAGTGATGTGAAGCATAAGGAAAGATGATCACCGCGGGACTGAAACATACGGGCATGTTCCACTTTTATACGAGACAAAACAAATTTGGAGAAATCAATCAATTCGCTCCCTTTTGATGAACGAATCTAGAAATTGGTATCAGAATTGCGGGTATAAACGTTAAAAATTGCGTATTGAATTTCATGGGCGCTTGCTAAATTATACATGGAGAACTAACCTCAGAGCTAATGGTTTCCGTTCTATTACAACAAAGCCTATCCTATTACCTATTCCAGTGCAGCCTTGTCAGTCATAAAGAGTTTGAACTTCAATTTGCATGTACATGTTATTCCATATGATGTATTGTAGTCGCTCCCGAAACCGGACGAGTCTTCACCCAAGACGCTATTAATAGATATAATGTGGATTTAAGAGCATGGCTTGCAGAAAAAAAATAAAAACCGTCACATGTCCGCGGGTACCCCCCCCCCCGCCACCCCCCCCCCCCATACACACGCACACACACATAATTCTAGCACTTGGCCACTAAATATGGATGGACGTTATTGCTTTTAAGTTTCCTCTTTCAAATAATGTTCATGTTTCAGATAATGGTCCGTCACGATTGCCATTGATTTAATAAGTTTTACTTCACTATGTTAAATGCTTTACTCTTACTTTTGAGCATGCCGTTCCAAAACACGACCTCAAATTTTGCTCTTGTAAAAGTCAATACACAAAATTGCTTTTTCTAATACTTTGTTTAATATATTTGTCTTGCCCTCAACTTACCCTCCTCGGCAGCTTAATATTCCCCTCCCCCATACCCGATTTAAAAAAAAAAAATCATATTTACTTACAGAGTTTTGACGCCATACTGGCCATTAACATCATGAATGGGGACAGGGTCAAAATAATTATCACAGATCTGTTTTTAAATATTCCTCATTTTCTTTTTTAACGTTTTGATGGAAGGCACGCCCTAGTTTTTCCTATCTCTCCTTCAAGTTCAAAAAGAAAACTGACTGAGATGGATGTAGTGTGACCCTAAACTTGAAATCTATTGAACAAACATTTATCAAACAAGTTTCTGTACCTGTCAGATAGAAGCTATTTAAACCATCACGTTCGGATATCAGGAAAGACAAATTTAAACGGTGTGGATGTTGACAAGAGAAAATACTTGGAGATGGGAGGAGCAAATTTTGAAAGAGGTAAAGTGATGGTTCTGATTGTGGTGGAGTAAGTGTCACTTTGGCATGTTTGACTGAATACGGACGAACTGACAAAATTTTGTTTGTGTAAATTTTCTATATTTTCGAAGTGTGAATTTACTGGAGTTGACTTTAAGGCCAGAGTTAGCCATTACAATAAGCCGACTTTAATCATTATTTTATCGCACGTGTTCATAAGAATTTCGTACGAATGTATGAATACCAATAAGGTAATATTCGAAATATTAAAATCATTTTGATGATTGATATTGGAATTTCCTTGTTGGTTTCCCAGAAGTTTGGTTGAAATTCAAATCAACAATGTGATCATGGTGATAAATTTAGATGGCACGAATTGAAATGACAAACACTATTTAAATGTGACCCAAAAGTTTTAAAATGCTGGTATTATTTATTGATTTAGGATCCGTATTCTCTTTTTGCATTTAGGCCTAAATGATTGCAAGAGGTTTGCATGATATTGCAACAAATGATTTACCAATTGGCATTGCCATGTAGATTTGCTATCATCTGATCATTACCGATTACCAGATTACAAACGACAAATCATTTTGGAAGGACTGCATATCACGGTACCCCTTGCAACTGGGTTTATTAACCTTGCTAAACTACTAACTAGCTCGTAAATGAGGAAGGTCAATACGTGTATAATAATGATAATATAGAACTGGAGGAAACTCGTAAAAATCAGTAGTTTGATGACACTGGTTATCTAGAATTGCATTTATTGAGTTTACCGTATCAAAGTCAACGGCAGTAACTTGACATTACATTTTGTTCCCATTGTTTTTCTTACCTGTTATGATCCCCCTCCCCCCCCCAAAAAAAAAAAGAAAAAGAAAAAAGACAAAAGAAAAAAAAGAAAAAGAAGAAAAAAAAATCTCTTTTTTTCTCTCCCTTTCTTTTTTTTTTTCCTTCTTATTCTTATTCTTTCTCTTCCATTGCGTCTTTTAATTCTGGCCTCCCTCTCTTTAAACAAATTTTATATGTTACTATCATTTCAGAGGCGGAAACCAATATTTTGCAAGGCTGATTTTATAGCCGAGTTCTTCATCAATATAATTATATTGATACATTCAGGCGGGGGGGGGGGGCTTTTTAGAT
>CALNVZ010003429.1:28362564-28376449 GCA_940671915.1 Paracentrotus lividus | reverse complement strand
TGTCTCTTTACCTTGTATACCGGACGCGCCTTCTTTGTCAGAATAATTTCGATTATTGTCACTTTACTACAAATGCTCAAGGGGAAATACTCATTTATTGAGTGGCAAGTGCGATAAGCCGCTGGCCCAAATAACCATTTTTTATTCTAGGTATCAGCTCGGTTAAAAATCCCCTTGGAACCAATTTTAAATTTGTCCCACCCCATTTTACCTGCTTTCTTTCTTTCGTCTTCCATTGTCTCGATCCGCATTTTCTTCCTTGTGTCTACTTCCCCTCTTATTATCACAATCTAAATATTATCTGTTCACTCTGTTTGCTGTATTATTCCCGTTCTAATAAATTAGTATTGTACTCGGTGGGATTACACGCACTATTACATGATCTTAATTGAATGCGAACCATTTAAAGATGTGTTTGCCTAAATTTCAGTGTAAACGGCCCAAGGCAAGGCTTTCTTGGTTCACCGCCGAATCGTATACAATAGAGGCGAAATATATATCAATATTTATTTAATTTGATACATAACCAAGTATTCAAATTCTACGGAAGGCAATTGGGAGATGTTTCGGTCGTTACGTCATGTCACGTGGCATATCTTATTTCCTGCCGAAATGACAAATGGTTCTAAAATACGAAGGTGATGCTTGCCTGCCACATTCTGTCTCTTAAGTATTTGTCTCGTAATTATGTGGGTCATCCATCTTTGTTCTTACAATTATTTGGTATTAAAATGAATTATGTCATAGTTCTTACCTCCAAATGAAATTTAAAAGAATTTCAGAAATATCAGATATGTGTACCAGCGTTATTTGTTTGTATACTTCGGTGTCAATACAATATGAGCTCATAGGATTGTTGAACGAGGGTTATTAGCCTCTATATTGAAAGGTTATTTCTGGTTATGATGTACTATCTTGTACTTGTTTATTGTTGGTGTATCGCACACTGTTTATCATTGCTGAGAGGTCGTGTTTACGTCATCTCTTACTCATGTTTATAAATCCCAACATTTCCTTGAAAACTATGGATTGCCGCATCCTATACCTTATGCTTAACCAAATCCATTCTTCACTGACATATTCTGAAATGTTCTGCAGATTCTTGGGGGACATAGAAAGGGGGTCTAATTACAAACTATTCCAACACAACAATCTAGCCAAAAAAAATGGATTCATCTGATTGTTATATTTCCTCATGAATAACATTATATTGGCAAATTTAGTAAGACCAAAGGGGGAATTAATTAAGACCGAAGAACAGGTGCGCCCCACCTCTCAATCCTGAATCCGCCAAAATCGAACAACACTCGTCATGCTCGTGGTCGGACGAGGGGTAGTTGTACAGGCACCTCGCAGTCAACCACGAGACCACTTATCATCCTCCTCGAAAATGGTTCTTCGTTTCCTCTCAGCATCGAGTTGGTTGTTGTTTGGTCGCCATTATTCTTTTTCTTGAAAGAGGAAAACTTCAACAAAACCTGACAGTCTGTTTCCAAAAATGTGTCATTGCATTGTTCAATTTGTGTTATTCGAAAATCCCTCCCTTTGTACGAATCACCCGCAACAAATGAATATGATTTCTATATTTGATATTTACTGAGTCATTGGACAACGCAAAGAGAAGGACGTGTTTTAAAAAAAAAATGCGGCGATTCTGAGAAGTCGTCTGAATCAAATGCCCAATGAAACGGAAGAATCTGAAACGTGTATTGATTATGACGGGTGTCTTGTCAATACCGAATTGCTTTGTCAAAATTGTGGTCATCTGGTTGCTTATCCAATTGGCATTTAATGAGTCATTAGTGGTATCTAATTGTTAATAATGTACAATGATATTCAATAATATCAGGAATCAACCTTGTTTGCATTCATATGAAACATTTTGATTATGAAATGACAGAGGCATTCGTGTCGACAAGAAGAAAGTTTGTAAGTTTGGGTAAGTCGAGAAACTTTTGGAAGCCCAGGGTATCCGGAAATGGTAAATAAAAACCCGTGGAGGGGTGTTACTATAGTATAGGGGTGTGTCAAAAGAACAAATATACGACGCTTGTCGTGATAACGGAGCGGAAAAGAACAAGGGTTGTGAAACGAAAAATATAGGCCTATAGTGTGGATGTGTCCTAAATCATTCCAATCAAGAGAGGCGATATAATTATATACATAATTTGACGTGGTGTTCGGTATGATGAAAAAAGTGTTATGGCACTACAGACGGAAAGTCAGAAGTGGAATAACTGTCCCTATCTAGACGTTCTGCCACTAACTATGCTCTGAGAAACTAGGATATTTATAGAAATGATACCGACAAATGTGGAGGACAGGGATTCAAACAGAGTGGAAAGGTGGAGCCATAAAAGAAACATAGCGGTATCAAGACAAGAGAAGATGTGTTAAATAGACGAGAGTATCCGAAAGAGATACTTTCTAGATCATCTGGATGTCCGATTGATCGACCCACCTTGTCCTTATACCGGGTCACGGTTCACCCCTCCAGAAAGATTTAACGTAATCTTACATAACAACGCCCCAGTAAACGATCATAGAAATAAAATGGCATGTCCAGACAAAATGGTCACCTTATCCCTCCAGCTTATGCTTTTTTAAAGGCCAAATCATCAGGGCATTTCTCTAATTGATTTGGCATCCAAAAGCCAAAAACCAATGGCTACCACCAGGGCAGATCCTGACTGGTGTAATTACCCCGTCATGGTCGCACAATTGCCCCTTCATGGTCGCACAATTGCCCCGTTATCGATACCCTGATTTTGATTTAACAAAGTAAACTGAAAGCATTGATCCATGTTTATTTTATAGTCAATACCCTGATTTACAAGCAAGCTATAATGGGCCGTAATTATCACAGAATGGAACAACATCTATTGATGATGTTGAGCTCCGTAAGCCCCTTTGCGCGCTAATAATTCCCTTTTGAGCTGTCATAATTACTAAAGTCTGACATTTGTGCGTGAAAATTAGACTTTGTGAATAGAACCTGTCGGAAGCAAAGAAGTATTAAAGAAAATTAATGGTGTTCGGGAGAACCAAATTAAATGTTTGGTTCGGGTAAACGCATAAAATTCAAATCGACTGACAAACAAAACCAGTATCGACAGTAATTTAGGACTCCCTCCTTGATCTTTAAAGAAAAAACTTTTAAAATCGAATATCTTTGTATGCCTACAGGAAGCATTTTTATGTAACATTGGTAGACGCCACATGTGAAGGTGTCCTTATGGATATGTCACTGGTAAAACTATCACGATGTGTCCTTTTATGTCGATCAGAGGAGACTGAAAATTACCTTAACTGATCCCCAATCAGGCTAAATGGTCTGGAAGAAGATTGAAAGAATTATCCTAATGTACCAAATAGCTTTGAAGAGAAGGAAAACTACAAACGATTCCACCCTATTATATACACAGCTTTCCCTAACTTAAGCGATGGGGTTAAAAGAAACATGCCCCCAGAACCGAAATGTCCTCGCCAAAATTTGTGTAAGCAGGGTTTCTTTTGATCTAATGTTTTTTCTACTATGTTATCGACCCTCTTTCAGCGTGATCCCCTTTTAAATGAATCCCCACACTAACAGAAATTAAACAAATCTTAAACAAACCATTACCGAAGAAAGCCCTAACACTAAACATAGTTAAGAGGTGTTGACAGCGAAGTCAATTAAACTAGTTGCAGTTTGAGGGATAATGGATTCGCAGAGCCAAACGCCCGGTAAAATCATTTCATCATTCTTTTTCACTCTACCAACCTGACCCTAGCCTCGAAACGACATTTCAAAAGAGATGGCTATTGAAAGAAACATGTTTTAAATTAATCATAACCAGAATATGGAACCTTCTTTTAGTTGGGCCTTTGTTGACGGTGCCATGTTGAGAACGATGATGTATTCGTGCTGAAAAGTAGGGGCCCAAGGACGAATCCTTGAGGTACACTTCTGCCAAAACGAATGAAAAATCAGTTCATAAACTTTGATGCATAACTTGTCATTGATTGTGAATATCCTTTTTACTTTTTATGAACTCTAACCGTACAATTCATTATTAGTTTCGACATTTTTTTCTTCGAGAGTTTTTGTCATCTTCATTTCTATGAAAACATCACCAGTTAGGATGGTAGAAAAAAAAATCGAAGTTGGGGTCTCATGTCAAGTCACAAGAACGCATTGCAAAGTCACAAAAAAATCAATCTTTTTGTCTTTTGAAAATGTTTTAAAATAATTTGACATTCAATTGAGAAAAAAAAAGAAGAAAAAATGGAACATTCTGCGTTGGTCTTTATACTATACAGACATACCAACCGGCTGACGCCCATGCACCCTTATAAATACAAAAGGACACGGTTATTCAGTTGGGAAACCCCACAAACTTGACGTCTGACCGAATAAAGATGCAAACCAAAGTTCCTTTTCTTTCTTTTTTTTTTCCGGGGGTGATAACATCGTTAATTCTTACATGGGTTTGCCAACCATGAACCAAAAATCTGAATAAATTGTGATGAACACACTATCCGTTGAACCTGATTAAACTATTAAACTCAATTTTGCTCAAGCCCTCCCCCCCCCCCTTTCCGAATCTCTCTCTCTCTCTCTCTCTCTCTCGTTCTCTTAGCGTTATCGTCTCTTTCAAGTGAGTGGTCGATGTCAATAAATGTGTAAAATGATGGATTCACAAGGCAATTGTTCCAGACTTCAGCAGTGATCGATACATACAAACAAACAAAATATCACACACAAATAAAAGGTATAAAGCTTACAACGCTGCTTTATACAAAAAGAGACAATGCAACGGAAACGCAGAGAGAGCATCCAGCCAGGATATTTTCTTTGTCATGCAATAACTGTGACAGATATGAATTAAATTGATGGTCATAAATCATTAATACTCATGGATCACATCAATACGAAGCACCTATTTTATAAACATCATATTCATTTGACATGCCGTATATTACTAGGAGTACCCGCCACATGGGAAGTTGCGGATAAAGAATTTTAAAAGCCATGTGAAGCCATTTTTTTCGCTTGATAAGGCTGTGAATAGATTGCTTGCCTGTCAGTCTCTTTGTTGAAATGATCAAGATCAGTTTTTGTTTTCTCTTATTGTACAATCATTTAAAACCTTTAACATTAGAATGGACACATCAAACTTTAAACTGTCACCAGGTATAATGGTTTCAAAATACTTTTCTTTTTTTCTTTCAAACAGTGAAACCGAAATCACAGTATAGGGTTACAGTTGCTTTTCCTTGAAAGATATCAAACTAAAAGTAAGTATCTCGTTGATCTGATATGAAATCCTCCAACAACCAAGGAGAAAGAACTGAAAGTACTTTTCTAATGAAAAGAACAAAATTGCAGACAAAGGAAAGGTTCGGTGTAACAGCCTGGTCACACCAGGACAGGTGAATACCTGATCAACCTCTCCATTACGGAAAATGCTATGTTTAGTTGTTGGTTTGGAGTCGGTCCTACAGGACAGTGTGACCAAGGTAGAAGTTTCATAGGAAGGAAACCCGGAAGAAGGAAATGTGGGATGGATTGAATTGACACCGGTGACATCCAGAATATACCTTGTATTTCAAGGAAAGATACGCATCTAGGCCGACCAGCTGAACAACCACATTCATTCTTATATCATTAATAACCAATTTCTCCTTTGAAAGAAGTATGTCCCTGGTAAAAAGTATTAGCCTTCCTTTCCTAACGTATTACTTAATTAGTCGTTGCCATTTTTAAACATTATTGCATGTTTATTGCAGACTCCTTGATCAGTATCTGGTAAATGTTTGAAATCGAACCCAAACATAAGCGCCAATTAACACGCCCCTATTAATACCCCTGTCTAGTCAGATTGATTTATTTTTTCTATTTCAAATAATTTACTATTATTATAAACCTAGATAAATATGACAATGATTAATACAATTTCACACATTTTGATGAATCCAAGTCCTTGTTGCTAATTATTTATCGATGAAGGCATACACGACGATTTTTACACCAAGGTACGGGCTCACACGTCATCGCTCGTACGCGCATGCGCGTTCAATGTCAATGTTCGCCTAAATGAGGTAAATATTCTTTCTCTTGCAAACCTGACGGTTACATGCCACGTATCACTGCAAGGGGAACGTCACAGATGTCATCAGTGTATTGGTGTTCGCCAGATGAACTTGTGCAATTATTGTGGCTGAAATGTGTTATCCGGAGCTCTGAATCCATTATTCCAAATCCATTCTCACCGAATTAATCTCACATTTTCAACCCTCTCCCAAAGCCCTATAATATCAATCCGACCCCTGAGAACAATATACTCGAATCTGTTTAGGACGAATTGCTTTCTTTGGGTACAACACGAAGGAATTTCATATTTCCCATTCACTAAATCTTTATTTTCCCGAGAATTTAGCAATCGAGAAATGAAGCACGTTGATGCGATTAAGGGTTCAGTGTGCGTTCACCGATAGAGCAAGAAAACATGGAAATAAATAGAATACGGTGTCAAAAAATAGATGACGGATGATATTCATAAAGAGCAGACAACATGCTGATTGATCACACGTTTGTAAGAACGAGGTGTCCAAGTCTAGGGACAGATTGAAAGACAATTTCATATTTGACACCTTGGATATTTCGAGAGCGTTTGAGAGGCTTTAGGGCCGTCCTGGATAGGAATTCTAGGCTACGCCACTGCTTCATTCATCAACCTGGAACGTGTTGATCTTATAACATCTTTTAAAAACCGACCTCTAATATATTCCTCCTGACAGGTTAACCGTTTAAAAAAGGTCGGTATTAATTTAACATGTTTAGCCATAGTTGTTAGGTCAGGCTCGGTGATTAACAGCTTGTCAATGCGGTCCGCGATCCAGGTCAACTTTGGGAATTGGACACACAAACATCTCAATCAAATACGAATCACATTAGAGCTGAAGATATGGAAAATGATTCGTTAGACGTGTCACTCGAAGGCGTAGGAAATTAATTTGCCTTGAACATAATTCTAATAAATGCATGGTAAGTTGCATGTGTAGTTTTATCCAGGGAAAGCCTGACCTGGCCTAGCCTAAAATACTCCTTCGAAATATATGCTCACACAAGAGGCACGCCCGGTTCACCCCCTTCCCTCCCAACCCCACCCCTCTCCCTATAAGCATGATAGGTGAGATTGCTGTGGTCAGCATGGTTATCTCATATAACTCATTTATGTAACTGTCATCACGCCAAGTCAGACAGCGAAGGAAATCCTAAGTAATAGCACTGTCAAGTTCATCAGGCTTCCCTAATTTCTCGAGCGCGCCATTCTGAAACAATAGAACATCATAAATTCACGATGCGTCATGGCTGCCAAGAATAGGTATGATAAATGTCGCGTGGTCATGACGATTTAGAAATGCCCAGTCTCCTTTAGTAATTTATTGGACTGAACAATTGGAGATTCTCTCGGACAAGTAGGTGTCACGACTAAAATACGGTGACTGCATTTCATTTTACCCTTCAATAATATCAACCCAGTATTAACATGTAGTATGACTAGCCAACAAATTGAATAACTGAAAGTGGACAAATGTTCAGATAGTACGACACAAATATGCCTTGGATAACTTGATTCAAAAGCATTTCCATTTGAATTTCACCTGCATTGCGATGCAGAAATCCTTTATAACAAACAATCTTCATTTCAAAAAGCTCTTTATTCAACTGATAAAGATTTCCATACTATTCTGTTTGATGTGTTGTTAGTTTGCGTTCATTTACACAATTTACATTATACGCCTCGATCGCATCTGACACACCCCTTGTTTATTTTATCGCGCCAATCTCGTCAATCGGATAATCATAGTCACTAGTACAATATTGAACAATGTTGACTTTGGTTATTATATTGGTAAGCTGACCTCGCCTTTGGTTATCAGGGAATACAATCACTGAATATTTATGAATATCAATATCTTCTTGAGCTGATGCTGCACCGTTTCAAAAAGGTAAATGTAGGTCTAATCCTTGTCTCCTTCCCATTCTCTCTATCTATCCCCCCCCCTTCTATCTCTCTCTCCTTCGTTCATTCAGCAAGCACAATGTTATTATAATAATTGTCTTATCTTCCCTAGGGGTAGCGCTTATGATAATGAAAGCATCACATATTTTTAGCCGATCTACATTTAAGTAGATTAATAAAACGCCTACATAAATTCATGAATGGTTTTATAATTATTTGTCCAATTTTTATTTTATTTTATTTTTTATTTTTTTAATGGTCTGCTTCATTAAAATGTTTGTTTTAATACAATTAAATTTAGATTTTCCGAACCGTTGTGTCCACAGTCGAATGCTGCAAGGAGATTGATTGAAAGTAGGATCATTTTTTTTCAACGTCATCAGCCTGTGCACCGCCAGTGATAAGTGCAATGTGGATGATAATGACTAACGGTGAGCTCAGCGATATATTATGGTTGGATGACAAATCCCAGGTAGACACGTATCACGGACTGACAATAAAATGTCATCGGTGGCCATCGGACTGAATGCAATTATTGAATATTGTCTGTCTGTGTTTTATTATGGTGATACACCACTATTAATTAGTAATGATGACGGAATTCAATACATTAACATAAAGCCTGATCATCATTATGGAGGCGTATCTTTAAGTTGTATGCGAATAAAATTATTATAATTAGCGAATAAGGAACGACTTCTCTATCGTCTCTTCGAATGATAATACTCTTACATCTTTTGAGTTTTATATTGAGCACCCAACATAACAGCTGTCAAAATTATTGTATTTTAGATATACGCCTTCACATGTTTCTATAAAAAGCATGATCTACATTCATTACAGAGATGGATTAATATTGTAGGATTTCTATTTAACCAGGAAGGTACATCAAGACAAAAGCACTTGTTAAAATTTACCAATAATCCATATGTTTTTGAAAAATCTATTGTTCGTGGAAATACATTTCTATTTATGGCATGGCATTCCCGATATAGATTTGAATTCAATTTGTAAGATTTTGATTTGTAAGAATGGATTAAGAAAACACCTCGATTTACTGTGAACTCAAAGCTGGACTTTGGTGAAGCCATATTTCTATAAATAACACCACTCATCGCCAATGTTGACATCGGCAGTCACAGAGACTTTCCCAAGAAAATCATGAGGTAACGCCATGAAGCATACCAGTTCACAATCAAACTTATCAAGCACTGACTCATCATAACACCTTCATTCCTTACCGCGCTAAAGGATGACATCTTTGACAAAGCATGCATTATATAAGTAATTTCTTACTTGATTCAAGTCTTTCCAGAAACAAAACACATCTAAAATCAGTGTGCCCATCTGCGCTTTAAGTTCTTTCATGATTGGACCATTCGACATTGAAATGTTGGTGTTATTTTCATGAAACCCTACACTCACGATTTTGTGAATCCCCGTTTTTAATTGCAGATCCAGAAATAAAACATTATAATTACGCTGAGCACATCACCCACTCATTCTCAATGCCATATTGCATATTTTTAGATTCTAGTTCCACTTCAATCTTTATTTAGAACACAATCTGTCTGAGTTTCCCTTGAAGTAGATTTCCAGCCGTTTTAATTGCCAGGAATAAATAAGTCATGATTGGATTTTTTTTCCTGTCAAGTGTTACATGTTTCTCTCTCGAGCAGTTTGAAAGGTAATGGAGCTGAGCCCAGATATATGCAATGCGGTCATCTTTTGATAAAATGTGGCAGAACATTGTGCCGTAAATGACATGATTTGCATTTTACTGCAGTGTCTATACATTAGATCACAGGTGACTAGGCATAATAGTGGTTCTTAAACATGTATGTTTACAGGCTTAAACATAGACTGTCATGGCGGCTACAACAAGTGAATTAAAATGAGGCAAATATAACACTAAGATGATAAAGAACTGTTTCAAAAGGTATACAACAATATTTAGAGACTGACGATTAAGAGATCGTAAATGGTGTAAATAAATTTCAAATAAGAGGGAGTATAATGAAATGTAAAGTGTGGCAGGGCTTCAAGGAGTAAAGAATCAGTCACAAAATTAGGAGTATGGAAGAATATTAGGATGGGAAAAGAAGACAAATTGTTTAGGATTAGAGGTTAATAAAAAAAAAAAAACGAAAACAGGTGCAACAACTGTGATAAATAGTTAATAACCGTAAACAAATATTTGTTTAAGAATAACAATTTAAGTTAATCTCACGCTTTCTTTGATAATCCGCATCACGTTTGGAGTCACCAATGTTGAATGTTTCGTTTCCCCTCCTACCAAGAGAGCAATGGATGTTCAACTACCTCATGTATTCTCTGCCAGGAAATGAAACAGCGGTCGAAGAATCGCCCAATTATAGTCGTGATTTAGAGCTATACAATCGTTCATACGGTAAAGATTATGTTCAATATTTCAATATTTTCATGAAGTGAACACTCTGACAATGTAAGGAGGCAAACTATACTGGCCTGTCGATACCAGGTTGTCAAATATCAAAGTTATCATCGAACCAGAATCAAGCAAATGAGAGAAATCCGTATCAAGGAGTTTCTATGCAGACGAATACTTCGAAAATAAGAGAGCTCAAAAACACCTGGCCGTTGTGCGTATCGCTGCGTATCAATGTGAATGCCTGGTTACAATACCTATTTTACTACGGTCGATCGTCAATGAACGTCGCGCAGCAAGCAATAGACACAGATGTTTTGACAAACCCAGGACACCGTGAGCACCATGCAGGCTCGAGCTGTCATTGGACTGCCGGGCGGCGGAGGCGTGGCTGACAGGCTTACTATTATGCTAATGAGTCATCCCAAGTCACTCTGAGGGCCGTGTGTTACGCTCTGCTCACTCACAGACACAACAGGAAATAGCTATGATGAATGAAGCCTCCAGTGTAAACATGGACTTCATGATATCCAATGAAGATCTAATCAACATATTCCAAAGTCCACGGTCACTTTTATTTTGATATCATTTCTGACTCCGAGGAAACTGCGCATGACATGATACCTTGCTAGATTTGACACTGCAACGAATATTGCAGGGTCTGGATCATGAAACTACACATGCATCCAAAGTAAGAAGCTGGCTGGCTTAGCTCAAGATGAAATCTTTATCAAATATGTGTAGTCTGTCTTCACGAGACATATGATAAGCGTGCCCAATGTAAACCTAGTGAGGAGAAAGAAATGCATATACATGTCATATTGCCTTGTTTCTATAGTCTGTTCTCTTCAAAGGCAAGTAAGTATTCTGAATTGGCCTATCCTCTTATGGGATGGTCCGTACATAATCCGTTTTTCACTTTTGTTACAGAGAGGAACTGCAAGATTTTAATTTTTTATTATGTATTACTATTTGCGTAGGTGTATTTTATGAGTTTTTCCTTTTCTTTGTACTTCCATACAAGAAGACTGATTTTTTTTTTTTTGTTTTTTTTTTATGAACATTTCCTAACAAGCCAATTTACGCCGTGTTGTTACTTACCCATGCTGTAACCGAGTTGGCCAGTATGTGGGCGCCCTCGAAATCGAGGGATATTCCAGGGTGTGACTGTCAGGCAGAAACTTTTTCACCTAAGGTGCGTTAATTGGTCTCTGGATGCTGCTTTATAATGACCTGAATTGGATTTTGAAGAATCAAACAAAATTTGACAACACTGAAACCTAATCATGGAAAATTTCAAATTTCAAATTTGTATAAATAATCAGAAACAGCTGATTCTGGGGAAACAAATAGATGTAGGCCTACTTCACACGATGATGTGTAATTAAAATGAAACGAAAGAAGTGCATCCTATTCCGCTATAGTTATTCGTAAACGTTCAAGTTGTCATCAACATTTAAAGCGCCAGATTCAGGGGAATTGGGATTCAAGACAGCTCGAATTGAGGTGTATCAACTTTATATTATAAAAAATATCATATGGCAAAGATCCTTTAAATTTCTTTTTATATAATTATATAAAGCTGGATTTGAACCTTTTTCGGGAACCCCCATGACCCTTTGCCAACTACGGAAATTGGGCAACAAAGCCTGAAGTGACACAAATCGTGCTAAATATGAAGTGTTGCCAAATGTGACTAACCCTAGAAGATTTGTCTTTGCTTTCGACACTGGACAATAGCCATGTGTCACAGGATGGCGGAGTGACAGTGGCCTGAAAGCTAGAAAGTAATCTAGGTGCTTTGAAATGATGATTAGTTGAAATCGCTCTGACGCCCCTCTTTCTGTTTATTGTTGTGTGTCTATTCTTTTCCGTAATATCAATTTCTCTCGCCTGTTCTTTGTTTCTGCTGCATAATTAAGTTCATTCTATTCTATTTTCTTCTTTCATCTTTCTCAAATTTTTTTTAGTCATTTATTTATTTTTTTTATTATTATTTCCCATTATTTATTTTAATTAATTACATTATCTTATTTTATTTTATTTTATTTTATATTATTTATTAATTTATTTATTTATTGATTTATTTATTCATTTATTTTATGTTATTTATGCTATTTATTTGTGTATTTGTTTGTTTATTTATTTATTTATTTACTTTTTTTTTTTTTTTATTTAATTATGTGTATGTATTTATTTATTTAATTATTTATTATTTATTTATTTATTTATATTTGTTTATTTTTGGGGGTAGGGGCCCTGTTTTCACCCCTCTTCATTTTTGGTCCTTAATTTCTCTAATACTTGAATGATGTAGTGGTTATTTTTGTTTATTTTTGGGGGGAGGGGTTCTGTTTTTACCCCCTCTTCATTTTTGGTCCTTAATTTGTCTAATACTTGAATGAATGTAAGAAGTAAATATTGGATTGATCACATTTTGATTGTTTGATATCTACACTTACTTTTGGTAGTATTACACATGTGTTTCATAAGTGTTATAAGCCCATTCTATTCTTTATTTTTTATTTGAATTTTCATCTTTGTTATTATGGGCCGATTCACCCGTAACACTTATGCTGGAAATATTACGATTTGTGATTAAAAACAGTCACCAAGACGTGTCAATATAACCGATAACCATCATTCCAGAGCCCCTAACACTTGTAATAAATATACGAATATATGTTATATATATTTTTGTTTTGATGTATGATTCATTTATATTCATCCATATAAGGTAAGCAGCTTTGTAATAACGACAATTGTGAAGCAGTTCGTGTTTGCAACAATCTTTATTAAAAATAATTATGATCACTGCTTTTGTGCCAAATTTTCCCTCGAACTGTTAAACGGCCCTCGATTTGAGCGAGAAAAAACTTGAAAGCCCGTTTGGCGTTTGCGTGTTCTCTGGCCCCAAGTTGTCATTAAACTAATACAACATAATCAAGCAGCTTGAGATATAAAAATAGTAAACAATGCACATGTCACATATAGAGACGCGAATGTGTTTTTAATAACCTTCGAATTTCGGAGTTGATTTGGTTAAAGGGAACTTTTGTGATTCCTTGGTATGATGTTGTTGAAATGAGTCATACAAGTAATGCAGGTTATGATGCAATTTTATATATGATGAATTAACTGAATGTTTGATTGATTGAGTTTTAATTTATTCATCAACATCAACAACATGTTTACAGTTAATATATACTCCTTTGTGATGCAGATGAATATTATTGGGGATGAAATTAATCTAAGTATCATGAGTATAGATTGTACAATATGTTTGTTTCACTTTTTTTTACGTGGTTTTCAGCTATAGTCCGGCATCCCAGAAGATTTATTCAAGCGAAAAGCGCCGGAACAACTGACCCCATACGGGGTTGGGATGGACCCTGGGCCTCACAAAAATGAATTGCTGCCGGGTCTGAGCTGTGGCCTTCCCGCCAAAATCACACATTTTGTGACG
>CALNVZ010003429.1:28327903-28355290 GCA_940671915.1 Paracentrotus lividus | reverse complement strand
TAGTGACGTCACAAAATGTGTGATTTTGGCGGGAAGGCCACAGCTCAGACCCGGCAGCAATTCATTTTTGTGAGGCCCAGGGTCCATCCTTACCCCCTATGGGGTCAGTTGTTCCGGCGCTTTTCGCTTGAATAAATCTTCTGGGATGCCGGACTACTAGTTCGCATTGTTTATAAGCATTTCGCGGGCCTAAACTACGCCTTTATCATTGTGAAATCAAATCAGTAAAACAAAAAGAAAACAAAAAAGACAGGCATAATCTTGCAAAAACTTCTCTTGAAATGGTGTCCCACTTTTCTTTGATGGTTTTGAACAGAACCTTTCTTTTCTGAATATAGACTATACAGCGAAACAATAAGTCGCATTCTATGATACCCGTTAGTTCCTTGTTTCTTCCATGATTTTTTTTTTTTTTTTTTTTTTTTTTTTTTTTTTTTTTTTTTTTTAACTTGCAACAAAAAAATGAAATACAAGGTGCATGGTAAAATCATTATCAATTCGCGAGCAAATCCGTTAGTGGTATATCCGGATTTGCTAACACACATGTTGATCATCTCAAAAATCAATTGCCACCATATGTGCGAGATTATGACAGTTATGATAGATGGGGGACTAGGGCAGCCGTGAAAAAAATGAAAGAGGGGCTATATTATGGCTGCATCGGATTCAAAGAACGGATATAATTAGATCTTACAAAAAAAGGAACTTTTGATAAATATTGTGTGTTTATGGATCGATATGATGACTACGCCAGCGATGTTTGATTTTGGAGGGGCGATATGAGTTATAATTTCGTAGAAATTATGAAAATGAGCAGAAAAAAAATTGGGAGAGACATTTGGAGAGTAATAGTAAATATACGTTATTGTTGTGTTGTTAGACGATAATAGGTTAGAAATGCAATTGACTTTTGTGTGTATAAAGTCAATGCAAATGGATTTTCTAACCTCATTCATGAAGATATGATAATTTTTACTCCCATCGAGTGAATTTTATTTATTTAAGTATAATTATGCTTAAAATGCTTTGGCAATCAATTAAAAAAAAATATAATAACAAAAAAAAAATTTCATCATGAAACAACAGATACGGGAATGCCTTTTTAATGCCACAACGCATGTTTAAAGAAGAAAAAGACAAACGAACAAAACCCCAAACATAAATGAAACAAACATGGTAATTATTTTACCTCTTTATTGTTTAACAGTATGCCATGTCCTGACATAATGTTGAGGCATGATTCATAATGTTATGTCATGAAGCCTGGGCCCTGGTAAAATGTTTGCTATTTTGACAGTTAGGCATGTTAGGGGTAATAACTTAGGAATAGCAAACTGACAAGAGCACTATTTTGTTGACAGTCACATAAAGTGCACGACGTTGTCTCGGCCTCCTTCAAAAATAGAACAAGGTATAAAGAAAACATCTCTGCCAAGAACGTGTCGTGATTCTGAGCTTTAGCAGATTTTTTTTTTTTTTTTTTTTTTTTTTTTTTTTTTTTGTATGTGTGTTTGTTTGTTTCATTTTGTATTTTTTGTTTTGTATAGATGTATCATCGAGTGCAGCTCGTTGTTCCGAAAGTGCGATGTTCCGAAGTAATGCAACAATATTAATGTTTGGACAAACAAACCTAATTTCATTTTCGGACAAACGAACATCCTGGTTAGGAAATTTACGTGTTCGGAAGATTGAACCTGTGGAACAACGAACCTTCGGAACAACGAGCTATAACGATATCATCGTGTTTTATTTGATAAAAAAATACGTAAGACTATAAGAAGAAAACTACACATGAATAAAGTACTCATTCCAAATTGTAATAAATTTCAGGCATTTTGGTTTAAAAATTGAATTATTGATATCAGACAGCGCAATCAAAATTATATCCCAACAACATTACGAAAACTATTTATAATTTTACCACTATCGTAGAATTTCCCAGCATGCATGAGTCACACGATTGCTCATTTGGGAATATATGAAGTTGTCAATTTGACAATCCCCGCCAAATGTGCTCATCTTTTTCATCCCCAAGTATGATCTGCCGGATTAATCTGTTATTTTGTCTAGGCCCCTCAATAATGAAGGGCTATTCGAAGGAGCTTTGGAAAATAACAGATGATCGGTTCATTTGCCAGAAAAGTAATTTCTATTGAAATTGGAACCACGTGTTTCAAAGGCAGACATCTTGCGACAGCTTACACGAGTTGGGGTTCACCGGGATAGCGATTAAAATGTTGTCTTTTGGAGAGAGAGAGAGAGAGAAAAAAAAATAAATAAAGCGAAAGGGAAATGAATTGAATTATAGACAATAAAAAAGCACCTCTAAAGCTAGATTGTCACATATAGATATTACATTTAAACAAACATTATCTCTTTGTTTGTTTGTTGTTTTTTTTTTCTTACCCCATCCCTTCTTTCCTCATCATACTATCCACATCTTTTCCAAAATTTATGAACATATTTATTGTAATATTGTCGCATGAGATATAGAAGACATTATTTAATTCAATTTATATCTATTTTATTGGTCTCCTTATACCTTATAACGAGAACGCTTATTAAAACTGAAGAAAGCAACCCAGATTGCCACCACATGATTTATGTAGATGATATTTTCAGAATGTTAATTGTCATTTGAGTGTTGCAATTTTTTCAGATATCCTATGCGTATAATGAAATATGAGAATAACTGAAAACAAAAATTAGTCGACGTAGTATCTAACATTAGATTTCCTTTATTACAAGAATAAGCCTACCATCATAGACCCGCATCTGTTGCAATGTGAAATGAGATACTGCATCATCCTCTTCAAACAAAACAGAAGATCGCATCTCGTCTTGCAACATCTTGAACCGGATGTTACATTTCCATTCATAAATCTCTCTCTCTCTCTTCTTCTCCCCATCTCTCCTTCTCTCTCAAAAATATACACACCCACGCCGCGCGCCCACACCTAAACACTGATTAAACAGAAATTAAAAATTAAAATGTACTGGTTGTACGAGGCGTGTAACCTAATATACTTCATCTATATTTCGATACATCTATACGATATATTTGATAGTATTAACATATCATAATCACAAGAAATGTTGCATTTATATGATGTACATAAATAAATTTGATATATAATAAGTCAAGATAATATTTAATTGACAACCTATTAAATCTAATTAACATGATTATAATGAAAGAATAATCATATATATACATATACATAATACACTTTGGGGCTGACAATGGCCACGTGTTCAAAAGTCCCACACCTACGTATCTGTAATACAGCTTTTATTTTTAGTGTGAGATTTTTTTTTTCTTTGTAAAAACAGTACTTTGTGTTTTATTAGTAATTGAAATTTTTATTAGCAATTATAAAAAGCTTCATATTTATCTGATTGAGTAAAATCAGTAATTTTGTTTAACATAATGTAAGTTTTTGTGGCACCTTTCTTCGAATAACGTACGGGCCCGATGGACAAAAATGGTATCATTTTAACAATAGATGTTTGAGAATGTATAGTAAATGGGTACCTAGCAGTAGTGATCCTTCCCTGAAATGACAGAAATATAAGAAATTAAGGCCATTCCGGCCTGCCAATAATTGTTCATTCTATTTTTTGTATTCATTTATTTATTTTCCTTTTTTTATGAATTATATTTATTTACTCATTTATCTATTAATTAATTTATATATCTATATATTATTTGTTTATTTCTTTATTTAAATATTGATGTTTGAGGGCAAAGGGACGATTATTATAATGTGATATTAACTTTACAAGAAAGAAAGATCATTCTTTATGATTCACGATCTGAATTAACTGGACAAAGGAAAAGCAATTAATATTTCAATCTTTTGTGAATGAACTACCTACCTGCACTACCAGGATAATTTGGGCAGGGGCGAGACAACTCATTCAGTGTCGAGGACAAGGTAGGTCATTGGAAACAAAGACAAAACAACATGATCAAGTGGAAGAGGAAGGAAGAGGAGAGACAGAGATAGATACAAATGTGATATCACATTACTAATGCAACATTATTATTGATTACGAAGGGAAGAATACATGTAGAAAAGGAGGTTGGTTATATTTCAACGCCAATCAATCAATATTTATTTCCATTTCCAATAATAAAGTTCGGTAAGATACTTTGCAATAATAATCGGATTATTATATAAAATAAAAACAGGGTTGACAGATGTAACACGTCATGCATGTAGACGAAATGAAGAAAATAAATATGAATTATAAAAGTATGGCACATAAGTTTTATATTAAACAATAAAACATTTATATTCCTCCATTAATAACTGAGTATATGAGTATTAAAAAGGCCCAAGTCCATAGGAGGTCATTTCGTGAAAATCGAACAAAACTGATTAGTTTTTTTTTAATGGGCAATTAAAGTATATTTGGCTAAAAGACATCAGAGAACATCATGAAAGAAATTTAAGTGTACATTTTTTATGAACATTAATATTCACGTTACTTGTGGGCGGGGCCTTTTGTCTGGTGGACTTGGGTCGTTTTTAAAATCATATGGACTTGGGTCATTCTTACATTCATATACATGGTAGAATTCTGTAGTACTGAATGTATAAGAATGATACACAAGAGATTTGTTTTATACCGTATATATATATCAGACAAAAAGTGCCCCTTATCTTTTTGTATTTTGGGGTTTTTTCATAGCTGATGTGTTTGCAAAAAGACGTATTATTCATGTTTTACAGTTCCCTCTTCCTCCATCCATGACACCAAGAAGTCTTAAACACACAAACAACAGTTTATGAATGGGGGGGGGGTTGGTATGGTCCCTCCCTTTTATTTTTTATTTTTTAATTAAATAGAAAAACAAGAAATACAGAGGGTGTCCCCACTTAAGCTCAGGTATAGGGTGTAAATGGAGTAAGAACGTTTCTTTAGCAAGGACCTTTATTTCATGCTTGCCAGAGATTTTGGGGGTAAAATGCTTTTGTAATTGCGAAGATTTCTTTTTTTATTTTATTGCTTGCCAGTGAATTTGGGGGGACAATTCTCAAAAAAAGTAAAACTTTATTTGTGGTGTGGGCGAATTTTGTAAAAAAAACATCAATCCTGAATCTGTCCCTGCATGCCCCACATCCACACACGCACATCAGCATAGTTTTTTTTTTATACAATGTCTCACACCAACCCAAACACCCTCACACACCCTCTGAGACACACACACACGCACACACACACACACACAGGGTATTTTAATACCTAAATAACACAATCTGTAATGAAAGAGGGCGCTATGATATGAATGTAAGAAAAGCCCAAGTCCTGGACTTGGGCTATTCTTACATTCGTACCAGATTTCTGAGATGATTTCAGATTCATCATTTATACACAAGATGAGTCATTGTATTAGGAACAATTTCCCATATTTAACTCAATTTCGCCAAAAATTGGACTTGGGCCTTTTTCATATTCATATACTCAAATTTCATCCTATCATAGGCTTATTTTTCCATCCCCAGGCTCTGTCAGTGAACATGATTAGAATGTAACGTGTGTTTACAACTGGACTTTAAAAAACATCTGGTAATGACATATAATTCCAAATAAAATGTCTATATAATGGGTCTAGAGTACAGGATCATCTTCACAGGTTGGGCCAATGGCCTGTGAGATTTAACGTGTTATCGTTCTAATTCACGAATATTGACTGACAAGTGTTTGTTTCAATAAATGGGGCAACAATAAATTTTGTCCAGGCCCTTTCGCGTGTCACTTTCTTTGTTTTACAGTAGAATCCATGGTTTTACGATGAGACTCTCAATTCTCGACTAATCATTGACAATCGTTTCCTTGTTTATGCCGCGTGCCACAAATAATCTGGGCTCTCTTGGGAGAGCGGACTGACTTTCAGTGATAGGTCCTATTGCAACCCTGAGATCACGACTGTAAAACAGGTTGAATGTGTCTTTTAGAAAAGCTATTGTCAAAAAAAATTCCTACGAACGAAGGAGGTTCTTACGTTCTTACGACGTTCGTACGATCATCTTACGAAATAGGGGGTTTCGTACGAAGTTGAAAACAATCTTGGACAAGGCCACCGAGCAATCTGCAAACTTACGATTGTTCTGCGAACGGTGGTTTCTTATGGCCTTCTTAAGAAGTTCTTAGTATTTACGAAATGCAGGAAAAAATCAGCTGAAAATTTTGTAGAAAATCCTCGCGTCCGACGCAAGGAGGTACACTTTTTCATGCATGCAAGAGTGACTCGTATCAAGGACTTACTATTACTATTATGCAGTTTTGGCTACAAACTGCCGCCCTGTCGGGTCGGCAGCCACCCCCCAAAATTGGGATGCACCTGTGAAGGACATTGCAACTTGTTCGCAAACTCTTTCACATTACTATTTGCTCACTTCTTCACATATATTACTATGTTACAAGCCTCCAACAAAAAAGATTGTCATGCTTGTTATCAACAACAAGAACGAGATATTTCGGACAGCATTTTCACAAAGAGATTAATTTATTTCTCCTTTCCATTTCCTCCGTCACTTTTGTTTCAAATACAACATGTTGTTGCCTCTGAACTTACGACCGAAGGACTATTTTTATTCTATTAATTCATTTTTGTTGTTGTTATTCATTTCGAAAATACCCGTTTTGCTTTTGTATGTCTGGTCCTACTAAGAAAGGACGCGGGGCTAGCAAGGTGGACCAGTGAGATAACCCCTGATGGGTGCATTGGTTTGGGAGAAGTATGACGTCACACAATGATTTCCATGGTAACGATGCGGAAGTTCTTCATTGATGCGGTAATTCGGATACCGGAAATAGAGTGATGGCGATCGCATCCAGACGTCTTGCTAACATAGATTGGTAAACCTTTTTTGTGTGTCAATGTCAAACACGATAAACAGGATGAAAGTAGACAATAAGGTGCAGAAAGAAAAAGTGAGATGAAGAAAGATTATAGAGAGAAAGAGAGACCAAAGGAAATTGAATTTTTACTAAAAGTTTCCTTTTTGTTGGTCTTTTCTTTCTTTCTTTTTTCCCCACTCTCCTCCTCCTCCTCCTCCCCCTTCTCCTCCTGAATCAGCTATCATCATTATTTGGTCTCCATCACCATAGGGGTTGTAATTACCCGATAATTTTCAGGGGGTAGTCATACTGGGATAATCGATCTATTTTTCTTCTGCACATTGGCAGAACTGTATTTATCTTCAATCCGTATATGCTTCCACTATGGTCACCACTATTATCATTATTATGATTGGCAGGTTGTAGGTACCAGAACTTTACCAATTGATGCTTAAAGTTCGATCCTTTCCCACGCCAAACACAAAGTGGTTTAACACAAGAAAAATGATATCGTGTATAATATAAGCTCCCTACAATCAAAATGATGTGTAACACAATTAATAGTCAGATTATAGATTTAACCTCATTTTTAAGGTGAAATCAAACAGATGATATCACTGACAACTATATATTGACTATCATTAAACATGCATAGCATATGGTAGTTGTTTGTCAACCTAATTATAATGTAACGTGAGCTAAGCATATATTGCATTTTTATGACAATGCAATTTATAATAGTTATTTACACTCAGAGAGAGATATCTCCTAACACGCTTCTGTTTTAAATCGACTACAAGAAGTGTAAAGGTATATAGCGATTTAATAGATAACCACGCCCTGTTCTCAACTGAAATTGACCTATATATATAGTTATCCTTATTAATCATGATATATACTATATATATTTATTATATATATATATATTATATACATATATAATATATTATTATATATAATATAATATGTTAATAATATATCATATATTATATATATATTCATATATCATATATATATATATATATATATACTATATATATTATATATATATATTTATATTGTATACTATATAATATATATATATATAATAATTATATATATACTGCATATAATATATAAAAATATATATGTACGTATACACATTGGAAAGATAATTAGTAATTCACCTTTTCTATTGATATCCTATTTGCTAATTGCATTCCTGCTGTCATGCTTCAATGCACAGAATATCAGAATATGTAGAAAAGTAAAAAGTCCAATGTTGTAAAATGCTCTTTTATTGGTCGTTTGAAGTTCCGCAACTCGACTTTAGACCCTAATAACATTCGGGGTAATTTATAATTTTTATTGAATTTGGACCATTGTCAAGTTCAGTTATTCCTCTTTTTATTGATACCTAATTTGTTATGGTGACGTCATGCACGGGTCCACAGAACCCCTGAATACCCCCTGAATGCAAGGCAAAGCGAAAGATAATGTTTAGTTTGAATGTTTGAACCGTGATACATTTTAATGTCATGAATGTCGGTCGTTTTATCACTATCAATTTTTATAGCATTGAAAAGTTCATTTATTTTTCTTTTTATTGATACCCTGTTTGCAATTGTAACATCATGTTTGAATGCACGTAATTCATGAAGACATAGCAAAGTAAAAATTGAAAAGTTGCAAAATGCATTGTTACCGCTCAAATTGAGTAACTCGCAACAGACAATAACACTCACAATAGGCATTCAGTTTGCAACATTTGACTTCTGACTTGTCCTGCGATTCAGGTGATCTGTGCACACAAGAACAACAATATCGTTACAATTAGGGTATCATCGAAAAGAGGAATAAATGAGCTTGAAAATGGTATAAAATCCAATAAAAATTAGAAAATACCCCAAAAGTTACCATGGCCTAAAATCGGGATTCGGAATTACATTTGATCAATAAAAATGCATTTTGCGACATTTTACTTTTTACTTTTCTCTATATTCTGATATTTTGTGCATTTAAACATGACACAATCATTACATATAGGATATCGATAAAAAAGTGGAATAAATTATCTTTTAAATAGTCTGAATATCAGGAATAACTAAAGCATACCTGAAAAGTTATCATTGCCCAAAGTCGATTTGCGAAACTTTTTGTTAGGGGTTTATATATATGTATATATTGTATTATGTAGAAGTGGTGTGGTCGAGTGGATAAGTCAGCAGACTGACGATCACAAGGTACGCGGTTCGAATCCCGTCCATCCCACTAGAAGCATTCTTCGGCAATACGTCAATCTGCAAATTTGCCGTACTCGACCCAAGTGAGGTGAATGGGTACCGGTAGGAAGCAATTCCTTGAATGCTGTGAGCGCCTTTCGGGGTAGCCTATAGCTATAAGCCGGGTAATAATTGGTTAACACTAGAAGCGCTTAGAAACACCAAGGTGGATTCAGCGCTATATAAATGTAACTATTATTACTATTATTATATACCTAAATGTATTAGGAAATGTTTTAGATTTCATAAACTAACTGACAGATAATTGAAGCTTTATCGGTCATATCAAACTGCATGATTCAAATTCATGAAGGGTTCTCCATGTTCTCAGAAACCTCTTCTACGGAAGTGGGTGTTGTTAATCTATTTTTCACTATACTTTCATAATGTTATAAATGTGTACATGTTTGTCCATTTATGAAGGAAATGCGTATTCAATCATTTGAAAACGATTAATATTCTTTATAGAATTTAAATCATTAATTTAGTATTTTTGTATTTACATGCATGTGTTGTTATTTTAGTGCACTTTTATCTTCAATCCAAATGTTCATTGTTGCTATATTTTGTAATAAAATTGCATTGCATCTATGACATGATAATTCGTAGATGATTTTTAAAAATAAATTATTGTTGTGAAAATATTGTGTTGATGTTTTGAAATGTAACAACTGTACACTGTAAAAAAAAAAAAAAAAAAAAAAAAAAAAAAAAAAAAAAAAAAGAAATACAGAAAAAAATACAGCAAAGTGATGTCAGCAGAGTCGCCATACAAAAATGTAATTTAAAATACAGTTTTGCCAATAATTTCTCCCTTAAGAATAAGAGAAGGAAAAATATCATTACAGTTTTATAGCAAGCATACTTATTTGGTTAAAACGGAACAAATGTGTAACTCCTGATGTATATTTTGTATTTCTCACGTAATTATTTGCAGGAGAAACTTACAACAAAACTGTTTTTTTAATAACATTTTTTTATGGCGACTTTGCTGACAGCAGATTTGCTGTAAAAATACATATATTTTTTTCTACAGTGTAGGCCTATATTAAATGTTTTCGTATGTTCAATAAAAGAACCCTGTAGAAGTATGAAAATAAAATGAAATGATAATGATAATTTGATAAGCATTTACATTATTTGTTATAACTTATGCAATCTATGGTCTTGATCACCTAATTAGGCAAAGTACATTGTAGAGAAAAGCTAAGTGAATGAAAGAGAAGGCGCCGTGGCTCGAGACTTCAAAACTAAACAAAAAAAAAGCAAAAACGGAAAACAAACAATTAAACAATAAAAATTTATTTTTTACGCGGATTGCAGGCAATATTTCGCAATGGTGGAGGGGAATGTGTCTGATATAATGAGATGTATGATTCTACCGCCGTCTAAATTCTACTGGTAGCAACGTTTAATAAATTTTTGAGAAAATTCATTTCCACCCAATATGGTTCATATTTCAAGAATTAATCTCTTGTTTTTTACAACGAATAGTATGAGTAATATAAAGGGCGTATACCTAGGGATACCCACTCCAACGCCCCACACTCAAATCATCTCCGCTTCTTGTTTGTCAATATTTTATTACAGGGGAAATGTTCTTCGGAAGTTTCGTATCAAGTGTCATTCTGTACCAGACAAGCTTCATAAACGAAATAACGAAATACTACATTTGAGAAGGGGAGAAAGAAAAAAAAGAAATGACATGGTTGAGAGTGGGGAAAGGGGACGAGAAGGGGTCCTGATTATAAAGAGAGAGATTCCCGGTGTCAAGGGGGGGGGTCAAGAAAAAATGTATTTATCTATCATCTACTGGCCGTGTTAAATTAGTGTTCTTACCGTCGATATGCAATTTATTATGTGCAAATAACATTTGAATAATGTGTTTTGTGAGCCGGACCAAGATTATATAATCAGATAATTATTTTAGGTTGAGTTACACCAGGGAAATCATCTCAAACCGACCTGTATCTTGCCATTCTTTGTAATGTTATATCTTGTATGGGTTGAAGACGGTTCGAATTCAGTTACCCTGGTGTGACTCGGCTATTATAAAATCAAAATTACGTGGATTTAAAAAGACAAAAACGCACCTCAAACCCCATACCGCCCACTCCCACAAGCAAAGACACTCACACATACATGCCTTTCCCCGCCAAACGTTATGTCCAATCGCCAATCACACGTACGTGCATATTACTTTTCCACCTTCATTCTGCAAGCTAATAATATCGTCATATTCATAAAACTATCATGACTATAACTGAACGGCGGTTTACATACTGTAATCCATCTCCAGAAATGACGTGTTCCAAAAGTCAAAGGGCTTTCGTTGTCACAGGTATGCCAGAAAAGGTGTAGAATTGCAGCCCGTTTCCTGCAGCAATTGAAACTGAAAGTATTTGAATAGAATTTCAAGATGATATTATTTTTCCACATAAAGTTTCAATTTCTGCGAAAAGTTGAATGAAAATTGAATCTTACGTATAAACAGTCGGGGATTTTGAGAGTCTTATGTTTACCAAAATGACTACATATTTGTTATTGATGAGTTGAAGTTTATCATTAATAAAATAATAGTACAAGAGGTAAATTTGACGTAAACCATCATATAGTACTTTTATGCGTGATTTGTGATCCCTATAATAATAATATACAATGTTGAGTAATAATTTACTACATTAGAAGCTCATGAATAATTGTTATCTGTTTTATGACTTGATTCCAAATATCAGTGAGCTTTCTTTTATCTTGTTCAAGGTAATTACAAATACATGTCCGGATCATAATATTGTGAAAAGCTTTAAATGGTATACACTGAAACGAAATGTGTTTCAAGAGGGTGCCTTGGGAAGGTTTCCAACATTATGAGGTTTATAAACTTGATTGAATCTTAATGATGAAATAATCTATAGCATTTGTTTAACGTTTCATACTATATGTTTCTAAGTACTTCGGAAGAAAAAAGAAATCCAATAACCTCGGTTGTTTTTGTTTTTGTGTTGTGGTCCCCCACGCCCATTTCATCTCATAAAGTCGTGTGATATTTGTCGTATAATGCGATATTCATATTTAACTTTGATTTCGTATATCAGGCAATAATAATACTTCCCCTTGTTCTATTCTACTGTTATTTCTATCTTTTAAAAAAGAGTTGAAGCAACCGTATATAAATGTCAAAGTTTCGAAAAGGAAAAATAGGCATCCGCATACACACCCGCACACAGGTCCACAAATAAAACCGAATAATGATACATCTTTGGTAAATATGTTTTATGATTTACTTATTATAGTTATGTATAAAAAAAATCATATGAAAAGAGACAAATTCAATCCAATATGAGATGATGATTAAGTATGTTTGTTACAAGTTTCATCCTCTGCCAGGCATGCCAGGTGATATTAATGCACATACATCATAATATACCTATTACCATTACGGACCCATATGTAACACTTATACCTAGCTTTATGTATAAAAACGGCTGCTACAATGCTTGGTTAAATCTGTTGAGTTCGTACATGGTTGACCATATTCCAATGCATATCAACTATCATTGCATATTATACCAGGTGTTTGACATTGCAATTTAAATTAATAATGCAGGTTTCGTATTACATTACAGCTGAATAGATTTAATGAGGTAGATGTCAGATAAGTCAAAATAAGGATATCTAATATTCAATACCACAATGGTGAGGGTAATTTATTATCATATTAGAAACTAAACGTACATTAGAAAGAGTTTTGATGGAGTTATGAGACGTAGGACTTAATTAAATGCAATTGATTATGAATTTAATGCATGACACATGCCGTATATCCAAAATCATGAAAACTGTGATGGGGCAGTGTACCTTTGGGAATGGGGTGGATTTATTTGTTTTACTCCAATGTTCTCGAAATAAAGTTGGCTTGTTCCTGGTTTCCTCTCGTGTTGTAGTGCACTGTTGCTCATAAAGGTTGGATATTTTTTTGTGTGATTCAGCCACATCATTTTGCTCCGTCTTTCATTTTTAAGAATTTTTTTGTCCCTGCTTTGACCCTTTCTGTACCCTGGCTATATCTTTTGACATTCTCCCTGCCATTCCCGGGTAAAAAGAAAAAAAAAAAAGGTTGTCGACCCCCACAATACCCACTTTTGCCATTTGTTCTCATATTGGGGCATCGTAGGGGTTGACAAACTTTGTTTTACTTTTCATTCCCCGGGAATGGCTGGGGAACATCCAAAATATAGCCAGGGTCCCTAAAATTGGGAGAGGGGACAAAGAATTTTCAAGAAATTAGAGCCGGAGCAAAAAGATGTAGCAAAAAATATCCAACCTTTATGAGCAACAGTGTATTTATTCATTTTACTCTCCATACAGTTTGATTCATGAATGTGTTTCTCAGCTTTATCAAAACTTATTATTATTATTCAGGAAGGATTAATAGCATCTGCATTTGATCATATCACGGCAATGCACGAACATGAAAATAAACAAAACCAAGCCAAATGTTTTCACAAGGACCCAGTACAACACATGAAAGTGAAAATGTGTTGTCATTTTTTTTTTCTCAACCAACTGGCGGATATGTTTAAAACTTTGTTAAATCACGTAAAACAAGATACATGATGTTAGTATAACTTATCAAGATCGAGCAACGGTGATTCTAATTTGACTTCCTTTCATTTGTCGATTGCCACTCTCTCCAATAACAGATTTTCCCGCCTAATTTCTTCAGAATTCCCCGTGTGGATGGTGATCATTTGCCTGCCTTTCCGGCCAGAAAGCACCTCCGGTATAGCCTACACTTCAGACTAATTCCATCATTTCTAATAACGTAAGTTAAATTAAATGGCCCGTATTCTAGACCGAAGACGGAGTTTGTATGAGTTGAAGTTGGTGCGGCGCTATTGTGCGATCCCTTTATTATGTTTAGCACACAATATCACCGCACAAACTTCAGCTCAAAGAAACTCAGTCTTCGATTCAGACCAATAAGCATTTCAAAGACCACAATTTTTGTGTGTGGATTATCTCTCTTCTAAGGGGATGCATTTTAAAACTTTTCTACTCGTATGCAGACCCATCCCTTGTGGGTTCTTTACATTTCAAGAACCCCCAAAAGGTTCCTTATAGTTATAACTCTAAAACGGTTCTAACGAACCCTAGTCACATTTAGCATTTGGCAGAATCTCTTCTGACAAACATTTAGCTTTTAAAAACAGGGCCCCCAACTCCCAACGATGAGCATTATGAGGGACAACCAAATAACCTTTTATTCATTTTTATTTTATTTATTTATATTTTTTTTCTAGGGGCGTCATGACAAGATGAGTGGAAGAGAGGAGGTAAAGAAAAATATGGAGGCTTTTTTACCACTATTTCAAGTGAAGTTTCTTGATTCTTGACATTTTTTGTGCATAAAGGCACCAATATATATTCTAACCAATCCAACATTTATTTCACCTCGAAGACATAAAATTATGAAACTGAATTTCAGACCGTTGCGGCAAAGATGACAGTCTCATTAATGATCTCACGTAATGGCCCGTATATCCGATAATAATAAAGTGTGAATTACTTCGTTTTACGTGACTTCTTGTGATGAGACTATAACTCTGGTGACTGTTTGAAATATAAAACACAGAACCCAATCTTACCAAGGTTAAGGTCGGGTATGATCTGTTCAAAAGTACATTCCGCGCTGGTAATTATCCTTTCTCCTGGTTCAAGGCGTTTCAAGACGACGTTCATGATACACAAATTCCGTAAGTACAACGGTAGAGGATTTGGCAACCACTCTTATATTTGACTTTTCTGTTACTCTTCGACAGACTGGTGGTCGGTTAATTCTTCTACCAGACTCTTCTAGAAATAGCATCAATTTGTTCTTTCAATCTTCGTTTGGAGCCAGAATTATCCTAAATCTTATTCAATGACTAAAGGAAATATGGGTTCCGGGCAATATTATTTTACATACGTTTTGGCGATAAAATAAAGTATAACAGAAAAGGGTTTAATCAATCGTCGTTAGCTTAATATTCTGCACCACGACTACTTTATCGGACTATCTACTATCTCGATAGCATATGACATGTATGACGTGAAATCACACGCACACACCGTCCCACCCACACACACATGATGTATTTGTGATATATGGTACTTGATTGTTGATACCAAATTTGTCATTATAATGAGCCCAAGAATGATATTCATTAAAATTTAGTCAGTACATAATGTCCATTGTTTTTCGCCGAGTAATCCGACCTTTTGTTGCATTATTTAAACGGTTAATTGAATACATAATCAATGTTGTTATCTGTAAAAAAAAAAAATGTGAAAGAAGTCAAAAAGGCACAACTGAAAGTGTCAGGTTGTGTCAAAAGCTGACAGTGTACACTAAACGTATGAGCGATTTTTCCCGCCTTTTCTTTCGAATTTTCTCCCTGCTTGGCCCCGGTGGAAGCGGGCCATTTGCATCCTTCCTGCCAATGATCTAGCTTATCTCCGGTTCTGTGTCTTTTCAATTTATGGTCATAAAAATATCACCGTTTTACCGATTGTAAAAATAAACGCGGACCTGTTATTGATTGCTTTTTTTCTGTTAAGTTCTCGAACTTCCATTGAAGTGAAATTATTGTAAATGAAATGAGGAAGACGCTGTTTAAAAGTGCTTTGGAAAATGTTGATAGCAATATTATTCATCTACATAACTTTGTGTGCTATAGGTTTTGAAATCCCAAAAAAAGAACCATTCCTGCCTAGAGTTACATGCACTACAAACATGACACACGCATAAAACACATGTTTGGGACTACATAAAATGATGGGTCCGGACCTTTCAGCTGATAGAATATTGGGTCATATTATGACTTAGGGGAATCCTTTGCAGTGGACCATTTTACTATGATATTCCGAAAAAAGGTATTAAGATAACAAAAAAGCTTTCCATAATTTTGTTCTTAGAAACCGTTTCATTCCCTTTTATCACATCATTTCAAAAATACCATTAACAACATAGCAGAGATGCCACCGAGTATCATTTAAAATCATGAAATTTGCCAGAAAAATCCTGAAGAAACGCGCGTTTGTGGGAGTGAAAAGCTTTAAAGGGGCTGAACAAAACATAAAAAGCGGCAATTTTTAGTAGAAAAAAAAAAATCATGAATTCAGGAATTTTACTGAAAAGTAGCATCTCTCAATAGTATTAAAAAGTTACTGAGTATCATAACAAACTTTTTTTTTCTGGGAGATCACATGACCAACACATAAGTAGTTATTCTGTATCTTTTAAGACGCAGAAGTATTCCATATCTTTCAAGTTCATGTAAACTTACATAAATCATAATCTTAAAATCTCTTAAAAGCATTTGGGAGTCAAATAAAGGACAGTGTCAATCGCTTTACTTCCGGATAGGACGAACATCACCATGATCAGAGGCCATGAACAAAAGAACTTGTTACCCCTATACAACCACAACACAAAATAGAAAAGAAAATTATCGACAAAGCCCCGTCAGAATTATGACACCAATTATGTTCCTCTCTGGGGACCTGTTCGTTCCTTGTCAAAGAAAAAAGATATTATGAAAATGGCGGAAGTTTCATAAATGCCTCCACTCTGTATGGTACCGCCTTGATTCGGGTGTGTTTAGGTATCAGCTAATTTGCAGAGTTCCGCTCAACTGCCAAGTGTCATTTGTAACAGTCGCTAACTTGATTTGAATTATCCATCTATTTTTTTTTTCTTGTTTCCCTTTTTTCTATTTTCCCCGAGGTACTAGTAGATCTTCTAAGCAAACTAATGTCCCAGCTTGTATTGGGAATGATGGGCGTAACCTTTGTTGCAGAGTAATTTCCTTGGCCTGTTGTTTGTTTCTTGAACATGAAGTTGTTTGTTCGTTTATTCAGTTACTCCTTCCCTTTTTTAGCCCCATCCATTGTCACCCTTGCTCTCCACTCTCTCTCTCTCTCTCTCTCTATCTCTCTTCTCTCTCTGCTCTCTCTCTCTCTCTCTTTCACAGTGTTCATAATTGTATTGCGCTTGCATTAACTTGTATGTCTTCTTTTTTTTTCGTTTTGTTGAATATGAATGTATCGGCGAAATAACGGTCATTGTCATGATTATCATGAAAAATAAATTGAAATGAAATTGAAATTAAATTTTAGGTATTTCGTATTACATTTTGGTGGATCTTAAACACCAATACAATATTGCAAGCACATCAAATCATTAATATTATGTAATAAAACTGGATAAAAGACAATGCATATTACATGGGGCTAATACCTTTTGTCAAAGTCGTGATTATAAATTACAAAAGTGTATTGGAATGATGCATACCTTCGTCATTGAAATTATTTCGTTTCTTCTAGACCGTAATTAAGTTCTTATTATCGGAGGTAAGCGAAATTTAAAGTGGCGCCTCATATTCTGACAATCTTTACATATGAATTGTGGTTACCAAACATTTACCACTGGTTTGAAATCCGCTTTCTAAGAGGAAACATCATATATCATTTGCAATCATAACCATCGGAAGGTTGAAAATTGATTTCTAATATTTTCTAACCAAAAACAATAACCTTCATAATAATTTGGACAGGAAATCGATATTTTCTGATAACGCGAGATAAGAATCTGAGCTTATTAATGGCCGCTAATTTCTTTATAGTGCGTTCGTATATCTATTCGCTGCTCTCTGCTTGCTGGAGCTTGGCGCGATAATACAGGTGGTGGATGCTCTTGGGTGGGGTCAGCGAAGGCGTAGAGACGCTTTGCATCTTGAACTTGATTATGTTTTAATTTACCTTCTGTTTTGTGTGTTAGAAGACATCCCATCGACGTCTTGGAAGGAAAGCATGGTGCCACAAAGAATAACTTCAACAGGTGCTTTCCCCCGGCTTTTTTGCCGCTATTTAAGACCCATCTGTGCATTGGGTAGTGTTCGATCCAACATGGGTGGGGAGGGGTAAAAGGATCATCCACTTGTCCCATCCCTGTATACCAACTTAATTTCTTCATGGAATTTTGTTAGAAAATCTGGAGGAAAAGGAGATCATTTGGTTTTTTCATTGTCAGAATCATCATAATAATAATGATATATCATATTCATAATGATAATGTAATATTTTACACCCACCACGCTCCCATAATCCCACCCGCCCATATTCTACTCATCAATACCAATTGTCGAACTAATTATTTTTCCAAATACATCGATTTTTTTCCAATGTTTAACCAAAAAACAAATATGCCTCTTTTGTCTATGTCTATTATTCTCCGTTTGAATATGATATTCACTTTATGAAACATGTGGCAGAATGAATCATTATTTTTTGATTTTTATTATATTCAGGAATAGCTCTAATGATTTTTATGGTTGTTTGTATTATGGTGGCTTCTTCGCAACATGTTATATCTTTATAACATTATTTGATCTTTTTATATTATTATAATATTTACTTTTGGTTCTTAAATGTCTTTTGTTGATTTTTTTTTTCTTAAGCCCACCCTAAAAAAAATTAAAAAAAACAAAAAACAAACAAAAAAACAAAAAAACGAAAATGAAATAATTTGTCTTTTGATCCTCCGTTGTAAAACACGACGTTCACTTTCGTCACTGCTGGGTCGAAAGGAAGATAGTTGTTTGAGCATGATGCTTACAATCGAAAATTAACCTAATCATGATGATGGTGACAGTGAAAATGATTTCCGGTTGCCAAATTTGTTTTCGAATCCCTCTAATGTTTCTCTTTATGTCATTATTGATAATCGGCGTCATGTTATGTCTAGATAATCAGATCGTGAAACAGGTGGAAGGGGGTAGCACCACTTCACATCATGGTCGCTCATCATTTGAGCGATCTTCCATCCTGAACATGTATACCAGTCATGTCTACAGATTACCCCCATGAACCTGTACTTTGTACCCCTTGAAGCCTGATTTCAACTAGAAATGGGTAAACATGGATAGATTGGCTGCATTCTCCCAAACGCCTATAACAAATATTAAACAATCTCTTTCTTTCACATAAATTATAAGAGTACTGACGGTAATTTCTACTTGTATATTCTATAAAGAAAAAAACAAACAAACGCTCAAGTCTTTTCCGAATCCCATTTTTAACAAGAAATGGGTAAACATCAATAGATTTGCTGCATTTCTCTTAACCGCCTGCAAAAATTATTTGATCTCTTTCACATAAATTATCAATTTCCAAAGCACTTTTATCAACAGTGTCATCCACATTTCAATCTTATGACCAGAACAATAACTTCACTTCAATTAATATACTAAAAAAATTGACTGAAAAAAAAAAAATCATGAATATAGACACTTTAAGTTAATACCGCTTGTACTAATTAGTTCTGAAAATGTTTCGTCATACGGTGTATAAGTAATTAATTTAGGCCGTTCCAAAATGCTCGGAAACGTTTCCTTTTCTTTTTTGAAAAATGAGTGTCACTCATACCCGTCACGGATCCAGGATTTCGAAGAGGGGCACAAACCGCAATTTTGTTGTTTTTGCTTTTTATAGGCCCATTTGATAACTAAATTAAAGTATGATTCTAAAATAATAATAATAATAGATGATAAAGTCTCTACCACCTAACCTGGATCATGCTGTCGTTGTTGTTTGTTTGTTTGTTTGTTTGCTGGCTTCTTTTTCTTTTCTTTTCTTTTTTTATTTTATTTTTTTATATAGATTTAATAGCGCTATCATTCATAATATGAATATTTACGCCATATCAGATTACGTTTTTTGAAAGGAAACAAAATTGTAATTTTAATTTTTTTTTTTTTAAGACAAAACAATAAACCATATAAGGTCTTACTTAATGGCAATCGGGAAATTCACAGCAATAGACCTGTCATAGTTAGGCTATATATGCCCATTATCAGCCACCGATAAACATCAGTTGCATGGCATAAACATTAATATATTCTTACTCACAAGCACATACGTCTAATGATTGCTTTACATTTGCTTTATTTTAATTTGTATTTGATAATTCATTTTTCCTTCATATCTTGCAAAATGATGTCCGGCTGTTACTGTCAAGGAAATTTGACAAGGCCAGAAATTTCCTGCTTCGAGGAATTGCAAAGGTAGTAGGTGTTTTATTACAATGTAATCGATTGATTTTTTGTTATTTCAAAAGTGTTGACATTTGCACTATAGATCAGGGGGCATTTCATCAATGGACTTGTCGGACGTTTTATCCTACAAACTGTTATAAGCTACTGAAATGCTTGCATCTGATTGGCTGAGAGCAAATTTGTCGGATAAAATGTCTGACAAGTCCTTTGATGAAATGCCCCCCTGTATTCGTGTTTGTTTGGATACCTGAAAGATTTGGTTTCATGTCTGCGATGCTTTCCTCATGTTCCTGTTTACCTATGTTTTTCTTTGGTTTCATTTGCATGATTTGATTAGGCAAGATTGATCTGCATTACGATTGTGTGTTTATTTATTTATTTTATTTTTTTTTTTTAATGTATGTTTTTATTTTTTCCTAACGATACATCATAACAAACAAAAAACGTACATTGCATTCATACTACAGAGATAATTGTTCATAAAACAATTCATAATATCAATCATATCACTATCCATTTTACAATACAACAATGTACCACTTTTTTTTTACTCCTTTGAATCACATAAAACATTAATTATGAAAAAAATTGAAGAATTATATATGTATATATATATATATATATATATATATATATATACATATTTATTGATTAGTTTATATCGATTGGTATGCATTTTACTATCTTCTTAATCGATTGATCCTAAATTTGACTGATTGACTGTTATATTGATTACTTTTTATCGATAGGCCTAGATCCTTATTTCTGATGAATGAGTCCTGTATAGGGCCAGTGCTTACAATATATCGATTCATCCGCAGTTTGCCCAATTGACTATTTAATAATTGAGTGATAAATCGATTAATCAGGAGATCACTGGTTATTGCTTGTACCTTTTGTCAGAACAGAATTACTGACTGATTGATCGATTGATTGATTGGCTGATAGATTTTTGTATTGATAAATTAAAACGATCGATCATCTTTTGGATAGTTAAATGCTGTATTGATTCGTTTATATCGACTAATCCCCATTTTGAACGAAGTGTTGCTGTATCGATCCGTATGGATCGGTAGATCGTCTAGTCATTTCTGACGATTGATTGTTTAATATTGATAAGTTTATATCGATTGATCAATAATTTGACTGTTTGTTTTTATACTGATTAGTTTATATCGATTTACCTGCAGTTTGCTTGATTAACTTATTGCTGTATTTATTGATTAATCTGGACTTCATTGATTATTCAATGTTTCTTTTGTTAAAAGAGAATGACTGACTTACTAATTGATTCATTACTCGATTGGCAGACTGATTGAAATAATGATTTTGATATTCATTTACTAGGATATGATAGGATAAACGTATGTATTGATAGACCTATTGAGTGATTAATCAATAATAATATTGAAACATGAAACATGACGTATTTGCTGATATGACAACAAACATAATTCACCCGATGTGCACTTTCGCATAATCAAATCCTTTTTTTGGTTTTTTTTTTGTGTTTTTTTTTTTTTTTTTTTTTTTTTTTTTTTTTCAAACATATAAATAGGCCTAAGTCAAATGAAGTCAAATAAAACAAATCACCATCATTTTTATGTAGTTATGTCGTTTTGTTTTTGTTTCTTTGTTTTTTGTTTTGTTTTGTTGTTTTTTTTTTGTGTTTTTTTTTTTGTTTTTTTTATAATGAAATTACGATGGATTTGGCTCAAGGACTACTTAGCTGTTTGATTTTAAGTAGTTTTTCGTATGGGATTTTTTTTTTTTTCTGGATACTTTGGTTTGAATAAATGTATTTCAGTAGATTAATAATATGATAAATAAATATTGATGGGGACCTGGAACCAGGTAAAATAGGATAATGACCGCTGTACCTGGTCAAATCTAAGGTCAAATGACCTCCTCAAGGTCAGTAAAGATTCTTTTTCTCATTATCAACACTCCGTGATACTACGCGTTATGCACTGATGCTATATTACAGTAAACAAGATCCGTTCTCGTAAACGCGCTTCAAACTGAACGAACTCCTACTGTGTCACTGCGCCTAGAGCTCGTAAAACAATACTATACCACATCTCTGGAATATAATTGCAGTGCTTAACAGCGATTACTTCTTCATTTGTGTACCATGATGAGGAGGTCGTGGTATCTGTCGGTATTTTTACGCGAAATATGATGAATGTATGCAGATTTGGGAAACAAAACAATCATTCTCGCCCACAAAATCAGTGAAATGAAATAGAAATTGACAGGAAGTCAGAATTAACCTGCCATAGCGCACAATATATTGATTTGTTGCTGTTGTTGTTGTTTAATGACATGTTTAAAGGCACATGCTTAGCTAAAAATAAGCTTCTTAAAAATAATTTTAACTAACCTTGACAGGTATGCTTTTGTTGGTGTGTTGCATTGCAGGTTGTTTGCTAGCTTTTAATCATCTTGAATTTGTGTTGCTTGTTGCGGTGAATTCATTTTAATTTAGTTTGAAATATATGTTGTCTCAGTGAATCGGTGTCAAGATAATTATGACATGGTCTGTCGTTTTAATTAAATTAACAAGCTGAAGAAATCATAGGTAGGCCCTTTTAAAATCAGATCAAATCGAAAATGGAAGATTTTATAATTTATGTTTATTTTATTTTTTTATTTATTTGTTTATTTATTTATTATTATTATTTTTTTTTTTTGGTCGTATATCACCCAGGGTATAGCAAAGTTGCACTTTTGTTTCGCATTTTGTTTCTTTTTGTTTCACGGGAATTAAACATGTTTACATGATTCTGTCAATTTGTACTTGACAGCATGAATTATTAATGAATTAATTAATTAATGGTAAGCATGGTAAGGGTTTCTTTGGTTTTTATTCCTGAATGACTTTTAAGAATGTGATTGTCGATTTTTCGTTCATGTTCAATGGTTTAAAAATATCTATGAGTAAATTCAAAACCGATACATTTTGATATCCTCTCCTCTCTATATATTTTTTTCTCTTCTCTATCTGTCCATCGATACCAAAACTAAATAACATCGGATAGATTAATATTTTTACCATCAGTGTTTAATAAAGTGCAAACAAATTGGTAATTTATGACAAAAACATAATTGTTTTCCTTTCATTTTTTTTTTTATTTCTTTAATTATTATTTTGTACTAGGCCTATTATTTTTTTTTTTTAATTCTGAGGGGGTGGACGGTTAAGCCAATGGGGTATTAATAGCTAACGAAAGCTGAGCTTTTAGGGTTTTCGCCTCCTCCTTCTGGAATATGAAATACTTTCCACATTCATGACATTGTAAGTGTAAAATGCCAAAAAGGGAAAAGCACTCGAAATGGAGTGAAATTCCACTCTAATGTGAAACCCTTGCTGAATTAAAAAAAAATAAATAAATAAATAAATTGATCACTGTTACACAGTGTTAAATTGATCACGGATACTTTATGGTGCGAGTCTGTAATGCCTATTCTATTTGAAGATAGGAGTGGAATTGTTTAGCCTGCTCATCGATTTTTAGGAGGAAAACGCACTCGTGCTCCGCCGACGTTTGCCCGGTGGCTTCCTTTCCTATTGTTTCAAAGATGCAGATCCAGGGTATTTCTACAGGTTGTGTTCTATGTTTTGATTTAATAGCGCTGGGTTTGGTGTTCAGACATAGTACAACGAATTGGGATTGGATCAGAACAACTACCCCCCCCCCCCCCTCGATATAAGGTTATGTTTAGGTGTAGAGATAGGCCTACGGGAGTTTTTAACGGGGGTAGTTGTCCTAGAACCAATTGGGGTTTAGCAATATATCCATCGAAAACAAATGACGGTGTGCCTTTAAGTCAACCATATTGCTCTTTCCAATTCCAGTCACTGGAACGTCAAACGAGCAGCGGGCAAGTTGAAATAGAGGTCCAGAGGTGAGTGCCCGCCAGCCCGACATGGCCCCGGTGTGACTGTTGATGCATGGTGAATAAATCACACGAGAATGACACCCAAATGTCATCGTAAGCAGGGGTTAATCTACATCTCGACCCATTCACAAAGCGGAGCCCCGATTTATCATCGTTTCATCAATGGATTTTCCCTTCACCCTCAACTTGATCCTCCTCTTGTAGAGTTCAGTCACACTGGAGGAAACCAGCTCCAGAGCTATACTCAAAACCAACAACCAAAATATCATTCGCGGGAGAGTCGTATTCTGTCTGTTTGAGTTTGTGTGACGGAGAAATTAGTAACGATTAGCGATGGTGGATGTTTTTTTATCCAGTATTATATGTTTCTTATGTCAGTGCCCCCCCCTCCTTCCTCTCTCTCTCTATATATATATATTTATCTATCTCAATATTTTTGTTTTATATTTATGTATTTCTACTGCCCAACACTCTTTCTAGAGCTCCATGCCCCCCCCCCCTTCTCTCTCTCTCCACCTCAGGTAATTTTCAATGTAACCGAAGTTAATATTTCACCCTTTCTTTATCAAATCCCCCTCACAATAACACGGCAAATGGAGAACAGGTTGAAATTTGTTTTTGATCCAGGTACATGTATACATGTTGCCTAGATTTTAATTATTTTCCTTCCTGAAATGTGGTTTTATACGAACCACTGATAAATCTCGGAACATTTGAGATTGATTGTCAGTGCGGAAAGACACCTACAATGATGTCGTTGCAGTTGTTATTTCATATTTTACATTAATGTGAATGGAAGCAATCAATTTTCCAATTTGAATTCAATGACATTTTATTAAAAAGTAGGCAAAGTGGTGAACGAAGAAGGAATAATATTTATGTTGGGGTGGGGGCTGGGGTCCAATAATTATGTACTCACAAAGATTGAAACCATTGAGAGTACACCCAATTCCATTGAGAGTACACCCAATTCCATTGAGAGTACACCCAATTCCATTGACATGGAATGTAAAGAAGATTTTTGTGCAGTACAGTTATGCAACAGCATTTGTGTGTATTATAATATTGCAATAATGTTCTCATTATTCTAAATGATTTTACGATGTTTTAATCATTCTAAATTTGTGATTACTCTTCAAAATAAATGTGTCATGTATCTGCCATAGATATCGAAGTGAGAGTAGGCAAAACTCTTGAGTGAAAATACAAAACATTTCTGATAGTGGGTCAATAACTAGAGCATAATTTCAAAACTTAAGTTCGAGCTGTCATAATACTGACAGCATAAGTTGTATAATAATGAGATAAACGAGGAAACGTATTCAATAATTCATTAAAATAAGGTTTTAGACCTTGAATGCTACACATTATACAAACACCGATAAGATGAACATTCAGAACACGAATCCAAAACTAATGTCTAAGCTGTCATAATAAATGTCATAATAAATGTCATAATAAATGTCCTGGGCCTAAATGAATCACGTAAAAGAAAAAAAAATTCTTTCATTATAATTTTTTTCAAAAAGATTCGTCCTTCACATCGCTAGTTTATTACAAATTAGAACAAAATTAGTTAAATTAAGAGTCACTTTTTATTATCATCTTGTTTTCTATTTCAATAAAACAGCAAGTGGAGTGCGACGATACAGAAATGAAATCAAGAAAACTCATATCCATAATGTCGTCGTAAATTAATGTACTCAAGTATGATTTAATAGGATGGAGCCAATTAGAGATGAACAAATGACACAAATATATATAACAAGATAGTCACAAGAATGTCATATGAGGTATCAACAACCATCTAATAATAGATTAGTATTCCTATGTAATATGTGGTTATACACCCAGTCCAATTATCATCCGACTTAAATACATATCTCATCTACGAGCGAACTGTCGCCCTTTCTCACTAGACCTGACGCATCGACTTAAAGACCCCGTGGAAACCAGAAAAGGAAATAGGCCAATTGTATCATGATAAATAGAATATAGCAATATCATATTTATGTTTTGTAAATATGTCTGCCTGTGGGGTTCCTAAAACTAAAAATTTATGGCAACACCCAAACTCCCGTTCATCAAGTAATCTCGAATTGTCGTCTCGAGTTGGCCTCAATCGACCCCGAAGGGGTGCTAATAGTTATATTTATATAATTGTAATACTGACATAGAATGGCTTTGCCTGGCTGTCAGAGCTGGACTTGTCACTATATGGGTTGCAAGTCATAATGAAATATAACTTGTCATGAGACCGGTTGGAGACTAGTTGCAGAGACGTCTCAGAGGCGTCTATTTTAAATGAGTCTCAGCAATGTCTTATGAGCGTCCCATTTTCCAGGGGGTGTTTATGCTTTCTCATGTTTATAAAAAGATATTACACTGCATCCTAAAATGTTTCTCCCTGTCCATTATAATGTGTAGCTGCTGTCCAGTTAATACCTATTCGTTCATTTAGCTTTCCATTCATAACAGTTATTGCGATTTTATGAGAGGGAAGGTCTTTAAATGCCTTGTCAGTCGTGTGTCAGTAGTGAGTGTCTCTGAGACAGTCCCTAGACTCTTATATCAACCTCTATTACAGTAATATTTGTATTTGCATGACAGGAAAGTCATATCCTTGTCTTGACACAACATTTAATTTGGCTTTTCCTTTTCGGTACACTTGGTGAAACGTCTAATTTCCAGCTGCGATGCGTGCACGGTAAAAGGCTTGAAAAAATCTTGACGATTACCATGATCAAATGGATTGTTTGATTTCATTTCGGGATCTAAAAATATTGTTCTTTTCCAGCTAACGGAGTAATCACAATTACAAACCTTTAGGTTAGGAATTACCTGGATTTTTGAAGATCTAAACGCATGATCATTTCTAATCGATAAAACTAGCGATATAGCCCTCTGAATGATTTATTCCGAATTTCCATTCATCATTATGAAAGGCTTAAAGCCCAAGTTTAGTTGTGGTAGAGAAAATTGCATTTTTCTCAAACTTACTCAACTTGTCCTCATATTGTTCCAATAACGTATCAATACATGAACAAGCGATATAACCATGTATCATGCATGCCTTTCCATGATAAGTTATAGTTAGCATAAACATGGGGAGATATTCATCAAAATGAGACCATACTTCCTTCACTCTCACCCCAGAGCTCTGGGCATGCCACACCACTGCTGACTGGTATGGCGTGTGTGCATTCTGTGTGTATCAGTCTGTGTATCAATAGCATATACTTTGCACACAAACCACTGCCCGTTGCACTCTCTCC
>CALNVZ010003429.1:28317903-28322903 GCA_940671915.1 Paracentrotus lividus | reverse complement strand
ACACGATTTAACAAATAGAAATTACGACATCATCTCGGTACCCTCACTTTTCCATTGCGTATATCATTACATTTATTTGATGTAGTGCCGGAGATGATTCGTCATTACACACTCAAAATATGATTACATCATCTCGGTCTCGGTACGCTCAGGTTTCACAGCGGTAAATATTTTCCCCATTGACTCGTGTGTTAAGTTTAGATCTTCAAACGTTAGCAGAGAAAAGGGTTGAAAATGTGGGCTAATAATCGTCTACGTAGTAATTTAAAGAACAATTTACTCTCTTCTCACTGTTGGTCTTCAAACATAGGCATAGCAGCTCGATTTTTCATTAAACAGAGAAAATATAGCGCCCTCACCGGACACTGTTGGATAGGGAGTCAGAGGCAGTAAAGTTTTAATGTACGTTCACCCTCGCATATAGTTCCAAAACAACTGCCTAGATACTTTCCCTTTCTTGCAAAGAAGTGTCGGCGAGTCTTGCTTTCCTGGAATCGGTGTCAATAAACCAATCAAATTAATCATTTTCGTCAATCTGGCGTTTGAATTTAGTTATTTTGCTTTGGGTGGCCCCCCCCTCGGCACTCACATGTTTTGGTGTCTTCGAAGTAATTAGGCTGTGTAACTATAGGTTTCACAGCGGTAAATATTTCCCCATTTGATCGGTGTTATTTAGATTTCGAAACGTTAGCAGAGGAAAAGGGTGAAAATGGTAACTATGTCTAGTAGTAATTTAAGAAATTTACTCATCTTCTCACTGTTGGTCTCAAAACATGCATAGCCAGCTCGATTTTCATTAAACAAGAAAATATGCGCCCTCTCGCGTGACACTGTTGGATAGGGAGCTCAGAGAGCAGTAAAGTTTAATGTACGTTCACCTTTCGTTCATATAGTTCCAAAACAACTGCCTAGAATCTTTTCCTTTCTTGCAAAGAGTGTCCGGTCTTTGCTTTCCTTGGGAAATCGGTGTCAATAACCAATCAATTAATACATTTCGTCTAATCTGGCGGTTTGCAATTAAGGTATTTTGTCTTTGGGTTGGCTCGCACTCACATTTTTTGGTGTCTTGAAGTAATTAGGGCCTGTGTAACCTCCACTATTACCCATTGCCGTACAGATGGTAGTTTCAATGTAAAAAAAAAAGATATGTTATGCACATTTTTCAGTTACTCCTATTTATATATCTTTGGTATTTATTTATTTCTGTATGTATTTTTATAACATCATTTTCACAAAGGAGCCTATAATGTACAGCTTAGGCTTTTTAACTTAGGCTCCTTCATATTTTTCTACTGATGTCATTCTTATGATTGTATTCAAATAATGTATGTATTGACAATGACAGTAAATTGTCTGTTTCATTATTGTTTGATTGGAATATAAATAAAATGAAATAACTGAACTTGAACTGATAAAAAGTGTAACACTAATAATCTGAATAGCTTTGGCAATAACCGCGTATGAGATGCTACGAAAACAATAGATGGCTGCTTAAAAGCAGATGCACGAAGCGTCTAAAGTGCCAACGAATTACGTTTTAATGTATGATTTTAGTCTCGCCGGATTAATTTTAACATCTTATTATGATTAATCATGCGGGTTTTTTTTTTTGTCTATTTGTTTCTTTTTTGCTTTGTTTTGTTTTTGTTGTTGTTTTGTTTTGGTTTTTTTTTTTTTGGGGTAATTGTTTGGTTATGAACATCGTGAAAATAAATAATGTAGTACGAACTTAAGTTCATTAAAATGTGGAACAAGCCTTTGTTTTAGTAGACTAAGTAGATAAATATTAACAAATAGCTATTTGTTGCGTCTTCAAATGTAACGTGACTGTTCAACAACGATTATTATTTAATATTGCTGGTCGTGTACCCCTTAAAATGTCAAATGGGCTTTAACGCCCGCTTCGCGATCAACTATAGGTGAAACTTTGGATTTAAATTTTGTTTTTAATTAATGACACCGTATTCACTATATTACAGGCTGCTCTCGTTGTTCTTTTTCCAAAGGTTTCGTTCGTCATGTTCGTCCAAAAGGATTAAGGGTTTGTTCCTCCGAAAATAAAAGGGGTTCAAAGGTCCGAAAATTATTACGAACCAAATTTTTATTTTTGAACGAATAACCAAATTTCATTTCTGGGCCAACAAAACTTATTTCATTTTAAAAGAAACGAACGTTCGGAATAAAGAACCCTATTTCATTTTTTTTGGACACACGCATACACAATGGCGATTCTTGTGGTTCATCGAAAATGGAGCAAAAAAACATGTTTGGGCGTTTCAACTTAGAAATTAAAATATGTTATATCAAATGGCATCTAATGTGCCTTGTTACGGTCTTCAGAATGTAAGGTTGATATACCTTTATGTCATACGGTCGTATTATGATTATTTACAACATTTCTCCCACCATGTATCATAATAACATGAATGTTATCAAATCCATTTATGTATGGAACAAAATACAAGCCACTCAATTTACCGGTCTTATCATGTTTATTGGTACTTGAGACACTCAGGTGTTGATTTGGGTCCCCCCCCTTTTTTTTTTTTTTTTTGAAAACTGTCCTTACAAAGTTTGTGCCCTTTGGGCATTAAGTTATAACGAAATTATGTTTCGATTTGAAATGAATTTGGATTGTTTGGAATGCAAATTTGAGCTAAAGAGGGAAAACTGAACGCAATTAATCAGTAATGTACATTAATGATAGAAAACTATTTAATATTGGTCTCTCGATTTTCATCTATTGTTTTTCCTTGTTTTAATTCCAATATAGATATATAGACATAACAAAGACGTTCATGTAAACAAAATATTTGTGTCTTGACTAGAAGCTTCCAAATACTGCAAATTCATGTCACGTGTTTCATGTGTCTTTTGATTACTTATCATCGGATGATCATCGATTTATTTTGAATAATACGTCATGCATGCTTAGATGTTGAAAAACTAAAAAAAAAGTCCTTTATTTCGATAGATTCCTAAAACTGCTCAAACATGCAAATCATTATCAGAATGGCGGATGTAGGAGGAGAAGGGGCAACATAAATTACAAAGAATGCGTTTCAATGCGTGATTATAAACATGAAGTAGGGGGTGCGCGCCTTTTGCAGCCACAAAACTTAATATTGCCCACCCCCCCCCCCCACACACACACACACACACATACACCCTACCACAACTGGACGCTATTATAGTCTATGTACGATATAAGAGAAATATAGTCTATGTCACCAACTTAGATAATTTGTGACATCTGGCTTAGAAAGGTAGGCCCCGGAACTGCTTAGTGTTAATCCATTTATAACATTGTCACAAATCAATCTGCACATGACAATGCAGTCTTGAATGAAAGCCAAGTTATTATGTTCTTCTATTTTTAAGAGCTCAAGTACTAGGGCCTCCCTACATTTAAACGAAATGAACAGAAATAACATTAGACAGCTCTCCATTTCGTTCATGATGATGTCAGGAAATTGGGACCCGTAAAACTAATACTTTAAATGGTGTAAACCAAACACCTCAAATTATTTGAATGAGATTACCACACTTTAATAATGTAATACAATTCGAAAGCAGCAGCATTGTTAATTAAAGCCATATGCTTTATTATAGTTGTTCATATGAGCTTAGTACAAATTAATTTAGATACGATAAGTGTGAAAGGCTTCTTCTCATGTAATGGTCGCCAATAAGTTTTGAGCAAATCACTTCAATTAACGAAGATATCGAATTGTTATGTCAACATGAATAATAATGTCAAATATATATGATAAGCGCCTTAATTTAGTTGGAGCGAAGTTCTGACAGGTATCAACGCGCAATTTTCTAACAAAAATATTGACATGTATTTTCTAAGATATCATGGATATATATAGGCGCAAGTGAATCATATTTGTATTAGTTTTCTTCGTGTTCTTCTCTTTTTTTTCTCTCTCTCTCTTTTTTTTTCTTTTTTTACCGGGTGAAATGCAGATTTGTTTCGTTTTACAAAAATTCGTTTCAATTTGCAACATTAATACATTTTATGCTGCATCTCCCTGACAAAATTAATCTTTGAAGAAGAAAACAATAAGGCAATTGTATTTTTATATCAGAATTTATAAGCCTTGAAATTAGTGAGATATTTTTTAAGGTTTATTTTATTTATTTTTTTTTTTCTTGAAAATCATATACAGCATCCATAATTTATTAATTTTTCCAATGATATTTGAGAAAGTTTTTCCTAGTGGTATGCTCATTTATCACCTGGGTCACAACTGGCAAAACAAGCATGGAAATCTTATATGGTACGATTACGGCACTTTAAAAAGCTCTTTAGTACGAAAATAACTTACCATGTAATTATGGGTGATCTACGTATTTTTTATATCACTTTTTCTGACATAAATTTATGTCATAATTTGATGTATTGACATGATGATAACAATTAACCTATTCGATATTTTAAAATAGCCTTAAGATATTAGTTTCATTTTCAAAAGGGTTTATCGCATTTAGGTCACGAGGTCTCTAGTCACATGCAAAGTTTGATGTCGAAATATAGTGTCTTCTGCCAAATTTAAAGTAAACATGATATGCTCATTGCATGACACAACACTAAAAGAGTTTTTTTTTAAAGGAAGATGGATGACTAGATAAAAATAAAAATGACGGCTACAATGACAGCGATATCTTGACATATTTTATTGTCTCGAATCCTCGAACGATTTTTGACAGTTATCACATAAATATGAGAATGGCATAGATATTTTGAACCTTGCTTTTTGAATGATGTTTGTTTTTGATAAAGAGGATCAATAAAAACTCAACGAAACATTTACGAAGTATGTTTGAAGTACCAGTGCAGATCCGATTCGAGAGGGGGCACGGGAATGTGATATACACCCCTCCCAAACCAAATCTGGTTAGGCCTATATTATTTTGGAGCCAATCGCCTTTTCGGTCATTTATCACTGTTACTTCTGGAAAGGGGGATAGCACCAATGGGTCTATATAGAATG
>CALNVZ010003429.1:28295826-28306610 GCA_940671915.1 Paracentrotus lividus | reverse complement strand
GTAGTAGTAGTAGTAGCAGTAGTAGTAGTAGTAGTAGTAGTAGTAGTAGCAGTAGTAGTAGTAGTAGTAGTAGTAGTAGCGGTAATAGTATAGTAGTAATAGTTTAATAAGGACGGGTAATTAGTCGCAGAACTATTATAAGACTGCATGGTTATGGTGGTGGTGGGTGTTGGTTGTGCGGAGGTTTTTTTTTTTTTTTTTTTGGTCAATCTGGTGGTGGTGGTGTTGATGGTGCAGTTGGTCGTCGTGATGGCGGTAGTGGTGGGGTGGACGTGGAGCTGGTGTTGGTGTTGGTGGTGGTGACGACGGTGCTTGTGGTTTTTGTGAACAGGTGCTGGTGGTGATGCTGGTGCTAGAGCTGTTGGTTGATAGTAATGTTGTTGTTGTTGTGGTGGTGGTGGTGGTGGTGGTGATGGTGGTGGTGGTGATGGTGGTGATGGTGAGGGTAGTGCTGGTGATTGTGTTGTGATAGTATTGGCGGTGATGGTGATGGTGGGCTTGATATCACATGCAGTGATATAATATCAGTTCCATTACCAACATGAACAATACACTTCTTGATTTGTTACTGGCCTCCTGGTGTAAATATTGTGGATTAAAAACATATAGACTAGTGATGAATTTAATGTAATATAAAACCAAAACATTTTTTCCACAGATGAATAACCACCCGTTATGTAGCCTGTATCTTGTATGGTTTTCGGTCATTATGATTTATTAATTATAGCAAAAAAATATATATGATGGAAACAAATAGTGATATTTAGTTTATTAATGTCTGGCAAAAGTGTGGCGACCTCTAGCCTGGTAGACACGCCCCTGGATCATCCAGGCTCCTTCCATGCTCAAAATACCACGACGTAAACATTCAAACTGAGCATGCGCGTACCATATCAATACCACCAAAACAACGAGGAAGAACAATTCTTTTAATATTTTAACACATGTCTTTCACGGTAATCAAATAGGCCAAGGACATTATATTTGTTATATTTCATATTTACTCGCAGTTTTGAACTATTATATTTTGTTTAATCCAGCAGCCCTTGTCAACCTCCTGGGGAACTTTCAAATTCCCAGGGTGTTTTATTATTCATCAAAGGTCATAAATAATATTTTTCATATGTCATATTTCCTCATCCTTGTATCACTTTGTTTTGTCTGATTGACACAGTGTCAGATTTCCAGGATCGGTGACCTTTGACATTACCAGGGCTAAGATAAATAGAAGGCCATATTCGCCTACCTGGAGAAAATAAATATGAATTCGGGATAAAAAGGGATTAATTATAATTGTATTATTTTGTTAAGTGCCGGCGATATACTACAGTTTTCTAAGTTTTAGATATGTGTCCTGATGTTTTAGGGTCAGGTAACACAACGGTTTGCAATTAATCGGAAACTTGAAGGACTATTCTGTTTAGTTTCTACACAAACTTATGTAATTTGATTTGTAATTTGATCAATTGGATTGTTGAAATCGAAAACCAATTTCGATTTGATATTGAATTAAGAACTGATACATGAATCAAATGCGTGATAATACTTTTGGAACGCCAAACATACCGGGGAGTGCATGCATTATCATCAGGATCTTGGTTGCAATATTCAGGATACGAATCGTGGGCTTGGACGAACACTAACTAAAATTGATCCAGAGAGGGCGTTATCATCAACAAGACAACGGTATTTTTGAATGAATACAGGGAAATTCTCGGTAAAATTATACATCAAAGTCATAAAACGTTTGTTTATACATTAATACAACAATTTCACGTTATAATTCCACAATGAATGCTATGATACTAATCTGTATGAAAAGCAGTGGGTAAAGAAGTATAGAGGATACAATAACAGTAGTAGTAGTAGTAGTAGTAGTAGTAGTAGTAGTAGTAGTAGTAGTAGTAGTAGTAGTAGTAGTAGTAGTAGTAGTAGTAGTAGTAGTAGTAGTTGTAGTAGTAGTAGTAGTAGTAGTAGCACTGAAGTAGTAGGAAGAGGAAGAGTTTTATGTAATAGTAGCAACAGGACAGAGTGAGGAGTTGGAAGTATTTTGCTTAATTCGTGTATTTTACTCAAAATTAATGATGCTAAGTTTGACAACCTTTGCAGCTAGGAATGTCAATTACAAACTCCCAAAGATCTTGAGAACACGTACTCTAATTTAACTAAGAACTTCACTTCTATTTGATTCCAAAGTTCAATAATGTATTAATACTACCTCCCATGTCGAAGGAACCCAAATAAACCAACGTAAACAGTCTCGGTTAATTCTACAACTTCATCCGTGCTTTGTGACCATAAATATTTCCTCCCTAAACCATAATAATGCGATTTAAATCAAAGGGCAAATCGAACTTTATTGATAAAGAGTAACTCAGATTTTGTGGTTTGGTGGTTTATTATTAACCTGTATTTTAAACAAGAAAATTCATGGTTTCTACTCCGTATACAAGTACATTAATCTACATTTTGCCAAACTCTATATCCAGATACAGCAATGGTAATTATGACGTGATAGTGGCGACCCGTGATTCGGACATGAAACTATGCATATTTTTTATGAGGTTGTCTTTTTTGAACATTTGAAAATATAGCCACATTATGTCATGTACATATTTGTTTGTTTGTTTTGTTTTTTCTTCTTCTTCTTTAATCAAGGAGGTTTACCTCCTTATTCTAATAATGTTCCATTGGTGTGTTTGTCAAAGAAAGGAAAAAACTTTTGAAAACAAGGATTTGTTGGAGGGTTGGGGTAGGCATTCACCATCAAAGTATGCTTTAAATCAGGGCAATAATTACGGGGCCATCTTATCTAATTGTTTTGTTATTAAATTGAAACTGACATGTAAGTTTTTTGTACCGGTATAATGGTTAAGATGAATCATTAATAGGCAGACAGACAGAGAGAAAGTGTGCGTGATATTTCCTCAGAATTTCTAGGAGGGAGCCCTCTACGTTTGGTACCAAAATGTTGTTATGTTGAACCTATTTTTACTTTGCGGCTGGACCAGTAATATGTGTGCCTCTCTGAAATATTTTTGCGTTATCCCTGTAATATATTGATCTTTATTTATTCGTTGCCATGAATTCGTCTTTATTGTGATGCAAGACTTTAGACCTATACATTTCCCCCTGATTATACCTAGCTCTAAGTAATAATATAATGTGGTGGCGAAATAACTTTAGGATTTCTTTTTCAATGTAATACTTAATATTTGGGATGTCTTCTTCTTCTTCATCTTCTTCTTCTTCTTCATCATCTTCTTCTTTTTCTTCTTCTTCTTCTTCTTCTTCTTTTCATCACTACGACATAAAAATGAAAATTCAAAATCGAGCATATTCATATTCGAACTAAATAAACATCAAACCATGACTTTAACTGTGGGAATTTCAACAGATCGATCAATATCGGAGTAGGATCGCTTAATCAAATATTCGTCTGCTGTCGAGAGGGACATAAATATTGGCCGGATTCCAGCTCATTTGCATAAATGTGGAGGTCACCTTGTAAATGCCATTAATGCACCTCTTTTGTCTTTCTCTGTATATCTTTCAAATTATATTATCATGATAATTGTTATGATTCCAAAGGGTGTGGATATAATTGTTATCTTTGTACACCAATTCATTGAACGTGTCGTTATGATTGGGCAACAAAAATCTCTATTTCCTATTTTTGGAAAAAATTCTTCAGAAATCTAGACCGGTTGATTATTTCATTTTGCAGTGTTACGTTTTTATGATTAAAATATTGAATTATAATACTTGTGTAATCTTTATGACCTTGTTATAAAAATGTGTCCGGTCACGTTGGCAAATGAATTTTGCAATACATATAATTATTAGCAGTTTAGGTTTATTGAGGTTTTATTATGGTGTCGCAGTTTGATGGTATGAGCAGTTGAGAGGAAAATGGGTATAGGTTCAAGTCCTGGATATGGCCCTATTTTTGCAACAATCTTTTTTAAACAGCATTATTCCGTAGCTTACTTTCTAAATATTTTTATTTCAAATAATAACAGTGGACAAATAGGGATTGAGAAGGGAGAAACTGTAGCAGAATAGTGACCTTGTTGTTATTTCCATTTTATTTTTGTTATTATTCCCTATAGCATTTTGAATTTTTGCTAGTTGTTCCTCTATGAATGTTTGTTTATTGTTGTCTAAAGTAGAAAAAGATATCTGTGTTTATGCTTTATTAGTTATACTCAGAACAAGTCAAATATAATATTTTTGAAATATTCTCAAGTTAGGGTGCTAGATATCTGTCATCTGGTAATTAAGGCGCGGTCCCACTGGCTTTTTAGGATGATTTGCGTATGATTTGCGGATTGTTTGTTTTGTTTTTGTTTTTTGTTGCGGATGAACGAAATTTGTATACGCAACTCATGCGCAATTAATCCTCCCGCCAGTTGGACCGGGACTTACAAGACTTATTTCACGTCAATATTTGCATTCCTTTTTTTTTTTTTTTTTTTTTTTTTTTTTTTTTTTTTTTTTTTTTTGCTTCAAAATCACCATTCTTTTTTTATTTACAAGGTCAATCTTTATTTATATTTTGGTCTTACTGCTCAAAATGCCAATAGCGCAAGCTTTGAAAAGCCCTTTAAACACAGGAATGGATTTTATTCATTCTTTTGAAAAAACCTCATTTTCACGGATTGACAGGAAATATTTAAATAAAAAAGCTGATAACTGATGATCGGTAAATGTCACACCCTTTTGTGCCTTGTGGGGCGGTTGACAGTCTCTATAAATAGATTCAATTTTTAAGGGGGAGTTGTTTCGTATTTGTTATGCACCATTTTCCTTCTTTTTTATCTGGTTATCTTTCTCTTTTAGGGTATGGATATAGGGCTGTGGATAGAAGAACTCAAAAGTTTCTTGAACTTTCAAAATCTAGGCAGGTCGCATCTCATTTTCGTCATAGCCGAACGTAGTCTTGATAAATGTACGATCAATTTGTAATCTGTCAGTTGTGCGTATAATTTAAGACTGCATGATGGGAGTGTTGCATTCTGGGAGATGAAAATGGACAATGTTGGTATTTCAGGACTAAAATTGCACTGATAAATGGCTTCATTCTTTCTTTCTTTTTTTTTTTTTTTTTTTTTTTTTTTTTTTTTTTTTTTTTTTTTTTTTTTTTTTTTTTTTTTTTTTTTTTTTTTTTTTTTTTTCTCTTCTTTTTTTGCTTTGCTTTGTCATATTGTGACGTTTGGTTCTTTGGTATACTGCTTTTGAAGAGAAATCTCGTTTATATCAATTTCATTTTATCTTTTTATAGTGTTTGCTGCTTTTCCTCGTATTTTATTTCATTTTTATTCGTCTATTTCCTTCCTCCTGCTTGTCATTTTTCATTCCGATTCGTCTTCGTTTACGTTGACAAGTTTTGTCTTAAATTTCACGACAGAGGGCGCTGGTCTTCTTGAATTTTCTTTATTTACCAACATTGTATTGACAAAGCAAACGTATTTCATTTCGTATTTTAACATTCAGCTGGTAAAACATTTATTTTTTTATTACGCTGTTTAAGGTCTAACATGTAGTTGCATAAAATCATAATTATGTTATCCTTTAACCGTCCCTCTTCTTAAAAAAAACTGCTGGAATAATCCGCGACAAATATCTTATCTATCACCCTGCTCTTTCTTCCCTCTCAATTACTTCTCCAAATGTTTATTTAGGGCCAATGTTCTGAATGAACTTCGTTTCAAATTCGCGAAGTAGTTGTAGTGTTTCAATCTGCAGTACTCCATACATATCTTTATAACATATATTTTTGCAATTATTTTGCATAAATTTGATCTGAAATCCAATATCCCTTATTTTCTGACTAAACACGCAATGAGAAAAGGAAAATAAAACTCGAACTTGTGACCGACAAAAAACAAACCGTGTCACTCCAAGAAAGGTCATGTTATAAAACTAGTGGTTGTATTTATTTGTCATGGTTTTGTTTGTAGTGGTTAATACACAATCCATCATATAGTTTGTAATACTATTTTACAATCATGTAATTTACTTTTTTCAAAGTGAGATATTTTAAAAAGAGATATGATAATGTTATGATGCGCCACGAAATAAATCGACCGACTCTTCAAATTGAAGTGCTGTTTCACATAATAATGAATAATTTACACAATCATTATTATCATCGAAACGTGTGATCTATGCAGGAAGTTAAAAGACTGTTATTAGTAACCAAAACAAATAATATTAGAGTTTTTCAGTTTACATTCACTTGATCACTTAAGAATGGGCTTTTCTCTTTTAAAAGTTTCTTGACATGAGAACAAACACAATTTTGTTCTGAATAAGTTTTTCTCATCATATTTTTATAAATAAAACCCAAACTTCTGACCACAATCGGGTTCCTAACTCTAAATCGTGTCACGTCTATGAAAGGTCAGCTTATGGCTATTGCTTGTATTTGACTTTGTCTTGGTCAGTATACTATCCGTCATATTATGTGTATTTTACAGTCACCTTGTGTAATCATACAATTTTCTCAACAATCGAAATCGAACCAGGTGAAAAGTTCATGTTTACTGTAATAAAAATACGAGATGATTGTAATTATCTCCAAATTTTCTTCCTTTTTAGCTTCTTATCTCCCCTCCTGGGATGGGTGTGGTGAGGTAAGCAGAATTTGGAAGTTTCTTGACATTTTAATCTTTGGGCAGGTCACAATTTCGTCATAGTTGTTAGTAATATATCCGAAGTGGGCGATAAGTCTGATAAAGTTGCAATATTAATTTCTAACTCCTATCTGTGTTTTGTTATTGAATAGCTTGTTATTGTGTTGTAATAACCTATTCAACTAAAATGAATATATGACATTATATGAATTTATGGAGCTCCATGACATTCATTTCTTCTTCTTTTCCTTTTTTTTTTTTTTTTTTATTCTATTTATTTTTTTATATTTTTATTTTTTTTTATACACCTTTCGTTTAATTTGCATACTTTAAAACATGTATATTGTTGACCAATTTAGGGACTCACAGGGTTAAAGGAAGCAAGAAAAATGAATTCGTATTCAAATTGCTTTAATACCTCCCCCCCCCAAAAAAAAAACAACAACAACAACAACAACAACAACAAAACAAAACAAAACAAAAACAAAAAAACAAAAAATAAAAACAAAACAAAACAAAACAAACCACAAAACTAAAAAATTCAACTAAAAAAAAATAAATAAATAAAAAAATGTATTTTTGTCATTAAAAACCTTACTTAAATTGTTGTTATTTTATTTTCTCTTCGCACTGAATATCATGAAAGTTTTTAGTGTGTCTTTCTTTTCCTTACGTGATTATTTCATTTATTAATATATTGCTTCCCCTCTCCCATTCCTCTCTATCCTTCCCTCCCTCTCCCCGCCTTTTAGTTTTTGATTTGCCATCGTCCGATTGTGAGACTCCCCCTAACTACACTGATGGTCATCTCCTAAACTTATTTTGCAGTTTTTCGTGATTTTTACTGTTTTATTGTGTTTTCTTTTGTTTATAGGAGTTCACCTAATGACCCATTTAACCACTCCTATCATAACATAATACTTGGTTAGAAGTTTAATCTGTGTCTAAAAAGGCCCTCAATTTCTCAATACTGTTTGCTGATCGTTATCACAAATGCAAACGTTGGTGGCGGTCTGCTCAAAACGATATCGAGTCAGTTATACCGATAGAACATCTTGTTCCGCAGCCCCGGTCAGAAAGACAAATATCCTCAGAAACCACCAAACCTTCACCACGCGAAGAAATGCAATATTTGTAGACGATTTGGTGTCTTGTTCTTTCATTGTAACTGGGATATTATTATGTGGGTGAATTACATCAAAGACAGGACGCGTCAACCCACAAAACACACATACAGAGGTGCAGGGTGAGCAAAATAAAATAATTATTTTGCCTATAGTATAGCATGGAGATACTAGTTTAGATGAGTATAGTTAATACATAAATGTTTGCATAACACATCACGTTGACATTGAAGTCGAATGGGAGCAGCAAAATATTGACGAGTAAATTGTACTAAAAAAATCTTGTTTCGATCTGTGGCATGGAGTTGTTTTTTCTCTCGGGATTTTTTTTTATTTATTTATTTTTTTTTAGGTCACCTTATAATAACTTGGAGCGTGAAAAAGAGAAGGAAAGAAAACACAGAAAAGAGTACATCCTTATAATCTCAAGAAGGACCAGATCGTAGATAGCACAAGGAAAGATAACGATTGGATTTAACTGACCAAATGTTTATATTTTGTATCTCATCAAAATACAGTGGCCAACCCCAAAAGTTGATCATTGACTCGAAAAAGAATGGCAGATTTTTTATTTCTCATCGCTTTTCATAAATTTATTTTGTGTTTCGTTGTTTTATAATTATCACCTTTTTGTGCATTTTATAATAATAATAATAATAGTTACATTTATATAGCGCTTAATACGATATCCACCTTAGTGTTTCTAAGCGCTTATAGTGTTAACTAACTAACTAACTAACTAACTAACTAAAAAAACTTTTTATGGTAGGTATAGCTTGCAATTGGCATCATCATGTTATAGGCAAAACAGAAATATTATTTCTTAGTGTTGTATACTAACGTAACTCATGAGTTTTCCCCTCAGCATGTCAGTTTATGGACTGTTTTTGATATACATGTACATGGGATAAATCGTGCAGCTTTAACGAGCCTTCTTTGCTTTGCACTCTTCAGACACCTAAAATGGGTTCACCCCTAAAAAGATCAAATAATGTTTTACTTCCCAGTGCAGTACAGAATACAAATAATTTTACTAGAAACTGATTATTCAATATGACTACTTATAGAATTTGAATTGTACGAAACACACATACAACGTAAAGTATCTCATACTTGTTTTGTTTTGTTGTTGTAGTTTTTTTTTTTTTTTTTTTTTTTTTTTTTTAGCGAGTTATTACGCGGGTATATTGATAATAATCTATCACGGTCGTTTCGCTACTAGATCTTGAGAAAAAAGACTGCCACAGGAATTTGCCTCGTACCGTTTGCGACCATGCCTCCTAGAAATTTACTCAAAGATGACAAACTTGGGGTTAAATTTATCCGCAATGTCATCTTTCTTTTACGCCTACTTACTAACGCGGTCATTCTGTGACAGTAATTGATCATTAACAAAACCGCCTTGTCCAGCCCAAAATGTGTTTGTTTCGGTACAAATTATCACGATCTTGACAAGAAAATGTATAATATCTTGGAATAATCGACTTAATCTCAATTCTAACGAAAACCTTGATGACCGTTTGTTTACCGTGGGCTTGGGTGTAATTTCATTTGATTAATTGATGTCGGAAACGCGTCAAGGGTATTAAATGGTTAAGGAATTAAAGTCAATGAGCTTAGGTCTTTTTGACATGATGTGTGCTTAGGAACAACAGGGCTTGTCGAGCTAATTGTAATTAATGTACCGATTAAAGACATTGCACTTGATATCAAAGTCAAGATTATGGAGCAATTAAGTTTGTTATCAAGACTGGATTAAGGTGTGTTAGCTTCTCCTAACAGATCAGGTTCGGAAATGATACAATTACTTAAATTTTGATACGGCATTATAACCTTTTAAAAATTGTGGCTTAATTATGAGGTTCGATCCAAACAACCATTTGAAATACAGAATGAAGATGTGACATCAAAAACACGTATGTTCTACATCGTTTTATTTATTTATTTATTTATTTATTATTTTGTGTTTTTTTTTTAGCATTGCCTCTACTATAGGTAATCCGGGGGCATTTCATGAAAGGACTTGTCGGACGTTTTATCACGACAAGGCTATATGCTATGAAATGCTTGCATCTGATTGGTTGAGAGCCAAATTTGTCGAATAAAATTCTGACAAATCCTTTGATAAAATGCCCCCCCCCCCGGTCAATTTTAAACTCTTTGCAATCGATTTGTTTACGTTCATTCAATTTAAACGATATTCATGGAGCGCAGCTATCAGTCAATTGAATTAACGTTTAGATTTTTTATCGCGATTACATTTCGGATGAAAGTGCTTGTAAGAAAATGTCAAATTGATCGGAGATAGTTTAAACTGACCGGGAAAACTATAATAAAAGATTGTGAACTGTTTTATAGCTAGGAAACAGTCAAATGTACATGAATAACGATAATAATAATAGCTACATGAAAATAATGGGATGTTGTCATAAATAAGGTGTATGATCTTTTCTTGTGTATTCATGCAAACTGTATATTTCAGGGTTGAATAAATTAGCATAACTAATGTCCAGCCTTGCTTTTATCTCAACGTAGCGGGCGCTAGGCCAATTGTAATCGGTGATATCCAGCAACTTGTCATCGATGGGGAAAATTATAGCAGGGTATGTACTAGTGTACCACAGAACTCCAATTTCTATGGTATGTATGTATGCAAAACTTTAAATGCGCATTTCTTTTCTCCATTAATCTAACAATTACCGTCCTATCTATTCAATGGTTAAATTAATTACAAACGGTTAATACTGTCCAGCTTGAATCCTGTATTGTGGATATGTTTATTGTGATACCTTAATGACTTGATAGGTTTTAACGGCGCCTGTCCTGAAGCTTAGGTAATTAAAATCTTTTATCCGACGATTTAGTTGGTGTATGTGACAGACCCGTTTTGTAAGCAACGGGTTGCTTTAAAAAAAAATCGTCATTCATTATTTTTTCTGTTCTTCCCTTCGTTCTTGTTTTTCTTGCTCTTTTTGTTCTGTTTTCCCCCTTTGTCCTCAACTGCTTTATAATCAACATAATC
>CALNVZ010003429.1:28268727-28295801 GCA_940671915.1 Paracentrotus lividus | reverse complement strand
TAGATTAACATTAATTTTAAAAACCCAGAATAGTGACTTGTTGTTTATTTCATTTTATTTTTGTTATTATTCCCTATAGCATTTTGAATTTTTGCTAGTTGTTCCTCTATGAATGTTTGTTTATTGTTGTCTAAAGTAGAAAAAGATATCTGTGTTATCGCTTTATTAGTTATACTCAGAACAATCAAATATAATATTTTTGAAATATTCTCAAGTTAGGTGCTTAGATATCTGTCATCTGGTAATTAAGGCGCCGTCCCACTGGCTTTTTAGGATGATTTGCGCTATGATTTCGGGATTGTTTGTTTTGTTTTTGTTTTTTGTTGCGGATGCAACGAAATTTATACGCAACTCATGCGCAATTAATCCTCCCGCCAGTTGGACCGGGACTTACAAGACTTATTTCACGTCAATATTTGCATTCCTTTTTTTTTTTTTTTTTTTTTTTTTTTTTTTTTTGCTTCAAAATCACCATTCTTTTTTATTTACAGTCAATCTTTATTTATATTTTGGTCTTACTGCTCAAAATGCCAATAGCGCAAGCTTTGAAAAGCCCTTTAAACACAGGAATGGATTTATTCATTCTTTTGAAAAAACCTCATTTTACGGATTGACAGGAAATATTTAAATAAAAAAGCTGATAACTGATGATCGGTAAATGTCACAACCCTTTTGTGCCTTGTGGGCGGTGACAGTCTCTATAAATAGATTCAATTTTAAGGGGGAGTTGTTTCGTATTTGTTATGCACCATTTTCCTCTTTTTATCTGGTTATCTTTCTCTCTTTAGGGTATGATATAGGGCTGTGGATAGAAAGAACTCAAAAGTTTCTTGAACTTTCAAATCTAGGCAGGTCGCATCTCATTTCGTCATAGCCGAACGTAGTCTTGATAAATGTACGATCAATTTGTAATCTGTCAGTTGTGCGTATAATTTAAGACTGCATGATGGAGTGTTGCATTCTGGGAGATGAAAATGGACAATGTTGGTATTTCAGGACTAAAATTGCACTGAAAATTGCTTCATTCTTTCTTTCTTTTTTTTTTTTTTTTTTTTTTTCTCTTCTTTTTTTGCTTGCTTTGTCATATTGTGACGTTTGGTTCTTGGTATACTGCTTTTGAAGAGAATCTCGTTTATATCAATTTCATTTTATCTTTTTATAGTGTTTGCTGCTTTTCCTTGTTTTATTTCATTATTCGTCTATTTCCTTCCTCCTGCTTGTCATTTTTCATTCCGATTCGTCTTCGTTTACGTTTACAAGTTTTGTCTTAAATTTCACGACGAGAGGGCGCTGTCTTCTTGAATTTCTTTATTTACCAACATTGTATTGACAAAGCAAACGTATTTCATTTCGTATTTAACATTCAGCTGGTAAAACATTTATTTTTTATTACGCTGTTTAAGGTCTAACATGTAGTTGCATAAAATCATAATTATGTTATCCTTCTTAACCGTCCCTCTTCTTAAAAAAACTGCTGGAATAATCCGCGACAAATATCTTATCTATCACCCTGCTATCTTTCTTCCCTCTCAATTACTTCTTCCAAATGTTTATTTAGGGCCAATGTTCTGAATGAACTTCGTTTCAAATTCGCGAAGTAGTTGTAGTGTTTCAATCTGCAGTACTCCATACATATCTTTATAACATATATTTTTGCAATTATTTTGCATAAATTTGATCTGAAATCCAATATCCCTTATTTTCTGACTAAACACGCAATGAGAAAAGGAAAATAAAACTCGAACTTGTGACCGACAAAAACAAACCGTGTCACTCCAAAAAGGTCTGTTATAAAACTAGTGGTTGTATTTATTTGTCATGGTTTTTTTTGAGTGGTTAATACACAATCCATCATATAGTTTGTAATACTATTTTACAATCATGTAATTACTTTTTTCAAAGTGAATATTTTAAAAAGAGATATGATAATGTTATGATGCGCACAAAATAAATCGACCGACTTCTTCAAATTGAAGTGCTGTTTCACATAATAATGAATAATTTACACAATCATTATTATCATCGAAACGTGTGATCTATGCAGGAAGTTAAAAGACTGTTATTAGTAACCAAAACAAATAATATTAGAGTTTTTTCAGTTTACATTCACTTGATCACTTAAGAATGGGCTTTCTCTTTTAAAAGGTTTCTTGACATGAGAACAAAACACAATTTTGTTCTGAATAAGTTTTTCTCATCATATTTTTATAAATAAAACCCAAACTTCTGACCACATCGGTTCCTAACTCTAAATCGTGTCACGTCTATGAAAGGTCAGCTTATGGCTATTGCTTGTATTGACTTTTTCTGGTCAGTATACTATCCGTCATATTATGTGTATTTTACAGTCACTTGTGTAATCATACAATTTTCTCAAACAATCGAAATCGAACCAGGTGAAAAGTTCATGTTTACTGTAAAAAAAATACGAGATGATTGTAATTATCTCCAAATTTTCTTCCTTTTTAGCTTCTTATCTCCCCTCCTGGGATGTTGGTCGGTAAGCGCAGAATTGGAAGTTTCTTGACATTTAATCTTTGGCAGGTCACAATTTTCAATAGTTGTGTAGTAATATATCCGAAGTGGGCGATAAGTCTGATAAAGTTGCAATATTAATTTCTAACTCCTATCTGTGTTTTGTTATTGAATAGCTTGTTATTGTGTTGTAATAACCTATTCAACTAAAATGAATATATGACATTATATGAATTTATGAGCTCATGACATTCATCTTCTTCTTTTCCTTTTTTTTTTTTTTTTTTATTTATTTATTTTTTTATTTTTTATTTTTTTTTATAACCTTTCGTTTAATTTTGCATACTTTAAAACATGTATATTGTTGACCAATTTAGGACTCACAGGGTTAAAGGAACCAAGAAAAATGAATTCGTATTCAAATTGCTTTAATTCCTCCCCCCCCCCCCAAAAAAAAAAAACAACAACAACAACAACAACAACAACAAAACAAAACAAAACAAAACAAAAAACAAAAAATAAAAACAAAACAAAACAAAAACAAACCACAAAAATCTAAAAAATTCAACTAAAAAAATAATAATAAATAAAAAAATGTATTTTTGTCATTAAAACCTTACCTTAATGTTGTTATTTTATTTTCTCTCGCACTGAATATCATGAAAGTTTTTAGTGTGTCTTTCTTTTCCTTACGTGATTATTTCATTTATAATATATGTTCCCCTCTTCCCATTCCTCTCTATCCTTCCCTCCTCTCCCCGCCTTTTAGTTTTTGATTTGCCATCGTCCATTGTGAGACTCCCCCTAACTACACTGATGGTCATCTCCTAAACTTATTTTGCAGTTTTTCGTGATTTTTACTGTTTTATTGTGTTTTCTTTGTTTTATAGAGTTCACCTAATGCCCATTTAACCACTCCTATCATAACATGAATACTTGGTTAAAGTTTAATCTGTGTCTATAAAAAGGCCCTCAATTTCTCAATACTGTTTGCTGATCGTTATCACAAATGCAAACGTTGGGCGGTCTGCTCAAAACGATATCGAGTCAGTTATACCGATAGAACATCTTGTTCCGCAGCCCCGGTCAGAAAGACAAATATCCTCAGAAACCCACCAAACCTTCACCACGCGAAGAAATGCAAATTTGTAGACGATTTGGTGTCTTGTTCTTTCATTGTAACTGGGATATTATTTATGTGGTGAATTACATCAAAGACAGACGCGTCAACCCACAAAACACACATACAGAGGTGCAGGGTGAGCAAAATAAAATAATTATTTGCCTTATAGTATAGCATGGAGATACTAGTTTAGATGAGTAAGTTAATACATAAATGTTTGCATAACACATCACGTTGACATTGAGTCGATGGAGCAGCAAAATATGACGAGTTAAAATGTACTAAAAAATCTTGTTTCGATCTGTGGCATGGAGGTGTTTTTTCTCTCGGGATTTTTTTTATTTATTTATTTTTTTTTAGGTCACCTTATAATACTTGGAAGCGTGAAAAAGAGAAGGAAAGAAAACACAGAAAAGAGACATCCTTATAATCTCAAGAAGACCAGATCGTAGATAGCACAAGGAAGAATAACGATGGATTTAAACTGACCAAAATTTTATATTTTGTATCTCATCAAAAACAGTGGCCAACCCCAAAAGTTGATCATGACTCGAAAAGAATGGCAGATTTTTTATTCTCATCGCTTTTCATAAATTTATTTTGTGTTCGTTGTTTTATAATTATCACCTTTTTGTGCATTTTAATAATAATAATAATAGTTACATTTATATAGCGCTTAATACGATATCCACCTTAGTGTTTCTACGCTTATAGTGTTAACTAACTAACTAACTAACTAACTAACTAAAAAAACTTTTAGGTAGGTATAGCTTGCAATTGGCATCATCATGTTATAGGCAAAACAGAAATAGTATTTCTTAGTGTTTTATACTAACGTAACTCATGAGTTTTCCCCTCAGCATGTCAGTTTATGGACTGTTTTATTTATACATGTACATGGGATAAATCGTGCAGCTTTAACGAGCTTCTTTGCTTTGCACTCTTCAGACACCTAAAATGGTGTCACCCCTAAAAAGATCAAATAATGTTTTACTTCCCATGCAGTACAGAATACAAATAATTTTACTAGAAACTGATTATTCAATTGACTACTTATAGAATTTGAATTGTACGAAAACACACATACAACGTAAAGTATCTCATATGTTTGTTTGTTGTTGTAGTTTTTTTTTTTTTTTTTTTTTTTTTTTAGCGAGTTATACGCGGTATATGATTAAATAATCTATCACGGTCGTTTCGCTACTAGATCTTGAGAAAAAGACTGCCACAGGAATTTGCTCGTACCGTTTGCGACCATGCCTCCTAGAAATTTACTCAAAGATGACAAACTTGGGGTTAAATTTATCCGCAATGTCATCTTTCTTTTACGCCTACTTACTAACGCGGTCATTCTGTGACAGTAATTATCATTAACAAAACCGCCTTGTCCAGCCAAAATTGTGTTGTTTCGGTACAAATTATCACGATCTGACAGAAATGTATAATATCTTGGAATAATCGACTTAATCTCATTCTAACGAAAACCTTGATGACCGTTTGTTTACCGTGGGCTTGGTGGTAATTTCATTTGATTAATTGTGTCCGAAACGCGTCAAGGCGTATTAAATGGTTAAGAATTAAGTCAATGAGCTTAGGTCTTTTTGACATGATGTGTGCTTAGGAACAACAGGGCTTGTCGAGCTAATTGTAATTAATGTACGATTAAAGACATTGCACTTGATATCAAAGTCAAGATTATGGAGCAATTAAGTTTGTTATCAAGACTGGATTAAGGTGTGTTAGCTTCTCCTAACAGATCAGGTTCGGAAATGATACAATTACTTAAATTTTGATACGCATTATAACCTTTAAAAATTGTGGCCTTAATTATGAGTTTCGATCCAAACAACCATTTTAAATACAGATGAAGATGTGACATCAAAAACACGTATGTTCCTACATCGTTTTATTTATTTATTTATTTATTTATTATTTTGTGTTTTTTTTTTTAGCATTGCCTCTACTATAGGTAATCCGGGGGCATTTCATGAAAGGATTGTCGGACGTTTTATCCGACAAGTGCTATATGCTACTGAAATTCTTGCATCTGATTGGTTGAGAGCCAAATTTTGTCGAATAAAATTCTGACAAATCCTTTGATAAAATGCCCCCCCCCCCGGTCAATTTTAAACTCTTTGCAATCGAATTTTGTTACGTTCATTCAATTTAAACGATACTCATGGAGCGCAGCTATCAGTCAATTGAATTAACGTTTAGATTTTTAATCGCGATTACATTTCGGATGAAAGTGCCTTGTAAGAAAATGTCAAATTGATCGAGATAGTTTAAACTTGACCGGGAAAAACTATATAAAAAAGATTGAACTGTTTTATAGCTAGGGAAACAGTCAAAATGTACATGAATAACGATAATAATAATAGCTACATGAAAATAATGGGATGTTTGTCATAAATAAGGTGTATGATCTTTTCTTGTGTATTCATGCAAACTGTATATTTCAGGGTAATGAATAAATTAGCATAACTAATGTCCAGCCTTGCTTTTTCTCAACGTACGCGGCGTCTAGCAAATTGTAATCGGTGATATCCAGCAACTTGTCATCGATGGGAAAATTATAGCAGGTATGTACTAGTGTACCACAGAACTCCAATTTCTATGGTATGTATGTATGCAAAACTTTACATCGCCAATTTCTTTTCTCCATTAATCTAAACAATTACCGTCCTATCTATTCAATGGTTAAATTAATTACAAACGGTTAATACTGTCCAGCTTAGAATCCTGTATTGTGGATATGTTATTGTGATACCTTAATGACTTGATAGAGTTTTAACGGCGCTGCCTGAAGCTTAGGTAATTAAAATCTTTTATCCGACGATTTAGTTGGTGTATGTGACAGACCCGTTTTGTAAGCAACGGGTTGCTTTAAAAAAAATCGTCATTCATTATTTTTCTGTTCTTCCTTCGTTCTTGTTTTTCTTGCTCTCTTTTTGTTCTGTTTTCCCCCTTTTCCTCAACTGCTTTATAATCAACATAATCATCATCATCATCTACTTCCTCTTCTTCTCCTTTATCTGTGATACATATTTAGAAAACCAAGGCGATTAAATTCCCCCCCCCCCCAAAAAAAAAAAAAAAAAAAAAAAAAAAAAAAAAAAAAAAAAAAAAAAAAAAAAAAAAAAAAAAAAAAAAAAAAAAAAAAAAATAAAAAAAAAAAAAAAAAAAAAAAAAAAAAAAAAAAAAAAAAAAAAAAAAAAAAAACAAAAAAAAAAAAAAAAAAAAAAAAAAAAAAAAAAAAAAACAAAAAAAAAAAAAAAAAAAAAAAAAAAAAAAAAAAAAAAAAAAAAAAAAAAAAAAAAAAAAAAACAAAAAAAAAAAAAAAAAAAAAAAAAACACCAACACGATTTTTTTTTTTTTTTTTTTTTTTTTTTGCTAATTCAGGGGAAAAGCACAGAGGACATCCAATTTATCATTAGGGTTAAGAAATAATTTGAGTTAAGCAGGCAGTCTTTGATAATGTTAGCACATACATTAATTAATCAAGACTAAAGGTTCAGCTTACCGGTTTTTATAGTTAATTTTGAATCTGTTTAATTTTGATAGTATTATCTTAATATTAGAACCATTACGCTGTGATAGAATAAAATCCAACATTGATAGACCGTTGCCAAACAATGTTAAAAAAATGTTGTACATGTGTTTTTTATCTTTATTGTTTTTACTTCGCTTCTTCGTCTCCTTTGTTTTATTTTATCTTTCGTTTATTGCTACTTCTTCTCCCTCTTCATCTTCTTTTTCTTTTACTTCATTGTCTTTTTTTTTTCTCTCTCTCTCTCTCTCTCTCCATGAGGTTTAGACCTTTTTCTATTTATTCTTTTCCATTTTTCTTTTCCATATGGTTTTATTCACCTAGTGCTTTCCCCATTTCATTTTACCAATTTGTTTCTTTTTCTCCACCTGTTTCGAATCTGCCTTTGTCATTCAACTATTCCCCCTTCACTTGAAAGGGAGCCTTCCCCTACATCAGACAAACACAGTCTCGCTGAACGCACTCAAGATAGTCTGGTGGTCAAACATCAATTGCGCCCTCTCTTTTAGTGTTCGGCAATTCTAATAACCCTTCGTGGGAAAGCACGAGTTTGTTAATGGTTAGGCAGATTTCAAATGAGATCATGATCAGTCTTGCATGATCAGTCTAGCAACTCTGCGTAAGGGCAAGTCCAAGCTATTTGTTCCCGAGGTGGAGATTTTTTTCAACTTTTCGACCATATTTGTGTCAAGTGTGTCAGTAAGATTTTAAAAGTGTATGAAAAAAAATTAATGCAAATGAGGTCAAAAAGTCATTGTAAGGTCAAATGACGTCACAAGGCTCATAAATATTCATAGCAAAATGAGAAAATGCATTAAAAAGGCTATTTTTCAACCATTATTTCTAAAGGTTTGTTATAGGAATACAACCAAAAAGTAAATATTTTCTGTTTCAGTATCATCTTGGCTTCCTCTGGTGAAAATATCACAAACCTAGCACATACCTTTCCATATTTTTATTCTTAAAGTATTCATATCTTAGTAGTAGTCTCACAAAAGTTACTGAGCTGATGTAAAATAATATAATTGTATTACTCGCCCTCCTACCTCAAGTAAGGAAACAAAATATTTACTTTTTTACAGTAATGTGTTGTATTATGGTTCTTTTGTTTTATCAGTGGATTTTTTTACACAGCATGTTGTTGCTACGCCTTGGCTACACCAAATGTTTAATGGAAAATATTTCATGGAATAATTGTCACATGTGTTACGTGTCCCATGTGTTACATGTCATATCTTATCAAACTTGACCTTGCCAGAAAACGTGAGGCTGTATTGACATTAAAATATGTATTTACAAAGTTTATTACATGGTAAAGAGGATGTGACTATGCAAGTTTTTATTTGCTTTTTGAATTCTTAGTTTCATGTGAACAAATTCAAAATGTAAAAACACCATTTCTTTCTGGTCCCATGTGTTACGAACGAATAAATTATCATAAATTAAATATGAATTGAGTTATTTCAATTATTGTTTATGATTCAGTTGAAGGTTCTTAGTACATTCAAAAATATACCTAAGGATTAGGATTTCAATTAAAAATTTATCAAAAAAAAAGCCTATTTTTGTCTCTGAATGTCCCGTTTGTTACATCGCAAAATAGCATGGACTTGCCCGTAAGCTAATGAACTAAACCGATGCCTATAGGCTACGCATTTTCACGTTGCATTGTGTTTCCAGGAACTTCAGATCACCTTTCCTTTTTTTCAGCCAAATAGTAATTTCACGATGTCATGCTATTTCTTGGACGACATCATTGTAGGAAATAGGAGGGAAATATAAATTCATCTTTAAAAGTACAAGAGGGAATCAATGAGCAAGAGCAAAGGCGAACAGAGGCAGAAGGAAATGAGGACGAGAGAGGCGGTTGGGGGAGATAGCGAGAGGAGAGAGAGGGGGTTGGAGAGAGGGAACGATAAAGAGAGAGAGAGAGAGTAAGAGAGAGAGAGAGAGGAGAGAGAGAGAGAGAGAGAGAGAGAGAGAGGGGAGAGAGAGAGAGAGAGAGAGAGAACGATAAGTGTTAGAGAGGGGGAGGGAGAGAAGGGGGGGGGGTTCGGGAGGGGGGAGTTTCCCTTTTCACAGTAGCAGCCGATAAGCTTGTTACACGCGCTGTGGCGTTCACCTGACATGCATTTAATATCTCAGGGTTTTTATTCTGCTTGCTCGGAGTCGGAAGTGCAGCTGAACTTTCTTCAGCTTACTGCCATCTTCAATAATCTGCCTGATTTATCACACGTATGATGCCGCTGTCACAAGTCAAAGATTAAAGAACACTAACATTTCGTTGAATCTCGTTTTCTTCCTGCACTTCATATCTTTAACAGAGATACTGCCTTCATAGCCTTGCACAACCATGACAACGGGCCAATTAAACATTACATTGAACATTCAAGTTAACATTGTTGTCAAAGTTACCCGTAAATGGTAATTTTTATGTAACATGGTACAGACTATCAAAAATAAAGACGCACACAAGAATAGACTTGTCTACTTGTCGCACACATGTCTACTTCTTCATAATTATATGCCAATAACTTGTATCATCGTTTGCCTACCCCCTCCCTCTTCTACCCCCCCCCCCAAAAAAAAAACAACAACAACAATAACAACAGACAAACAAACAAACAAAAAAGCAACTATATGTACACTATTTCGTTTTGAAATATTAAGTATTTATCTACATTTCTAGATACGGACGACTATACCATTTTAAGATCTTTAATCTACGAAGAGTTCATATGCCCCCATCAGAAACGATTACATTATGACCTACTCGATAGTATCGATCCGGAGAACCCCTGACTGCACAAATTATCTAATTGCGGAAATGGCATTGCCATAATAACACACATGCCATGCCCAACACTTGATATCGTGTATTTATAGAAAGAAAATATCGTCTGCATAGAGCAAAATAAGCTTTGGGGCAAAGTTTTAAGACAATTGAAACGTCATGAGTCAACTATATACCTATTGACGAATTGTTTCATGTTAATATTTTTTTTCCAAACATATCTTAAACTTGAATCTAGTTGATGAGTGACACTTCATCCGGAAATATGTTTTACAAACATGACAAATTTGTATTATTGTAGCTTAAATCAGACAGATTTTCATACAAGAATGTAAGAAAATTATCTGAAAACCGCTCAGTCTCGATGCATTTAATAGAGACATGGCCTTGATAGAGACCCGACAGTAATCGAAACAACTTTTAAACATTCTGCTCATTATTTTCCTATCAAACTTATTTATCTTAAAAAAAATATATAAATATTTTAATGGATGAGTTATTTCAGAATGTACTTTTTGTGACCATTATTAGAACCATGAAATAATAGAATTTCTGTTACTTTATTCTAACAGTCGATGTACTTTTCTTGAGTAAGCTTGGGTTGAGACGTCTGCCTGTCCATTTGATTTCATTGTAGTGATTGTTTCTTTGATATTTCCACATGTCTGCAACCCCTTACAAGGAGAAATGAAAGGCGAGTTTTCCTAAATATAGATGTAAGGTAGGAGTTCACGTCTTGTTAGTCGAAGACAAGTCTAATGGAATAATGACAAAGTATAGACAAAATATGAAACGAATAATAGTAAAATACATTCATTTAGAAATATGTTTTAATATTGATAACAGACATGAAAGAGTTGAAGAGCCTATTGTTCAGATGTGATTGCAAATAAAGATTACCCAGTAAATAAACAGTATGTAGGTAAAAATACGAATAAATATTGTATAACAAAAGTAAAAGAAAGATACAAAGATGCATGACTTTATTGTCTCAGAGATCAGACTCTGTTTTTAAACGCAATGTGAATGAAATGGATAATCTCCTTGTTTTACAGCACGTCACCAAAACGAAATCGAGTGCTCATCAACGAATGTGAAAGAACAAAAACGAAATCGCTTGCTCTAAGCGTAAATTTAAATGACCGGTAGCTCCGCTCGGCAAGGTATCGTTTAAATTGAAAAACGAATTCGATTGCAAAGAGTTTAAAATTGACCTTGAAAACCTATATTAGAACATTTTGGGGCAGCGCCCCCCCCCCCCCCTCATTTTAAAATCCTTGATACGCCACTGCCACGACTGCTTCCCATCTCTTTATCCTCCTCCGCAACACAAAACAACTTCCGATCCAAAATGTACTCTCACCTTTTGGCGTTCATTTGATACGATACACTGACATCTCACTATCTCATGGATGACATCAATCATCCTTTACTTCTTGGAGCGATTATCCAGCTTGCCATTTTACTCGGTCAAAGGTGAGCTGTACTCTTGCTTGCTATCTTGAGAACGATACGTTCGTCTTATGCTACGGTCACACTCGAGCGGTCGTGTACATATGGGGATTTTGCAGAAAAGCCGTGCGAGGGACGCAAAGATGTGCACGGTTTTGTGTTTTGTTTTGTTTTGTTTTGTCCTGTTCTTCAGGCACTCAGGAGCGAGGTGGCCGTATTTTTATTTCCTACAGCCATGTCGCATGCAAGTGTTGTTGTTTATTTTTTTCGTGTAATTATTATTATCGTCATCATTTATACAGACCGTGAAAATCTAAACGAGACTAATTTCAAGAAACAATATTAATTCTAATTTCAATAATTATGTTAAAATAACGACAGACGACACTGTACTAGCCTTTAAAGTGAACATAGTCAGTTTGCATGGTCGCAGAGTTAGGCAAGTTGATGAACCATCCGCGGCTTTCCGTGATAGTCTATTCAAGACGAATATGTCCAAAGATTCATGATTATGTACACACTCATGAATAGGGAGAATTAAAAAAAAATAATAATAAATAAATAAGTAAAGAATGAAGTGACAAAACCACCATCATTCTGGGTCAATTAGGCCATTCTCTATTCCAGGTCAAGGGGTTGTGCCGGTTGTATGGCGATAACTGATCCGGAATGGAGAATGACACCAAAGGGCCGAGATTGAGGTCATTTTAACTCTTCATCCGTTAGAGTGTAGTACAGAAGAAGGAGATGATAGATGGAAGATAAAAAGAGGAGGTAATATCGAACAATATCGTAATTGTTACGCGGTGGTCACACCGGGTCGCAATTTCAGCGTGCAACGACGCTCTAAGACGGATTTCGTCGGGAAAAAAAAATCTTCATCGAACATGCCTTTTTTCCTAGACACGCACGGAGCAGGTACGACACGCAAGAGGTTTTTGGAATACCTTTTATACAGAAAAACATAGGAATCGTAGAAATTGGCGCACGACGGCTCATTATGCGGCGGTCACATCTCGTCGTAGGGCACGTGCAATCAACGTAGCCTGCGTTGCATGCACAATACACGCACAGGTCGTGGGTCAATTTCTGCGATTCCTGCGTTTCTGTAGTAAGGGTATTGGGGGGGGGAAAAAACTTCCTGCACGTCGTACACGCAACGTGCCTGCATGGTATATACGCTGCACGAATCTTCTACGAAATCCATCGTAGAGAGTTGCACGTCGATGGTACGGCGAGTTGTGACCGCCGCATTACGAACGTGCCACGTAGTCTACGATCAGTTGTGACCACTGCTAAAGCGAACGACGATGTCACGTGGTCAATGAGGACATGTAATAGAAGTCAATGGAGTGTCGAGTTCCTCGTCTATAAAGTCCACGCACTACTAGAACGTATACACTCCATCCTTGTCCATCTCTTATTCAAACACTTGAGTCTCGTTTCTGAGTGTTGTTGATGTTGTTTGAGGGGTGAAACTACTTTTGATTGCGACATCAACATTGCGTGGTGTTCCGCTGACACCGAGCCGAGGTACAGAGTGTTGTATTACCCGTCATGAGTGCTTTGTTTTCACCGATAGACAAATGATAACCGTTTCATCAGAAGCCATATCAATACAAGAAAACAAATCTGGATAGAACCCCGATGGAGGGGGGGGGGGGGCTTTGTTTTTGTGTTTTGTTTTGGGGTATGAATTATTACTTTTAAAAAAAATCAACCCTACAATTATTTTACCAAGTTCTTGGAAAAACAAACAAACAAGCATAAATGTATGTATCTATTTATGACGAGGAGTTTCACTTTTTGTCAACCTGAATGGGGGGGGGGGGGGGGGGGGTGGTCATCGGAAGAGTGGTTGATTTGTGTTTATTACAGTGTACTAACATGGAGGAAAGAAGAATGGTGTCACTCCACGATAACATCTCAAAAGTGTCCACGAGCAAAGTGGAGGTAATAATAATTGACTGTACTTGTTCTACTTTGCATTTTCCTTGTCTCCTCCTTCTTCATAATCACTATATCATCTTTCTACTTCTTCCTTTGTTATGGTGTAATACACTTTTCCCATAAGCAGGAAGTGAAACAAATTGGGCATGTCAATAAAATATGCGCCAAAAAGAAGGGCGCAAGTGGAAATGGTCTCATTCTTTTATTTTTATTTTTTTGTATTATTATTCATTTTGTTTTAATCACGCCTTTTCAGTTGATGAGGTGACGCAAAAACATTGTTGGTACCTCCCCCCCCCCCTTTGGGGGAGAGGGGACGGGTGATTATTGCTCTGACTTCAGCTTATGAAGGGGCGCCAAACATTAAACCTGAGCCCCCCCCCCCTTCATCTCCAGTTGTGACAGTCTAGATACGCCATTGTGTATAAACCTAATCATGAATATTGATAGTCATTGAATACCTGGACATGTATGCTTTAAAGTGCCATGCCGCCTACACACCCTCGCAACAAAGCAGTTTCTTAGGATGACCATCGCATCATATGACAGGCTGTACTTTCCTCACCTGAAGTGTTTATTGTGTAGCCTATATTCGGAGTTGGCATTAGCATGGGATGTAAGGCGGCAGATTTCAAAGAGTCGAAAGCGTAACGCGCTGACCGAATGACCCAAATGAATCTCGTTAGCATTCAGCGACCGCTTCGTGAACGAGTATCTGGTTGATTTGTTAGTCCTAGTTCTATTTTTGTTGTTATTTTGAGGTGTTGAATTTTATTCTTTCTTTATTTCTCTCTTTTTTTAAGAGTAGGTAGTATTGAATTGTATATCAATGCATTTTTATCACCCTGTTTGTGATGCTGCGATTTGTTCTGACCCCTACGGTTTGCCCTTTTTTTCTGCGGCAAAGATTGAGGCCTTTTGTGGGTTGAGTCTATGGGAAAGAAAAACAAAATAAACAATTAGGGTTAGGGCTACTGGGTTAGGATTAGGTTTAGGGTTGTAATTGAAAAAAAAGAAAGACAATATGTACCGCAAGAAAATAAATTGAAATAGATCATTGGTTCCCTACATTTATATCCAATATTGCATTTTCCCCCAACACATTGATTAAAAGTGGCAACAAAGAGGTTAAGAGGTTTAAATGTAGAGTGCGTTCAATTTAGCAGTATTCATCCCAGATAGTAAAGTACCTGGGGCCCATATAGGGTTTAGCTGGACCTTTTGGGACCCATATATACCATGTAAATCACACATGGCCCTATATTGGTACACCCACCTAGAACCCACATAATAAAACAATATTGGTCCCATGTGGGACCCATGTGGGACCCATGCGGGACCCACACTAGAACACCAACCTAGATTTCACACCCTCAAACCATATGGGGCCCCATATGGTATATAATGGCGAGACCCATATACGGAGAGCCAATATGGGGCCGATATTCATAACCCAGACTACCCACTTTTGGTCCATATGGGCCCCAGATATTTTGCTATCTGGGAATACTGCGTCAACCGATCTCCAAAATGCGTAAGTGCATTAAATCAAATTAATTAAATTAATTCAGCAATCGAGATTATAATCATTATTTTAAGTAATATAGATAAGGAGAAATGGATCAGATATCCATTTAGTAAAATCTATAAATCATGCAGTAATAGCGAAATCATCCGAGAGCTAACAAACTTTCAAAAATTATCGAGTACTTTTAATGAGGGTGCCGCGCCGTCTCCAGCAACTCACCCGCCAACGAAACGAGAAGCGTCCCAAACCCTTTTTATTTAAAAAGATGAACTCAGAGTGAAATATCTCAAATTAGTGAATCTCTGGTTCAAGTCCATAGGCCACCATGTACTATTGGCCTGCCACTCATACCTCAATGTATGTTTACCCTATTAAAATTGTGTAAGTTCTCCCTATTCCCCAAGCCCTTGTATTTGTACACAGTCTTTAACCGTGATGTCTTCAAGACCTGTCTATTGTGCCCCTAGCTTTCAATCAATGTCACCCATCTCAATCAAGGAAAGCAATGGCGTCGCTATGTCGTCTTTGTTTGATCAAATTATTATTAATTTTCTTTTCTCTTTGCAGAGGACATGATCGCTCTTGCCAATCCTCGATAGCAAAGGGGTGATCCTTGAAACTGTTGACACTGAGAAGGGGAGGGTAAGGAGGGGGCGCTTCGTCTCTTTTACCCCGATTTTAAGAATTACAACCAGCTCTTTGAGAAAGCGAAGCCCCGTCTACAGGAGATTCCTTATCAATCTATTTCATTATCTAATTCATCGGTATGAATATTCGAAATAGACAATGTCCATCATCATGATCACATCAAGAAATATTGTATGACCTTTATAACCTTGATCTTCTGTTTGCTTTGTTTTGTTTTGTGTTTTTAATTTATTTTGTTGTTGTTGTTTGTTGCTTTTTTTAGGGGTGGGATATTATTCAATTCAATTAACTTATTTTACAAGACATTTCTTAATCAAACTCGAATATTCGAACTTGTTTTGTTGTTACTGGAGTGACAGCCAGCCCTCATTGGAATATCTAATGATTGAAGAGTTCGTAAACAAGTAGTAATTCTCATTTTAAACAGTGATCAGGTGATATACGTGCATATGGCATACTAAAATTAATACTTTAGGAAATAAAACTTTAGATTTAATGAGAAGAAACGACTGCCTCCAAAATTACAAAGAACACTATCAAAACTAAGATTCGCCGAGAAGCAAAAACCTCAAAAGAAAAAAAAAAGCAGAGGGGTACGAGACGATAATGTGTAAATAATATCGCATTATCTGCCCCATGAATCATATTGATAAATCACAATCGTAACTGTCCTTTTACTCCATATCTTTGACGCCCTTAACGCAGCATGCTGGAGAACAAACAAATACGAAGGGGTGAAGAAAAGTACTTTCCTATCAATTCCACCCCAAAAATGAAGTAAAAGAAAGATAAATGAACTTTGAGTTGGTCTCAATCATAATGTTACTGTTAATGAAGCCCACAGTCAGACAGTGCACTAGAGTACCGCGAAGGGAGTTTGTATTGCAGAGGGTGTTGGAAGGGTGGTCTGGCATGCATGGAGGGAAAATTTCGAGCGTATTTGATCTTTGTCAACAAGAAATTATTGTTGGTCTGGCGTGACAAGAGAATACCATAAGAACAAACGATGAAGAAGAATAGAAATACTATGGATAGGTTTTTTTTCTCTCTCTCTCTCTCTCTTTTCTCAGAAGGTGTTTGGAAGGACATATAGGCGCGGGAGGTATGGTTTGAAAAGTGCAGTTCCCGGGTCAGACTCAACGTCTTTTTATATCACTCTATATATTTCTTCTTTCCCTCGGTTTCTCTTCTCGGGGTCACTTGTACTTTTGAGCAGGGAAAAGTTTTGAATTTTCAAAGGTTTGTTTGGTAGAAACTGGGTCTAAATATCTTGTAAGGGAAGTGCAGCGACTCTTCTGAAAAAAGTCCAAGCAACTGAGCAATGCGATAGCAGGGTTATATCTTGAAAGGTGATTTATAGGTTTTATTCTGAAGGTATGCGCAGGGTGGGGGCTTATCAATGTTTGGTCAGAGGAACTTTTGCTTTGAAAAAAATCTTGGAAATGTCTTCTTTCATTTTGGGATGTGTTATCAAAAGTTCGATTCATTCTGTAGAATATGAAGGTGTGGTTGTATAAGTTTAAGAAACATCAAACTTACCTTTACCTTGTCAGTTTCAATCATCTTTCGATATTTACTCAGGTCAGTGTACTCTTTTAGAACGCGGTTTAAAAATTTCGCTGTTTAAAAAAAAATGTTGGTTTAAAAGTTAAACATTCTTGTTTAAAATTTAAACATTATTGTTTAAAATCGGAAAAGCGAGGTTTCATAGCCTTAAACAAGACCTGTTTAAAGACATATTACACTCACGTATCAAACAGGTTTTGTTTAAACAGGCCGAGGCAAATGTCACGTGATAGTCATGAGCTAATGGCATCACTCGTTACATGCAAGGTAAATCGGCGCAAAATTTCAATCATGGCGAAGGACTTATGCCTCACACATTAAATAAGTGTATGTACAAATGTGTTGGCTCAGTGGATAGAGCGTCTGCCTTATAATCGAAAGGTCGTGAGTTTGATAGCCGGCCGCGTTAACCAAAAGTTGGAGCTTTTTTATTTTTGGAGAGAAGCCTTAAACAATACTGTTGATATTTTAAACAACCATTAAACAACAGGTTGTTTAATCTCTAAACAACAAGAGTGTTAAAGTTTTGTTTTTTTAAATACAGGTTGTTTAATTTTTAAACAACGCTCTGCGATTCACCGGTTAACACGCAGTTGTTTTTTTTTTTTTTTTTTTTTTTTTTTTTTTTTTTTTTTTTTTTTTTTTTTTTTTTTTTTTTTTTTTTTTTTTTTTTTTTTTTTTTTTTTTTTTTTTTTTTTAGATTTTAAACAACTTGTTTAATTTTTTACTGTAGTGTAGATTTATTTAAACTTTTCTTTTAGTGCTTTTTTCCCCCTGAAAATGACAGATCCAGACGGTGTAGAGGGACAGGCGCCCCTTTTATTTGTAATACGTCTATTTCTTTGTTTGTTTTTTTTTTCTTTTCTTTTTTAATTGTTTTTTGAGAATCACATATTGAATATGCGTTTGTTTAATTAATGTATATCAAAAAAGTGGAACAGTAATTATGGTTAGTAATTTTTCACATTGAAATTAAACAACTAATTGAATATCAAATGCCTTATATTAAAGATCATTTACCTCTTTCTTTTGACAAGTAATACAATACAAAAGAGCCACGCAATATTTGGGTGCTTTGTACACTAACACGGGGATCAATATTCCTTTGAGAATTAGATTAGTAATGCAACGGACAGGATGTAAATCCTGAGGCTCGTCACTAAAGCGAGAAGAAAGAAAATATTTGCGACCAGATGTTGTAAATGTTTTATAATTTTGGCTTTTCCCGAGGGAGGGTATTTTGAAGTCGATGGCAAACCTTCTTTGCAACACGTCAACATTGGACGTGCGTCGCGGAATATTGGCTAAAATGTGGTGCGCAACAAACCAAATATAAACACGTGATATGACACTGCAGGGCGGTTTGACCGACATAGCATCATCATCTAAATACACAAACCTGACGCACTCTGTTTAATAGCCTTCAACTATTTGAAGAAAATTGAAATAACGCGGGGAGGAATATTTGACTGTTTGCCCGTATTAATGTTGTGCACCTTAGCTTTAAATCATCAGTTTGCATTGCTTTACAAGACGGTGAAGTATGAGCAGTAGATGAACTAGCCTGGCGATGGGAACTGAGCTTTTTTAAAAACGCGCAATTTTGAGTGTTTCCAGGCATGACGGGTAAGATTCCGAGTGTAGTCCCCAAGCAGGTTTCCTCTAGGTCAACGTCATCCCGGTTCTTGAACCCCACTCGACCAATGGCCATAGTGACCCCTCGAAAGCCAATGACCAGTCGGACACTTACCCATGCCCAAACCAGCTCAGCTTTCTTCTGGGTTTCTACTGCATTCAAGATATTTTTTTTCGTACAGTCATTCCTCTTCTCTTTTCTATTCTTTTCTTCTTTTTTTTTTGATTTTTTTTATTTTTATTTGTTTTGAATGGTTTGTATGTATTGTGCAATTATTGTTCTTTTTTTAATAACCACATTGGGTGTCAAAAGCTGCAGTGACATCCTTCAACACCTTGCATACAAGTTTTCATACCACGATACACCCTACCCTACCCCCTCCGAACCCTCGACAAATTCATTTCGATTATACAGAGGCCTGTCTCAGTTTCGCATTATTTTCAAATGGATGAACACGATTAAAATTGCAAGAAGAAAAATAATATAATCTACACAAAATTATTGCCCCCAGAATTCATTTTCAGAGGAAATACATGACAAGGAATTTTGTGACGAAAGATTTACTCTTTGATAGTTGATTGATATCTAAAGTTCCACATAATTCCCGTTCTTAATTGTCAAGTATAATGTTTAATTTTGCAAATTAATTTTCTTTCTTTTCCAGTTCACCTCGGCCTTACAAGCTTTATTTTAATGATTTGTTTTGATCATTATTCATTTCGTTCAGGTAAAACACCAATATATCTGAGGTATGACACATACCCGCAAATAAACAAGAGATTAGCGTTTCTTCGGATTTTGATATCATGACGTCATTGTTACCTTCAATAACAATATGGACAACTCCAATAATCATGATAAACGATTCATAAACAGCTCATCTATTCTTTGTGGATCATTCGCGCTCAGTTCATCACAATTACTACAATTTTTGCTGAGTTTTTCTGCCTTTCATGGAAAGAATGGTGGTAGGATGGCGTTTCGTAGTCTAATAATATATCACTCAGATCGTTTTCAATTCCATGCCTTATAAACAATAGCTGGCAGCCACAAACAAATCTAATAACAATCTTGTTATATCATATTGTATTTATTGACCCGTTTAGCTAAAGGCTGAGTACATCCTTGGCCTCACAGCTACTGATTTCAATCGGCTTGGACCGATCATTTAGTATTTAGTCTAAAAATCAAAACCCGTTTTTGGAGTAATGCTGCATGTTCACGGTATGACTAGATGGATCGAATCTCGATAAAGGTAAAGGTAAAGGAGTATAGAATATGTGTGTTCATTATTGATTTTATCTATCTAGATTCATTCTTAAACCGTCAAACGACAATTACATTAAACAATTCTGATTAGGGTTGATAAAACAAGACTACCTCCCATCACCAATGTCAATGCCCTGTAATCATATCATACAAATCTTGAACAAGTTTGATGCACACTGTGCACACGACCCTGGGATATGAATATTCATAAATTTAAGGTCACCTGTACTTTTCCTCGTCGTGTTATTATTTCAATGATTTCGTTTAAAGCTGCACTTTACCCCTCTGTTTCAAAATACGGCATGCAACTTTGATAGCGGGGTGAAATCCATGAACTGTTTTACAATTTTGTTTTGGCATTTCATGGACTATGAATTAAAAGTGCAAATATGAGGCAGCACAATCAATTGTGATTAAAATAGTTTGAGAAAAACAAACGTCCCGGGAGGTATGATATGAAATAAACAAAACAAATGAAAAGGAATGATACTTTTCTGTACTAAATGGGGGAGGGTGTAGGTTATATTGTCTTATTTTCCCTATTCCTCATTAAGATTCAAAATGTGTTTTTCGACAATTCCATTGTTATTTATATGCTAATTTTTAACAATCGCTACACATGAGTTTTAAACGTTATTCATTGCATTTTCGACGAGGCAATGATATTTGTTTTCTTCGAAGATAGGGAGATCCAATTTTTTTATAGCGCATTATCATACAAAACTTGAAAAATCCAAAGCTTAATTTCTGTTCTTAACCTACTTTGACGATCCCATTTATAGCACATAATATCTTAAAAGTGTATATTCTAAACGTAAAAATAGATATTTTCGTGCACGAAACTGAAATGATATGATAAATAAATATGAGTAATCTATTGTTAAAATGTTCTATTTCGGGACAAAACTTGACTGCGCTACATTGTTATGAATGTGTTGATCACACGATCATTGTTTTCTGATGTTCTAAAATTTTTCAAGCATGAACTTGTCTATTTATAAATTAGCTTCGGTTAATTGGAGCGATGTCTAGGAGAATGCGTCATAATTATTTAGAAATCGTTTGCTTCTCGAAATGAGTGCTTGCTCTTTATTGGCAAAAAGCAAATTAACGTTTTGTCCCATGTTATATACCAGTGTCAGACCTTGAGAAGTATTTATCATGTTTATAGTAATAACAAATGCAATGGAATTTCAGATGAATAATTATCCCTGTATTGAAGAGTCCTTACTGAGATTTTTGGTGTATGATATGAATATGCATACATGAGTTTCTCATATTTTTTTTTTCTTTGATATTTAAAAAAGCTATGTTAATAATTTAAAATGCATATTGATTTACTTCTACTGCAATTACAACGACTAATGAATTATCAACATAAATCTTACCCACCCCCCCCCCCCTCCCGCGCCCACCGTCCTCTTGTGTTCTTTAATGTATTGTCTCACAAATGGTTGTCTATTGTAATAATACCTTTATGTTATAGGTCTTCCGTGAAATTTCCACTACAAAGCGGGTTCCGGCGAGAATTGATATCACCTCACGCGGCAAGACATAAACACGGGTCATTATTTAGCAATATTTACCCATTTTTGGGGTCGCCTGTACTTTTGATATCTCCGGAGAACATGCCTATGGCGTTAAAGGTAGAATGCCGAAAAATTATTTGGTGGAGGGAGAAAAAGGCCGTATGATATAAGACTGTTCCTGATCATTCATGTATACTATGTAATACCAATAGGTGAAGTGCTCCGAAATCTGTAATCTACAGTAAAGATTTTTGCCCAAAATATGTTTTAATTAGCTATTTTAAACTGACTCGACCGTTTGAAAATGTATACTGTTTTGCTGTTTAGAAAAAAATGCATTATATTAATTGTAATTCAAGGCAACAGGAACATAATTTTAGTTCTTGTAATATGGTTTGTAATGTATTTCTTTCATATCAATATGATATCAAGTAATAATTTTGCCTCCAGATATTAAACCAGATATCACACTTTATTGCTCAAGTCAATGCAGAATCACGCAACTTTTGCTGTTTTAATACTGGTATAATATTTGTTGTTGCGCCGGTACACTTTGTGGTAGTGTTGGTGGTTTTGGTGAATGTGATGGTGGGGACGATGGTGATGGCAAATGTGACTGGTATAGTGGTGGTGACGAAAATGGTATTGATGATGATGGTGGAGGTGGTGCAGGTGCTGGTGACGAACATGTTGACGATTATGGTGATGAATATGGAGATGGTTGTGACGATGAAGGGGATCACGGTGACTATTTTGGTGTTAATGATGGTGGTGGTCACTGGGGCAATGACGTGAGTGGTGGCGATGATATGGTGATGGTGGTGGTCGGTGGTGGTGGCTGGTTGGTGTGTGCTATTGGGTTGGTTGATATTTGTGGTGATGGTGGTGATGGTGATGTATGGTGGTGATGGTGGTGCTGTGGATTGTTGTGTAGGTGATGGTGATGGTGATGGTGATGGATGATCTTGGTGATAATGGTGGTGGTGATGGTGGTGGTGGTGATGATGGTGGTTGTGGTGGTGATGGCTGGTGGTTTTGGTGGCACTGACTGTAGTGTCGATGATGATAGTGATGCTGCTGGTGGTGGCGGCGATAATGATGATGGTGTTGAAAATAGTGTCGGGGTCGGCAAGTGTAATAATCATTGAAAACAAATCAATAAATACTTATTTTCTTCCATATCAAATCAAATGGACAATTCCTATTCCAACGATACGGTGTTCAACTTTAAGGGTAGCTTCGGTACACATATCACAGCTAGCCTCTAATGCACCCCTGCTAAGAAAAAAAAACCCATCTTGGAACACCAACCTCTGCTTAACCTAAATATCTCTATCCTCGTCATTCAACCTTTACAGACGGGAGGCCAAATCCAAAGAAATACACTCCCTAAATACTACTTCAAACAAGAGTTGAGGTCACTTGTACTTTTTCGCGCAAGCCAAGTCTATGAACTACGCGAGAAGAAAAACGGTTATCATATGAATGAGATTTCTTTCACCTTTTTTTTTTCGATTTCTCATTTTCCTGCCCGTCTTTAGTGCCATCGGGCTTCGGTAGTGGTAAATACATTTTTAATCTCTAACGCAAGCATGTGAGTCCATTATTCAGAAGCGATCCTATAATGCGAGAAAGCTATTGGAAATGTGAGAATAGTCCGTTTGCTTTTGGCTGCCATGAGGTCAATGACTTCTGCGTTCGTCAGTCGATCTCAAACTGCAGACGTGGCGTACGTACGCGAGTGGAACAAATTGCTTAAAGGAACAATACGTATATTTATCTCAAACTTTTGAAAGGGCTTTATTTGTGATAAGTTTCATGTAATTTCTTATATCGATAGCACGTGTGTATGTTCCCTTTGTCTAACACCATTTGGTCTACTACCTTTGATAAACTGGTAAAAGATCAAATAATCATTTGGAAATTAGACGAGAATTCAATAGACAATTTGGTTATTAGACGAATGGGCAATTAGACCAAGTGAGAATGAGACCAATATGCATTAGACCAAGCGGAAATTAGACCACATTATCAGACCGAATGGGTAATGGCCCCTGTGATAATATATAATCAGACAATTGTTTAATAGACCAAGTGGATACAAACCAAGTTAGAGGATGGTGGTAGTGGAGAGGGTAAGGTAAGATGGAACCAAGGTACTGAAAATGACGACGACGTCGACAATGATATTGATGATGATGATGATGATGATGATCGTAAAGATACTGATGCAGGGTGACGAGAATAACAATGATGAGTCTGATGATGACAACGATCATGATGATGATGATGATGATGATGATGATGATCGTAAAGATACTGATGCAGGGTGACGAGAATAACAATGATGAGTCTGATGACGACAACGACCATGATGATGACGATGACGAAGGTGATGATGAAGGTAATCAACACATAACTAACACAAACACGGTGATGATGGTTTAGCTCTCTTAGGAGAAAATGAATTTAGGAAAATAAATAAACAAGGAGCAACACACCTCTCAGTAAAACGGAAAGGATTTGGGAACATAGGACCCCTAATGGAATAAGATGGAGATCAACAAAATATTGTTCTTACTATGGACAGTGTTCCATACGAAGCCGGTGTGCTGGCGTCGTTTGGTCTTGTTGGTCGGGCATGTACCCTGGATAAGACTGAATTCGACTGACATAAATACAAACAAATGTTTAAACATAATGCTCTTTTACAAAGTATCTTGAAATGAAGTAACTTTCTCTGCATCCATTAGCGTAAACAGAACTGACCGTGATTTTGAAACTTTGACTTTTTTTGTGTGTGTCATGTCGAAAAGGTACATTTGCTATTTTGGCATGGCAAATGAACTCTTACCATGTTTACGAAATGACGACACAAAACCACCATGAGCATGTTAAGTATAAAACACGACAATATACCAAAGTTATGCTTTTTCCCATATTTCATGTGTATCCATCATTTCCAAAAAGAAATGTGTGACTCATCATTTTCCTTCTTTTCATTCTTCTCTCTTTTTTTCCTGTTGCGTTTAGTTAAACCATTCTTTGAAAATGATGAGGGAAAACCCTTTAAAAAATCAACAAAGCAAAGCTGTATAAATAAAAGTAAAATAGCACTCCCATACACCGGGTACATGTACTTTTCCTCACTAAAATTACTTGGGAAAGATGGAGAAAAGGATATATTATTACTTTTGCATTCAGAGAAATTCTCACGCGCTCTTCAAAGGGGAACGAGGTACATAAGAATCGCCCAGAGCACATTGTGAATGGCAAAATGATCGCTGGATAAGAATAACTAATTTGGTGGCCATTCAGACTTTGCATAGATTTAGTGTTATTAAAAACATCCAACTACAATGCTTACATTTCTAAACGTGGAAAATTGAAATAGAAATATAGATATATCTGGCCATAGCCGATAGGTGTATTGCACCGTTTTTCAAGCGCCTTATTAGCTCGTGTATACTATCAACTGTGCCATAAGCACTTTGTACTTTTTCCCCAGTAACCCGACGAGATTCAGCTATTGAAAAAGGCGAAGTTAATTGACTGCACTTTACTTCGTACACTTTGACTGAAAAGAGTGATTTAAAATTGTTGAGTTAATGTTTGATTCTCAGAGCACATGTACATTTATGATTGTGGATTTTCTCCTCAATTGTGGGTGGCTCAGTTTTTGAAAATTAATGATTTTTTATCAGATTTTTGTCTAGATTTTGAGCTTGATAATAATGGTTTGAAGCAGACTTCTTTCCCATCGTATATGGAATACACTTTACTTGTAGTTTCTAGGAAGCCATGGTTCTATCCCCAAAAAATATCCATTTTGAAATTTAGGATTTAGTTTGAAGATGATCTTGAGCTATAATAACAAACCATCATTAAAATTCAACACAAGTAAAAAAAAATATGTATATCAATCAATTTTCTGCAATAATTTGTACCGTATAACATGAAATTGTTGTTTTGGTGTGCTTTCTTTCTATTTTTCTCTTTCTTTTGTTTGTTTGTTTGTTGTTCCCTTCCTTTTTATTTCTTACTCTTTGTCATTATCCATTTGCGCTATTTAGTTTGCTTTCCTTTATTTGCCGTCTCGTTTGTAAATAAATATAATATGGCAATGCTGATGAATTATTGGAAATTTTTCAAAAAAAAGAAGTCTACTCACTTTTTTTATTCAATTCACATATGTTCATAAATGACAAAGGTCTTTCAAATTCAGTCTCTTGAAACAAATTAATAATTTTCGTTTACTTCTTCAAGATCTCAAACCATCATTGAAATTGTACATGTGTGACAGGGGACAATTAATTTCACTAAAATGCAAATTACACAAGATTCGTGTAATAATTATTTTTTCTCACAAATTTCACCTAAAGGGCAAGGAAGAACACATTTCCATATTTCGAGGGCCATATTGGGTTACAAGGGGTAAAAAGACCTCCGGAAGTTCACCGGACAAAATGTAGCGTAACTAACCATGCTTTTGCTGTTTTTAAAGAAAAATATCAAGCTATGCATGAGATATCACGTGACTTGCCAACTCATCAGCAATAACGCAAATGTTACATCTGTCTCGTGCCCTTTTCCCAATATGGTTTGGCACAATGTCACATTATGATGTATACGGTATAATTATTTTGTATGAAATATGCTCTTCCAGAAAATCAGCGGCATGGTATTTTAGCTCCAATGTGGGCGTCAAAAATGCCGCTGTGGAATCCGGATCTTGGAAAAATTATCACATACAAATGCAGTTTTTTCATCTACGATTTTGTTTACCGCGAGGATTAAGGAAATATTACCAGACATTCTTTTAAAAAAAATCTTCGGTATTATTTCCCCCAAGCGGTCATATTCTACGGTCAGACAGTTTCAGCTCCGACACCGACAAGCTCATGAATATTCAGCAATGATCAGGTCACAGAGTTCGGTATAGATTTTTTTTGGTTCTATTTAAGGCTTTAGCCTCCCACTCCGCTTTGTTAATATTTTATCTCTATACTTAATGAATATTCATCACAGTGCAGGTCACAGAGTGTACTGTACTTTTTTAAGTACTGCGGGGCATATAACACAAGCATCACAATATGAGGTCAATCTTAGTTTTTATCATAGTTTAGCCTCAGCCGACCGTTACCTTGTTCGTTGTAAATTTCTACATGGAGCATGTTCTGTATTTCAGGTTACAAAGTTCGTTGTACTTTTTCTCGGTACCTCAGGGGAAACAAGACTCACACACGCAGAACAATATGAGGTCAATTTAGGATCCAATTCTACAGACCCCTCCTAACACAACCCTGCATGTACATCCCCTAGAAGGTTACCTCATGAATATTCATAGCCATGGCAGGTCACAAAGTTTGTTGTACTTTTTCTTAGTACCTCGGGGAAAAGACCCACACGCTTTAAGAGGTCAATTTTATTTTTGATATTGATAGCTCTGATTCGGCCTACAACCACCTTGTTCGCTTTGTAAAGTATAGTTGAGCTTTTACCTCATGAATATTCATTGTATAGCTTAGGTCGCAAGGTTCATTGTACTTTTTTT
>CALNVZ010003429.1:28178410-28239309 GCA_940671915.1 Paracentrotus lividus | reverse complement strand
ACCTATGTGATAAGATGTGAATGCAATATTGATGGAATTATGAATTGAATGATGATTGGGCAACAAAGTTTGGGGGAAATCCTTTGCATACTTTACAGAAGAGTTTATTATTTGTTTTAAATTTAATTTTCTAATGTTGATGAGCAGTTAGAAATTATAATATACAATAAATCTTAAGTAATTAGCAAATTTTGGGTCATCGAACTTTCAAATTTTTATGGCAAAGCGAACTTCAATGAAAACTGGGCATGAAACCTTTTATTCATGAGACTTCTTAAATCAGCGAGGAAGCATGCATTTATCTGGGGACGTCTAGGTTTAAAGCCATTTGCCAAATATAACCCCAATTTTCATTATTTAAAAAAAAGTATTTGGATGCTTGCATTTCCTTTATCATCATTAAATCAATGAGTATGTTTGTTGTGTTGGGTTGTTAATGTTGTTGATGATGATAAACGCTGTTTTTTTATTTTTTTTTTTTTCTTTTTTTGTAGTGTTTTTGTTTGTTTGTTTGTTGGTTTTTTTTGTTTGTTTTTTTTTTTTGTTTGTTTGTTTTGTTTTGTTTTTTTGTTTGTTTGTTTGTTTTTTTGTTGTGTTTTGTTTTTTTTTTGGGCGGGCGGAGTGGGTGTTTTTGTTGCCCTTAGGGTAACCAGATAACCTTTTCTAAAACGTAGATACCAACAGAAAATTCCTCTAGAGAAAACAGCCGTATAATCTTTGCCTGGGTCGTTCCATATAATCGGCATGTGGCAGGCAGATACCATAATTTCTATAAAAGAATGGCAAACTCACTCAGATTCTTAATCAAATTGAGGATCCAGGACCAATTAAATTACATCAATTGAAAACATGTTTCCTCTCTTAGGACAGATAAAGACGAGGAAAATAGGTCTGGCGCATGTAAAAATACACCCTTGTTAACGAAAAAAATTAACCCGTACTCGCAAAGATGTAAGTGTTCCAGACAGACCCGCTCGAAATAAATACAATCAAGTTTTAATTCTTGCGGTATTTAAAGGAGTAAGGATGAAATTTAGAGCCAGTAAAGATCACGCGCGTAAATGATCAATGTTTTCCATAGCCCCTCGTGGAATGAGATAAAACCTTTTACTTTTTAATGCGTGTCCCATTAAGTCGGTGGTGTTTTCTTTAAAACCGTCCCTGCCCGTTCCTTCAAGCTGGAATAATATTTTGACATTTTAATCTAAAAATATAATCTTTTCAAATTTTAATACACTTTGGGAGAATTAGAATGGAATGTATATGATAAAACATTATCATCATGGGACATAAAACTATTAAAAATGGCAAAATATTGACATTAAATTTTTAAATTTGATAAACTATATTCAGCTTTCCATCATTTCTTCAAAAGATGTGAACCCTAGAGAGGTAGCTTAACTTAATTCTCTGATGTTTTTAAAATGTTAAAAAAACATTTTTTTTTTTTTTTTTTTTTTTTTTTTTTTTTTTGCAGAAAGGGTTTAATTGATTAATAAATCGCAAAATTTCATTCAACATTTTTTTTTTTTTAATCTTTCCATCTGTATTTCCCCCCTCTAATCTTTCTATTATTTTTTCACAAAAATAATCCAATGCATATAAAATTTAGGAGGGAAATGACAAAAGCTCTTCTTCTCTTCGGGTCCACTAAATTAATATTATATTATATATATATCAGTCCAATGTTGGACACTAGGTACTTTGCTCTGGGTTATATCATATACAGGTCTTCAATAGTAATTAAAATGACAGATTACTGAAACACTCAAAATTTAAACCGAAATAGAGAAGGATGACACGAAGGAAGGGAATATAGAAAACCTCAACCAATTCCCTCTGCTTTAAATTTAATATTAATTCGTTCAAAATCTATGACACCAAAATGATCGGTGTGATTTATGTTAAAGAAAGTCGTCTACCTTCTTGGCAGAAAGTCAGAGACATTCTTGAGGTTTTGGAATAAATTATCAGCCACATCGCTTGAGAAAACGGGGACGCCAGCGGAGTAAACCTTGTATAGCCAAAAAATATTGCGCCTCCCAGAGAATACCGAAAAGGCAAAGTTTGCCCTACTTCTAACATGGCGGTCCCGATTTCCACTCATAGGACATTAGCGGTTTCTACTCTTAACATGTTGAATGAATTAAATAAACAATTGATACAAATCAATGAAATATAAATTAAAATTTAATAGATAAATCAATATCTATTGAATAAAATTGCCCTTAATCATATGAAATTTTATTACTTGAGATAGAATATGGAGTGATGCCTCTAAACATCGACAACTCCAATATTATGTTAAGTAAGAACCAGGCATGCGAGCGCTCCTTTACAACGCCTTCTGATATTATATGAATTGAAACAAACGAAAGACGGAAGCATGTCTTCGATCAGTCTTCCACATGCTTAATCGTTCATGGTATGTTCATTTCTTGTTTGAAACACCCATAAAAGACGTGCAACGTGGTCGTTCCGTTTCAGGGGGTGACGGGCATAGGGATCCCCCAAAACCTTTCATTCACCACACATTGAATTGTCACTTTTAGCCCATTACCCAAACATGAATAAGCGTCGCTATTGTCCACAACACAATTGGGTCTGCACATTTCCTTGTATTGCATCCCGACCCACCTAGGAGTGCATCTGTTAGGCCTACTCCTTCCTGAGAACAGATGAAACTAATAGTTTTGACGGTATTTTTCGTATCATTGTTTGTTTTTCCTCCCATTCATCATATCTCTAATTGTTATAAATCTATCATCATACATGATTATCTTGAATATTTACTTGTACCCAATAATTGCAGTTGTAGAGTGTCGTGTATATTGGAATAGAGGGAGGTACTAAAACGACGAACTCCAACTCATTTGAATTGGGGTGAGTGAATTGTAAAATCAGAATTGCATTTTGAATTAATACATATAACTGTACCCTTAGTCCATCGACTAACCTCTCTCGTACATGTTCGGTGGCGGGATGCGCGCAGAACAGGAGTACTCTCACTTCTCCCACTAGCAACTCCCCATCTACATCCGCCCCATCTGCCACTACGCCACCTATTTCCTGAGGAATATCTAATTCGATTTTATTTTATCTTGTAGCACATTGCTGATACAGTAGCCGTATTTGGGCTTATCTTTCACCCACAATCATCTTACATACAATATCAAATCTTTAACCATCTTATCTATACATCCGTCAACAAAAGAATGTTGCGGATATGTGCGCTCTAGATTGGGGAAGAATAATACACCACATGAAGTCATTGAACCAGGGGTGAGATATTCAAGAATTACTAAGACAACGTTAACTTCCACCCATCACTCTAAACATGTCACGAGATGTTAATCACCATACACCACCTACAACTTTCATATTTAACGTCAACACAAAAGTAAACCCGACCATCAGATAGGGCGAATAGGTACCCCAAGTGATTTGGGTCCATGACAGTAACAATTGTGACACCGTAACTTATTAAGTCCCGAATCGGTTTTATGAATCGATGATGATCGGTCGTTACGGTGGCCAAAGTCATTGGAAAAAGAGTTTCTAATGCTGATTACTCCTTGACACATTTGCCGAGGAATTAAGTAACAGAAAGACATATCATTTTAAACACGATGAGACTGAGTCCTCCCAAAAACGTTTATCTGGTCTTCGTGCCGAGATCATAACAAGATCAGAAGGGCGTTTGGGGCCGATGTGCAAGGACAACAGACACCATTTACCCTCACACTGGTCATAATGTGCGATGAGAAAGGTCCTTGTGATCACTATACCACAACTCTGCGTACATTCGTGACAATGTGTCAGGTGCTCCCTCCCATCGGGATTATTTCCAGGTAAGCCGACATTCTATAATATGGTGGCGGAGGGGTATTGAAATTGCCAGAATTATCTACTATCCGGAGCAGCAATGGAGTATCACTCTGTTGACTTCTTACTTCATATTCTATTATTCTGGCATTGAGGACAGTCGAGGCTTTGACCATTGATCCAAACAAATAGGATGCAATTAGAGGCAAGGGAGAGAAATAATATCTTTCCCAGGTACAATGAGTGTACTAAACACGCTCCGATAATAACTTGATGGATAATCTGTAAAAGTATTGATCATGTTGTTAACGTCGATTTGCGAACCTTTTGATGAGGGGGTTTTACTTTTGCCGCTCCGTTCTTGTTTCCTCATTACTGATTCGTCTTATTTTTCGGCACGATGCTCATATTTTTTCTGTTGACATCCGCGCCCTGCCAATTTCTTCTCCTCCAGGATTTGTGACGCATTATCTTATGACATCGTTTTATGGTCCTACGATACCATCTAAATCCAAAGAATATCCCAACAGCCTTAATCTTCAAACTATATATTGGTCACAACTGATCACATCAGACAAATATACACATAACACTCAACATAAGACAATCAATACCAACACTCCTAATATCACGCCCCTCCTCCATACTTTTTTGCGCTAAGATTATTCACATCCTGATGGTGTTATACTGGCCTCTCCCGCACCACGGCCCCAATCACCATTAGTTCCGATATAGTAGAATAAGCCGATCAAAATGCTATCATTGTACTACAGTTTCGAGTTTATCAGTGAAACATTTAATTTGTACTACGTAACTCCTCTCCTGATTTACACGAAAACGACTAATTTCTGTGTTTTCACTATCTAAGGCATGTTCAATCTTCGTCTATATTACAGTTCATTGTGATCTTGTAATCATCGTTATACAAGTTGCTTTGCCAGTATACGACCGAGGAAATTTTCATAAATCGTTTCGGGGAAATCGCATTCTCTATCTCTTCTTGTATAGTTCCGTTTAGTTATTCTTGAGCTATTTCATATTCCTACTGCAGCTTCCTGTAATTAATTACCTATGCGCCCGAGATTTCTCAGTAGTTCATAGTCTAAAAGTTTTAAATTTTTCACTGTAGCACTGTTACTTACATAAACATATGAAAACATCTAGAAAAGTTACGATAATTTAGCAGACTAAAGATATACTCTGAATCATTAATAAAATTCACGTTTTCGTCGGATGTTTGAGTATTTTTTCGGTGAAGTCTCAAAGCATGCGTCAGGGTTGGCTAAGCAACGACAGGACAAGTCAACGACAGAAAACACACAAGACATTTACAAGAATAGTATAAGAGAGATCATTCATTATCGTCTTGACGAGGAATACCAATATCTGGTTAAGCAAGTACGTATAAACATAGTATAAGTATAAGCGTGACTACTCCATGGGCTAGCCTGCCAGCATGTGAGTTGTCCGTCGTCCCAATCGTCGGTTGTGATTCCCCTATATTTAACTCCTCTGCGTGTTAAAAGGTTCAAATATACTTTGAGCGTCTGTTTAAGACTCTGGTGACGAGTAGATAACAACAATATGGGTTGTTCATGCTTTGCTTATATTGTTTGTTGTGGGAGATGTGATTCACTATATGGCCGTGCTTGTGTGTAGGTGCAGGGTCTTTACACTGATGCTGGCCTTATGGACGAATAAGTTTTGTATCCACTTGGTCATACCCCATTATCTAATTCTCCGTTTGTCTAATTGCCACATGCCGCCTAAACCCACAGGCTTTGGCGGCATATTTTTGTACTAACTAATTTGTGTGTGTCAAATGGCACAAGCGACATACTCTTGTCTCCCACACAGATAAGAGTTTGCTATTTTTCACATGGTTATCTGTTCTATGTACTCACCTTTGATTTTTGCAAGAGTGCCATTCAAATTTTTTCAGTATCTTAATATTTAGAAATAATAGAGATTCACAAACTAATCTATTCGGATAAAACATTATTTTGCCATACAACTAGCGAGAAGATTAACAAACAATACAAACATTAGGAAAACGAAAACACTAATACAAACATATGCACTATTTATTTTTGTTAATTAGTATTTTTTGTCTGGACCTGCACTGGTAATCTCGAATGTCTCATTCACATGAGAGGATGATTTGTTCTTGTTCCTAAATCTAAATCATTACCTAGATTTGTTTTAACCTCTATCATGATTATTTGCTTGATTCACCCCTAAAGTCCGCTTGATTCGTCACAATTAGCTAAGTCAAACAAAACCTGGGTATACTACCGAGAATGCTCGCGAATATCTATCCGGCATAACATCCTGCGGATCGACCTACATTGAAGAGTAGTAATATTGATAGCTCAGTGAGGTGGCGGAAACATTGATGGTTACACTCGCTAGAAGAGATTTGTCCTTGCAATTATAAACAACCAAACAAGCATAATGGCTTCTGCTTTTCTCAGAGCTAGCGACAGCTGCGCGGATATCCTCCATTGTATGCCCTGCCTGATGCTCGCCAGACACAACCCATTATCATCTCGTTTAATTCGCTTCTGAGTTGTCTAACCTGTATTTGCTGACGTAGTAAGATTTTACCCAGAATATCAGTAGGTGTAGTTATGGCAGGTGTTGGCCAATCGTATTATTGATCCATCTTTACATTTGTGTTCCATAAAATGGACGTCAATTTTTTAACAGTTTGTTGCTCTTCATTGTATGCTTAGACCAATATAATGTAATAAACATTAATGCTTTGTGCTTGTGTTGTACGATAATTGTAATTTAGTCAGATTAAAAGCGATTAGTCATTATAGTTACAATAGGGAAAAAAAAAACATAATATCGGCAAATTCTACCACTCATGCGCCCAAATCTACGAACACTAAAATCGACAAACTATTTTATGCCATATCTTTGTGTTTCACTACTGTAAGACTAAAAAATTATTTTTTAACCTATTACAGCATGCCAGAACGCCTTACTTATCATGGTTATCACCATTACTTACAACTGATATCATCCTAATTGATAAAGACAGTCATTAAACAATACAGACAATGGTAAACTAGTTCAATCTTGATTCCATGTATAGAAGTTAGAAACTATGATATCAATTAACATTTTTATGTTCCTAATAAAGAACTAAATAAATACCAAATCAGACGACATACGCAATTTACAGCATTGACAACCATCTTCAAAATATAGTACACAGATCACGAAGACGAGCAACCAAATTTCCTTCTTTTAGAAGGAATGAGAAAAATTCACTTTGACCTATGTAGGTACAGGACTATGGCTCACCATACAGTGTCGAACACTCACAATGCTTATGTAACTCGCCATAATCCTCTAAGTCGTAAGACAACTTAGACAGGTATGCATGCACTCAGCACCACTGACGGAAATAGCCTGGTGTGCCAACCAGCCCAGGAGACAACAGTTGATTCCACCTCAAGCGCACATATCCTCCCATTGGTGAATGAGTCGGCCCTGCCCAATCGATGAATGGAACTCTACTGCAGCCCGACAATACCATTCTTGTGGGGGTGCTTTCATATACCTTTTTTGCAAAATTCGGAGAAGCTCTGTCCGTTTCAAGGGTTAAGGTCGTGCAGAGGCACTTATGAAGCTCCACTCTAATGTCCAAAAAATGGCACGACACCTGTATTGGGCTGATATTTGCTTCTTTGTCATGTATTCATAATGTTGATCATTAATTTTTAACTAGTTGATTGATAAAGGTTGTAAAAACATAGGCAAGGTCAGGGTATATCATAGAAATACCTCCAAACATAAAATGCATTATATCAATATTAACTCTTAAAAATAGAAAACTTATCAAACCAAGACAATATGTGTAATACTGATACATCACATAAGTAAAACAAATGTAGATGCATAATCATATTACAATCATATTTAACCGCGTAATACATGAAACATAACAACGACCACAATGTGTAAAACATATTATTACATAAATATATAATAGATACATATTACATCAATATAATTAATACTTATTCCTCCTAATACAACGATCTATCTATTCATAATCAACACATCTCTTAGTATTCTACAATCAGCTGAGCCCCCTCCGGCAGGCTCTCTCATTCTCTCTCTCTCTCTCTTACGTCTCTTCCACTCTTCCATTCTTTCTCTATTACATGTCGTATTCATTTTAAAACAAAGTCGTACTGACGCGAGCAACGAAGTGATATTTATGTATTAAGAAAAACAAATCTCAGATCTGCGAACATTATTACGGAGCCTGCAATGAAGGATTTTAACGGGTCGAAGAGGGGGTGGGTGGATACTGAACCTCTTATTATACTGTGTAAGAATACAAAGCTCTTGCAACCTCGTTGCACATTTTGAGATGAGAGAGCGAGATCCATATTCAGAGTTGCAGGAGGAAGAGCCCAGAGGCAAGGGGTCATTTGAAATGACTAACATCTTATTTTCTAAGAGTACGATTATACTTCTCTTCTTTCTTCGTGCAGCGCGTATATCTCCAGCGTTAGTAATTGACTACACACGCCGCGACATAGCCGGCATTAAGTATAAAAGAGTTATTGGCTTTAAGATTATTTATCTTAGAGACTGAGAAGAAGGCGAGATAGTGGTTAGTGCTGCTATTACAATTTTATTAGAAATTGTGGACGAATACATCGTGAACAACTAATTTCTAAGCGTGTGGATTGATATAGCAGCTTTGCCGCAAGTATTATTTCAAGCCTCTGCAACGCGTGCCGAAAGATCTTTGTCGTGCATTCTGGGCGCGAATATGACGTATAAATTAAGCCTGCGAGGTTAATTCGCCTCAACAGTATAGAAAATTACAATCGGCTCGTCATACATCTGACTCCAGTAATCTTCTGCTATTTGGGCCATCATTGCATCGCCGGACACCTATAAAGAAACTACGAATTTTCGACAATTTTTACCCTATTCATTTTTTGTTGTTAGTGACCCTGCTACATTTACTCCTATCTACACATTCTCAAGAGCTCACGTACGCCCACGCGACAGAAGGATTGGAAAATTATACTCCTTTTGCCCACCTCTCACAGGCACTTCTGCACCCCACACCAGCACCGCCCCCGCCCGCCCGGTAGGTTTTTTTAGAGTGGATATATTTTACGCACATTTCCCCCTCCTACTTCAATGATACAATACTTGGTCTGTTCGTAAAACTCTTCAATATAACGTCGTCTGACGTTCTCTCAGGCGATTCAGACAGCATATCACTTCTATGTATACAAACTACGGATGACCGGTCGCTTTCCCGAATGATCGAGAACATCATGCAGCACAGGGGTAAAATATGTAAAGCAATAACATAAAATTTTATTTCTTTTGGGACGCCAGCGGACTCAGTCCATATGTGAAAGAACTTTTTCTGCAAAGAAAGTTGCCATTGAGAGGTTTTAATTATTCTGTGAAAACTCAAAACTAACAAAAGTTTTAGTACACAAGAAACATAAGATAAGTACCTTTGTAATCTGACGTCACAGAGTTCCCAAGATGTCGTGACCAATCACAACTTTCAAAAATCTGAACTTTGTTTTTCATTTTGTCGGGTTTTCGTCAAACTTTCACTAACATCTGTATCTCATAATATAACAGGGGTGTGAGAGTTCAGCTTTTTAGCTGATTTCATCTTCTTCTTTTCAATTTTTTTTAATTTCGATTTTCAGCTAATTTTATCTTTCCTCTGTACAAAAGTAAAAGAGCTCTTTCAATTTTAATCTCTTTTCAGCTTTTTTCAGCTCTTTTTATTTGTGGTCACTCACACCCCGTTATAGAAAAAAAAGATAATAAATATTTCATTTTTTAGGGTGGACTTCCCCTTTAAAAGCATTTCTGGCTCTGAAATATAAAATAGTTTGATATATCTTCTCATAGCTTCTGATATTACGAGCGTTCCTTACATGAACACAAAACCACAAAACAACCCACGACAGGTTTGTTATGCTCCGAGCAATGAAACTATTAATCTTAGCTGAAAATTAAAAACGATCTCATATCTGTTACAATAATTCATTCCCGGTCTCATCTCTTAATCATATACAAAAGAATATGTCTCTTTACTCCTTATCTGATACAATTGTAAAGATTCTCTGTGGGTTTTTCTTTCGTTTGCTAGCAATGATTTATGGTAGATGCGTTTGTATTGGTAGCAGACCAGGTAATGATGTATTTGGCTGTTCAAGTGATGAGCGCATTGTAAATGAAATATTTCACAGTCATTAATAAAAACCACACAATTTCGCAATTGTTCGAGATTCGTATTGTACTATACATCAATGCACGATTCAAAGTTTCGACTGATAATATGGCATGTTCGCGAAGAAGAGATTTTCTCCACTCCACAGTTTTGGTGTGTATTTTGCATTTAGCTTCTGCGTGTATTATTATGAATATCATCTATAGCTTTCCAACGTTCTCACCTGTCGGAGAAATTGACCTAGCTATTTTTCTAATCAATCTACGAGAATACCTGTATTGAAAAACCATCGGTGTTTGAGATATATGGGTCTTCCCTCGGCACTTCAAATTCATCTTGAAGACATCTCTCTTTTCACATGTTAAATTATTTTTCGGCCATGTTACCAGGAATATTAGAAAACTATCACACGTGTTTTTAATATCAATGGTCGGTTAACAGTCTTGTTTATTTCTTGTGATAATTAATACATTCTCCTGAATTCGACAAACAACTGTTCATGGTATTGAACATTTCAAAAGTAATTTCAAACTCCTACGTCATCACAAGTCCTTAAACATGTTAAAGGAAACCACACCCTCTCAAAAGCTTCAACGTTTAACCAAGTATTCAATTGTATGTTTTTCTTCATATATTATTACTAATGAAATTCCCCAAACAAACGATGAACAGGGAAGACTAATGGCACATGACACCATCTTTCAAATATACCTATTTGGTATTTGATATTACATGAGAGTTAAAAGTTGACATGATCATAATGATTAATTGATTATATTGCATATTTTCACCGATGTCACACGAATTTGATAACGTGATTTAAGATGGCTCGACCAGTTCGTTCCACACCTTTAGATTTGTATTGATACCTTACGATCTGTACATCCATCTCAAACGATTAATCTTACAAATTTATTCTCCAGCCATTAACACATATTAAAAGTTCAGGTTGACTATACAGATTCAAGATGAAAGTATCAGTAAATAGTACAAGTTTTATTTCAGGGTGTTACAAAATAAAGCTACCTACCATGTGTTTGTTAATACAAATTACTCTTTTATATTTCAATGGGGTCACTTGTGATTATGTTTCCAGAGTGGCGAATCACTGAATGGGCCCTTGTTTTTGTTTTTGTTTTTGTTTTGTTTTTTTTACTTCTTCTTCTCATTTCAGTTTGCTCACTATTATCGCAGATACCCTTTCTCCTAATGAAGGGTCAAACCCCCATTCTATGAATTATGTCAATTTAGATTATACATCATTCTTAGTGTATAGGCATTATCAAGAATGGCGATAATTGAGACGATAGACCCAAAATTGGGTCACTTTGACCTGTCGTATTATAAAAATTTAAATGTGCAACGTGCGTTATTGCGAATGACATGCGACTGAAACAAATGTGTAGGCCTACCAACTAAAGAACCTTGTCCAAGATATTCCTTGGTTTCGTAACCTTAAAACAGAACCAATGTGTCAATGAAAAGAAAGAATACCGTTGCTTTTCGATGTCAGAAATTGTATCTTCAGCAAGTATACAGTATTATCACGATATTAAGTTGATGAAAAGTTTTAACATTTTAATGATACACCCTGTATAACAGGCAGCCAGGTAGGTATAATCATTACGAAGGCAATTTAATACTATCTTATGCCTTCACCAGGTGTTCTGCCGAGGGCTGGGAACGGCATTGATGCACCGGGTGAACTTGCCCGTTGCTGAGAATAGATATCAGTCAGGCGAGTTGGAACTAATGAATCATTTTCTCTGATTGCTATACATTCCCGAAGGGGTTCGATTAGAAAAGATGATGTGACGTTTTAAATAGCTCTACAGGTGTTGTACTATTAACACGGTGGGTCTAACAGCAGTTGCTCCAATTCTCCGTTTGTCTAATAAATACCACATGGAATAATCCAATTTGGTCTACGTTCTTCTAGGTGTAGTACATACTCGGTCTCAAGTGACCACTTGATCTAATTGCCGATTCGTCTATAGCCAAATTGTATAATCATGCTTATTGAGTATGGGCCTAATTCCAAAATGAATATTTGGTCTATTACCGCTAATACTAGGTTATTACTGAAATTGACCGATTGGTATTAGACCAAATGGACATTAGACATAAATGAACATTAGACGAAATGGGAACTAAGACAAAATGTAAATAGGCAAAATGGCAATCAGACCAAAAATGTAATTAGACGAACTGGTTGTAGACGAAATGAAATAAGACTATGTGGGATGACACCGAACGGGCATTAATAAAAATGGGTTTAGACCAATTGCCAAATTACCGCTCTTCCAAATTATTTCGACTGCATGTTATAATTATAAAACAATTAGGGATCAATTTAAGGTCAGTCGTCTCTCATAAAAATGAACGAGGAAATAATGTCGAATAAAGCTCAATTATTCCAGTCAAATTCAATAAAAATCAAGCTAATGGATTATCAAATGCATCACAATTTTCTAACAATATCGTCTTACTGTCTTTCTTCCTGTTTTTCTCATTTTGATTTTGATTTTAATTGCAATTATCATTTATAAATCCAGTTATGCCACTCCATATCTGCTCATAATACCATCATTTCGGAAATTCGTCCCTTTTTTTTGTGTGGTTGGATCGCCATCTCATCTCTTTTCATCCTCGTTATCATGGTTATTACCATGGTCCAATGAGATATGCGTTTATGTCAACAAGGATATTCAACTTAATGTCCAACATCAGTTATCTTTCCTCCTTTTTTTTTTTTTTTTTCGTTTTGATTATTTGTATAGAACATCAGGGTGGCATGGTAGGGATCTGTGATTTACAATCATGATTATGTGTGAAAAGGCCTTCAATACATCAAAATAGTTACTAATATTATCGCACGTAAGCAAATCGCCATTATTTTCTTTTTTACCATTTCCTTTTATTTTAGTATAAGCCCTATCCCTTTTTAAAATCGATATCAATCTTAATGCCGCCCTTCAAAAAAAAAAAAAAAAAAAAAGTTATAACGTATATTCACAATTACAATACACGGTCAGCGGAAAGCGTGAAGATAATTTCTTGAAATTAAATCCAACATGTGCCGGATAAATCTAATAACAGGTTTGTCAATCGGGCTCAATTTTCCAATGACGATGGTGAGGGAGGGGGGGGGGGGGTTGAATATTAAGGAGATAGAATGAGGTCAGTTTAGAAGTCGTTGACACGAGTGAAAGAAGATACGATTCGAGATCTGACGGTCAACAGTATAGATACTGATTGAACGGCCAAAATGCCATCCGTTTCATTAAAAGACTGTTTAAGACGATTTATCATTATGTCCAAGTTAGTTTAAAACATTATCGAAACATTTAAAGGGAAGACACGGTATTTGAAGCTGCATATTGTGAACCGCAGCAAAATTTTGTATAAATGCATAATGTTCAATTACAAGATTAAGCAGTATTGTATTAGATATCAGAAAACATAATAAATAGATCACTAGATAAAAAAAAAATGCAGCTGCCGAAACCCGGGACAGTTCAGAACTCATGCAAGTTCTCCGGGGTGGTTTTGAACCAGGGACCTTCAGATCTTCAGTCTGACGCTCTCCCAACTGAGCTATTTCGGCTGCTTGAATGTCTGCCTTGATTTTTGTGTGTAGCAAATCTCGTGTCATCGGACATTTGTCAATAAAGACATCTATTTTTATCAGCAGAATAGGTGGATGGACTGTCTGTTATGTTTAGGGCGAGTTTTCGAATTGTGTAGGCCGCCTGACGGAGTTAAAGAATAGAGGTAAAGAATGGAAGCTAATAATAATAATAATGAATGCTTCTTCACGCGTAACGCTCAAACTTCTCCTAACTACTCAATGCAGTTGACTGGTCGGCTGACACGAAACATTTCAAGTTCTCAAGACTGGTCACATCTCCAGGCGGCACGAGCATCACGCGTGAAGAATACACTATTATTATCATCATAATTATTACAAATTCTTCCATTCTTTACCTCTCAATGTTAACCTCCTTCAGGTGGCACGTCTTTACACATATTTCAAAAACTCTCTATCATTGTAAGGTGAGGAACCCAGGACCCAGCAGAAAATTTTCCAATTCTAACACAATCGAATGCTTGTCAAATTTAGGGTGCGCGTCCCTTGTGCCTCTACCTGGATCCGCCACTGCTATAAGTTTTCCCGTACAAGTTGAAACTATCTCTGATCAATGTGACATTTCTTACAAGCACTTTCGTCCGAAATGTGATCGCGATTAACAATCTAAACGTTAATTTAATTGACCGATAGCTCTGCTTGAGCTATCGTTTAAACGGAATGAAAATTAACGAATTCGATTGCAAAAAGTTTAAGATTGACTGGGAAACCTATATCAAATCAAATTGTCCAATATCACATATTGGCCATAATCAGAATATAATGACGAAGAACAACGACTGTAACTCTTGTGTGTTTTAATGTGAAAATATGAAGTGAACGTCCACATCAAGGTCAGCAAATATGAACCGATGTGAAAAGAAAAACAACAACGAGCATTGGTTTAACGATTTTCAGGTAATGACGAAACATCTGATGCGAAAGTGCGTGAAATTGTCTACAATGTAGGGTGGACAAAAAAGCAATGAATGAAAGATGATGACTATCGACCTTTAGTGAGAGCTTGTTGTTGTTTTGAGAAAGAATATTGTATTATAATTACGTGAACTGTTAATGTTTGCGAAGGTACTCATTATGACATCACTCGAGATGAAATAAAAAGACCGCGCTCGAGAAACCATCTTGACCTTTTGCGTTTACCTGTACACAGGTATGCTTTGCGCTATAACTGGGTGAACTTCAGCGTCGATAAAGACACTGCTCATCCTTGTCATTTTGTATGTCGTAAGAGTTAATTAAGCAAAGATCTTTTCGCCAGATGAAATTAACAATTGCGCTTTAAATTGATCGCGGCGCAGCCTTTGAAAGAACCCGGTGTCGTGTGCACTTATACACACGCACGCATACCGTGTTCACATGTGAACATTGTTTTTAAAAGTGTATTCCATTTGAAAATATGAAGATGGATTTATCTATTTCAATCTCGCTCTCTCTCTCTCTCTCTCTCTCTCTCCCACTCACTATCTTTCTCGTTCTTTATCTTTCTAATTCATCTTTTAATTTGATCGATTTTGCCCCTCTCATTTCCACTCCCTCCATTCAATATCTTCCTCTTTTTATTTAAACCAATATATTTGTATCTTGTTCCAATTATATAAGCAGGGGCGAACGAAATATTTTAATCCTTTTCTTTCAAAAATCCTTGATCTATTCATATTTTGTTTTTCCATCAGTTTTCGTCCTTTTTCTTCTTCTTCTCCAATTAATTACACACACAAAAAACAGAGGAAACTCAGGAAAGTATGAAATATTGGGTGATTGGCCCGAATGGAAACAAGGCTTCACAATTATTTCCAATGTCGTGCGATTCAATGCCAATTTCCCATTTGATCATTCATATCTGTCTTGCCCTCATTTTCGATATAAACAAGTTACAGAATAATAACGATAAAAGATTACATTACACAATTTTCCTCTTATCATGCTTATCAAATTCCCTGCGTGCCCTGTGGATAAATCTAGTCAGTAATATTATGTTGATTGTTTCATAATTTTGTCCTATTGGTCTTTTTTTTTTCATCAGGCTAATTATCATCATTTTAGATTTCATGCCTTTTTAGCATTATATTGTGTACTTTCATTAACGAAATACAAAGTAAATCAGTATCTTATTAACTTTGTTTTTACGAAAATATTTAAATTAAAAAAAAACAACAAACAAACAAACAATATAAAAACTAACTTCTCAACGAATATTGTGATCTTTTATAAAGCAGAGACGAGTCCAGGATTTGAAAACAAGGCACGCTGCCGAAATGCACGCTCAATGAGGAATTAAAAAAAAGAGTAGGAGGCGCTACCATGCCCCCCCCCCCCCCCCCACGGGTAGGAAAATGATTGTGAGTGCATTATCTTTGCATGCTTATAGTTGCTTTCAAAATTGAAGTTTAAACTTTTGTGAAGAGCCACGTACCTATACCTCAATATTTGTTTGAAAACAATAACTAGATTCTCATGAAAAACGGATGTAATACCTTTTTGAACTCACTCCTCTTCAAATATGATATCTCCCCTGTGTGATGGTATCCATATCATGTATTATGACAACAGTCACGGTTGTGCGTTTAAATAACGAAAGGGAAACATCCTTTTCTTGAAAACGATCCTTACCTTAACTCACTCTCAAGTCAATCGCCAACAATCTCCACTTCTTTAAACTTTCATACACGTCCCCCGAGAATCAAATATCAAAATTACTCATACGAAAACCGGTCTCCCCTCGGGAAATAAACTAAATTAACAACGATCAGAAACTGCGTCAGTCGAAGATTCTTGTCGAAAAAAAAACATTTGCCATCTTCATGAGAAGGAAATTGGGAATTTTTCGGAACCCTACTCTTTAATTTCCGAAATTAATATCTTTGCGAGGAGTTGTGAGTTGAAATTAAGCGCGAAACGTGAGCAATTGTTTGAGAGAACGTGTTCTGTCGGCTGACTGACTGTACTCCCTTGTAGAATGAAAGCATGGAGGCTATTTTCATAAGATGATGTATTACAAGTCTATGATTTTTGTCCTGAAGGTCAGGTGAAGTTTACCATGCTTAAACTTATTCGTGCAATAATAGATATGAATATAATTTCAGTAAATTGCAAGGTCAATGTATATGCATTGACTGATTTTATTGATAACAAAATATTTTTTTAAATGGTTCTAGACGAACTTTTGGTGTAAAGCACATCTAAATTTAAATGTAAACTGTCCAAAAAATAGTCGGTTCTCTTCCTTAACACATTTGAAGGACGCTTCAGAATGTACATTTGACGTAATTTGATTGTTTTTGTTTTGGTTTGTTTTTCTTTTTAACCTGGTATGAGGGTACAGGGGTTGCGCCATTATAATTAATTTTCCATAGTTTATCTGGTGACTTCTTATCACGTTTTGCAAGGGGTAATATGGGCTGTGGGAGAACGGGGTGGTCAGAGGAACTTGTGTTTTACAGGTATTTATTTTTCCATCCCCATCTATTAATTCAGTTTTTCCAATCTAGTTCAAGGACGAACTATCTGGCGTCACTTTCCCTTCAGATGAAATATTCAAGATGATATAGGTTCACGAGCAAAAGTGCCTCGGGTAAACCGGAGATGTCTTCTCGATGTGCCCCAGTTGTAAAAGCTTTTCGACACTCGATGATGAGTAATGAACGTTTTCTTTTATTCTTTACCCTTACTCTCTAAACTTGAACATAGTGAAGGAGTGAATGTCATTCAAATTCGAGTGGAAAGCTACTCCTTTTAGTGGGTAAAGTCTCAAAAGTCTCACCCGCTGACAACGTAAGCCCGATTTCAACTCAAGTTTGTATTATTTCAGAGAGTATAAGACCAAAATAATCATGATAATTCATATCAATTCTACTCTATGTAAAATGTAAAGTTAACGTATACCAATGTGCGGCATTAAATCGTAATTAAACAAGGCGCGTCCATTATGTAAGAGGCCAGACGCAACAAAGTGACGTTGGAAATACGGCTGAGAAGCGCAGAAATCTATACAGCTGGCTGCAATAATAAATTAGCTCACAAAAACTCGCGTAAGAAGACTTCCCTGCAAATGAATGGTATTGTCCGTTCGGTTGAGCAATCTGCTCGTGGAGATGAAATAATTGCTTTTATCATGTTGTTAGTTAATAGATTCTCCAGACCTTTGCAATAAGTTATTCCTATTTTTGAAAAATTCAGACTCTTAGCGTACTTATTCAAGTTGAACATTTCTTTGAAAAGGTAGTTGCTCGCCACAATAAAGAAAATAAAGTGACAAACTGTCTAAAAACAAAAAAAAAGTCAATGGGCGCGTTCGCTTTGAGTGGAATGGTAGCGCCCTCTATCTCTTAAGTTTACAACTAGAATTGATATGGATAAAAAATTAAAGAGAATCTAGTGTAGTGGGAAAGGTGGGGAAAAAAATTGAGCTGTCAAATTATTGATATTTAGGTTTAATAAAATAGAAGAAAGGTCCATTGCAAAGGCCTGCTCTTCAAATGCCCTCATAGCCATATTATGACAAGAAACAGTTGAAATGGTCGGGCCGAATATTTGTGTGTAGTCCAACACATTCATTTTTGTGTGCAGTGCATGTTATTTTCGGAAGAATTGGGTTAATTTATTATCATTTTGTTGATTGCAAAAACTTACAGCACACAACAATTATTAAGTGTATTGTTATCAACCTTTCCCAATGACTTTGAGAAAGTTTCTTCTACAATTCTCACGACCACGATAATAATTTCACTTTGAAATGTGTTTAAGGGAGGGTGAAAGAGAAAGAGAGTTATGGGGGGGGGGGGGGGTAAATCGAGAAAGAATTAGAGATGTAAATTTGTGAGGAGTGGAGGGTAAGACAGATGATTGGGTAAAGATGAAAATAAGTAAAATGACTGGGAAGGGAAAGAATAAGAGTGGATATGTAGAGAGGGAGAGAAGAGAGAAAGGGATAAAATGGTCACTGACCTTTCAAAAAATGAGTGCTGTAACCCGATGCGGGAGTGATATTGCCTGTGTACACAGTATAATGCCCACCCGCGGGCCGTGGCACACGACTCGACCACAAGCGGGTGCGGAAAGATGAACTATGGACGGCCATGTGTGCCATAATCATCAACATTAATTTTTTGTGTAGATTTGCCTGTGTTGATCCCTGACTCAGTATAAACTATTTCTCCCTCTCCCTTAGCCTCACTATAATTCCATCTGTTTCTCTCTCTTTCTCTCATAATTACCTCTAACTTCTGCCCCCCCCCCCATCTCTTTCCCTCTATATACCTTGTAACTCTGGAAAAATTCAGCGCAACTACTATTTTATTTGTTTTGCTTCCATTGCCCTAATTTATTGTCTTTCTTTTCCCCTGCCACCCCCCCCCCTCCCTCTGTCTCTCTTTCTCTCTACCCCTCTTATTCCTTGATTGAAGTAACTCTGTCAACAATTCAGCGCAGCTACCCCCTCCCCGATTTTTGTTCTTTGCCACTGCTTCCTTATGTCCTCCTCACAATCTTAATATAGTCGTGTATTAACTACAAAATATATAGGAATATAGTTTTGATATGTAATGCATGTATGCCAAATGGCACAAGTGTAAAAAGAAAGAAGTTGTGTAAAAATCAATTTATATTAAACAGACCTCCACGAATTCAATGTGTCAGTTAATACCTTTAATTTTCTCTTTTGATTCTTGTTTTGCATTCCGTATGTTTTCATTTTAAAACAATGAATAATTAAATAATAGTTTATTGCGTTTTCCTACTTATCGAATCTATAATCTATATAAACAACAATCTCTACAAGAGCAAAAACAAAATCGTACGAAGAAGATGATAGGAAATATAAATTATGGCCCCTCTGGCTTGCCATAGCTTGTTATTGACGTCCCCGTCAAGAAGTGCATCCGTCCATCGAGCCGTTCAGGTTCTGTGTTCGCTGATCTCTCGGCGCAGCGAAGGCCTAAGGGACCGCTCCAGTTTTCTGGACGATTGACAGCTTGGGAGGTCAACGGCCGTATTTCAAACGACAGTGAAAATATATACATCTAGAGCTGGGCCTCGTTTTCACAAAACAGTCATGATCATTCTATTGAAACACATGTTAAATTGATATCATTTTATGATATGCACTTCAATGTGATGTTGTCAAATTTGTTCTTTCGACATTTTCGTTAAATGCTACCCTGCAATGTCAGGCATTCAGCAAAGATTCTGTTTGAATTGACTAACTTATTAACTTATTAACTTACTAACTTATTAGTCGTAAATACACACACCAGGGTCCAAATTGATAATTCACACTGGTTTCGATGGGCCAAGGACATATAGTATAGCAAATGAAGTTGAGGGTCAAAATGGTCATTTGTGCCATACACCATAATGGGGCAATAATTGTAACTGAGATATTTCATGAATGTGTGGCATATATGCCTGTGTCGTCCTGCACGGGGAGAGGGTATTTGATGATGAATCAGGTCAAGGACAAACTAAAATATTCAGAATATATGTCAAGAAATAGACTATCATTGTCATTGTCATTGTCATTTTAGGGACTTACTCCTGTTAGTTTTGGACAGTTCTTTTAATTCCCATACCGTACATCGAATGTTTCTACATCTTCCTTAGATTACGTAACTCCATGTGTTAAAAACATGCCTCAACTGCTGCACGTCTGTTCTTCATTTTCAGTCCGTTGTCAGTTGTATGATGCATGAGCCAGTTAAACACAAAGTTAAATGCATTTTGAAAGAAAAATATCCATGCAAATTACTACCTGACCCCATGCCCCCCCCCCCCCATTTGAAATTTGCTATCTGTGTCCTCAAAATTCTATATCCGATTCTCCTGCATCCGCTGGGTAAAAATAAGAGTCTGTTCTTGTAGACTAATTTATGACCACCATGCTTGTGCCATACACCATAATCTGTCAGGGCAGTGATGGTCAATGCATGATATGATATTTGGTGATTGTTTTTATATGGGTTCAAGTTTGTTTGGAGTATCTGGGTGGCCATGTACTTCACCCAAACCTAAGGAATTTGATGACTATGGCATGTACCAGTAACAGACTTGACAGAGCATGGTCAAGTTGAATTCACATTGACATCATAATAACCATATCACGGCGGCAGATCCAGTTGTTGAAATGTGAAGGGGTGCAACTAAAAATATGAAAAAATGTCGGGCGCAGCTCACAACTTTGTTATGATTATAAAACTGACGCACAGTATACCAAAGCAATGCAAAATGAAAATAATTGTTATTGTATCGATACCAATAACGAATATTCTCCAGCAACATATGAGTGAAGATTAATTAATTCTCATGATTTTTCCCTGATTTGATTATTATTCTTCTCTTACCATCATAATTCCTATTTTGCAGCTTTGAACATGTTAATAAAAGTCAATTGACAAAACGGAAACACATTCTCTAAAAATTTTGCCAATGTGCTCACCGCAGCATAAAAATAATTAAATATCATCGTTTAGAGCAGGAGATTCTTATATTTTCATTTTTAAACTTATTCAAAAATTGGCACTGATTTGGGTTCGCGTGTGACAGCTAATATGACCACAACATGAAGAGATTCTGTACAGGGGACCTGGAAAGGGAAATATCCCATTGTATTTCAGATACTGCATTGCATTTCAGTCTAAAAAATTGCTAAATACATTATTTAAAAAAAAAAAAAAAAAACATTGTAAGCATGTAATTAATAAAAATTTGATTTTTTTTTTATTTTTATTTTGATTAAAATGACCCTTACAAGAATTTTATCATTAGATATTGTTTTCAAGCAATGACACATATTTTTCATTACAATAAACATCATGATAAATATCGCATTAATCGAGTTTAAAATTGGTGTTTTGAAACTACAACTTGCGTGTTATTCTATTTCGAAATAGCAAAATGTGTTTGTTTTTTATGCGAAAGATTTTTTTTTTTTCACATAGTCGCTACCACAGGAGATTCGACAAAAAAAATTGTTGTTTCTTGTACATTGCAAGTTTTAGGATAATTTCTGCTGGACGTTTCATGAGTTGATTCACAGTAGAGGCTCTACGTTCTGGCTGGTTAATCCAACAAATGACATTCGTGCGAGGTCACCTTGGTTTATCAGCTGACCATAGCGGAAATAGATGTCAACCTGTGTATTGAAGTTAGTGCACATGTGCGCTCTCTTTTAGTTTTAATTCTGGTGGCCTTTTCTATTTCGTTTTATTTTTTTTTTTCAGGAATAAGAGGAGATAATGATAACATTTTTTTTTAGAAATAATACTTGTTATAACATGGTCACAAACGGCGTGCATCGGTCGTACATAAAATTATGCGTTTGTTCTGCGTCACATTTCGCAGAAGATCCTTGCGTTGGCCGCAGAAAGGTGCGCGTTTTTTGTTTTTCTTTTCTTTTCAGGCACGTACGATCAAGTCGGCCCTACGGAGCCATTACATGTGGAAACGCAGTGATTCACATACGTTGACTGCGAGACACACACAACACACACATCGACACCCTCACACACCTCCAAATACCCAAATACCAAATACCCTCAAAACACACGTGCGCGCGCACACATACACCCTCACACCCTCACACACACACACACTCACAGACACACACACATATATATACACACCCTCAACACACATACGCACACGCGCAGGCGATCGCTTGTGATAATGATATAAATTATAATGTACTTTACCATTGCACTCTGCCCCAAAATCTCCCGCCCCCCCCCCAAATAAATAGAAAGAAAAAAACCACAAAATTGACCAGTCTAAAGACATTCAGTAGCGGGTCACCTGTTACTGCTGACATATACCCCTTCCTCCTGTGTCTCTGTTAATTTAGCGGGAAACCCATGAAGGCTCATTTGAGTTGAGTAGTCTGCCCACGGTCCCCGCCCAGTAATTTGCTCTCAAAGGCCGAGACACCCTTACTTCCCGCTCAATTAATTGTCAGGGATAAGAAGCGAGAACGAGGTTAAAAGGGTATACTTTAAAGTGACCTAAGTTATTACTTTTTTTCTTAATACGGGAAAAAGAACCTCAATTGTAGGCTTTGAATTAAGAAGTGATTAGTTCTGGTATCTGGACTTTTATTGCAGAAAATATAATCCTACCTCACACCGTAAATATTGCTACCGTATTAATTTTTGTTCTGAATATAAAACAAAATACAGTTGCCGGGTTTTATCCTCTTCGTAAGAAGTTGTTTTAGTTTAGTGTGATTAAAATAACAACAACAAAAAAAACTTATTTGGAATACCTGATTCATCAACTGCCACGTCTTACGAGGCCCCTTACAGACCTGGCACTTGGAAGGGGCATGCCCGGATCCAGGATTCGTAATTTGAAAAGATTTTGCAGGCCTAATTGCCCAATTGGGGACAATAGCGGCTCGTTCATGTTTGGGCATGGGCCGATACGTTTAATTGTGTGACGTTAGGCTGGATCCGCTATGTATACGGGGTGCTGAGCAATACTGTAAAGTGTGGGGACTGCATCCCATCACCCCCGCGGCAGCAGTACATGTTTAAAATAATGTTAACCTAAATAGGATATTGATTTATATAAACAAGCTTCGGCAAAGTACAAATACCCTCCGAACTTTGCTCTTTTTTTCTTTGTCTTGAATTATCCGTTTATGTTTCCAATGATTTGAATAATGATATTGAGGAAAGAGTGTTTAGAACTGTGGTGGCATCCGCTCTCCGTGTATTCAATCCGTCTCTTCCTAAACGAATTATTTTCAGGAAAATTATGTTCCTCTTGCTTGTCAACATGATCATTTTTTTTTTTCAAAGATAAAATATAAAAATGAATGGTTCAAAACCATGGACGATCAAATTTTACGTCCAAAGACCAAAACCCTCCCCCCCCCCCCCCCCGGAAGTACAAAATTTAGTTGAAAAAAATGCCTAAAATCTGGTATTTTGTTCCCTCCCCTCTCCCACGGATAATATGAGAAAACAAGATGGGTGTGAAATTCGCCACTAGGTACAAGTGACGGTATGGAGAATTCTCACCTTTGTTATTGACAAAACTTTATTTTAAGTTCTATTCATAGTTAAACGCAATTATGTTTGACAGTCTATGAAGCCCTATTGTTGAACGTTACCGCGTACGGTGGCTTGACCATGTCAATATATTAAGCAGTATCCTTAATGGTTATTTATATTGCAATTTCGGAGAAAAGATACCCCCCCCCCCTTAATTGGCCTTATACCTATGATCAAAACCTTCAAGTTGTATTGCATTCATCTGTGCGCGTAAGCAATTCTAATTGTAGATAATTAATTTGAATCCAATGATCGTTATTGAAGTTCTGTAATAAGAAATCGTTGCAGTGTGGGTTCTTTTAATCGGAATTACGCATTGGTTTGCGGCCGCGATTAAAGGTGAACTGACCGAAAACACTTTTTTGAGAAAGGAGAGAGAAAGAGATATAGAGAGAGCATGCGAGAAAGAGAAAGGGAGAGGAAGAGGTGGAAAGACGAGGGGAGACAGATACAGAATAAGGAAGAGAGTGGAAAGTGCAAAGTGCAAAAAAAAAGCACAAAAAAAAGTGCAGTCCTCCTACTACGCAACATTTCTTTTAAAAACAATAACGGAAATTCGTGATAAAAACACAATTTCCACTATAGAAGCATTGCCAAGTTTCAGCAGTTATATACTTTTATTTGTTTTATTTTCAGAACAATAATTATGACGATGACAAGTTATGTCACTGAAAGTAGTGCGCGTGTATGTTTGATGGTTTTATATCCACTTGGTCTAACTGACAGCAGTTGGTCTAATTTCCTCTTGGTCTGATACATAATAGGTCTAATTTTCATTTGGTCTAATGACCACTTTGTCTTATTGTCAATTCGTCTAATTACCTTTTGGTCTAATTGTTTTTCGTCTAAATCCCCAATATCCCCAATAAATAAATAAATAAATAAATAAATAATCGATCTAATATATGTTATTTGTAACTGAGTAGGGTTTGTTACAACAAGTGGGCATTAGACGAAATGGACATTAGACTTTGTAAGTTGTAAGTTGGCGAAGTGATAATTAGACCAGTAAGTAATTAGACGAACTGATTGTAGACGAAATATGGAATGAGACCAAACGGGCATTAGTCAATATGGGTTTAGAACAAGTGGCAATTTAGTGTTTTAACACCCGTCAAATTGAGAAGGGAGCTGAGGACAATAAATATTCCCCCCCCCCCTTTTTTTTTTACGTTCGGTCGAAACTGAAAACAGCTTCCCACGCCTTATTATTTCCGATGGTTTGTTAGTAGAAATTCTTGAGAAAGTTTCGGGATGCAAGGAGGGAAATATTACATAACAGCGGCGTCACCTTAACCAGGTCAGAAGGTTGGGACCAAAATATTTATCGGTTTTATATGAAATTTCCTTTTTTAATAAATGAAAAGTGTGATGAACTAAAAAGCTGTTGACCAAAGGTTAACATGTGGTTTAAAAGTCAGCCCTTGTTTTGGATAGTGGTATTTTAAAAATAACTTTAGATGTTTAAACTTCACAATTCTCATGGAAACATAATTACCAATTAGGCCTATTTCTGATAGACATTGAATGTTTCATCAGTAATTAAGCAACAAATGTAAACTCTATTTTAAGTTAATTGGTCTGTAAAAGTTACCATGATTATTGTCTCCATTTTCCCGAATAATTTTGAAAACAAGTTTAATCTGAATTATTGTAGTGGACATTCAAAATTAGGTCCATTATTCCTGTTATGATCATACGACATAAACAAGACAAAAAATGATCACAAAGATAATCAAACCTGACATTCATTTTAAAAGACCTGTCATGCCTATTAAAAATCAATGATATCAAAACAAAATTATCAATGTCTCAAAATATGATATTGCAATATCATCATTGCCTCATAATTCTATGGTGAGAATGTGTACTTTGTGTCAGTCAAAAGAAAGAAACTTTTATTCAATCTTGCTTTCGACTGACAAAACATAACATAACATAACATAACATAACATAACATAAACATTAAATTCAACAAAAATACAAATAATATAACATTACATATATTATAATTACAAAAGAAAGAATGCCATGGATATTTTGTAAGAAAATTCGAGCATTAATTGTCTATACTAATTCTGTAAATGCTTGGATCGAATGGGTACAGAGAAAATATTTATATATCACAATGTCTCACCCCTATAAGCTTCATTGACATTTTATAAAATAAACAAATCTATATTTAACTAGAAAATTTTAGAGTAAAGGACCTTCAAATCGACTTTCGTTACATTTACTTCGAAACAGGGTCATAATTCTGCGATTTGTGCCCTTTTCATGTTCAGTTTTGACTCCAATAATGCACATCGGCTGCTTCCACATCTTCGTTAGATTACGTAACGTAATGTATTATTGTTTATATGCACTGGTGATTTTATTCTGTGTGGGCTGTGACGAGTCTCTTGCCCTCTTTCTCTCTCTTCCTCTTAAAATTATACACACTCTCTCTCTCTCTCTCTCTCTCTCTCTCTCTGCCTCTCTATCTCTCTCTGCCTCTCTCTCTCTCTCTCTCTCTCTCTCTCTCTCTCTCTCTCTCTCTCTCTCTCTCTCCCTCCCTCTCTCTCTCTCTCTCTCTCTCTCTCTCCCTCTCTCTCTCTCTCATTCTTCCGATGGAAATGTTCATCTCCTCGAACTATTTCGAGACACAAGTTTGATAGCTACTGGCCTTGTGTACATGTATTCCTAATAACAAACAACTCCATGTCGACCAATGGATATATTGGGTTAAAATGAACACACAGCTCCGACAAATGTTACTCCACGGAAAAAAAATTTGTTCACGTGTCGAATTCCAAACCTAAACCATGGGTTTAATAGTATTAAACCCAAATACCAAACCAATCCAAAACATAATCACAACACCAACCCTATTTATATCATATCTTAAACTCTACGAATGATTTAATCGTATTCCGGTGTCATTTTCTTTGAGATTTCTTTATACTCTACCTTTCTCTAAACATTTTTCTAAACATGTTGTATGATGCCATATGCCAATAATGTATGCCCCTTTGAAGTCCAAGAGTATTCCACAGGAATCCACCTGTGTAACAGGACAATACACAAATATGAGACGGAAGCAAAGGAAACTCCTCGGCTAAATTATTTTATTCAACAATAATTAGTATTCTCGGATTAATGACGCCTGGGGCTACGTCATTGTCGCCTTGATGACGCCACTGTCACTTGATCACGTGACGAATAGGTCACCAATAATCGAATTCCTGTACATATACACGATATTTCTTTTTCATTCATGAATTAAGGTGTGTAGAATGAAAGCAGGGCGTTTAAAATGGCGTCACTAATAATTGCATCATGCGTATTGACCTGGCTCTATTTTCATGACTTTGTGCTTTATTCCTATTAATAGCGTTAATAAGTCCAACTTGCGTATCGGCTTTGGCTTTATATATCCGTCTTTTTTGCTTTGGCACAATATACAGGCCATTTAAACACGTTTCATCATGTTCATCATACCTGTAATTGATTTAAATGTGTGGATACGTAAATTTTGCAGTATACCATAGTATTAAAAATAATTTAAATAGGCCGGCTTGTCCTTTTAGACAGACTATACGGATATTAAGAGGAACTAATATTGATCGACAAGCATGACAAGAAGACTTTATATTTATGATCATAAAATATTCAATTTAATTAAAAATTGATTTATCATGTTTCCAAATGAAGTGCAATGGCTTAACAATAACGTTAAATGTCACATGTAGAAAATAATATAAAAATTACAAAGACTTGGAAGAAAAGTAGAAAACATAAATTATTATTATATATTTAAGACCTGATGATTGTGGGGTTTTTAAAGTGAAAAGGCCATTTATCGAAATAAAACGTTTCAATATTGGAAAAAAAAATCTCATTTTTATACCATGATACCATGTATACATTAGGCCTGTGTTTCACGGTTTACAATCCGATTGACATAATCAACAGCAACAAAATTTAGTCCTTTTGTTATGTATGATTTTTTTTTCAACCAAGAACCTGTTCGCCGTGAAATGATTTTGTCCCCCCCCCCTTCTCCCCAAATATGTCTTACTGTGTCTTTCTTTCTACATCTCTTCTTTCTCTCTCTCTCTCTCTCATTTTCATTTTTTATTTTTTATTTTTTCCTCTCTCTTTATCTTTCATTGTATTCATTAAAGACGTGATGGCTTCGAAATAGTGTATCGGCGCACTGCATCACGTGACCTACCTACGTCACAGGTTGACCCCTGATTTCTCGATAATGCTATTGTGAGTAAGGTGTTACTCCAAGCTTCTAATTCAATACGGTTAAAGTACAAATACCTTCTATATGCCGCCATCGTTACTGCCTGACCCCCTTATGTACTTTATCGACTCTCCCGTATGGAGTAATAGCTTTAATTTTTACACGTTTACTCGAGCACCCTGCTAAGAAACCACTGTGACAGTGTAAAAGAAAAGATTGTTTGCTATCAAGCGATTTGAGTCTCTGTCTCGGGTATGTATTATCTCTCGCATTAAAAACGATCTGATGAAACTGTAATTGGATGACTAACAGAATGCATTAACTGTAGACAGAGAGAGATGATGTATAAAGCACGGCAATGAAGTATTAGAAGAATGGGTAGACATGCTGGCAAGGCTATGGGATAAATTGTGAAGATGTGAGGGAAAAATATTCCCGGCACGGCAGGTTTTTCTTCGAGTCTCTACTCCGCCGTAAGCAGCGGGGGCTTGCTGGGCGAGAGTCTGAGTCAACCCGTAGGAATCAAAGAGCGCGTTACGCGCCTGGTTTCACAGATACGCTCTCTAGCGTACACTGGCGCCAGAACTTCCCCACCAATCTTCCGTCGATAGACCGCTCTTGCTATCCACCCACTCTCACTCATTATCAGCTATTTTATGATCCAGATGGATTGCCCTGATTTTTGTTTTGGTCTAATGATGAATAACTGATAGAGGCGCCAGTGATATACTCAATATCTCTACCAGCTTCACAAAATACCACGAAACAATATGCTAAATATTGATTTTTCCATGCTAAGAATGGCACATTAATTTTCATCTTGATTAATGCTTTGATAATCAAATACAGTACTGGTTCATCCTTTTAAAACACACATCGAATGAGCTTTTTATTACTATCAAGATCGACACCATGTTCAAGAGGAAACGGGAAAAATGGTTTGAATTTTATTTTGATTTGGTGTATAAAATGAAGGAGAGCTATTCAATCAATGATTATCAATATTTTAAAAGGTACAAGAAAAGGTATAATGAAATAATAAATGTCAAAAAATTATAAAGTTCCATCTGAGTTTTCCACCATTTTTTTTTTTTTTTTAATTATTTTTCTTTATTATTTTAATTTGATTTGATTTGGTGCCATGCACGATCAACATGCATGACATGCATTCAGTGAATTATTTTTAAATATACAGGAAGATGTATAATGTAATAAAATAATACAAAGGATGATACCTCTCTTTTATAGAAATTTGTTCCATTTAAAGCCAGATGACTTGACATGCAAGTACTCAAAAGGATTGGCCAACACCTGCTTCACGTATAATATAAAAAAAATATATTAATTTAGCTTTTTATTTTCATTATTGTTTTGATGATGATCTGACAGGATCTTACATCAATCAACTTTAATATGATTTGATTTGATTTGATTTGATTGATTTGACTTTGACTTTGACTCGATTTGAATTTTAGTTCATTTCAACAATATAAATCAAGAAATACACGCATTGTAATACAGAGTAAGCATGGATAATTTATACAACAACTATTAGACCATGAAAATCATTTAAAAAATAAATGTTCATTAAAAATTGAATCTGTTGATTTCTGACGAAAAGAATACCATTTCTATTATATTCTAATCATTGAATAACATTAACATTAAGTGAAAGTCATTAAATTCGATTATAAAAATTATTAAATTTATATAACATAGTTATATTTAAAAAAAATATTCATATGAAATTATTATTATGATTTGATTCATACACAAACATATAGTGAAAAGGGGCAAATAACGGAAAGAATGACTAAAGAACAGACTAATAATTCAGAAATGAGACATTTAGGAGGAAACAGTGAAAGAAATAGCTGAGAATGTTTACATTATTAATAAAATATTTTTAACAAATAATTTTCTTTTGTAAAAAAAAGTTTTCATGGGCAAATTCAAAAGGAATGCACACGAATCTTTACATAATCAGAACGTCATTCTTTGAAAATCTGAACAATTTTACTTAAAAAGTTGTTTTCCAGTTCATGCGTATTGAAATGTGTTACAATAAATTTTTCATTATTATTGATATTGTTATTATCATCTAATCATTATCATTTTAAATTTCGTTGTTTTCAGTTTTTTAACGTCGCCATGACTCACTCATAATATGAATAAGTATGTTTCAATAACATTTAGTAAAACTTGGCTTTAGATGGTGCCAAAATGAAATATTCATGTGCGCTGTGTTTCAAGCAAAAATCTTATAGCTTTTTTTTTAGGATTTTAATTCATTCTTTACAATAAAAATTTTATTTAAAAAAATGGATTCTATTTCGTATTAGGGTCTCAATGTCTTGACAATTCTCTTTCTCGTTGACAAGTATAAGTCTACAGTTTATAATCATATTATGCACTAGTAGCTGTGCATACAGCTCCATTGAGAGCAAAGGTTATCCATACACATAATTACACGCTCACGTTAGTTTCAATGGACACACCACAACAATGGTCGACCGAATGGACTTTTGTGGCGTGCGAATTTCGCATCTGACACAGTAGCAATATGGAAAAAGCGGTGGAACCTTTTTTCTTCTTTTTTTTTTTTAACATTATGAGGTGGCCCAACGCACCATATAACCTCTCTCGACTCTTAGTCTCTTTCTCCATCCCTTTCATTTTCTCTTCCATTGCTCAGTTACTCATTTCAAATGTATTAAAACTACATTAGATAAATTGTAAAATGCCCTCCAATGTCAGAAAACTATACTAGAGAATGTTTGTTTCTTATGTTATAGATATCTACTTTAAAATTTATATCAAACACTTGGGTTGGTAATAACATTGCATTTTTAACCATCTAATCATTATGTATTGTGAATCATATTTTTGTAAACTTTATTATTTTCGCCTTTGATGCCGATAAGTCTTTATGGATAATAACCCCCCTCCGCTGAAATAAATAGATAAATAAATGAATAAATGAATGAATGAATAAATGAATAAATAAATAAATAAATAAATAAATAAATAAATAAATAAATAAATAAAAATAAATGAACAAATAAATAGATAAATAAATAAATAAATAAATAAATAAATAAATAAATAAATAAATAAATAAATAAATGAATAAATGAATAAATAAATGTATGAATGTCAATGAATGAATGAATAAATAAATAAAGAAATAAATAAATAATTTATCATTTAAAAAATAATTTTAATAAATAAATAAATAAATAAATAAATATATATATAAATAAAATGAAATAAAATAAAATAAAATGAAATAAAATCAAATCAAATGAAATAATGAACAAATAAATGAATGAAAAGATAAATAGAATTTAAAAAATAAATAAATATATAAATACATAAATAATACAAAAATCGTGAAACACGTTTTTGCTCCCCGCCCTCCAAAACAGGTGACCATTGGGATTTTTATGTAAACCTGAAGAAAAAATATTATAGTAAAAAAAAAGGAAAAAAAGATTGAACTCTAGCATGGTGCATTTAATCACTACTATTTGGAAATTGTAAAGTGCAGATTTTCACCTATTATTTTCTGTTCTCTCTTGCTGATATTTTAATGATCTGATTTGAACCATGAACATGATATAGATTTTAATCCTTTTTTTTTTTTTTTTTTTTATTTACTTATTTCATTTGGGAAAATCAACCCATCCGTAAAAAGGCAAGAGTAAAAGTACCTTGAGCTATATTATGCCCTAATAAACAAGCAAACGTGTGTACATTGTTTGACAATAAGGCACGTTTTAAACGAAAAGTACAGAGATCTAAGAATATCACAAACAAACCTATGTCAGAAGTGTCATATCTCGCAGGGCTATAGTTAGTAGAGCGAACTGCTGTAAAGTACCCGAGAACTTTAGGAAGATAGAAAATCAAATATGAACCCAGCATGTGTTATATTTGTCGGTATGGTTTTACTTTCGTACTTAAAGAATAAATTTTATTTTTGAATGCAATTATGTGATTTACAAGAAAACTAAATACAAACTTATAATAATGTATCATCTACAGTTAGATTGTACATAATATAGTCCTATAGAAGGACCAAACTACCTGCTCATAATGGTGCGGGGTTTTATTTTTTAAAAGTTTTTATTACTTTTCAAATATCCAAAAACTTGTTTAAAATTCTGTTGGTTTGGGGTTTGCAATTATAAAAATGTCGAAGCTAATCTGTGGTATTTAAGTTTCAATGGTTTTACTTTCGTACTTAAAGAATAAATTTTATTTTTGAATGCAATTATGTGATTTACAAGAAAACTAAATACAAATTTATAATGATGTATCATCTACAGTTAGATTGTACATAATATAGTCCTATAGAAGGACCAAACTACCTGCTCATAATGGTGCGGGGTTTTATTTTTTAAAAGTTTTTATTACTTTTCAAATATCCAAAAACTTGTTTAAAATTCTGTTGGTTTGGGGTTTGCAATTATAAAAATGTCGAAGCTAATCTGTGGTATTTAAGTTTCAATGTTGGCCTATTCTGAAAGTGGTAAATGCAACTTTGATTTGTCAGAAAGGACTCATTTTTCATTTCGAATTTCAAATATTTTATTGCAACATTTATTTAATGCTCAGCAAAGTGTAATTGCTTTAATACACCCCTGTTCTCCGTTCTTTTATCCCCTTCCCCTCGGTTTTTTCTTTTTTTCTTTTTTTCTTTTTTTTTTTTTTTTTTTTTTTTTTTTTTTTTTTTTTTTTTTTTTTTTTTTTCTTTTTTTTTTTGTATGACCCTTCAACGTGGAGCTTTATTATCTGAGCAATGAAATTGAACATATGATGATATATACAAACTGAACATGTCAACATAAATATTCGTTTTCAAGCGAGAATATACACGATAAAATCACAAATACATGTGTATCACCAGTATTGAGTTCTCGAAATCATTCATGATAATGCTAAACAGTTGAAATTGCTTTACGATGTATCCATTAATACTAAGACTTACATTTAATTACTTAAAGAGAATCTAGTGTAGTGAGAGAGGTGAAGAAACGTGAAAGACACTGCCTAAAAGTGATTTGGATAGGTTGATAACAGTTCAGCTAAGAATTATTTTGTGCTGTGGGGTTTTGGAATCGCCAAAATGATAAGAAATTAACCCAATTCAGCTTTGAGTCACATGCACTTACACAGAAATGCATGTGTGGGGCAACGCAAAATGTTCGGGACCCAAATATGCAGCTGTTTTGGTATATTTTGGGTCATATTATGACTAGTATTAGGGCAATTAAAAGGCAATCCTTTCTTGTGGAGCTTTTTACTATGATATTCTTACCAAATAGCATGAAAATAACAGGAAATCTCACAAATTTCTTCATCTTTCCCAGACCTTCCCACTACACTAGATTCCCTTTAAACATGCTAAAGGACTTTGTGATTTACCCTCTCGTCGCTGACCCTATGGTTGACTGAGAAAATCTTGGTTTAAAGATTTGGATTAAGAAAACTATTATGCGTCTCGACTTTAACATGTATAGGTTATTATATATAAGCGAAGTTGTGATCATGTAGACACTTCTAAATAAGGAATGGAAATATATAGCCAGGAACTTTTCAAAGAAAGCGTTGAAGCAACGGGAAAAGGGTGTTTTCCACCGCTGTGAGTCGAATCCGACCCCTGGTTTGTACTTTTTAGAAACTTCAGAGTAAGAGTGAGAAACAGAGATAGAGAAATATACAAGCATAAAGAAAGGCAGAGAGAAACACAGATTATGGCACAGACAGACTGGGAAACAGTCCGAGAGAGAGAGAGAGAGAGAGGGAGGGGGAGTGGGATGGAGTTAGAGGCAGAGAGTGAGACGGAGAAATTTACAGACATACAAAAAAAAATAAAGGAAGAGAGAGAGATGTACTGGTAATATATGGACAGATTAAGCATGCTAAATGGCAGAAACAGAGGGAAAGAAAGTAAGAAGGAAGAATGCTGATGGGAATAAAAATGAAAAGGTTAATTGTAAAAGGGATGAAAGGGTATAAAGTGAGAACAGAGAGGGAGTGTGTGAGAGAGAGAGAGAGCGAGAGACAAAGAGAGAAAGAGAGAGAGAGAGAGAGAGAGAAAGGGAGAGAGCGAGTTCCTGAACCCGTTCAGTGTACAGATTCGTTTCATCTTCAAAGTGAAGGTCAACGTGAGATGAAGACATCAAAGTCAATGCGTGGGTCGAGATAAATTGAAGACGCGTCAAATCACTATAATTCAATTGCTTGCCTTGCCCTTTTTTCTTTACTAAAATACTTCCCTTCTGCATTGTCGGGTTAAATGGAGAGAAGGAAAGGATGGTTTGCCAACATTTAAAAGTTCACGACAAACTCTAAACTGGTTTAGTGGGAAAATGGATAAATTTAGACGCGACAGAAAAGTACGCTGACACTCCGACTCGGGAAAGAAAACACTTGTTTTTGCGTGGTGTGTTCAATTTCGTAGATACAGGGTAATTCAATGAAAAATTAACTAATCATAAATAAATAGATAAATAAATAAATAAATGAATAAGTGACAAAATGGTATATAGATTTGCATTAGCGGGAGAGAGATTGAAATTAATACTGAACCGTAATAACTGGAATGGCATACAAAAATGAAAACACTGTATTTTTATACTTCCACCCCAATAAAATCTACATAAATATGAATTAGGTTTGAAATGAAAGAAGACTTTACAAACTATATTTATGGATAAAGCAGTTGAATTCATGGGGGGTACCTAAACTATTAGTATTAATAGCTTTCAAGTGATACTTGGATTATATGTTTGCGCACATTGGACATGTTGGAACGTATTAGTAATAGTTTATTTATATTTATTGTTAACTTAAGTTGGGAAAGCCTACCTTTTTTTATTGGAGCACATTGTACAGGAAGAAACGAGGGGAAGTTTGTGCCAGTAGAGCATCAGTTTTTCTTACCGGAATATCAGATCAAATTTTGAAACGTGAAGCATGATCCATAAGACCAGGGTATACTTTTCTCTTCTTATAACATGTAAATCAACAAGACACCAATAAACACTGGCCCCTGGACCATGTTGATCCGACAACAACATGGTACAAAAACAGCTCAAATGTCAACAAATTATGGCTACTTCCATAATTATTTATGTTTTTTTTTTAAAGTATTTTTTAACAAATGATGTTACATATTTCTTGAAACCACTAAGCATTCTTAATTACCGTATCTTTTTTTATCAAGACAATAACAAAAGAGATCTCAAAATGACGTAAAATTGTTTTCATCTCGACCACTCTGAAAAAATTTAAAGGAAGGAATGTCAAAAGAATTACTCATTTTTGTAGAGTCTAAATAAAAAAAATAATGGCTTTGACAAAATTGTGTTTATCAAATTTGGCCCCAAAATGACACTTCAGTGTTTTTTGGTTTGTTTGTTTTTTGTTTTTGATTTTTGTGTGTGTGTGTGTGTTTTTTTTTTTTTATTTGGTGTATTATTATTGTTTGTTTGTTTGTTTGTTTGTTTTGGGGGGTGCTTTGTCAATTTTATAAACAAAATCATGATTAATTTTGTAGTTTAGTTTCATTGATAAAATTTTATTTAGGTATGTTCAATGATTCCAATCAGTCATAACCTATCAAAATTATTGCAAAATTATTTCACGTTTAAATCAATAATCAAATACCTGCAATCGAAGAGCAAGAAAGGAATGTGGCGGCGTTGTTATATTTGTTGTTTTAAAACATAACTTCATATTTCGTTTGTTTCAAAAAGGGACAAAAAGGAAAGCAGAACATTATCTCAATACACTATGGACTAAAACTACTGTCTCAGTTTCACTCATTTTACTCTGTCTCTGTACTAGGCATGATAGGGTTCTATCCTTTCAAGTACATTTTTATTATGCTGACTAAAATAAGTCTGTTTCTGTATTTATTTCATCCACCCCTCCCCTGCTTACCAACCCATTCAATTATTTTTATTTCACGTCTGTTCCATTAAAGCAATGTGGAGTCATCCATTAATGGTTAGAATATGAGATTGCACTTCTCTTTACTGATTTTTTTTTTAATTGAATAGACAGAAATGAAAGAAGAGCAAATAAAATAATGAAAAATTAACCAAACCCCCTGTTCTGTTGACATCGGCGTGAATGCAATATTTCAAGTTCACCTAGGCAGTGTCAACGAGGCGGTGTGTATTTTGTTGGGGTCTACACGGTGATGTTCGACGCCGCTGAGTCAGGCAGGGGCGTCGCAGGGAGTGTGGGTTGTGTCGCCATCATGGGGCGCAAAGACAATGCCCCTCATGGGGGTGACTTCTCTCTAACAGACCCCTCTATTATTACCCCTATTTCTCCTAGACTTAAGACAGAGGCTCTTAACTATTTACATTACCATTCGTTCTTTCCCTTTCTCGCTTCGTCCCACCAACATACAGCTGCATGTTGCAGCTCTTTTTCATATAGTCTTTGTCTGAAGAAACACAGAACAAACAAAACAGGAATCGTCATAAAAATCTGTTTCATACTTTTTTTCTCTCTTTTCTTTCACTACCTCACACCATGACCTCAATATGTGTTTGTTGCTACACAGTATGCCCCCTCCCTGTCCCATGTATACAGCCAATATGTGTTTAAATCATTCTGACGTTCATGTTTCTTACGCTTTTTAAAAGGCTTTCAATTATTCTGCGTTCGTAAATGACCAATTTCAGATGGTGCGTTATTAAAAAATGTTTCAGAGAAGCATTAGAAATATCTTCCAAGATGAGATTTAATACTGAGGAAACTACAAGGGCATCAACATTTTGACTCTCTCTCTCTCTCTCATGCATTTATGACAACACTGTTCCTTTACTTATCTGATTCATTTTTGTCAAGATGCTTGACTGTTGTTTCGAGATGGTTACATTTAGGAGTTCAAGGGGCTTGCTACATTCGAGGTGAGTTTTGCAGTAATATTTTAAAAGGCAACATTTCATACCACCGAAAAATATTTTTTCAGGATGAAGGGACTGGGAAGACTTAATTAAATGTAGGTAATATATTATTTACATTATTTACCGCTACACTTCAAATAAAATAAGATGCTTTTAAACGCACATGTCTACAGAGTATGACCATTTTTTGTTTTTCTTCTTCTCCTTCTTCTTCTCCTTTTCTATTAAGATTTGGTATTATCTTGTTTGTATTATATATCATACGAATGGAGAGTTATGGAATCTGGAAGTAAGCATACAATTATGTATCATTTCTATTTTTTTATGAATACATGTTCTTTCATCCTTGTTATGATAATTATTCAGTAAAGATTGTATTCATTTCGTTATATAATGCTTTTCCCGTTACTAGAAACTTTTCAAAGCGCTTCACAGCATTTTTTTTTTCAAAGTATATTTCCAAATGACAGGGAAAAAAATGAAAGAGATCTCAAACATTTTATAGAAATAAGGAAAATTATAGGTGATACGTCTTCCGAAACCCTCAGATGGAACTCAATGATATAATTTAATACTTGATGTATTTCGTTCTGTGTCATTATATGAAAGCATGGCGTCTACAAATCTGGGTTCAGACGATGGAATTTTTAGATATCAGTTCTTATGCTCCTCAATAATGATCACTCACTGAAAATAGTTCTCATTTGTCATTGTGTGTTTAGAGGTATCTTAAAAATTACTACCTCCATTTAAAAAATGTTAAAAATGAAAAAATTGGGAGATTAAAAAGATGACGGGTGTTACAAACGCGAACGCGGACGGCATACGATAAAGGAAAATTACCCTTTTTACTACATGAAGATAAGTATTAATCATGTATTCTATAAACATCAGATAGTTCCAGGCTTTGGTTTACCCTATACATGTTATAAATTCATTGTACCATGACATTGTATAACAATTGCATCAATGGCTTTGTGGAATAGATATTGGCGTATTAAATCAATCATAAGCTAGATAAAAGTGCATGTTAGTTGACGTGCACTTTTAAATCAGCAACACTGTTTGTTATGCTATAGACAGAGGTATACAGACAGCGCCAACAAGGCAGACATAAGCTATAGCCTATTATCATGATTATCTGCATAATCATAGCATGTTTTAACAAGAAGTTGGCGAACAAGAATAAAAGAAAGTGGCTTGAACCTTTAATATGTTTATATTTTATAAATAGTAAGTATAAAAGAATAAACTGTCATAAAAATACCGGACATAAAGAAAGGGATGTGGCACAGAGAAAAACAAAAGAGAGAGAGAAAGAACAGAGAGGGGAAAGAGAGAGGTAGAGGGGCAGTGGAGGGGGGGGGGGGGGGGGGGGGGGGCAAGTAAAGCTAGGGTTATTATTGCAAGTGATGGATCTATAGCGAAGGATTAGAAAACAAAGTACACAAACAAAAGAAAGGGTTAAACAAGAAAAGAGTGTGACATCATCAACAATTACAAAACCAAGTGTGACAAAGAAAATTATAAATATTAAAAGTACAGTAGACGGCGGGACTCATATGAAAAAAAAATACGCAATTATGTATTGTCTCAGTGAAGAATAAATTGTTTACTTTGAACCAAATAGTGTCTGCCGGAGAAAAGGGAATCCTTGTGGAAAAGTGCGATGGATACTTGTCTTTTTTCACGCAATGAACTCTTAAATAGTACTTCTCCCATAAATCACCTCCCTATTATGCAAATGAGGTGGCTCATGACGTGTCACTTTACGAAGACTTGCTTTCCCGCGTAAAAGTAGAAGCAACCTTTCAAATGGCGCGCTTTATTAACAAAGTAAAAAAAAATTATTTAAAAATAAAATAAAAGAGCGGCAGAAAAGTATATCTATAACGAAAACATTTTAAGATAAAGACAACAACTCTGATTAAACGGCGTCTGCTGGTCTTCGCAGACAACTAGAAAAATAGACAACGAAAATTATGAAGGTTAAATCATATAAATCAATTTTCTGGGGTATATGTCATTGATTATATACTATTGCATTCTCTCCGTTACTCTCTGTAATAATAATTACATATCTTACTTTAGTGGGCCTATAACAAATTTATTTTTTTTCTTCTAAATCTGTGCATTTGACGAATTGGGTCATCGATAATTTTGGAATATTGGGAGGAATTGAGGCCGAAAACTTGATTACTTTATAGTGTCGACATTAAGGTGCTGAGGATGATTTTGTATCTTTTCTGATGCAAGTCTAATAGCTCGACTGGATGAATACTGTGTTCACATAATGTTAAAAATATTGTTAGCCTTGTTTTGTGTTTTCTGACTTGTTTTGCCTGAAAGTGTGGAAGAACATTGCAAATTTTGGGAAAGATTAAAAATTCCTTCCACACATTTGTCAGCACGTTTGAGGCCTGTAGAATAAAGAAGGCGTTGGTGTTTTCTCCATGACAGAAGACCGTTGATTTCGAAAACGTTTTTCGATCAGATGTTCAAGATATTATTTTCGCCTGGGAGAATGTTAATTTGATTTGAGTTGAATTTTAAGATCCAAATGAACAGAAGCTGCTGCACGTCTTGAAATATTTAACTCAAGAATACCAAATCATAACCACTGTTAACAGAACTCTCGCCGGTATACCAAAATATTCTACGGAGGTATGAGCAAAAATAGAAGAACGTCAGCGCCCGAGCGACGGGCATGTGAAACATGTGAAATGCCTGTAGAACCTGAGGCGAACGAGAACATGATAGCCAGCAGGCATGAACGAGACTCCAGGGATTCGTCAACCCTACCCAACCCGGTGATGATCGGCGAGGCACTCGTACAGGTGGAAGGAGTTCGGCATGTTCGTCGCGATTACGGTATGATGATGTGGACAATTCTCCATCTCGTTTCAAATTCTTTCAATTCGTCGTCATCGTCTTCGTTTTCATCATCAACATCTAACTCATGTTCTTCCAATCAGCTTTCATTTGAGCGCGAAGCAGAAAATATTAAGAAAAGACGACGCATATGACATGTATGTGTATGACTTTTTCAGATCAAGAGATCTTGTTCCATTTTTGTTTTTTCCATTAAATTACAGCATTATTTTCTCCAGACCTAAAAGGTATGCCGCAAAATTTACTTATAGAAGTGCTTCCAAAATGTATTCATAATTCTTCACAAGACCACATATCGTTAAAAAAAAAATAGTTTTTTTTTCTTTAGTAACAATTTTTTTTTAATGGGCTTCGATCAATACGTTTTGCAAAGATATTTACCTCCATAGAGTAACATTTATTTATTTGTGTTTGTATAACCATACACCTTTCTCGCAGAGGAATCATAACGCAATATTATTCAAAACAAATCTACATTATTATGATTATGACAATTCTTTGTAATTATTTTGACATAGGCTAATATATTCAAATATACATTTTGAGAGTAAAAGTAGGCCTTATGTTTTTCTTTTGTGTTTTTGTTTTTCACTTTTTTTCATTTTTTTTTTTATTTGTTTATTGGACAGACTATTAATTTATCTAATGCTTAATATTTACAATATCAATCTACGCAAACTAGATTTTGTTTCATATATCAATCGTACTGTTTTTTTAATGTCAAAATATCTTTCAATGCCATTTGCTATACAACACGTACAATGTAAACGGATTAGGAATATATATGAAATAAAGAAAAAGTATCTTATTTTAATACATGAAGACAAGTTTAATATCTCTATAAAAAGATTGATATAAAGGTGATAATGATAATGCTGATACTACTACTACTAATAATAATAAAAATGATAATAATAATAATAATAATAATAATACAATAATAATAATGAAAATAATGAAAATAATGAAAATGATAATGATAATAAAAGTAATAATAATAATAATAATCATAATAATAATAATGATGATAATACAATAATAATAATGAAAATAATGATAATAATAATAATGAAAATGATAATGATAATAAAATTAATAATAATGATAATAATGATAATAATAATAAGAACAATAATAATAAATGAGTTTTATAGTTGGCATAATAATTCTTTCGCTCTGCGCTTTACATTATGATATACGGTACATGAGAAAAAAGAAATACAAAAGTATCATAATTTAAAAAGTAATACTAATAGTTTTAGTACTAATAAAACTAAATCTGTCCAAAGAAGTCTTAAGATTGAACGTCATTAACGTATTATTTCTTAATATTGCAATATTGCAATGTTGAAGCAGATGTTTTTTAGTTATCACTTTTTTTGTTCTTTTTGGGTATTATGTTATTTTATTTGTCACTAATTGAGTGTCAGACTACGTTAGTAGTTCACATATATTTTGTAATACTTAAAACAGAGCAAAATTGATTATTTATGTTGAATCAATGTTTACAACAATCGCGAAGATATTCAAATCATAAAGACTAAATAAACGGAATGAAATAGATGTGTTATTATTACATTATATTAATTTATTATGAATACTGATGAGGTAGGCCTATTTAATGGAATAATGTTCAATAAAATATAAACGTTTCATCATTTGATCAATTATGATAATTTGATTAATTATCTATATTATATCAAAATAATTCATCTTTAATCATGATAATCTATTCTCATATTGTATTAATTTATCATTATTATTAGAGCTACATTACATTAAGATTTGTTTACATAATTATTGTAGGGTTGGACTAGGCCTATAGGAACCTACGTAAATTTCAGTATGTGTTCGTGTATGTGACTTAGAATTTACATCGGTTCCTATTTTTAAAAAATTATTTAAAAAAAAAAAGTGTGTAACGTACATTTTAAGTTCCTCTTGTCATCATGTCTAAATATAACTGAATAAATGAATAAAATTGATAAAAGTTGGAGATAGACTTTGTGCATCTAAAAAGAATGAATAACATTTTGAATGACACTAATTTCCAAATATATATGTTATATGCAGCAATCATTTTGATTCAATGTTTGCCGTTGAAGAAGAAAATTATGCATACTAAATTGTTCTTGTTCATCAACATCTTGGCGTATACAGTATAGGATGCATCCCCACCACAAATATATCTTAGAAATATAGCCTTAGAAATCATTCTAAGATAACAGAAATAATTTGGAGAAGCGCGCCATATAGCATAGAGAATCAATACACTGGCGCCAAAGGGCTGTGGGCTTGGTTATCATAAAGCGAGACACAGAAATAATATTATTTTACATGCAGGCAAACTCAGTATGCATTTTGCATCGATTTTTGCTCGGACTGGACATTTTTCTGTTATTTTATTGATGTTTGATTTACATTGTTTTGAAATAACCCCGTGTCTGAAGAAAAACGGGTTGGCTGACCAAAGAGTAATTGTATATTTTTATTGCTTTAGGCAAAATAGAATATTGTTTTGTCTTCATAATCAATATGATTATCTATTTCATGCATCTATAATATCATTATATTGCACTTGAGTCGATTAAGAAACTGCGGTGGAAAAGTGTATCTTGACGAGAAATATGAAGATCTTACAACAAAAGGTGCTAAATCTACTAGCGATGAAAATTGCACAAAAGTATCAACCTAAATTTTGAGAGCAATAATGACAATATGCAATATTTAATAAACACCTGTCCATATTCTGGTACACAAACACTTATAATTATCTCGAAAGCTACAGACAAAAGTGGATTTTGACATTTCTAATTTCTACAACAATTTTGTCATTATACAAAATCTGAAATACTATTTTTTTCTTCAAAATTAACTAAATATTTTTTAACCCCTAGACGGGGGTAAAATTAACACCGATGTGCTGATTTAACACCAGTTGTTGTGGTTTTCTATTAAAGCTGGGCCGTTGTTAGATGTAACGCCGGTGTTGTTAAATTTAACGCCATTGTTTTTACATCGTGTGTTTGGTTACATTTCTTTTTGAAGACAGATTTGAGATTAATAATTTGTTTCTTTGTTATCCCATTCCTAAAAATCGATAAGTTGTTATAAGTTTGAAATTATTATAGATCCCTTACAATTCCAATATAGAGCCTTTTATACACGACATGCCTATAATTTACATTAATCATGTGAATATGCAAAAATCTAAAAGCAGCCAAACTGATTTTATATTGATTACTTTATGTCTAAGATAACGCTTTTATAATTTAAAGTACATATAAAACCATTACGAATAAAACTGCAAAACGAAAAATATATATATATTTGTGAACATTTTAAATAAGGGAATGAACTGAACTGAAATTAAATTGAAACTATACTCTTTAAAATTTAATTAAAAAAAAAAATGAAGAGAAAAGTACTCCCAAAGGAATGCAAATCCTCTCTAACAAGGCGTACAATGGAGGGGGTTGGAAGAGTCACTGTCCCGCCCGCGAAAAATGTAAACGTCACTGTCAATCTTGACTTTAACATTCATTTTTTGTTTTCTTCTTCTTATCAGGATCATGAATTTTAAATTACAATGTCTCCGACGCCGTTTTTTTTTTTTTAAATAAGTATTATTCAATTAAGATCGCACGAGCCTTTTCTGCAAGAATTAAGGACAATAGGCCAGTCAACATGATCCACCCTGACTACACTGTATTTTTTTCTGTGACATGTATACCGGCATATAAAAAATATAACATGAGCTTGTAATAACATAGATTATGCTGTGTATGTCACGATGTATACGCACCAAATATTCTCACGGGAAAATCAGAACTGGCTATATATTTTTGAACATTTCTGAGGGCATGTGAAAATTCATTACAAAGAGAGATGACTGTCTTGTTTTAACAACAAAACTGTTCTCCTTTTTCATTTTTTTTTTCAGCATTCTGCACTTTATCAAGGTTAGCAATTATTGTCTCTGATTTGTTTTATTTTTATTTTTATTCTCGAAACGTATAGAGAGAAAAAGGGGTGCAACAAAATTCATCAATCACCCTTCTACGTGATATGAACAGGGGCGCCATCAAACGATAACAATATGTTTGAATAAGGGGCGTCATATTACATTTGCCGCCCTTTTTTAACCAAAAATTGCATTATAGTAATAATATAATAGTGATAATAATTATGATGAAATAAATAAATTAAAGATTAAATGACTTATTTCTGGGTATATTCGAGCCATACATCATTTAGGATCAATTATTGGCATGCAAGATGTGTGGCAATAATGATCCAAAATTGTGTATGGCCTAAACTGACGTTTATTTTTTTTTTTTTTTTAGATATTACCATTGTCGTGCCACAAGTAACAAGAAAATGATAAAATATTAACTAATTTGTAAAATTCCCTTTTCTTTTAAACTCCAACCTCCTTTGTCGCTGTACATTGTTTTACATGAGAGCTTTACCCGTTGCCCCCCCCCCCGAAAAAAAAACCACAATTATTATTATTATGTACAAGCGCGGAAACGGACTCACTGAATCGATAATAAATTTCCATGAGGATACCCGTAAAACATGGCAAAACACGCGATTATGAAGAAATTTCCTTTCTGAAAATGATTTTAAATTTAGCAATGACCACTTGTGCAGGAAGGGAAGGCCTGTCAAAATTCGATAAACTCGCGGCCCAAACAAGTACACTCACTCCTATCTACCCGTATATCTGTACTATATATAAATATATATAAAGAAAAATAGATCAATATAATCCAATATACGGATACCAAGAATATCATTCACGCACGTCACACGTGCCTATAGCTGGGTGATAAATTTAGAATTGGCATTTATTATTTTTCTGTAAAGGTATATAATGAACAGGATGAGTATAAAGAGGAACAGTGTTTAGTGGAACAGCAGGTATGTTATGGGTTCAAACCAAACCGCACAGGTATCAATGGACTTATAGACGTTGCAGGCACGAGGTACATAACGGAATTCTGTTTAGGATTTGGGAAAAAGATTGGGTATAGCACGACGTAGCAAATATTCACGATAGTATTGATAGGAGGCTGGTGGCACACCGATGATTTTTATTACATCTTATTTTAATGCTATGTTACATTTTAAAGTTTATTATTAGAAAAACCTATAACTTGCATCTTCCAACACCGCACCTAGTTGGCTTCTGAGCCGTGTGCAGATGATTTATGTAAGGATTATGAATCTATAAAAGACAATAGATTATCTTTTGGTAATCAATTAAATACTTTCTCCAGCTCTCCTCTCCGAAAAAATTGCATCAACGCACGCCCCCCCCCCCTCTTAACATCACACATCCATTCCTGGTGATCCGTCAGCTACGGTATATTCCTTTTTTTTTTGTTATTTATTTTTTTTTGAGAGGGTGTGTGGTTGTTTTCATTAACGATGCAAGGTATCACTCATTACTGAGAGAACCTATAATAAGATTCAATAATTGCAGTCAGTCTAATTTATTAATTTTGTTGTTATTTAGAGAAGAGACACTGTACTTTTAATTAATAAGAAAAGTTCGGTTACAGGGTGAAAGATTTATCTTATGCTTGTTATAGGAGAAATGTGTGGTTGTTTAGCTACGATGAGCAACAGAATTCACTACCATAATAGTATCTAACATGACAAAAGTGAAGATCAGTCGAATTTTTTTTTCGATTAGGAGAAGAGCAGATATTGGGTTGAAAGCAGAGGGTGAGTATGAATAGCTAAGCATGACGATGAGTTAATCATGAGAGAAGCTGGATGGTAGGGTCTAGAAAATCTAACTGGTTGCGGCGAGTTACGAATGACGGTTCCTCGACGGATTGATTGAAAAATCATTGTCTGACGGCCACCTGCATAGGTAGGAGGAGTAAGATCAATTAAAAAACTAAACGTTCCCCCCAAAAATAAATAAATAAATAGTAATAGTTATATAAATGAATATATAAATAATAATTATAAATAAAGAATAATAAATAATAATAATAAATATTATATAATAAATTAAATATTAATAAGTAAATAAATAAATAATAAATATATTAATAAATATAATAAAATAATAATAAATAATAAATAAATAAATAAATTAAAATAAAATATAAAATAAATAAATAAAATGAATTATATAATAATATAATATAATAATAATAATAAATATAATAAATAAAAATGAATAATATATATAATAATAATAATTAATAATATATAATAAATAAATAATAATTAATTACTAAGATGAAATAAATAAAAATAAGTAAATAAATAAGATAAGTAAATATAAATATAGAATAAAAAATAAATAGAACATGAATTGAATATAAAAGAAATAAAGAATAAAATTGATAAATTAAATTAAAATTAAATCAAATTAAATTACATTAAATGCTTTTTTAATAATAAAATTAAAAACAAAACAAAACAAAATTAAAAACAAAATACACAAAAATAACAAAAACAAAAAATAGAAAGCCAGGGATTAAAACAAACAGAAACACCAAGAATACGTCCATAGAAATATGAATAGCACCAAAATATAGAAAAGGACTATGGACAGTAGGGAGATAGAAAAGGAGAGATGGAAGAGTGTGAACATGGGGAGGAGGTGTCATTCTGAACAACAAGATGATCGTTTATTGTCACACCCAACTGGTTCCGTGATGTCTGTCGGGTTTGAACTCTTCTTCCAGCCAGTAGCTTGGGCGTTAGCTCCACTGTCTCTCCCCAGGTTCAGGGTCGGGCCACACGGCACCTTAACGCATCCAACCTTTTTGTTTTCCAAAAACAATCAATGATTGTACTTTTTTATCGATGGCATGAACTTTACATGCACACGAGTAAAATTGGGCTAAATTAATATTCCTATTATCTTCGTTATTACAAAGACAGTGGTTAATTGTACTTTTATTTTGAATGCTACATGGGAGAATTTGAAGAATAACGTAATAGGAGTTCAGAAGTTCAAATTATTATTTCCACAAAAGTGCGACGCCAATTTTCCATGATGTGCGGCTGTATTGCGAATAAGGGCGTGGTCGATACAATATTGTGGAAGATGCAAAGATTATTAGTGTAGCGTGTATTTTCATTAACAATGGGATACCATCTTTTTGTTAGTTTCTCCTCCTGCTCCTTCTTCTATTTTTTCCAACTTCTACATCTTCTTCTAATTGTTCTTGTTGCTCCTTCACCATCTCCTCTTTCTATTTCTATCTCTTCTTTCCACTCTTCTGTCGTGTACCACCATCCCTCCTCCTGTATTATCTAGTCTCTCTCATATTTGACGATTATAGTCTTTCACCAAAAAAGGGGGTCATTCCTCATTTAACTCCTTATGAGATTGGATTTTCACTGTTATTGTGAGTGATGTTACACTATTTTATATTGATACCCGTGTCAGGCTAAGGCGTTCACTCTGACAATGTAATTACGCAGTGGTCACAACCAGAAGGTGCATTTTTTTTATTTTTTTTTATTTTTGGGGGGTGGGGTCTTTTTACGCAAGCATGAGCCAGTTGAAGCGTTAAAAAAAAAAGTAATAGAATATCATATATGATAAACAGGGTAAAAGGGTTTAGAAAAAAAAAGTATGGGGAGAGGTATTCAAATAATTGAATATTAAAATATATATGTTAGCTAGTTGTTGTAAAGCTTTGTTTACTCGAATTAGAATGTCAACACATAATATTTATGAGGTACGTAGGTCTGAGTAAAGTTTTTATTGGATTTTTTTTTTTTTCATTTTTTCTCCAATGAGAAAAAAAAATGTGTTCACTTTAATGCCTGTTTTGTTTTAATTCGTGACATCTTACCATATATCATTGATAGCCTCGAGGAAAAAATGTTGAGTTGGTATAATTCCTGTGGCAAATTCCAGGATTACAACACCAAGATGTTATTCACCTTTCTACATCTCTGCTGGCGTACAGTGGCCTATATTCCGGGTAAGCCTGTCGGCATGGGGTTAGTCCCATATGCAAGGTTTTATGTTATGCTTTATCCGTTTAACTCCTCGACCTTAACACGGGGGCGAGCTGCGCGTGCTCGTCAAGGCGAACATGAAATCCGAGTCGTCCTCAAAATCACCTTCAAACCAAAACTTTGGCAAGATTCCATCTGGTTGGAATCTATCATAAATTCCTAAGAAATTTTAAAGAAAATGCTAGGAGCATGGATTGGGCATTTCTTTTTCTTTCAAAGTGCCATAATTACGTATAATATGTTGTAACGCTGCGAGGTTATAGGCCTATATGACACAAGATGACACAAGAAAATGAAATGAAAATGTTCTAATTTTAACATATAACGCAGTGACAGAGCCAGGCGGCGCGCAGGGGAAGCGCCCCTAGAACTGCTTATTGACCAGCTGCATGTTAAATTCGGAAATTTCCTGCGCCCCATATCGAGCCTGCCCCCCCCCCTCCCCTATTTTTAAGGTGCCAGGCAAATATGGCAGAGGCAAAAATGGCAGAGGTAAAAATGGCAGAGGTAAAAATGGCAGAGGTAAAAATGGCAAAGGTAAAAATGGCAGAGGCAAAAATGGCAGAGGCAAAAATGGCAGAGGTAAAAATGGCAGAGGCAAAAATGGCAGAGGCAAAAATGGCAGAGGTAAAAATGACAGAGGCAAAAATGACAGAGGTAAAAATGGCAGAGATAAAAATGCCAGAAGTAAAATGGAATGTCTTACGCAATCCAATTGTCATAGCAAAACCCATGCTTATAATTACGGCAAATTCCCTCTAGGAAAGGGTGTAAAACATTCATAAAGAAAACTGAGAAGGGATTTTCAAATTTCAATGCTGGACTGCTAGCGCCTGGAGGGGTCCTTATCTTAAGAATTTACTGACTTCCATTTGTAGGTCTACTATCTGCTATGAGATATTGCTATACCAAAGTGAACGATTGTTTTATTTACATTTTGCAATTTTAACTGTACATGTTATAACAAATTATAAATAAATTACAACGTCAGTGTGGAAATGCCATCTTCAATAAGTGTGCACGTTTTTGTTTAACAGACAAACAACATGTCTTTTAAAAAAAAGTCATTCTTTATTATTTTTACCTCATGACAGAAAAATAAAATTAAATTACCAATACGATTTTGATGTAACACGTGCAGTAATGAATCCTGTATTTCAAAGATGGATTTTTTTTTTTTTTCATAAATTGTCGCGGAGACGTCTCGGAGACGTCTCTAATGCTATGTATTTATCCCTCGCGGAGAAGAAATTTCTATTCTGTCGCGGAGACGTCTCCGCGAAGTGAGATAGCACTCTAAGGGTGGTATCTCACTTCGCGGAAACACATTTGAGACGGATTTGTCAACATGGTTTTGCCATATAGCTTGTCTCCTCAGTTTCCTCTTTCTCCTCAATTTTCAGAGACGTTTCAAATAGGCCCTACCTTTTATACGTGAAACAAGGGATTCCGTCGCGGAGACGTCTGCGCGAAGGATAAAATGTATTAATGACGTCTCCGATTTCGCGGAGATGTAGCGGAGACGTCTCCGAGACGTCTCCTATACAGTTTTTATAAACTGTCTGTAACAAAGCAATTTCAAAAAACCGTCTCAAAGTTGTTTCCGCCACTCGTGAAACGTCGCAGAGGCGTCTTGGAGACGTTTCATGATTCGAGGAAACAACTTTGAGACGGTTCTTTGAAAGTGCGTTGTTACAGTTTTTTTTTTTTTTTTACTTTTGCGGAGACGTCGTGGAGACATCTCCGCGACGTCTCCGCGACATCGGAGACGGAGACGTAATATTTTTTGTCTGTCGCGAAGGCGTTTCCGAGAAGCGAGATACCACCCTATAAGGGAATTGGCCATGTTTTATTCACGGATTTGCTATGACAATTTAATTGCGTAAGACCTGACATTTTACCTATGCCATTTTTGCCTCTGCCATTTTTACCTCCGCCATTTTTACCTCTGCCATTTTTACCTCTGCCATTTTTACCTCCGCCATTTTTACCTCTGCCACTTTTACCTCTGCCTTTTTTACCTCTGCCATTTTTACCTCTGCCATTATTCCCCTCTGCCATTTTTACCTCTGCCATTTTTACCTTGCCATTTTTACACGAACTATTTTTAAAACGGGGCCAGGCCTGATGCGACACACCCCAACCCACCCCAATCCGCCTGGTTCCGTATCCAGGATTTTCAACAGAAAAGGGGGTGGCTTAAACATGTAAATGGGAGCCTTACAATAGGCCTACCCCCCCCCCGCCCCATAAAATTAATTTTATCGGAGGGGGAAATAAAAATAAAAATAAAAATAAAATAAAATAAAATAAAATGAAATAATATAAAATTAAATAAAATTAAAATTAAATATTTAAAAAAATAAAACAATAACTATAAATACATGAATAAACAAAATCAAAAATCAAAAATAAATAAATGAATGAATATATAAATAAATAAATAAATGTATAAATAAATGAATAAATAAAATTATTAAAAAAAAAAAAATTGCTCCCGTACCATATATATATATGAATGTTGCATAATCTAGTAATGAGAATGTCATCTGCTATAATGCAATCGACATATTTACACCACCAATAGCCGCTAATTGGCTCTGTACAGATAATGCATTGTTTTATTACAGATAATGCATTGTTTTATCAATAAATTAAATGAATGTATAAGTAATCTATTCATAGTAGAAGGATATTATATTTCATGAAGTTGTAATATTTTGACATTTAGATAGGCCTGCAGAATATTTCTACAAATGATTCAACGTTGATTTAAGGAACTTTAAATACTTCTACTTTATTTATCAACTTGATATTTATGAATGTAAAAAAGGGAGAAAATTGACGTCCTATTATTTTACGTTAAGGCCCTTACATGCCAATTATAAAAAAAAATAATAATAATAATCAACAAAAAAGTATATCCCGTACCAAATTCTTAAATCATACCATTTGGCTGCAAATGATATTTTATCTCAATAAGGCCTATATGGACCATGAGTTTATCATCCGTTTTTTTTTTTTTTTTTTGCAGTTTTATTGTATGCCTATACATTTCCATGAATAGATACGAACTTGAACGAACTTGAACTTGGAAACCATTTATAACTACTATCCTGAATGCCCATTTGGTTACATAATGATTTGTTTGTGTTTTGGTAAGTCCACAAATAATATAAGTATACTTCTCACACTACTGTACTTTTACTGTGAGATAATATAGTGTGTTTCATTTCTGTCTTAGGGGGCGTCTTCCTTCTTCGCGACGTTCTTCTGTCACACTAGCCTGAGACTATTATTATCAACATCACACACAGGGGCGACCCAGCAGAGTACAAATGGGTTGACTGCACTATTGCGAGAACGAGCCTTGAGCGACCTCCCTTCATATTTATGTCATGCCAATAGTAATACTCGAACTTTCTTTATTTGTTGATTTTCTTTTCTCTCTCTTTTTTCATGCCCTCATAACAATCACCTATCCCCATGTCACTGTACTGATATATGCCAGTTCGAAAGAGTACATGTTGACTTAGTTCTTGCGAAGAAAATAGAGAAGAAATACGAGGGACAGGTAGCGAGAAAAAACACTCTTACGATTAGACAATCCCTGTTCATTGAACTTACCCACTCGAGCAAAGACGAGAGCTGATTGGTCGATGGGCGTGTGCTTATTAGCATAAGTACAAAGTTTCGGACCAATCGGAGGGCGGGATTCACTGAATTGGGAAGCTCCGTTGACAGACTATATAGGATAATTAAACAACGAGTTGCGCCAAGGTATGAAAACGCTAACGTGATAATGGGTGCTGATATATCAGCGGATCTATACGGTCTACGATAGGTGTGCGGTTTGGGGTTATTTTGCGGGGAGATTGCTTTTGCGAGCTGGCGTGCGCTCAACTATATACCTGTCATCCCAACGTTCTATCGGATCAGCTGGTTGTATTGCATGCTCGAGATTCGTCGCGTGCGCCCGATTCTCTGTGTTCGGAATTTGACATCGCATACGATCAGCTGCAATATTAACCGAGAGAGAAGGAAAGAGGATTCATTCGTCGTCGAAACTCAATGAGAGAAAACATCTTGTCTCTCTCTCTCTCTTCGTCTTCTCCTGAACTTCAAGTGCGATTCTGTTTCAAAGACACTCGTTTGGATATTTGATGATCTCCTGTACTTTTTCTTGTGAAATTGTTGTATATTGGATCAAATCTTCAATGAATCATGGTGGCTGTTGAGCTAGTCATTCTTGTTCTTGTGTTGTGGATGGTCAAATCTTTTATCGCCAGGAATTATGGCAAGCAATATCGCTTACCACCAGGTCCTCCATCTCTACCCCTCATCGGCAACTTATCTGTCTTCATGACAGGGAAAGCCCCCTACCGTGTCATGAAAGAGCTCGCTGACAAATACGGCAGTGTGTTCTCCCTCAAGATCGGCTCAACCCCTTTCCTCGTGCTCAATGATGTTGATTCGATCAGGGAAGCTCTTCAACGTCGCGCCGTTGACTTCGCCGGACGACCATGCCTCTATTCCGTCAGCCTCATGAGTCGAAACAACTGCGATATCGTGTTTGGAGACTACACCCCCGGTTGGAGGTTGCATCGCCGGGTCACCGCCGCAGCTCTCCATAAGAATATCCGTGGAAAGGGCTGCGAGGCCATGGGAATCAAGATCACACGTGAAGCCGATTACCTTACCCAACTCCTCATGAAGAAAGCTGGACCTGTTTGCGATATCGAAGATGAGCTCAATCTGGCCATCATCAATATCATCTCCCAGCTGACCTTCGCTACACGGTATACCCTGGACGATCCTGAGTACCAAGCCCTGGTTGACAGTAATCAGAAGTTTTCAAGTCTCTTGAAACCGGGTGATCCCATTGATATCTTCCCAGCTCTAAAGGTGAGAGATACATCCAGTCATCATTACCCCCTCCCCTTTCTAGTATTCTTTAAACACCTTACTCTTCCATCTTCTTCAACGTTATTTTATATGTTTTTTTTTTCTAGCCGTCTCCTCTTCAATATTGTCTTGTGAAATTTATGAATGAGAATAACAAAATGTTAAACGGCCGATGTTTCTTGGTCCTGCTAACAGAATGGTTTCGTCGTTTATGTAAAATTTATTTTTAAAAACACACACACAATATATATTTATATATATTCTCACCTATAAAGTTCATGAGGGGGAATGGAAATATAAAGGTGAAAGAGTAAATACTTGCTTCATCCATAAAACATTTAGTTCGCAATGTTGTCAGTATCAGGAGCTCTAGGAGAAAGGTTACAGGGGCACGGTTTGATCTCAAAGTTTGATCTTTATATTACATTTTAATTTAATGATTGTTAGAATTAAAAGTATATTTATCCACTGCACAAGGAATGAGAATAAGGATGGTAATCAAAATAAAAACCCAAAATAATGAGAAAAATAGGGCTAAACCAATAAAATGTAGGCTTATTAATGAATAACAATGAAATTGAAAATGAAAGCAAATCTAACCAAAATTAAACAAATTGATTGTAATGTCAAAACAATAGTATAAATTGGCTCCTTTTAGTTTTTCAACCTTGGTCACGTAAGACAGGCAACGTATATGAAATTATTGTTATTTCAAGGGCAATAGTGAATGTGATATACCATAGAGTTATTACCCATGGATATAGCCGCACAATGCAATATTGACATAGTGCAATACACGCGACCATGAGTTGAACCGCCGTCATAAGTAGGACATAACACTATAAATATGAATATTATGCTGAATGCAATATTAAAGCTTTGGCTCTACAGCGGTGAAAATATGATTTTGACCGATGATGGACATGTTTACAAGTCAGGCAAATCGATCGGCTGTGGGTGCAAATATAAGCGGGCAATAAAGACTCGATTTATTGGAAATATGATTAAAGGATAGCACGTACAAACTCCTATGTATGGATAGGTTAATAGCACCCCTTATCCTTTGAAAGCTTTCTTTGGGAGCCGAATCTTTTGAAATTATTACCATTTCCCTTCGCAAAAACCGAATGCGTATCATATTGACCTAGTGCACAGTTCATCAATGTGCCCTTTGCGTTATGAGGGCACGAGATAACTTCAAAGACCTGCATAGAATTAAGAGAGTGTTAAAATATTGACTTTTATATGTGGTCAAATACACTCCAAATCGCCTGACAATACGCAGGGATATAGAAAAGCCTTGTGGAGCACTACTCAACAAGTTGAACAAAATTTTCAACACCTCCGCAGTTGTAGTATATCGCCAGCGATGTCCATTCATTTTATGTACACTGCATCGTGTGTTGTGCTAGTATTTAGTTTATGCATGGCTATCTTATGCAGCGGTCACAACTCGTCGTAGGCTACGGGGCACGTGCCATCGACGTAGCCTGCGTTGCATGTGCAATGCACGCACAGGTCCTAATTCAACTTCTGCGATTCCTGCAATTCTATAGTAAGGGTATTGTAAAAACTTTCTGCACGTCGTACATGCATTGTACCTGCGAGGTACCTCCGCTGCACGAATTTTCTACGAAATCCATCGTAGGGAGTTGCACGTCGAAGGTACGGCGAGTTGTGACCGCCGCATAACTCGAATGACCCATTTCTCCAAGGCAAGAAAGCCGAGAGATAGGTAGAAACTGATGCATCTCATAAAAGCTCTCGCTCGTTTTTCATTGAGCATGTTAAGCTGTTCACCCAAAACAACAGATCAATTTCCAGATCAATTAATACATTGTGATGTAGGCCTATTTGTAAACTGTAAAGGGTGATTAAGCATTTAAAATGCAAAAGAGATGTTAATGGTTAGGATTATAACACAAAATCCGGAACAGAATGTGGATAAAAGTCGACAAGAAGTGGATAATACATATGTTTTGACAAAAGCAAAATAACTGGGAGGGGTGCAAATGACAAAATGCCATTGACAAGAGTTGTGTGTCGTAGTATAGTAGTAGAGGATGCCATCCCTGTATACCATTGACCTACTACTCACATTGTAGTCGTTGGTATACAAGGTGTTTCGAAGACATCTTAGCACAGCTTGACTTAGATGATGAATGATGGGAAGTGAGTAACTGGATGACAGCCAACACTCACAGACTTCACGTAGGCCTACATAGCTATAGGAGCAAGCCATTGCCATAGCAACCATACATTCCTCACCATCATTCTACATCGCGCATCCCCATCTCAGCTCCATGAGAATTTCTTCTTCTTTTTTTTTTGGTGGGGGGGGGTGTTGCTCGTTTATAACCCCATGGTATAACAATAACATGTAATTATTATTACGTTAATTACTCATGTTCTCTCCCTATACTTATAAAATAATTTTTGTCTTCTTGCCGCACAATTTCTTTGTGTCGGCCCAAATCTGCGATGTATGTTCGTACCCCCCCCCCCTCTCTCTCTCTTCTCTCTCTCTCTTTCTCTCTTTAGATAATTCCAATAATTATTTCGCGTTATATGCCTATTATTTTTCTTGGGGTGGGGAGGAGGAGTTGGCCAAGGACGTTTGTTATTGTCGAATTTCTTTTACTCCCACTCTCCTCACACACTCTTTTCTCTTTATTTCCTTGCTCCATGAACTGTTTCAGGGTATCCGTTAATTATAATCTCACTCTTTCTTTCTATTTCGGACTACTAACTACAAACCACCGCAATGAACATGACATTCTTTTTATCATGTGCATCAGAATAGGGTTTATATTGAGGTCGCTTTCGTGAGAAAAGAGACAGAAAGAGGAATGAGAGAAAAATCAATAACCTGTATACGACTGCGGTGTTCTCGTTTGAAGCCAGAGTAATAATGAATGTAGGGATTTGCATCGCTCTATCGTATTTGTACTTTAAGGAACACATACTGGTGCAGCCAAAGTGATCAAAGAAAATTTAATATTGATGTTGTTGAATTGTTTTGGTGCTGCATTGAGTAATATCCACTAATGTATTAAATTTATCCGACCTGAATTGTATTTAACTTAAAACAGTATCTTCAATATTAAGAACACCTCATGAGGCAGTATTTTCCCACCATTAAATAAAACATTGTTTTAAAAAGATAAAAAAAAAAAAAAAAGATACAATGGTAGGGGGCCTACTATAGGCCTAACCTTATCTACAAGCACCAGTTGGATAATGGTAACATTCTCTCAAAATCGATTATTACAAAAGTTTTGATGGATTGTTTTGTTTTTTTGTTTTTTTTTTTCTTTAAGTTTGCAGCAGTAATAATGAAGTCAGATTTTTCGAGAATAGCTTTTGCACCGTGAGCGGTTATTATCTAATTTAGTGAATTATGTGAGGGCGCACAATTGAGCTGCCTCACATTATTCTTATCGTATGGTTATTGTAAGGGGAGGGGTTGTTTTGTTTTAAGAGACATATGAAATGAAAATTTTAGATTTCAAAGTCATTTTTCTTGCTTGTTTCGTTTTCTGAGAAGACATGATTCTCTTTAAATGCGACCCACGCGATGGGTAAAGGAATACGGTTTGCAATGAACCGAAGAAACACAGGTTAGCGAATGGATTTCTGCAACCAACCGGAATACGGGTTCAAGCTGCAAGAAAGATATAGTCTGTATATACGGTTTTATTTTCAGTATTGTAGATGGTATCTTATAGAATCACTCTGAATTATCCTTAGAATTTATCCATCCCGCTACTGATTAGCGCCAATAATAATAGGCGGATACTAGCGCTATACAAGAAGCCGTCATCACCATTATCAATTATTAATGCATATCGACAAAGGCTGAGTAATAATAGTTTTGGGTGAAATTACCACCGTTTTGGTAATAGATATAGGCTTCTAGAATGAGGACATACAGTCATGAGAACATAGTGATACAAGATACATAAATATCAAAATGGAGAAAGGAACATGCAATCAATGGCAATGCCGGGAAATTTGTATTGACGGTCGAAGAGTGTGTATAAGTTTCTGTCGTAGAGGGTGTGTGTGCAGTATCAACAGCGGCCCTTAACTCGTGTACTATTAGATATTTCAGATCATTTAATTCGTCTACGTTTTCGAGTTATCAAAAACTCCTTAATTAACAGGAATTAATGACTTCCGAATTAAAACGCCTTTGCTGATTGGCTGCCAAATATTTAGACATTGAAATGAAACAAAAATGTCCTTGCCAAATACTTCGTCATTTTTCCCCTTGACATTTTGTCTAGTCTTTTGTTAAATCCATGTTGGCATATCTCAGGTATCAAAATGCAACGAAGTATAAACGTCCTCCCACCCTCATACTTCTTTGAAAAATATCTTGTATTCATAGGGAGGGTCCACGAGGCCGAGGATTTCCCCCATGAGGCACAGAAGGTCTACGAGGCCGATTTTTCTCATCGTATTTTCTTCAAAATCTTTCATCGATGTAGACAAACATCCTGATAAAAGAAAATACCATATGAGAAAAATCGGCCTCGTGGACTCTCGGTCTCTATTTATAATCGATATCTTACACACTGCATATACATGCTGTGTTATGATCAGCTATTTCATTTTAGTAGCACTGCCCCCAAACAGGTCTGCTAGCGACGACTAAAAGAAGTAAGAACGATGAATGATGTATGATCATGTTTTTCGATGCGCAATGTTTCACTTTTATTTGATTTACGGGTACGCAATATAAACGAAACGAACCACGAGCCTTGCTTGAAAAAAGCCAAATATTGTCTATTAATAGCCAAAAGGAGGTCCAGTCATTGTTGTAATATGAATGAGTGTCGTTCTGTCTCTCACAACAGGCAATATGATTTGTTTATTGACCGAGTCATCTACATGAACCGAAAATAGGGTGCCAGATCCAGGGAATCCGTAATATAAAAAAATGAGTTGTTTGTTCAAAAAGCGAGAGATAATAGATAAACCCAAAATGCACAAAAGCGCAGAATAATGGGAGGTAAAATGATTTATTACTGTCAACATGGTGTTGACGTGTTTATAATGGGAAGAGTATGATATGATTTGAAATATGATTGTTATTTCTTACAAAATGACTGTTATTATGAGATTTAATTTTGGGCAATCTTAGAATTATTGTATTGAATGCAATAAATCAGGCCAATTTCAGCTCAGATCAGAGATTAGTGGTTTATGATGGGCTAGAATGAACAGAAAGGGGGACAAGTTAAATTGTGTTAACATTTTTAAATAGTTTCTAAGTTTTTACAACCGATCATGTCAAAATGTGGTGGTATATATGCCCCTCCGCCCCCTCGTGAGCGCCCCACTCCGCCCCCCGCGTCCCACTCGTCATTATATTGTTAGGAGTAATATGTAGTAGATGATTATCTTTTTGGAATGTAAACAGGCAAAAATATTGTTTTAGTGGCGATTATGTTTAAACTTTGTAGCAGGTCTGGGTTTTTGTTTGTTTTGCTGCCTTGTATTATGAATATAGACAACCAGACAGTGTCAATTTATAAAATAACAATTCGTCACAATTCTTGGAAAAAAACTGAGGGGGGCATTTCATCAAGAAGGACTTGTCCGGCATTTTATGCCGACAAAACTGTTATAAGCTATTGAAAATGCTTGCATCTGATGGCTGAGAGCAAAATTTGTCGGATAAAATGTCCGACAAGTCCTTTGATGAAATGCCAGTACAGGGTCATCATCGTCAACTCCTCGTCTCCAAATTGAAAGCTTCTCAGATTCATGTCATACATCTTGGAAGGGTGAGAGACCGCGCAGTCAAATAAGGGTTGAAAGTTATCAGCTTAGGAATTATCCGTAAACGGGCCAGAATTATTCCACAAAAACGGGTCACACGCCCCGCTTTTAGTGCGAATTAAACTGCTCACTTCACTGAAAGGCGGGCAAAAAGCAGGAAAACACGACAGATTTGCGGAAAAGTAGGTCTTGAGATTTTCAACCAAGAAAAAGGGAGAGAAGGGAGGATAAAAAAGAAGAAAAAATTGTTGCTTGAAGGGACAGGTGGCAGCTCAAAAACAAGAGGAATTTGACCTAGTGACCTTTCACATATGCCTTGAATGTCATTGCCCTTTATGGTCGAGATTCGAGGCGAGTTTTCGCATAAATTTTCCTGAAGTGAGGCCTGTTGTTGACGGCGCTGTCGATGATGTGTGTATAGAGAAAGAAGGAAAGAGATTAAATATAGGTCTACACTGAAACTTGAGCAGAATCGATGCAGTAGTAGGCCTACTTCAGCATATTCAGCGTGTGACAATATTTGCCCCATATAGGCCAAATTGTAAGTGAAATTTATAGTGGAAAAAAAATTGGGGGCTATTTATATTTTAGTTTATAGTTAACCGAAATATTGGTTTCCCCTAGCTCTTAAAATGTTTCAAATGTGGAATATAAAGCAACTAATCACCTCTTGATTTCAAATGACGAGGCTAACTATCACTGCCTCGGCAAGCTGGATGTACACGCTATCTCTCCTCAGCTTTGCTTCGGAGGAGATAGCTATCCAGCTTGGAAGGAAGACTGGGGAATATATTAATATTTTAATGTTTAGGAGCAGTTTCATGAGGTAAAATCTGCAAAAGTACTTCTGATTAGACTTATGATAAGACGCGAGATATATACAGGGCTATAGGCCTAAACAATAAGGTTATTTAAGGGTCTTTTTCACTCTCTCCTCCATATTAATTCACAAAATTCTCACCAAACAAGGAATGGCAAAAAGGAATGTAATAATACTTCAGAGGACTGATTCTGTCACAGATTAAATAGAAAGAGTATCTTAACCTCATATAGGGGTAACAGGGTGAGGCAGGGTTAACTAGACGGCTGGGGCCCCGTGCCGAGCACACAACGGGAGCATCCGACAATCATGACGAAGCTAGCCTAATTATGGCGACGCAATAATGACGTGATCGGAGCGCGCACCCCGGCTAGAGGTCAGAATAACGGGAAAATATTATCTTTCGTCCAAAATAGATACTTTGAGAGCTATAACGAGGGGGCACGTACTTCCACAGAAATTAAAACAAGGATGTAGTCAATGTCTATAAATATGGACGGAGTTTATTATGAAATTTGACGAAAAGAAGGCCAAAAATGCAAAACGAAAGATCCTCTTTAACTGCTATTCACATGTTTCGAGCTCCGTATACGATTTGATCTTGCGCTCATTGCCTTTATGACATTTTGGTGCATCTTTTTCTGTTTCGGTCTACAGGTATCTTTAATGTTTTTTTTACTTTTCAATTTTTCATCCCTTACTTTATGGGTGCCGTTTTGCAGATGATATTTACAATAATTTATTTTCATTTTTATTTCTAAGTAGTTGAGCAATTAACATAGTTTTTCGATCAGCGTTCATCTTAGAACGATGTAGGCCTATTTTATATGACAGATTTATATAGGAGGCCTTCCATCTAACATTGCAAAAAGTGCACTTTTGGCAAAAACTTTGATTTAGGACTAGGCCTACATGAGAATGGGTAACCTTTAGAACTCTATCAACATGATCAATGTCCATACGTTCTTCGTGGGCCCCTATCATGCACTTTTTTTATTTCTTACTTTGTGCGTCATGATATTTTGCGTGAGGGATCACTCGTCATATGACTCTCTCATCTTCTAAAGATTTCTCACCCATCTTCATCGTCTCAGACAACAACGGCTTAACCTCACAACCACAAACCATTCCCCCGGGTCCAGCCCGCTAGATCCCTTTCAAAAATATTCCCTTCTCTCCTGCTCTCACGTACATGTAGGCCTAGGCTACGACACAAAAATACGCCACTCTCGAGGCCCCCACGATAACATCCCAACCAGGACCTAACCTCTTTCTGAGCCAGAAGATCCCCGTGCGTCGATCTGTCATCATTGCTTCCTCGTGACAACTCAGAGCTTATTTTCTTTCTAGGATCTGTCTTCCTTTGGCCTAGCTGAGATCCTCTTTTCTTTCTTGTGAGGTGTGAGCGTGAAGGAGACGATGAGAGGCTGACGGAAATATTACATGGCGTAGGGATGGCGATTTGGCGCGCTTTTGGGAGTTTCGCGCGCTTTGGGGAAACGGAGGCAGAAAGGTAGACGTGAAAAACAAATAAGGAATTAAACAGTCTTAGCGTTG
>CALNVZ010003429.1:28142561-28177907 GCA_940671915.1 Paracentrotus lividus | reverse complement strand
ATATAGAAATAAGAGTAATGTCACAATATGACCAATATCTGGCTCACTCTTTAACAAATCTAGTAATTGGGGAAGGGTCACACCTTTTTTACTAAAACTGGCAATAAAATATAAATCATTTAACTTGTCATTAGCAGTTAATATATAAGTATTTAGCTTGAATACAGTTTAAAAACAAAGCAGTTAAAACTCAGGAATGACCATTGTCGGACCATGGCATTGCCTTGAATTATACGTCATTTTTATTTTATTTATTTATTTTTTATTTTTTTTATCGAAAGACCAGAGATAAAAATCAAAATCTCAGAAATCAACAAGGTTGGCAGCTGTGGTCAGAAAAAAAAATCCTTTGCCTTTTTTCATGTGGAGAAAACAACTGGTCCATGCGTTCTTTTTATGAGCCGCCAGCGGGGCTTCCATGACTAAAGTTCGGGAAACTTCCCGGTACCTTTCACGTTCCCCTATAGTCAAAATGCGCGCATCCTTTTTGTAATTTTCTTTCCATAGTCTAGTTCCATACTGAATATTATTCCTCAAACAAAATTTGGAGAAAAAAAAATATATAAAAAATAAGACATAAAAATAATAAACTTCGAATTATGTTGTATTGACACTTGCACAAGTACTGAAGTAGGTAAAAGTTTTAATTCATCTTTGAGAATAATGTATTTTGTTTTATTGAGATAAATATCACTTTATCCTTGTTATATAAATTACTAGGACACACCCAACTGCATAATTTTGTTTTGATATTCAAAATAGTAATGAATTAATAAATAATAAATAAATTAGATAGATAAATAATTAAATAAGAAAACAAATTAATGAATAAATAAATCAATACGGAAAAATTAATAAATAATCAAATGTGGAAAAAGGCAGATACAACGTGTTTATTAAGAATTTAGGGGGAATAGGCTCGATTAGGGGGTATAGTAGATAATTTCTTCCCAACTACACAGATTGAAGGGGGAAAAAACGTCTGAGAGGAGGCTAGTCTATGGACATTACTTTCGGAGACTCGCCTCTATTATTCCTGGCTGCTTGTAGCAGTATTAAAGACATGCTTAAAGAGGAATATCCGATACCACTAACTGAGAGACGGTGCATTGAACTTTATGCGAACTGACATTTGAAAAACAAACGAATCGATTGGTGGGAAGAGAAAAGAAATGAGCATGTGAGTTTGGAAATATAATATAATGCTACAGTTTGCTACTGTAAGTTTTCAAATTGAGAAAGGGCGAATCATTCATCCAAGTACTAAATGGAGTTAATCTCCATGCGTTCATTTCTTAAAGAAGCTCAAAAAGCTTTATATGTTGTAAAATATATTTGCACGTATTCCTTCCTTTATCAAAGTTTCCGCTTCCCGTACACTACACGTAAGTAGTGAAAATAAAGGTGGCAAAAACAACAATTCAAGTTTCCTAGATGTATGTTCTAATAATGTATGTAATACTTAATTGGGTACACTCCGCTTGCAGTGAAGGATCCACAATTGGTAAATAATGGGGGGGGCGGGGTCAGGCGCCTGTGTACAGTTAATGAGAGTCTTTCAGATTATAAGGGGCGAGTCTCCTGCGCCCCCGCCTGGATTCGCCACTGGCCTGGATCCGCCACATGTAGAGAAAGTGGACAAAACTTTGGACATGTTGGAAAGAGAGGGAGAGAGGGGCTGGGGAAGAAAAAAATTAGGTTCGTGGAAGGAAAATCAGATACAAGAGTCTCCCTCGTAAATCAAAGACATATTTTGAGATAGTATACCACAGTAGGGGTCTTTCCGCTTAGGGACATAAACAATTTCCATAACTTTGATGGACGGGTACATAGCCATTGGTATAACCAAAGCTTAATATCAGCTGTGTTTCAAACTTCTGAAGACTCTACCATTTATTTGTCAAAATACATAATGAAGTCGTACATCGGTTTGAGTGATTTGTAATGTAGTTTATGAATGAAAAATATTTTGGTCATTATTGTATATTATCATTGCATTATTGTCAGTTTTATTTGGTGGAATTGTACTGTATAATTTAAAGGAAGACTATAAAAAAGCAATGAGTGACGACTTGACAAAAGGCTTGGCTGGCACCGCCTTGTCGCGCTGTTTATTCGTTGCCCTTGTGATGTTTTTCAGAAGTTTTTATCAAAAAAGTACCAAAAATATTGAATTAGAACAGTAATGAGCCCATGAAACCGGTTATAACTCCAATTAGTCTGGCATTGCTTTGTAGAAATAGAAGTATAAACTACAAAAAAAAAATAATAGAAATCATCGAATCATCAATGGACAAATGAGATGCAACAACAAATGTCATTGTCGTTTTTAGTCTTGATAAAAACCTAGTTTTGATCGGTGAATTATGGTATTGATCTCTTGGATGATGAAAATTCGTTATACATGTAGATGAGATGAGTTTATTCTACAAATGATTTCTTATGTCTGTAATATATCAGACGAACTGAAAAATTGGCTGGCGTAACGATGTGTACTTTTTACGAGGTTTTTCAAAAGATGCGACTGAAATTGCCAGGAACTTGCCAAACCTTAATTTGATTGTCTCAGTGAAGCATCGAAACGTGTGCTTGTCAACTTTCCTTGGTGATTACGGAAACAATGTTCCGTGGCCAAATTAGGAATATGATATGGCAATTATTCACCAGGTTTACGCAAACAGTGTTAATGCAACTTTTTTTTAACAAAACAGAGGTGGTAAGACTGACCTATATTCAATGCCATCCAAACGAGTGACAATGACATCAAACGTCACAGTTCATTTCATTGCCAAAGACAATGTCACTTTCAAGGTGAAATGAGTAGAATGGCAATGTCATTTTGAAAGTCTATTGATTTAAGGCAATGTCGTTTTGAAGGTCAAATAATAAATGGCAGTGTCACTTTCAGGCAAAGTCAATGATCATTTATGAGAAGAACGACGTGATCTGCAACCAATCCACCACACACCATCCAATACCCCCTTTAGTATAGGCCCTACTGACATTTATACTCCATTTTTGTACACTCGGGTTTATAATGTATTTCTTCTTTTCTATTTTTCCTCACAATCACAGATCTTCCCGAGCAAGAAACTTCGCCTTGTGCAGGAGCTGATCGGAAGCAGAGACGCCATTCTCCAGAAGAAATACGACGAACATCTCGCGACCTTTGACCCAACCAGCATCCGGGACATCACTGACACACTGATCGCCACCATGAAGGAATCTAAGGACCAGAATGGAAATGATGTCTTCTCTGCGGATCATGTTGTAATGGCGACATGGGATATGTTCCTGGGAGGATACGAAGCTACCTACAAGACCATCAAGTGGGCCATTGCATTCCTCATCCACCACCCTGAGGTAAGTTGCAATACTCCAAAGTTACTCCGAATATGAAGGTACAGATTTAGGTTCATGCTCTGACGAATGGGTTCGCGTTTAATATCTCTTTGATAGCATAGCCTGTGAGGAAAACTCCGTATCTTCCTTAGTACAGGCCACCGTCTAATGTATAGACTTTGGGCAAGGGTTATTTATACGCTAAGCGCAAGACAGAGAGTATGCGAAAGGACTAAACAGGATCATACACCGGCTAGTTATTGACGTATAGCCTTGAGCCTCTACTCTTTCCAAGCGTCATCAGTCGTTAGTTTCGGTTGACCAGAGTCACTATGAGGTGTCAAAAAGTGACTCTGAATCAGCAGTAGATCGAAACGTAGTCCTCAAGACCTACAGATTGACAGTCACTGTCTTGTAAGCCGATGGCCGAAGTATCTTTGATCATAGTCGCTTCCATCCATATGCGTTTCCCCTTTCTGCGACATTGTGTGCAATTTGCCACCGATTAAAAACACAAATAAAACAAATGAACCCAAGGAAATCTCGCTGAGTTTGCTTCAAAATACATTTCCCATGTAGACCCAAACCCGAATCATCATTATGCCACCATAACCTTCTGTAGTTTATATTCAGGCCAATAATCAGTTCCAGTGCTACCTCTAAAATATTCCATAACCAGTGCATGTGGTACAGGCGAAGTTCGATAGTTTCTATGTGCATAAGTTACTCCAAACACCCTTTGGTTTGAAAACTCATGCTAATTACAGCGTTCTTATTTTTGTTGCAACAGGTTCAAGCCAAAATTCAGTCTGAGCTGACAGCGGGTATTGGTGACAGGATGCCTACATGGGAAGACCGGGACAAGCTCCCGTACCTTGAGGCTACGGTCTTGGAAACACTTCGACAAAGCTCCATGTCATCCATGAACGGACCAAGGAGGACGACGTGTGATACACAGTAAGTTCCTGCTTCGGCTTTAAGTTCGCGTCTGTCATGACTGTAAAAAAGGATATTTTCGAAATTGAATGACACCAATCGGCCTGTGGGCATAATTGGTCGACCTAACATAATGTGCGCTGTCAATAGTAACTCAAGTTTATGATTTTGAAAGATGCATTTACAATATGACGACGAATATCCTTAAATTTACCCGTCACCTATGCGAACCGTTATCACGATTATGGACAATTGAAACACTCTTCACGAGTGTTCATGCTGTGCTAGATCCCAATTATGCCTATTATCGTAGATAAGTTGCTGGAAAGATTTCGAATAAGATAAAATGTTTTCTCTATTAAATTTTTAGAGAATATATGGAGGCATTATTCCCTGTGCCATGAATGTATCTTATTAACTCTTTATATTGTTTTCTTGTTCCTCTTCCGCTTCAGTGTCAAAGGTTATGATGTTCCCAAAGACACGACAGTATTCTGCAATCTGTGGTGGGTTCATCACGATCCTAAGAACTGGAAAGATCCTAACAGCTTTAGACCAGGTACGACTAATGTTTTTTCAGTTCTTAGTTTAGCCCTTTTCTTTCTTTGCTTGGTTATTGAGTGATTTTGATCAGTCATTACACAGTGTTAACACATTTTCTTCTGTCTCCTTGCCCCATAAAATACTTCTTTTTTTTTTCTCTCTCTCTTTTTTTTTTTTTTTTTTTTTTTTTTTTTTTTTGGAACCATGTACATAACGTAGCAGGCCTATACTGGTCAATGAAAAAAAAATAGCTGAAAATCCACTGGACATTTTGTTTGTATTACAGAATAGAATAATAATAATTTATTATCAACAATAATTATTCATAGCCTTTGAGATATGTGCCCTTCAGCCATTCGCATATCATTTAACTTCTCCAAACATTTGCCAAAGGACGTCTTCTTTGACTTGGTTTTAAGTAGGCTCTAAAGACAAACTAAATAAAATTGAACATATTGAGAAGAATCTACGAGCTCACAATAACCTGTTATCAAACTAATAACATTGTTTATTCATATGTACTTTACAGAACACTTCCTGAACGAGGATGGCAAGGTGTCTGTACCGAAAACTTTCCTCGCTTTTTCGCTGGGTAGCCGGGCATGCTTCGGTAGTCAATTGGCACTTATGCAGCTCATACTCCTCCTTGGTGGACTGATACAAAGATTTAACCTCAGGCAAGCAGCAGGCGAACCGATGCCAAACCTCGAGCCAGGCTCAGAGCTTGTCAGAACAGTTTGTGATTACACGTTGTGCCTAGAAGTTCGATGAAATCATTTAAAAATACGAGAAGAAAAAACATTCAATAAGAGATGAAAACTGCCTGATGTCGCCATTTTGTTGGTCTGACCCGGAATGAAACGCCGGTGAAGTTTTTCGTGCCGCATGTTCTCAGAATTTCTTCAAAATGGCGCATTTTATTATTGCAGAAGGAAATCAACCACTTACTTTTCTCCAAATTGTTTTATCAAAGGACTTTTATGAGATTTGTGTCGCATTATATACCTCATCTGTGATTGGATAACACTGTGAGCCAGGGATGACGTAATGAGTATGCAGATCATGGACTTGCGCAGTTTATTCACCAGATATCGTCGTGATCGTTTTGCGTATCGTATCGACGGTATATTTGGAGAATGAACGTCTTCATGATCGAACTGCATTCATGAGCCATGTAACATAAAATAGATACGATAAGTTTTACGATCGGATTGTAACTCTTAGTACACGGTTTACCATAAACTTACGATCGATATCAATCGTAACATTGATCGTAAGTTTTATGTTACAGGGCACTGGATTCGAACTTGCCTGCGATATTTTGTCGGAGTTTATGAAAAGTTTATAGAGTGTAAACTAAGTCTTTCAAGATCTTGATTTTTATACCTTTGTTAATATTTTCACGTTCTTCAACCTGTATCAAAATACAGGTTCGTTTTTCATTCTCAACCCCTGAACGAGAACGATATGTTTTTTGATGATATTCAATGCAGATTGAGTTGGTCTTAAAAGCAGAAAATGATTGTATTCAAATTGTGAATTCTAAAAATTGCCAAATGTGAATTCTAGTGCTTCAAAGTGATTGTGATTATTTACGTATAGTTCGAAACGTATCTCGCTCATTACATGTTTTCTTAATGATCGTACTTAGAATTGTTTTCATTAATTATTTCTATTTATTGCGTCAATGAATTGGTAAGCCTGGTCCGAAATACAAACATCTGATATAATTTATGTTCCACATGATGTTTATATAGATTTTTAGTGGCGGTCAGATATAGTATATTATACATAAAAGAGTATTGTTTTGTTTCATTTCTGTATAAAAAGAGAATCAGTATTCTTTAATTTGGCCACTCTTTGAATGAGGACCAAGACTCTGTGATACCAAAGATGATGTAGTTAATATTCTTGATCAAAACTTTTATGTTATTTAGTAGATTGTTATCTCTCTTTCTCTTTCTCTCTCTCTCTCTCTCTCTCTCTTTCTCTCCTTCTCCTTCCTCCTCTCTATATTCTTACTCTGTCTCTTTATTTTGTTATGTTTTCATCGCCGATGTCTAGAGCAATTTATATAAGCCGATTTTTTTGTTGAAGTGGATAAAAATACATTCGACATAAACTTAAATACACTCTTTTCCACTGTTTAAGGAGGTTAACCATTATTAGGGATCCTTTCGTTTGGGTGGGTTTTCAATCTTAAAAAGTTTGGGTTTCTGTCATGTTGTCTATATACCTTTGTATCCACTCCTATTCGAAGTATTTATAAGAACCGGGCCTCATGTTTTTGGAACTTAGTTCATAAATTTCATAAAACTAATAACAACATCTGTAAGCGACATCTGGATACTGGTTGGTTAATTTTGTTTACTACTTTTTGGTTATAGGAATTTATATTCATAGTGACATTGCTAATTCGTCAGAACATTGAGAAATATATACTTCCTCACAATATGAAATGAAGATTGTTTTTCTTTCTTTAAATCGGCGAGAATCTCTGGGATTTTTTCATGGAGGTCTCGTGTATGTCTTTCCATTTTTTGTTTCCTTTTTGGTAACTCTGTCTAATATTTTCTTTTCTTATGGAAGACAATAAATAGTGTTCAAATGTGCCAACCATTCTGTTAATTTAGACTGGGGAATTCAACAGTATTTCTGTTTTGACTGAAGCATGTCATTAATGGGGCGGTCACAACTCGTCGTAGGCTACGGGGCACGTGCCATCAACGTAGCCTGCGTTGCATGTACAATGCATGCACAGGTCGTTGGTCAATTTCTACGATTCTTGCGTTTCTGTAGTAAGTGTATTGGAAAAAACTTCCTGCACGTCGTACATGCAACGTGCCTCTGAGGTACCTGCGCTGCACGATTTTTCTACGAAATCCATCGTAGGGAGTTGCACGTCGAAGGTACGGCGAGTTGTGACCGCCGCATAAGGAAGGAATATTGTTTTTCTTTTCTTTCTAAAGATGTATTCTATATCAAGAGAATTTGACTAATGCATGTGTATTCAATGTACAAAATAAATATATGTGTATGTGAATTATTACAATATTTGTCATGATATTTTGAACTGAATGTCTACTATTTACTAAATAAACTTCCTCAAAGTTATGAAAAGATTTGAAAATATGTTTGAGCTTACTTCATGTGCCTACAGACGAGTGTTCTGCGTCATCTGTGATGATCGCTAATATTTCATTTGGTTTAAACACGGTTTAGAATGAAATAAGCGAAATTGTAAATTGGAAGGATCTTAAATACCTTTATGATCGTAAATATGATGATGACAATGATGATGATGACGATGATAATGATGATGATAATGATGATGATGATGGTGATAATGATAATAATTATGATTGGGAGATTGATAATGATGGTAGTGGTGATAGTAAAGAAAAACTAACGATGATGATGATGATGATGATGATGATGATGATGATGATAATGATGGTAATGGTAATTGATTGCGAGGATGAAGGTGATGGTACGAGGTTGATGATGTCGGTAGTGATCATGGTAATTGATGATGATAAGCGTGATGGGAGGAGGAGAACGACATGCATGATGATGATGATGTTGACGGTAATTGATGTTGGCCATCAATGATGTAGTGATGATGGTGAAGAGGAGGACGACATGATGATGATGATGATAATGATGATGATGATGATGATGATCAACTGGGGAAGATGGTAAATGATGAGGTAGGCTGTTGAAGGAGGATAATACAGCTGGTAAAACATTAAATTAATCTTAAAGATATCTGACTGCACGAAAAAAAAATAATAGAACATGTACAAGCAACTCATTCGGGGCTGGATTTCTCTTCAAGTAACCTAGTTTTTTAGTCTGTGTATTAAGGACGATTGTGAGGTTTAAAAGGGATCGTATCGTTTGGTATCGTTTGGGTGACCCCGTGTCACCTGATGTCCATAAAGATACCGGTTACACTCCAAACCAAGTCCACAAATCGACCAATAACTTACACTTCGCGGTAACATAATTTCTCATTCGGTTTGGTGTCGGTATTGCAGGTTATAACTGGGCAATAGCCTGGCATCGATATAGCGCCACAAACCCATCGACGAGTCCTATTAAAAGTGAAAAGTAATCTACCCTAACTGGCATTATAGCGAACTGTCTGCGAAGGGTCAAACAGGCAAAGTACAGACAAAGGTGAACAACCAATAATTGGACGTGAAAGGGGAGATGGAACCGAAGAAAGAGAGAGAGAGAGAGAGAGAGCAAGAAAGAAGGAAAAAAGAAAGAAATGGAGTTGAGGGAGAGAGAGAGAGAGAGCGGCAGAACATTATCATTATAGGACGTTCTATGTACGAGAACTAGTTCAAAAAATACTACAAGATATTACAACTTGAGACATTCAGGTTGCTACTACTAAACTCCACCTCATAATCATGTTATAACACTTATATCAAAATCCTAAATATGGTAATCAATGCATTATCATGGATATGGTATATCTTTGATTATCATCATCATCGTTTTTATTTATATAAGAGCTAATAAACCATTCTGTCTCTCATCAGTCACGTCATGAGATGGAAGACAGAAAGAGAAGTTCGATAACCCTGTACTTCTTTCTGTTCCTTTGGGTCTTCGAAGTGACAAGGATACGACTCAAACAACAATCTCACAAGTTTTGTTTTTTTTTATCACTGAATAGCGTTGGCGCCAAATAAAAGTACACTTGAACGTAAACTGTCCCACTAAACCTCGACCCGATCTGACATACATCATCCAGAAATGGCGATAATAATGTCGCACTGAGATAACCCACCTCGGTTCAGATAAACATTAACGACGCTTCGCAAAGTACATTTGAAATCAATACATCGCAAAAGGCAGAAGATCTTTAAAGCATAACATTTATGAATAAAGATTATCTCCTTTTAGTCCTTACAAATGTTATTACCGTTTTGACATAACGGGATACATGTGTGATTGTCAGCTAGGATAAAAGACAAACACCTCTTTGAAGAGTGGGAGTGGAGGAGTTTGACACATTGTTTAGTCTCATACTTGAAGTGGGTACAAAAAGGGAATGTTGAGCTCAGATCGAAAAGATATTACATTGTTTAATTATTATTATTATTACTTTCCTGTAAACTATAAGAACTATAAATAATCAGAATACTTCACATTATGGGTGAAGAAACTTCATTGTTTGAGCAGTCCATGGCGCAAAATAGTGCTATATGGGATGCTGAGAAAGCTTCCTTTCATGTCCTCCTTGTGTATCGCCTTAAATTTGTTTATCTACCTCATGAAAGATGAAAAGAAAAAAAAAACGATGAAGCTAAAAGTCTTAATCTTTCATTTTAATGGGATATTGTTTACTGTTGACCTCGCTTTATTCGAATCCTTCCAAGACTTTGAATAATATTCGAGACTAAGCACGATAAATGAAAGCCTTCAAATCAATCATTTTCTAAAGCAGCGATGTTTTCATCCATGCATGTTTACCATTTACGCCAAATGATTATCTGAAGAAAAAATATCTTCAGAGAATGTCTTTTATTTATAGCACAATCGATGTTTACGCTTTTTCTTCAAATTCTGTTATTCGTGTAAGGTTAAATGAACATGGGGAAGGTTGTTCGATAAGTTTAATGACATTTATCTACTTTGAGCATTTTCGGAGAGAGAATTTATTTCGAAGAAAGTTTTGTTTGATCACCGTGAACTGCCATCTTGTCATTCAAGGAGGGTGTGTGCATTGTGTCATAAGAAAATGGCATTCCAATGGCCATGATCATGATGATAACATATAATTATCTGGAAAACATAGTTTGATTTACTGAGGAATATATCAGAAAACAAAATGTCAATGGCCAATCAAGATCGTTGTTGCATGCTTTATTTGTTCAAAAGACTGACCAGTAACCAATCAAAATAGTTCTTTTAGATCTGCAATTGATCGCAAACCTTTGTGTTACGGGACCCTCATCCATCCTCCGAAATCAAACATTGTAATAAACTATGGTTTAAAAAATGTTCGAACGAACAACGCGTTGGTACGAACATCTGGAGTTCTGGAGTTTGCAAATATTGGTAGATGGAGCTAACTTTCTTATGCCTTTCTTACGATGTTCGTATGATCATCTTACGGAACGGGGGTTTCGTACGAAGTTGAATACAATCTTGTACAAGACCATCGGCCAATCATCGAACTCACGAACGGTTTGCAAAGAAGTTCTTACGAAACGGTCTGAAAATCGTTCGCACGGCGTCTTTCACCGTTCGTAATAACATTTTGAAACGAGGCTTAAAATAATGTTTTCTTCTTCTCAAAGATTTTTTCCAGAATTAGGAGCAAAATAAAAGTTGTGAACAGATCAATACGCATCGAATTAACTGTCATCCTTTGGTTCATAATCCGTTAACCTTTGGATCATCAAAATAAAAGTGAAAATTAATGATTTTGTAAACATCATCGTTGCTCTTTTTGTACATTGACATTTTAATGGACGTTATTGAAATGGCAAAAGGTCGCGGTGAATAGGATGACCCCACTGATGTTCTTTTCGAGGTTTAACAAAAAAATCTCAAAATCGAAATTACCTTAAAGAAAAGTACATTTACTCCTCGACACAAAAGAGAAAATAAGATGGGCATCGTCTTGGGTGATCTTAAGTACCTCTTGATCCGACGATACTCCATGGACGAATGCAATGAAGGATAATACGACAAGATACTGAATGACATAAGACTTTATGCCATCTAATATCAGTTCTTTGAATAACTGATGAAACGCAATCAACATTCTTTTATTGTACTCACCATTCAAACCGATTTAACGCTCTCCTCTTTTTTGCGCCTTTTCAGAGCTGCCAGGGTGAAGAAACAAAACAGCCCCAATTTTCCCCCTGCCCATTCGACATTCATCAATACTTCACAAAGACCGTAGCAATTTGTGGATGGGCTTTTATGGAGAAGATGGCCAAGAAAAGAGAGGTTATTCTTCTCTCGCTCACTCTCCGCCTCATGAATGATGCGAAGGACTTTGATATTGTCTTCACAATGGGAATCAGGTGTTTACGCTAAGCCGTTCCATCTTTGACGAGATATGTTTTGCCGCCAAATGAATCGATATTCGGCACATCTGCGCACGCATGCATAGTCGAGGCAGTATATTTTTTTTTTTTTTTTTTTTGGGGGGGGGGGAGGGGGGGGGAATGGGGGTCAAACCTATATAAGTCCATGTATTATTATCATCCCCTTCGCTCATTTCAACCTCTCTCCCTCAACGCTTAACGTAACATACTAAAATGTTAAATTTCACATTTATTCAATTTTATTTTGAATCCTTTTATGTCCTTGGAAGTTTATAAGCACGTGAAATTTTACCTCATAACCTCACTCGCTCTATTTGTACACTATTTTATTATCAGTACACATTAATATGATGGTATCATTGTAATAAATTATAATAGTATCAAAGTATTAGGCCTTTTACAATTTGCAATCGAGATCGTTTCGTTTGGGTTATCTATCTAATGACGTCATCGACTCAGTTCATCTTAATTGTGCTCCTGATTTTAAAAAGTATATACAAAACGATATTTTCATGTTTCTCTGACGGCGATTGCACCATTCGAACTATACCATTAAAATGATGATATTGGTCATTAAAGCGGTGTGCTTTGATAATCTATGATCCGAGTCTAGCCAGCTTGGACATCGCAGAGCATACAGCTCACACAAAGCTTTGGCCAGAGTACTATGTCGCCTGGGCACAAAGAGATGCGGTCTCAAAGGTTTAACGCGAAAGTACATTCAACCCCCAACGAGACTGGTCACTTGTATTCCCTGGTCACACCCCAAGAACGAACCAGGCTACATTTTGTTGTAGCCGTTTCATTCCTAAAGGCACAGTCTCAGCCGGGCGTGAGTTGATCGTTCATCAGTGTAGGCAAACCGACTTCTAACTTGCCATCTTTACTATGTATGTAAAAATCGTTAAACGTGTTAAAATGACTAAGGAATAGATGTTAATAAGTACCAACCAATCACAGGAGAGGATGCAACAGTCTTAAAAAGTACTCACCTATCACTGGCGAGTGTCAAAAAAAAAAGTATTGATAAGTACCCACCAATCATAGGAGTGTACCCATAGGCCTATAGTTGTCGTTAAGTAACTACCAATCACAGGAGATGGTGCAATAGGCCTTGATAAATACCCGCCAATCACTGGAGAGGGCGCAATAGGTCTTGATGAGCACCGACCAATCACAGGAGAAGGTGCAATAAGTCTTGATAGGCAGATAAGTACCCACCAATCACAGGAGAGTGTGCAATAGGTCTTGATAATTACCCACCAATCACAGGAGAGGGTGCAATAGGTCTTATAAGTACCCACCAATCACAGGAGAGTGTGCAAAAGGTCTTGAAAAGTACCGACCAATCACAGGAGACGGGGCGCGATACGTCTTGATGAGCACCCACCAATCACAGGTGAGGGTGCAATAAGTGTTGATGAGTACCCACCAATCACCGGTGAGGATGCAATAAGGTTTGATGAGCAACACCAGTCACAGAAGAAAGTGCAATATGTGTTGATAAGTAACCACCAATCACATGAGAGGATGAAATAGGTCTTGATATATACCTACCAATCACAGATGAGGGTGCAATAGTCTTAATAGGTACCCACCAATCACAGGCGAGTATCCATTAGGTACATCAAGTAACCATGAATACCTTTAGATGATCCAAATTTCCTTCTCATTAGCAGAATCCAGGATCAGTGCCTGTAAAGTTGTTTGTTTGTCAAAAGGAACATATATGGCTGATTTGCCAGACCCCAACTTTTGATGTAAAATGTTTTTTTTTTAGTAATATTATGCGCATTTATAATAATTTATAGATCTCATTTTTTACAACGACATATGTTTTATCATATAATCTTTAATTCTATCTCACTTTGGAATTACCAAATCTATAACCCAGCTTTAAAACAAAATCGGAAGGAGCAAATATACATGCACTGTGTTTAAGGACAGAGTATACTACTGAGTCCTCTTTTTTTTTCTTTTCTTTTTTTTTACTTAAATTTCAGAAAGGAAAAATAAAATGTCACGCTTGAACTTCGGGTAGCATTGTTGAATCAATGCCTTTAATCAGCTGGATCGTTTAAATAAAATGCAACTGGGGCGACATAATCAGCTGTGTTTCTCTTGTAATTGCGGTCTGTGGATTGAATACGAAGACAGAGGACGAGATTAAACAACAGGTTCAAGAAAAAAAAAAGCAAATGACAAAATGCAATGATTTTAGAGCTGGTGCGGAACAACGAACCTGGGACATGGAGATAGATAAAAGCTTTTGAAGGTGACTGTACTTTTTCGAGTCAATTGTATTTGTTTGGGGTTCAGCTTTGAGTGCGGTTAATGAGGTGTTTATAATGACAATATGATATAGTTTAAAGGTAATTTTAAGGGTTAGCTAGAACGAAGCAAGTTAAACAACAACCAACAATGTAATGTCTAAAAATGTTTCTTAAATGTAATTCGAACCAGTGAAATTTATTATCGAATACGAATATGTTTTTCCCGATAATATATTTGAATGTTATGTTTTATATCTTATGCTTGGTATGTAGCAAGCATTTTATTCAGGAGTTTGGACTCTGATATTATGTGTTACTTTATCTTTATCCTAGGTTTTATACACTATGTCCCCGGTGGATCCGGCATCCCCGTTTTCCCGAAACGCAAATGCAACCGTGGACAAAACGAGGTGGACGCGAAGGACGCGATTAGAATGTGACGAGCCTGGTTAGACGTACTGGTATCCCTGATATTTGGTGTCGGAGCGAACGCATTTTGACAAACGGGGATACCCTGGCCAGGGGGGGGGGGGGGACTTGTCCAAGAATTTCTAAGAAAAAAATGTAAATAAGAAAATATATAGAGCGTATCAGTAAATGAGAGGTTCAAATCCCGCTGGTTCCAAGATTTTTTTTCTGACTTGCGATCTTATTCACTGGGTGCAAGCCATAAAAATTGTATTTACAATGTAAAGCGTAAATTGAAATGTCCCCAGAAAACATTAACCCCAATGCTATCGCTATAGTCTCGGGATAGTTTTCAGGGATAGTTGTCCGTCTTTTGTCCTGGGGTCTGGAATCTTAAACGTGTTAAAAAATACCAAAGCCAACGTAACTCTTCAATGCTTTTCGCAGCTCATATTACCTTTAAAGTTGATATATTCACAGTCCTAAGGCTCCTAGGGTCTTGAACAGCATTGATTACAACATGTACAAGGACAATTATCGAACGGATCTAAGAGAGCATTGAAAGGAAAAGATCGATCCCAGTTGTAAAACACGGGCTTGATAATATTGATGTTCATTGTTGTGATTTTTTTTTTCTACTCTGTTTGAGCCGTGTTCGTAAACAAGATGAGACAGCAAAACAACAGCATAATGAATCAAATATCAAAGAAGACAAGATAAAGAGTTATGCTAATCTCTGGTGAAAAAAAAAAGAAAGAAAAAAAAGAAACGAGTGGAATGGCACTCAAAACTAGTGGAATTCCTCTCTAACAAGGAGTTAAATGAGGGACAACCTTTCTTAGTGTGACTAATAGTTTTTATTAATAATAATTATTGCGCTCGTGGAAAAAGTTTTATGTTGTCATTCCAAATCGAACCTGGGTCTGTTGAATCAGTTTATAACAAAAGTGCTTTCCCACTCGAGTTGTATTGAATGATTTTTCACTCTAAATGTAGAGTAGAAATTAATTCCTTCATATTCAGAGAGTAGGTTTACATCATATTGTCCTCGACCACGGCGATCACGTTTCAGGCCACCGTGGACAGAACGGGACGGACATGAGCCATCGCGGAGGACGGGATTAGGCAGACGTAACATGCCGAGATCGATGTGGATGCCGGGCTGCTTTCTTCTTCTTCTTCTTCTTCTTCTTCTTTCTTTCTTTCTTTTGTGTTTGTTTGTTTTTTTCTTTCTTTTATAAATTCTTTTTTTTTAGTTGCCACAGTAATCATGAAGCAGATGAAAAACGTGTAAGACTGTAGAAAACGGGGAGAGCGTAACAAAACGTGACAGTACGTGATAGGCGGTAACAAATGCTTGATCGGAACGTGAAAAATATTAGGGACCAGATGAGTATGTGACGGACCAGGAAGAAACGCCTATCGTCCATGGAAGAACACGGGTGACACCCGCCCATAATTTTGTAACCTACGATTTGGGACAAACGGGATAGCAAATACTTCCAAAAAAAGGCATTCAACATGGCCACGGGGAAGGATGTTTAGAACATGGAAAATTGTGTTATTTTAGCTTACTGTCAGTGTAAGCTGTCCGAGATAGTCCCAACTTTTATTGAACAGTCGAAATTCCCTTTAATACTTTAGCATCAAGTTAAAGGAATAAATGACGGTGCGTGACACATCGAAAAAACGAATTTAAGATTTAGATTCAAGATTTAGAACTTTCGGGAACGAATTAATTAAAACAGGTAGGGCTGTCGACGGCGCGGCATGCTAGCACCAAGTTCGGGGTTCCCATACCTTCAGCATTTTCATTTTGGCAGCTATTTTTGAAAAGTTGAAGTTAAGATATGAATGAGATTACCAAAACGTCAGTGGTATTGTCATTCAGAAGTCAAGGGGGATTAATTATGAAAGCCATCATCCCTTTGTACCAGAGCGGGTGTCTATTTTAAGCCCCATTATTCACGGGGTTCCACACGATGACATTTTAGCAAATAAAAGGGTGATCCCGGCTACGTTTATAGTTGTAAGCTAAAACCTGATTCCGAAATATTTGATCAGGTTCTTTTACCTGTTAACAAGCAAATGCCACTTCTCACAAAGTGGTGTTAATGGGCACGTATAATATAGACAGTGGTTGACTCAGGATTTGAAAATTGTGGGAGCGCCAAATCCGACAAGAAGGGCGCCGCTCAAATTTTCAGATTTTAACGTGTACATTTTATGAGTGTTTTTTTTTTCTTCTTCACATTAAACAGGGGAGCGCGTCACCTACGCCTCGCCTGGATCCGCCACTGGCAGACATAGTTTTCAGGACAACGGGAACCTCGTTTCTAATCAGAAGATACCAATTTATCATGTTTATGGCTCTCTCATTGAAGGTGTAGGTATTTGATTAACCCCTTTTTCATTTTGCAAAGTCCAAAATTAGGAGAGGGGGTAACAACAAAAATCCTTATTCGCCGAGTGAACGCTTTGGACCATAATATCTTAAAATTGACAGCTAAATGGTATTAAAGTTAAATCCGATTCGAATCGGCCTGTTGATAATTTTTATATGTATGGACGTAGCTCTAGAGACTGTGACACATACCCACCTAACCATTGAGTGACTGTGTAATCTGTCATGCGATTGGCCCATATTCCTACCGAGTTTTAGATCCATATTTCGCACATGTTGCTAGGCGGAACATCTCAGAATTATTAACCAGATCGTTTAGCGATAGGAGGGGACGAAATTTGCCATGTGCTTGTCTTTTCATCCGTGCTGAAAATGATTTTCATAACTCAGCTTCAACAATGTCACATAAATTCAAGGAAAAATCTTGTCTATTTATATTGAGTTTCATATGAATGTGTCTTATGATTTATGCTGGAATGTCTTTTAGATTGAACTTGACACAAAGTCCCCTAATTCTATTTTTATACTTGCAAAACCATTTTGATAATCGCTTTGCAAAAATAAATTACACAACAAGGTTTTCTTGTCAAAACCTTGTCGTAACCACCATGTGGCCTTTCTTAGAAAATAGAAAGGACGAATTCGATCGATCCTACTCCCCCTTATCTAATGCCAAATAAAACTACAAGACTGCCTAAACCAGAGGGGGGAAATAAGCCACTTAATATTTGTAATTCCAAAGAATTATTAAATCGAATCAAAGTTCCTGCTGAATTGTCATGAACATGTATAATATGCAGGAACATAATGCAGAGTTGAAGACAACCAGTCTGAAATAATGAAAGCCTGTCCTTGGTAGGGAGTGAGCAAAATGAAAGTAGTTTGTAGATCAAGATACAAGATATAAACGACCAGAACAAAATATTAATCAATGTGGTGCTATTAATAGCCAAAATTTGACTGATTGCCACACAAAGTAACAAACAAGAAGATGGAGTCTTCTTTTTTTTTTCTTTTTTTTTCTCATATTATTGCTAATTTTCTAGCAGATATCATTCATCTAAGCCTATTGTTCGTCAATGCCCGAATTCAAGATTTGTTTCAGCCCCGAAGGAAAGAGAATTATAGTTCCCCATCGAAAACGAAATAAGATATGTCATTTCTGGTTCTAGGACAACTACCTCCGAGATGATTACCCCCGGACAACTAACCTGCCAGAAATCTACCCCTAACTCTAAGCCTATCCCTTACCATATTTCTGGGGTAGTTGTCCTAGGGATAATTGCCCACGAGTAGTTGTCCTGACACGGTCATCCCTCTATAAATCTTTGTACACATGCTAATGCTGACAACAAAACCGTTTTGGTTATGTAATGTGTGTGGTTTTATGTGCAATATGCTTGTGATGTTTATCAGAATTGATGACCACGTAACAGACCTATAACTCTTCCTCGTAATCCTAACAATCATGTTAAATATTCCAATTAATCCAATTAATCCTTGGATTTTGCATTGTCATTATTGTCTCAGCATATCCAAGTACATCAATTGGCTTAAATCCAGACAGTCCTTTGTGGTGATAGTTCGTGCTTAATTAACACGTTCAGTTGCAGTTACATCCCCCTAAATTATGTATTACATTTAGGCCTACTATTGTCATTTAATAAATGTATAATCAGTACCCTTTAACATAAAAGAGATTGCAATCAATCTTACGATCAATTATAACTCTTAGTAGGTCTACACGTTTTACTAAATAAGACTAGTCGTATATTTTTTATGATACAGGACAATTGACGTGTATATCAACTCTTTTTATATAATGAATTATGATATAAGGTACTCGGATTAACGCGAGTCAGCACAGACGTTTAGCTTACACTTTCATGGAAAAAAATAAAATAATAAGGCTTAAGGAATTCACAGTTGCTCTATGATCAACTTCAGCATGTTCATAAACTAATGGGAAACACTACATAGCGGTAAAACTCGTACCCTGTTTTGAGCATTATGACGAAACAACGAGTTGTGTCTATAGGAACATGTTCGCCTACCGCTTATTGAAGTATTGTACCGAGAGTGCAGCTTTAAGGCCGAAAGCGTAACGACGTACTTCTACCCTGGGCGAACGCCACGCAAACAGCTGTTTAAGGTCACTGTACTATTTTGCGCGCGGTGCAACTTCAAAGGAACTGGGTTGTTTGTTTCAGGTAGGATAGTCATGTGTGAACAAACAAAAGCCGTGTTTCCATTGCTGGTGCTCACTCAAGCATGTCCGATGCCGATTGTCAGATATTATGACGACTTCGCTGGCTCTTTACTATGGATTTATAAACCCATCCCTGTACATGACCAAAGAATCAGCTAGTTGCATTTTTTTTTTTTTTTTTTTTTTTTTTTTTTTTTTTTTTTTTTTTTTTTTTTTGACAATTTTGTTGGTCTAATCTACGTCTTTATGTTCTGTATGTCTTTTCTTCTTCTTCTCGTCCAGTCCTTTCTCTCAATTTTGTTTGAATGCACTATATCTGTTTTTCTTTTTAATGTTCATTTTGTGGGTCTCAAGTTCCTTCAAGCGGCGACCCTGCATGTCCTGTTGTCTTTCCAGTTCTAAATTCTATCACCCTTTATCCCTCCCCTTCGGCATGTCTGCCATGTATCTGTTCTTCATCGATGTCAGTGTAGTGGATATGAAGGGCAGGTAGTAGAAGATTGGTCAAACAGTTGAAACCCTACATCCCCCCTTACCCCAGTTATCGCTAATTTTCCTCCCTCTCTCTCTTTCTAATTCTCCCTTTCCCCACTCCTTTCCTTCGTCTCTCCATCTATCTCTGTTTTTCTTCCATCAGCAATCTTTTTGTTTTGGTGAAACTTCATTTCATCTTTTATTTATGCAGACATATTTGAAAAATCATTATGAATATTTCATTTTGGTCATGAAAAAATATATATAATATATTTCAAAAGAATATAATATGAAAATTTGCTTAACCAACATTTTTTTTCCTTCTAATTCTATTTTTTTTACACATTTCGATTTGCTATTAAACTTTGAGCTACAAAAAAGGTTCCCATCAGAAAATCCTTGAATGAAAAACACATGCACAACTTCAAATAAATATTGATCTTTATTAGATAAATAGTAATTATGTTATGTACCACGTACGTATTATTGAATCATATATGTTGAATAATGTCATAACAATGCTATTGTTCTGACCCATTTAAACACAGCTAATACAAATTTGTTTAAGAGCCAAACAAATGTTTTCAAACAATTAAACATTTTCAGAGGTCTGCTCTGAATTTGTTGAATTGAACCGTGAATCGTGGTCTTTTGAACAAATTAGAGCAAAATTATTATGAATAGTGAAATCTTATAAGTAACCTTTATAATTTGATTTCAAGGCCGTACAGAATGTTCTCCATCTTCCCTTCATCGACGTATATTGTGGGTAGAAATATTATCGATAGCGGGGAGCGTTTCATGAAAGGAAATGTTGGACGTTTTATCCGACAATAACCATAGTGACACTTATTATCAGCCAATCAAAATCAAGTAAAGAAGTCAGATCTGACAACTTGTCAAACGGAATTGTTGATCATTATTAGAAAAAAAAAAACGTAATTGTGATGCTGGCGACAGGGTTAAATATAAAAGTTAACACATCCATGTAAAGGTCTACATCCTTGGCGCACAACAAATATATTTATCAAGGTTCGTCTTAAATTATTGACTGATTCGATCCCAAGTATCGGGGACATCGTGGATCGATAATGCTTTTCCAACAAAGCTTCAGTAATTACCGTCTAACAAAAGGTGAGGTGTGGTTATTGTTGTTTCTTTGTTACTCGCAAACAATGAGGTGTGACTATCTTTTCTTATTTTTGTTTTCACTCTCTTTCCCCCGTGCCCTCATGGTACTTCTTGGGATTGGCTCGCCCTAGTTGTCAGTTGAAAACAATAGAATAGAATCAAAGGTTTTCGTGTTCCTGACACGTGTTCCTGAAGCCATCATTATATCACATATAGAGTTAAATTCCAACATTCAACCTGGACCCATCACTAGGCCCCTATACTTAGCCATATCCCTAGATTACAACCATTTAACTTGGATAAAATCAGCTACGGATCTAAGATCTGTAGGCATGGTAGAGGGGACGCAGACAGGGTAGGCACCAATAATTTCTTAGATGTGCGGTATAAAAAAAAAATGAGGTTCACGCTTCTCCTCGGGCCCCGCCTTGATTCGCTACAACAAAGAAATAAAAGCCTGGACATATATTATGAAACGATAGAGGAAGCAAGTAGAATACTAATGTCGGATCGCCGTTTTTACTCCCATTTACCTTTCTGTTAAAACTTCATATCCCATTATACTCTCTCTTTCTTTCTCGTTTTTTTTTCTTCCCCCCCCCCCCAAGATCTGCCTGTAGTTATACCAATTATTTCAATATTTTACTAAACTATTGAATTGTCCATTTTATTAGTCCTGTATGGTCGTGTTTGTCCGTTATCTTTGTTACTGGTTCTAAAGATCGTGCATCAAGTTCGTGCATGAGGTTTAGCCTTCTAGCAACGGACTGGACTTGGGAAACGGACATGCAGGTATTGAATTCAACATTATTTTTTTTTAGAACCAGCAACCTCCACAGCATCACCGGCGTGAAGTCACAAATCGGCACTCTGGTCTTGTGAGCAGGTGCCTATTTTGGTTGAGCTGCATGTGACTGGAACATGCTGAAGGTATATTGGACAGAAACGCATAGGCAACGGCCAGTTTAACCGACCCTAACACCAAACCGAACAAAATATTGCATTATCACGAATGGCAAGATAGTGGTCGGTTTCACTGGTATTACTAGGCTATTATAGACCAGTCCATAGCAAGTAGGCCTAGTTTGCAATCAGGGGGGCATTTCATCAAAGGACTTGTCGGACGTATTATCCGACAAAGTGTTATAAGCTACTGAAATGCTTGCATCTGATTGGCTAAGAGCAAATATGTCGGATAAAATGTCCGACAAGTCCTTTGATGAAATGCCCCCCAGGAGTCATTGTCAGGAGGTTTCATGCACGTTCCCGACCATCAACTTGACATTGTTCGGCCTTGTCAATAAGCTTTAAAGTTCTTTTGAAAAAGAGATTAGACAAGCTTAATGAAACTCGCCTAAATCCATCATGCTTTTGAGACCGCTATTTGCGTCCACGTGGTCTTTTCTGTCAAGCCTTCTTGATAATGCCTGTGTTCAGCAACGTCAAAAAAGTACAGTCACCTTTCTACAAAGTGAAACGCGACGAGTCTCGGGCATGCCTCTTTCAAAATCAGCTGATCGGATAGTCGCAGTATTCAGACCAAATATTCACTGAATTATTAAAGACATTACCTTCACCTCCTCTCGGATGTTTCAATTTTATGACACTGACACCTAACTATAATCATAAGGTTTAAAGTTTTGGTATCAATGCTCGACGGGGTTAGCAAAAGGAAAGACCACTCCCCACGCTTGAAGGGGAAGGAAATTTTTTTCATGATTATCTTGGAGCAGAGATATTCAGGACAATATTATGTTAGTGGAACGTCTACAATTTTTTTTTTTTTTTTTTTTTTTTTTTTTTTTTTTTTTTTTTAAAGGTCCTAGCTAGTATGAAAGGCATCAAAGTAGAAAGGAGTCTGCCCGGTAAATCACATTCGCAGAAGCCAATAAAAGCCCGAGGACTGAATTTGTTCTTAATGCATGTGCATAATTTTCTTACCGATTTGGTGGACAGCACCTGACGACGAACGTCAATTCAAAGGATTCAAAGGACATGAAACGTATTTTAACGAATATCAACGGATGCCAAAATAAATATTTCCTAAAGTGTAGGCCTATTGCGGATACCATCTGTTTTTTGTACGTTTTCGCATCCGGTCATATCCGGTTTATAGCCCTGTGCCAAACAAATTATCTTGTCACATCTACTACTTATAGAATTAAGGTCTGAAATCACAAAACTACCTAAGCACCCCTGGATTATACCTGAGATGTTAAACCGTGTAAAACCCACAACATCATACGCCCGAGCTCTCCCGGTGAATGGGCGTGGGTTCTGCACCACTTAACCGTTACTTTTAAGGCCCAAAATAATGCTTGACCTTATTTTAGCATGTTTAGTTTCAACTAAATTAGGGACCTCGATAAGAAAGAAAAACACGTCGAAAACAAAATAATTTTTCATCCTAGGTCTCTGTTCATGTTCAGGTCTATACCAGGGGCTGTAGGGTTCGGTAGAACATTGTGAGAATGCAGAGGCACTCCGCCCTAAGGCAGAGACATGTTTAAACATAAAATAAATGCCTACACAGGCCTACGAGGCTACTTTCTATTTTTAAGGTTTGTTTTTTTCCTAACATGCACATTTCCTATACCTGGAGATTCGTTAATCAGAAAATGAAATAGAGTGCAAATGGAGCGAGTCGGTTATCCGAACATTTGTTTTACTATTCCGAAGGTTCATTTCCGAAATATAAGGTTCAATATACCGAAGGTTCTTTATTCCGAAAAGATGTAGAGTTGGTTATTAAATCCTAAAATAACGTAAAGTTAGAAAATGAAATCTTCATTAACCAAATCTTACTTACTTCTAGTATGTAGAAGCAGGCGCGGATAAGGGGGTGGGGCTAAACCCCGGAATTTCATGATGAAAATGCTAATTTTTAACTGTGGAGTTATCATGTTTGTTTATCACTCCTGTTTTTTCTCGTCCCGTGATGAAGACACAGAAATAAATTGTCTTCACGGCCTTTGCCTTTACGCTTTTCCCTAGAGAAGCCTAAACATCGCTTCATTTTGTGCTTTCTTTGTTTATACGTTTCACTAAAAACAAAACAAAGAAACAAACGAAAACAAAAAACGAAAAGAAGAACAGAAGACAGCCATATTGGCAAGTGGATAATGCTAATTTCAATTTTAATATACCAATTATTCTGTTACATCTGCTAGGGTGGATCTATTTATAGTGAGCGTGCAAGTTTTTTTGTTTGTTTTGAAGACCCATCATTTTTAGTTTCTATTTTTAACTCCGTATTTCCTACGTCACTAATCTAAACAGGACTTAATCTCAGCGTGACGATAGTACAGCGACCCGGTGCGGTGGTTTAAGATCTAGTCTTATCACGGTCTAAGCCGCATGTTCTATTCAAGACCTGGTCCGATTGGTCGGATCAACATGGCCCGCACACCGCGTCGCTCCCAGACCAATTCCGGTCCAACTGCTACTTCTAATAACTCGAATAAAAGAGAATCTTACAATAATATGTATTCATTCCAATAGAACTTAATCGAAAGTACATCGACCTGGTGGTTTTAGATCCAGTCTAAGCATGGTCTAAATCAGGGTGGTCTATTCAAGTTATGGTATTGTCCTTCAAACTTCTTAAGACCACACACACTCTTCTTGTGTAATAATACCATGGTCATAACGTGCTGCATCTCTGCATCTGCAATACACTACCTGTTGCTACGTCGGGCAAGCTTTCAATATGCACCACGTCTTTTGCCAAAATCACTATCCCTATGCAGTATGACTTATCATGCTGACATCAACGCGGACCACTTCTGGCACCTGTTCAAGGCTCCGTAGCACACAAAGGTTTGCAATCAATCGCAAAACGGCAACGGCCAATCAAGATCCTTGTTGCATGTTCTTTTAGCTCAAAAGACTGATAAGTAACCAATAAGAGTTGGTATTTCAAATTGCAATGGATCTCAAACTGTTTTGTTACTGGGTCCAAAGGAAAGTCCAAACACCCTTTACTAGGTGACCGGGAAGAGCGAATCCGTACAGCGCCCAAAAGGCGCGCATCCCCCTATTTTTCGGGAATCATGCATTCAACATACATGCAGCATCTAGGAAAATTGTCGCCTGCGCCAACTTTACTCCCTATTGCTGAGATGGGATCATTTGAGTAATTATTCTTGGTAAAAGTTCTAGTATCGGGAGTTCTTTGATGTTTTAAGCTTTTAATATTTTCTAGTTCGTACCTATAATTCATGTTGCCTTCAATATAGTTTTGTTTCGGGATGCCGCGGGATATAAAAGAAATTAAATAAGATTTCAGCAAAGGACACCATGGCCCTATGGGATCTCTTCAACAAAGCCACAAATCCCATCCCTCTTCCATGAGAACAGATCTTCTTTATTCTCGCTCAAAGTGACAGACCTATTTACATGATCAGTCTTGTTCATAAACAATCCTCAAGGCTTGTTTTTTGCTTATTTATTAATCTATTTGTGCACTACAAAGCTGCAACGACCAAAAAAAGTACCTTGCCCCTTCATCTGTTTTTCCCGCAACCTCGCGCCCAGATAAAAGAAGTCGTTCAAGATTATAGCCGAGGTTATAATGTAAGGCCACACACCGCTCTATTATAGAGAAACCCCAAAAGAAGCGACGGCAAAAGAAGAAATAATAGATGCATACTATTACAAATAGCAGCATAAAGATGGGATTTTCTTAGCAGGGGCGTGTTAAGTATAATGAAAGGACGAGCGGCAACAAAGAGCCCGCCCCCTTTTTCGAGCCATTAATTTCTTCTCCTTTTGTTCCCTTTATTCTCGGTCCCCTTGTTCGGAGGGTAAGCGTACTTTCTTGGAGGGACAACCTTGAAACTCTCGAAAATGTCTTCTTAGCATTTGTTTGCTTGATATTTTTTTTAGCTTCAAGAGTATGTTTTTGTGTTCCATGTTGGATAACTTTTTTAGAAATGCATTGCCGGCTGTAATTAAAGTTATGAATGTGTTCTTATTTGTTCTTATCAGGCTTTCTCGAACCATGTTTTTATTCTTTGTCATTAAAACTGGGGCAAAGTTTTATCAACATGATTAAGATTCACTAATCTCAGTTATACTGGTCTTTTATCGAACTCTAGTAAAGCATAGTGACATTTTTACCATATTGTTTTTTCATGTTGATTTTTTGTGAAAATTTGAATTCGACATGTAGACCAGATTTAACGCCCTTTAATAAAGGCCTTTCAAACTATTTTTCTCATATATTTTAACGAGTGAAATATCGGAAAGCCTCGTAGGCCTACGAAGATAAACATTAACCTGAAATAGTCTTTCCTTCTACGTCTATTGTTTTGAATTTTAAAAGGGCGTCTAATTTCCGCAACCCCGCTAAAAAAAATAAAAAAATAAAAAATGGTCTTAATTGTGTTACACAAGGAGGACAGTTGAATATAAAATTAAAATTCTTAATTTCCAAATAATTTTCAACTATCCCTTTGCGCGAACAAAACTATACTAATAATCTTCGTATACAAAGCTACTATTTTAAAATGCATCAAAGTTAATACAGAATCAAACAAAATATCGACAAAGGCAATGATCAGAGGATTATGACACCAGCGCCGATTGAGTGGATGTCAACCTTCCAAAATAAAAATAAAAGATAAAATTATGGTTAAATAAATTGTGACCTCCAAAGAACGAATATGAAAGACATTGATATATATCCGTGATGAAATACTTTCTGATATCTAGGCCTAGTTGAGATAAAAACCTCGCGTGGAAACTGAATGCTGATGAGAGCCGTTCTATCCTACTTTGACGAAATGAAGCAACTGAGATATCAACAGAATTCGAGTATTAGCTTTTACCTAGTTCTTCTTCCCTGTCAAATTGTACATTTTAACACTTATCATGATGAGACATAATTTTGGGAGGGAATAGTGATGTTCAATTGAGGTCGGGTTATGAAATGACAAAGGAACAATTTTCTCTTTTACAAGATATGACATTTTTTGTCATATTCTTTCTAGCCCCCAAAGAGGACTTTTCTGACGGCTTGTGTCTGAGTTCTTGCGGTGTCAGCTGTAGGTCTACTGATGGCTTGATCAAATGACTTAACGTAATAACATGACAAGATCAAGTAGTTCCCTTTGTTAAGATTAAAGGCGATGTATGTTGTATTTATTATAACGTCAAAGTTTGACACTGTCAACCGGTGCTGGATCGAGGGGTGCAAAAGGTGTGCGTCCCAAAATCAGGGATCCTCCGCTGGTAACTTCTTAAATGTTTGCCTGGTATGTTGTTCATGTTGGTATAGAAGGATACAAGACACCACATCAGAATGAAAATGTGTCACAAAATATGCTGCAAAGGAAAAAAAAATAATTTCAGTTTTCAATATCAGTTAATTTCACATCCATTTAAAAGACATATTTACAAACATTCATATAATTTTAAACAAATATTACTATAGTTAAAAAAAAAAAAAATCACAATATACAACACATATAAAAGAAAAGAAACAATGCAGCGGATGGAAGGATCAGCAAAAGGCCATTGCAACATAATATGTATTGATGCCCTTTAAGAATGAATCAGGGTAAATTAAGTCGCTCTGAGCGAGACAAAATGTTCGACGTATTGTTTAACGTTCAAGGTCATGTCTGTTACTAGTATTGATACACCACCTGATAATCAGCACGTGTCTATTGAACCTCAATGTCACTTTCAAGATGAAGAAGCAATTAAAGGGAAAAATCAATTTTATATGTTTTTATTTTTCGTTGTAATTCAAGCTGGTCATTCAAGGTTTGAGAAATAATCGACAGAAATGCGAATATGTCGAAGCTTTTTGCGTTTTGCCGATCAGTTGCAAGTTCAAGAATCTTGCTCGAGCTGTACATTATCTATACAATTAATAAACATCGGATTTCCTGGGCCGTATTCCATAAACTATACTTAAGCAATTTTGCTTAAGTCTAAGTATCTTTTCTAAGATTTTGTCTAGGACAAAAAAATCTTAGCTTTTATTCTAAACGCTCAAAGCACTTTGTCTGAGCTCAGAAAGCATTAAGCAAAAGTCTAAATTCTGTTAATATTGTCATGTGTAATTTGTGGTCTCGAATGAGCTTGCCATATAATCAACATCCAAGTTAAGCCACTAGGTAGTTAGGCTTAAAGTTTGGATAAAATTCGCTTTCCATAAATGTACGTATTTGTAGGAGCAACTCAATTCAAGACGTTTTACTTTGCTCAAATCAAAGAATTTATGCTCAACTGTCAAAAATAGCTAAGCAAAAATACTCTTAAGTAAAACCTAAATTTGTTTTAGCCAAAAACATCTTAGGTTTCATGCTTAAGTCCAACATTTGTGGAATACGGGCTATAGTAATAATTTATCATATTATTCACATTGTTAGACTTCAGCATAAACAAATAAACTATGCGAAGACTTTTGCTTTCATGGGCGAGAGCCGTGAGACTCAACACGGAGGGTGACGAACTTGCCGAATTATTTTCACGGCGCGTCTAAAATTAACCTTTACGAAAAGATCGTCCTTGCCTCGTTACTCTGTTGCCAATTTTTTTAAAGCTGGAAGTCAGTTGTTTAAGACACAGAAAATAGATACCGATATCCAACTATTTCTTAACTCAAGAACACTGGCTTATAACTCTGCCCAAGAACATCGACAACCCAGATAATCCGTCTCCAAACCGGCGTCAAGCCGATCACTAATTTGCCATTCGCAGTATAGTCGGTCTTCTGTCGATTTGGAGTCGGTTTTGGGTTTAACAGCATTCTGTCCATTTCTCGATCTATTAGTCTAATACTACAGGGGCTAAACCCATTTCTTCTACTATCGGCTTGGTCTAATTTCCGCTCGGTGTAATACAGACTTGGTCTAATAACCACTTGGTCTATTTGCCAATTCGTCTAAATACCAAATTGTGTGATTGCACTTTTGTATATTTCCTAAATGAATATTCGAACTATAGGTTTTCCCGGCCAATTTCATTGTTTTGTCAATCAATTGCATATTAGAGGCATTCATTTTCGGAAAAAACGCTGCTGCATCGAAATGTTGCCAGTCAAAATCGTATTCAGTCATACAAATTAACGATTGTTGTGATCGATTTCGTATTTGCGCATTCTACTTCACATAACAAGCATACACATTCGGCAATAACTATTCAAATTCGTCTTCATCCTGTCGACATTTCATTCCGTATACTCAAATTTGCACTAATTTGAATGCACAAATAATGAAATTAAATGCCTATATCCGAATTTAAACTTTGTAACCATTACTTTGTTTGCCTAAAAACGAATCTGAGAGCTTTAACACGAAATTGTTTGACTAAAGTCAGTCTTTCGCATCAAACACACGAATTTGAATACACATTTAATAAAAATGGATGATAAATGTATGAAATCGGCCGGGAAAACCTATATTACCAGTTTGTTATAGGAATTGACTAAGTGGTGTTTAACCAAGTGGACATTAGACAAAATGGGAATTAGGCGAAGAGGAAATTAGACCTAAAGTTTATTAAACGTACTGGTTTTAGAGGAAATATAATTAGACCAAGGGGGATAGGGCCAAGCGGGCATTAGTCAACGTGGGTTTAGACCAAGTGGCAATTTACTAGTCTTATTTTTATTCTTAAAGTGTGGGAGTGGTGTGGTCGAGTGGATAAGTCGGCGGACTTACGATCACAAGGTACGCGGTTCAAATCCCGTCCATACCACTAGCATCCTTCGGCAAGGTGTCAACCTGCAAATTTGCCGTACTTGACCCCAGTGAGGTGAATGGGTACCGGTAGGAAGCAATTCCTTGAATGCTGTGAGCACCTTTCGGGGTAGCCTAGCTAAGCCGGGTAATCATTAGTTAACACTAAAAGCGCTTAGAAACACCAAGGTGGATATATGTATTATGCGCTATATAAATGTAACTATTATTATTATTATTATTATAAGGTGTGGACCCAAAATAAGTTAATTTTATAAAAAGCAGAAAAATTAGACAAACAGAATAAAAAAGTTTGAAGAAAATCGGACTACTAATAAGAAAGTTATGAATATATCTTAAAGATGCACACAAAAAAAATCGATCGCTATACCAAATTTGGAACACAGTCACAAAACTGTGATGTCATAGGGGCACAACTTGCATGCATTTTCTATATTGCTTTATGATAAATTTTCACTTTATTTGATAATAAGCTGTTTTCCTCATAACTTTGGCCAAGATATATTGATGGCAATATGTTATTACTTGTATACATATATCATAAAATCAGCACCACATCTAGAAATACAAAAAACAAAGATTTTAAGTAGGCTTTCAGTATAGAAAAAAGATATTCATGAATGTTGAAATTCATGAAAATATCACTTTCTTCTGAAATGTCATTATAATTCTCATTTTATTAAAATGCATAGATGCAATAACATATTGCCATCAATATATCTTGGCCAAAGTTATGAGGAAAACAGTTTCTTGACAAATAAAGTGAAAATTTATCATAAAACAATATAGAAAGTGCATGGCAAGTTGTGCCCCTATGACATCACAGGTGTTGCCAATAGAGATCAATTTTTGTGCATCATAAGGATATTCATAACTTTCCTATTATAACTCCGATTTTCTTCAAACTTTTTTTAATCTTTTTTTTTTTCTGCTTCTTATAAAAGCAACTTATTTTGGGTCCAGAGCTTCCCTTTAATTGCATATCTTGACCTTTCTTCACCTAATATCCATCTATCTTGACGCCCATTTTGTATTCGGCCTTTTTGGACATAATCCTTTTTAATTCAGAAATACTAGGTATACTGTGTACAAAAACTCGGACCTGCAGAAGAGCAGCATTTGGCTGAAATACGTTATACCTTTGGAATAAAAGGAAATGAAAAACAAACGAGGTTGCTTGAGCCGTGTGGTCAAATAACGGAAATATGTTGTTGAGTCAAGTTGATTTCTAAACGAGCAAATACATTTCTAAAATCTTCAAGTTTCAGCAATTAGGCCTATTCACCATAACTTATGATTCTTGGTGTTCCCCTCCCAATTTTTATTTTTCTAACAGCGACCCAAATGCCGCTGCATCTCTTGTGATTTTGACTTGAAGACAAGCCCGAACTCCCGGCGTGAATTGACCTTGTTGGTTTCAAGATCCCTGCGTGTAACTTCTCTTGAAATTACCATGATCGCTGTTAATGATATTGCGTCGGAAATAATCCACAATTATTCAATTAGCAGTGGTTATAGCTATCCCTAGTGATTGATTTAACTTAATTATTACTGATTGTGGGAGTTTTCTTTGGGCGTGTATCAATTTATAGGCCTACCTCACCTGCCATAAGCATGCTAAGTAGGCCTATTGCAAAATAGCTAAAATGTGTGCATTTTTTCTTATCTTACAAGTTTTTTTATGTTGATATATTTCTTCCATACAATAATTTTCTACGTTTTTGTATATATATATTTTGAAAAAGAAGACATAACTCTTTTCATTCCTGAGAACAGTAAATAACCAAACGCCGTACATTGTAAAAAATGAAGGGTCAAATTTGACCTATTCTTGGTCATTCGTGACCCGGACTATCGGTTCATCGGGGCCATACACATTTTCCGGGTCAATTTCACCGGGATTCGCTCCGATCGACCTGGAATCTGGGTCAAGATGTATGGACCCAGATTCCGGGTCAATACAAGTAACACTATCTCCGGGGAACATTGACCAACAAAGTGTATGGCCCAATATACCATAATTCTGCGTCAAAGGCCCTGATCGACCCCCGGCTCCGATCGACTCGGATTCTGAGTCAATTACACCAATGACGCGGATTCCGAATCAAAATATTGATTAACAATTTGAAGTTTGACCCTTCATATTTTTTAAAGTGTACTGCCATGCACATCATACACCATGTACATGTATACGATGTTATAAAATACACAGACCAGGTTCAAAATACAGGAATTGTAGCTTGCACTATACATGTATACGTAAAGTATATTGGGGCCCTCTGGTGCACAGTGCCCCCCCCCCCCTCACTTTTTCTTCCACCCTTAAAATGCCGCTTTTCATGACCAAAAATTGCCCCTTTTCTTAGATTTAAAAATGTCAGGGGCACTTTAAATACTAAAAAGTGGCCCTTGCTATTCCATATGTCTTTTAAAAACCCCAAATTTTCGGCTCGCGCTCGCGGATAATAAATAAGGTCTATAATGCACATAAAACTCAAATTTTGAGCTCAAAATGTTTCGGCTCGAGCTTCGCGCTCGCGAATACTAGATAGGGTATTTAATGCACAATTAACTCCATTTGTCAGCTTTAAAAAATTCAGCTCGCGCTTCGCGCCCGTGGATACTACATAGGATAATGCACAATAAGAATTTTCGACTATAGCGCTTCGCGCTCGCATTGCTTTTTTTTATTAGTAAAATACGAAGCCATTAAGATTAAGCATAAATTTAAAGGCAAATTTTCTGCGCACCCCCTATTTATCCGAATTATACTTCTCTTTATGCCTCTGATCACAAGTGCCCCTTTTTCAGAAAAAAAAAATCCCGTTTTCTATCGCGACACCTACTTTCAAATTCGTTCCGCCGCCCCCGGTGAGTAGACTAAATAATCATGGCATTTGGGGGTGCTTACCCCCATTATTGTTATTTTTTTCGTAAACTTTTGTTAATGTTAATGTTTTAGTTTTTTGTATTGTTCGTTGTTTTTTGGTTTTGTTCATGATTTCTTTTTAGGGGAGGGAGATGGTAATGAAAACTATTAAATAACGAATTTTAGAGCGTCCTTTAAATTCTAACATGATCATTGATAAGGGTTCCAACATTTTTTATTTCTCTGGAATACAGACTGCAAAACTAGGGTATTAATTTCAACACTTTAATTTTCGTGTTAATTTTAACACTTTCCCGGACTTTGTATCGGAAAACACCAGCGTGGTGTCATTAAAGGGGAGGTTCACCCTGGAATTTTATTGGTTTAAAAATATGCAGAAAAATAAAATAAAATATTAGTAAAAGTTTGAAGAAAATCGACCAAAAAATAGCAAAGTTATGAATATGTGAAGTTTTGATTCTGTGACGTCACCTGCGAGCAGCCCTCCCATGTGTTGTGTATGTAAATTCCACAAATTTGTCTTTTTTCATGGTTTTTGATAAAGGAAAGGGTCAATTTGATAGAGGCATGTATATGGACATATATTTCATGATATATCGACCGCACAGATGACATAATCAATTTTCTTTGAAAAACTGACAATTTATGGAATTTACACTACATAACACATAGGAGAACTGCTCGCACGTGACGTCACAGAATCAAAACTTTGAATATTCATAACTACATTATTTGTTAGTCGATTTTCTCTAAACCTTCACTCATATTTTTCTTTTATTTTTCTGCATTTTCTAAAACCAATTTAAACTCAGGGTGAACTTCCCCTTTAAGAGTGGAATTTGGAATTAAACAGCTCAAGTCTACTCTGGGTGTTGCAGTAGTTATACATGTACCTTTAATCGGAGTAGTACTGCACTCTAAAAATACAGAGGGTGAAAAGGGTGGAAAAGGGCCGGTGATTGACAGCATTTCCAACCCTTTTAAAAAACGCAGTCCCTCCTCGGCCCCTTTAAGGGGCCATTTACCCCCCTTTTCACCTCTTTATTTTTTAGAGTGTGGGGAAAAACAAGATTAGAGAGTTTTCTTTATTTCATACACGCGATTTAAGTAGTTTTGTCCGAAGAAATCCATACAATGCCATAGGAACACACAAACACTCGCATCTTTATCTCACAAGTGCATCTTCATGACAGCGAGAAAGTACAGCCACCCCCATGACACCAAAAAGAGAAACTTCATAAAAACTAGTCGAGCCTCAATGTCCGCTCTGTAGCTGCTTCTTCGAAAGTACGGATGGACACAAGTCTGCACATTCTTGCAAGGGGTGTCTTGTACTTTTCAGCGCTCAAGCCTGGCGTAGACGCAAATCCAAGACGTCTAATTTGTGGCACGTTAACTGGCCTGTAGAGTGTTAGGGCGGAATGCTGAGGTCGCTACTTCAAAGATGAAAATAGAAACAACTCGACTTGACAAATCGTTTAAACTTTTGCGATCAAACGAGGCGCTATGATCATGATAATGACAGGAAATGGTAGGGCTATTTCTTGTCTAAGTCGGGCCTTTGTTTTGTCAGAGTAGGTTCACCTCGAAGGTGTAGCGGACTTCCGTCTATCAATTTGCGTAATGATATCATCTGAGGTGTAGCTCCGATATTACAGAATGGAGGATGTGTTTAAAAAAAAGCAAATATGTTTGAGAGAAGTAAAGGGGAAATTCCCGGGAAATTTTGATCAAAAAGGTGCAAAGTATATAGCTTGGTTTATGTTTCATATTCTCTAATTGTATAAGAGTGAAAAGGCACTCTAAAAGGAGTAGAGTTCGGCTCTAACAAGGAGTCAAATGACGGACAACCGTTTTTAGAATGAAAAAGTGTGGTTGCTGTTAAATTCACAACATATTAAAGTTCCACTCTCAGAAGGAGTTAAAAAGAATGGTTACAAAAAGTTTGACCCAGTATCGAACCTAGGCCGTTGATTCAGTTCCTATTACCAGCCGCACGTCATGATAACGGAAGCGGATACTTGAAGAAGATACTTCTTGTCGTTATGATTTATTTTAGGTGACGATTAGCACCTCACTTGGTCCATCTGTCGTACCTAATGGTCGTACCCATCTCACTGAAGTAGATGTTAAGAGTCGAGATCGCTCTTCCCTCTTGTAGAGGACAAATTATTTCGTACATCATTATTATCCAATTGACCTCTTTTTCTTTCGGTTCTATTTTGTTGGAGTTCGAAACGATTTGTGGTCTAGTGGTTAAGTCGCAGGACTGTCAATAGCAAGGAACAAGGTTCGAATCCCGATCAGTGCAATTAATTTCACATCCTTTGGCAAAACATTTTTTGTTCGTTATTTTCGTAAACTCCCCCGTTAAAACTCAATTTACATCTATATGCTTCAACTTTTTCTCTTATTCTTATTTTCTTCTTATATATTTTCTTTATCTACTTCATCCTCTTCTTTTTCATCTTCACTTTTCTTAAATTACTTCTTCTCCTCCTCCTCCTCCTCCTCCCCTTTATCTTCTTTTTCTCCTCCTCTCCTCCTCCTCCCCTTTATCTTCTTTTTCTCCTCCTCTCCTCCTCTCTTTCTTCTTCTCCTTTTCTCCTCCTCCTGCTTTTTCTTCTTCTTCGTCATCTTCATACTCTCTTCCCTCTTCTTATTTTTATTTTCCATCTTCTTTTTATTGTTCATCTTCTCTTTCCCTCCTCCACTTGTCCCCTTCTTACTGCTTCTTGCGAATAATTTCATAGGCATCCAAGAGGGAGGAACCAGCTGAGAAAGATGTCACGGGTTCCTCCTGCGGTCGTTGTTTACATGTGTATTACGATATGAGAGCAAAAGTCAATGTACTTTTATTTGCGGGGGTCTTGGCAAGGATGCCTGATGATGCGATCAACTTGGTAAAGACGTCTGCAGATGTCTTCAATAGTCTTGCTC
>CALNVZ010003429.1:28118476-28140144 GCA_940671915.1 Paracentrotus lividus | reverse complement strand
TGACGAACAAAATGGTCAGCTGGTTGCCTACAGCTATTGTTTTGGTTAGACTATTTAATTATATTTCCAGAAATATCTTATATCTTGACTAGAAGTTCAGGTAGATCACATTTTTAGTTTTACTCAACTGACATCAACCATAGTGATTTTTAATTGAATTTTAGCTGTTTTAGAGTGTACAAACAGTACAATTTAATCCCGAAGGTGGATTTGTTTCCACAAATTGTCCTGCTTGTAATCATAGTATTTGCTTTATGAAAAGCGTTATTACATGCCTCTGTTGCACGAATCTCGGCTGCGCAACTACCACCCTGGGTCGAGTGAGGCCATGAATGGTAAAATGTGCCAAGTTACGTCTTGCACAGGACGTTTGGTGAAAGGGCTGGATTTAATCTGGGACCTTGTGATCGACAGTCACAGACTGCAACCAGACCTCGACAACAATGCACACAATATTATTGTTGAACCGTATTTTGATGGATGAAAAGGACATTTGGTTCAGCGAATTTCTGTTAACAAGAATCTCTATGAGATAATCATGAGATGATTATAATTGGGTGGTCTTTTTTTTTTGTAATCTCGGTTTTGTTCTTCAAGATCTTCAGAAACTTCTTCTACAGGGTTTATTACTAGATCGATTTGGGAGGCTAATGTAGCTGAACTAAGCGGCTATAATACCAGAGATTTTAAAGGAAGTGAGCTGGCGCTTATTTTAGATTCAATTTAAGTCCATCTCCGCTGGTTTCACATCAAAAGGGTGATTTTAGGATTTAAAGAGAAAAGGTTTTTCTTGGGCCTGCTCAGCCGCCAACGGGCTAATTAAATACCCGCAAACGAACACCTCTGAATGAGAAGTTACAGAGAAGGATAACGGCGATTAAACAAACAATCTGAAAATACCTATTTTCTTATTCAACAATACTTGCCCCCCCCCCACTCCCTCCTTCTTAATGCTAGGTTTACACTTTTTTTCTAAGAAAAGTACTTTTTTAACCGAATACAACATTTAGTCCATTGTTCTCTGCATAGCCTACACCTCAGTCAGAAGAGGGTCAAAACAACTGATGACCAACAGTGTACCCTGAATTTTGCAATTTGGCGATTATATATTCGTTTCTGGATAAACTTTAAAGAATGATTCTTAGGAAAATATCAATCTGTTTATTTAATATAAAGTGTAAATTTCACAGTCCTGGGAACCAAAAATTTACGTCACCATTCAGAAAAAATAATCGCGACTAGGATTTGAACTGAGGTCCCTCGACATCAGATTGTAGATGGAGACACCAAACCGCTTTAGCCAACTCACATCGCTTCCACTGCTGTCATTCTGAAACTAGTTATATAACTAATATCATTATCTATATGATTTTATATTAACACTTTTAGATTGCATATCACATTTTAACTTTTAAAGTTATAACCAAAATGAACGTTATTTGCCTTAATCTATATCATGTATATTTGTTAAACAATGTTCGATTTTAAACAAAACTTAGTAGTATTTTGCAGGGTATATAGAATTTTGTCCGTTTAAAGCTCCGCATTGATAGATGAGCTTGAAAAAGACTTCTCTGCTTCCTCGATATTTCTGCCTTTAAAGTTTGATTCGCGTGTTCATTATAATTTCTCGCTACAAACGTTCACTTGCGTGGTGCACAATGTAACTGAGGGGGTCACCTGTACTTTTTAAAGACTGTAGACGCACATTCGCTCGTAGTTTACTTCCAAGCTCGCAGATGTTTTATTTTTATGTTCTTATTTAGTAAAAATGCTGCCAGACCATAATTTTACCAAACTGAATAATTTAAAGTTCTAATATTAATTAGTAGACACGTGTGCATACAGATCTAGTTGCTAGAAAACAGTCCCCTGGAATTTTTCAAACGATTGTTATTTTTTCCCAAAGATTGGGAAAGAGACTCGCCACATGCCCAAGTTCAAAGAAATGCTTGAAGTTTATTCAATGACACTCCTCCTTTATTATACAAGCACATATACAACAACAATTTCATTTATTGACATGACGCGATAAATCAGGGGCACCAATCGTGCTTTATGACCCGTTGTAAGAGCATGATCATTATTAAATGATCCCTAAATGATCGATCTTAGCCAAATATTTAGAGAAGGAGGAAAATGGCGGCACCGCGGGCTTCAACGCACCGCGCTGTACAATTTCTGCGTAATTAATGAAAAATGAGATGGGCCGTGTAGTTGTCATTCAATTGATCTAAAAAGACGTAGCTCTATTCATGCTCCTGATATTAATAATAAATGATAATAATAACATGGGATTTCTATAGCGCCATATTGTAGTAGACAGTTGCTTTGGTATTCAATATAGCGTAAAGATAATATAGGAAAAGAAAAGTATTAATTCAGAATAATCTGCACTCGTGCAGACTTCAAATGAATACTCTTATACTGAACTCAATCCATAAATTGTGATGTGGTTTCATTTCTGTTGCAGTGCGGGTAATTCGATATGTCTTTGATGGATATGTAAACTTTTAAACTACAATAAAAATCGTCTTTTAGGCAATTAACAATCTGAAGTACCAAGTTTGAGAGGGAGAAATTTGAATTTACTAAATAAAATCTTGCATGTTATACTTAGCAACTGGCATTTGAATCTTTATCAGTCGCATTCATTCTAAATGACGGGGAATATGACATGAAAAAAAAAATCAGAAGGAAAAGAAAATAGTTCTAACAAAATCATTGAAAATGAACAAAAAGAAAATGGGATTCCGTTTTCCTGCTTATTTCCATAATTATAATTATAATTTTCCAGTTTCACTTCGTTGCTCAAATTGTAAATATGATAATAATCATGTCATAAAATTTACTTCTGTTTTTAAACTGTAACAAAAAAACTGTGATGAGTGCATATAGGCCCGAGAAAAACATCATCAATCTTGATTAAACCGATTCAAAGATAGATTCTAATCTCTTTATTATTCCTTGCTAATCCGACCAACCCTAGACCTGATTTTTTTTTTAATTCATACGTGTTTAACTACTCAACTTGTTCGTGAGAAATGAGGGGGCGCTCTTTCTGTCTCTCTCTGTCTGTCTGTCTGTGTGTGTGTGTCTCCTCTCTCTCTCTTTATAATTATATATATTGTAATCAAATATATATTAAATCTTTATATATTCTCTCTGTCTTTTATCTATCTTTCTCCCTCTAACACCCCTCTCTCTATTATCCTCCTTTATTCCTATTCTCCGCGAGGTATTTTCTGTTCTCCCAATTTCCTTTCTTTTCCAGATGATATCTGTGCATAACGACAAAAAAGAACAGTCGCTCCTGGGTGGGCTTGAACCACCAACCTTCGGTTATCAGCCAACGCGCGAACCGATTGCGCCACAAAGCTTCGATATTCCACTGAACGCAAATTGACCATTTAAAAATCAATATACATACAATGAAATGCGAAAGAAAAAAAAAATCACATGCGTTGGCCGGGAGTCGAACCCGGTCAATGCTTTGGAAGGCAATATCTAACCGCTATACCACCAACGCTTACAGACGTCCATATGGGTATATTATTTTACAATATTGACTTGTGGCAGTAGCGGGGCGTCTGTCGTCACCAAGGTAACCATAGACTCGTGACGCGGTCAATTTTTAGAAAAGAAAACAATAGAATGACAATAATAGAAAAAATATTCAGAGATTTATGGTTACGAAACTACATTCTTATTTGCATTTAGATCTATGCATGTTTCAATCTCACCTTCTCTCTCGCTCTCTCTCTTCTCTCTCCTCTCTCTCTCTCTCTTCTCTCTTTCCTTTCCCTCTCTCTCTCTCTCTCACTCTTTCTTTTTCTTTCTTCCTCTCCTTTCTCGTAGTTAAATTTTCACCTCATCTTTATCGTTTCAAGGCATCTCCTACAAAGTGACAAGAGCTATATATCTGATTCTAAATCTCCGTAAGAAAGTGTAAATGCCCCCTGCTGGCGAAAGGACACAAAAAAGCGCAAGAATAAGCCCTTGTCACTATGCGCGTAAAATGAGGATGATTCTATAACATGACTTCCCACAGACCAGTCATTGAACTTAACCTTAAAAGGACTCCATGCCTGAAATGAAAAGTTTTTAAGTAAAGTAAAGTAAAATTTAACAAGCACGCAACATATAAAATTTCTCAAAATTGGATGAAAATAACAAAGTTATGCATTTTTTAGGTATTTGAATTTTTTTCTCCGTAAACAGTTTGCTTGCAGATCTCATGAACAGGTCTCATGAATATTGAATATTCAAATGAGAAACTGATGATGTCACAGTCCGCCTACTTCTTGTATATTTTATTTATATGAAATCCTATTTATCTCATTTGTCATACATTTGCGTATACAGAAAATCTATCGCTCATACTGAATGAGTAAAATCACTTGTGACCTTGAACATTCCACAAGGATTAATCCTGTTTTATGTCCTTAGGGCAGAAAATCTTGATAATTGGTATTTCATACAAAAAACAACAAAGAAAGTAGGGGGACTGGTGACATCATAAGGTTCCAATTTGAGAACTTTTCCTTTTAAAAATCAAAACCTAAGAAAATTCATAACTTTTGCTATTTCTTTATCCGATTTTGATGACATTTCAGTGTTTGTGATTTTTAGGATTTTACTTTATTTTTGTATGATGCAAACTCCAGCCGCAGAATTTTTAACCAGCGACGATCCAGGATTTGAAAATAGGTGGGGGCGTCAGGCTCATTATAGGGAGGCCAAAATTTCCTAATTTTAACGTGTAAGTCAATAACTGGTTTTCAATTATAGGGTGTCCTCTAGTTTGATACTTCTGACATTGGTTGAGCTGTTAGAAAATTTCGCTGGATATTTCATGAAGAGATTTGCATGCACAAAGCATGGTTAAGCAAAAATAAATTACATAGCGCTCTCAAAGTTATAAAACTCCTCCACCGTAATGCCTTAATGTATTTTTTGTCTGTTTACTTGGATAACTGGGTTGGTACTATGATTTAGAGGTCCCATTTTACCGAGACTGACCGTTAGATGTTAACGAAGAAATTTGTCAGGAACGTTTGAGTCAGCTGCCAAGTGATTACTTACGATCCTTCCTTGATCGCGGAGATCTCCTAAAAAGTTGTAACGCCATCACGGGCTCGGTCATGAAGTAGGCTTTGTCGAACCGCCATTAGTAGTCTTATCTTTTCAAAGAGATCTGAATTTTAATGGTTTCTACTTGATCTTTTGACGAGGGCGTGAGATTGGCGCCGATCGGGGACCAGGGGGAACATGCCGTCCCCCCCCCCCAACCTTCATTGGTACCCACTATATAATAATACTTTTCCCACTTTTTTTTAATATTTCGCGAGGACGTCAAATAAGTCCACCGTAAAGTGAAAGTATACAAAAAACAATAATTAATGATAAATTGGTGGTATTTAAATTTCATAGCAGGGCGTCTTTTTTCCATAACCCAGCAATGCCTAATACATTCCGCCTAACATGCCCAAAATGGCTGGGTAAATCTATTGCTACTTTTTGATATCCAAGTTAAATTGTTTGGCTGTCAACTGACAAAGCCGCGGGTTAAAATTCCTTTAAGAATGTGGAAGCAGAAGTCCTAAGTTTAACCCCCCCCACTCGGGCACATCTTCCTACCTGCGATAATCTTGGTGGTCGCAGCCCCTGTAATCCCATTCTTTACGTAGTGCACATTGAGCCCAATAGTCTAACGACGGACCCGAGCTGTCAACACCAAGGCGACTCATCCACGCATGAAAGAAACTGTGTTCAAGACATGTCAAAAAGTTTGGCGCAGTGTAACCAGTTCGATATGAATTGGTCTTAACAGGCAGTTGTCTAATTCACTGATTGTCTAATATAGCATTACCCGGTCAAGTTTAAACTATCCCCGCATCAATTTTAATTTCTACGTCAACACTTTCGTCAGAAATGATGAATCGCGAATTAAAAATCTAAGCTCCGTTCATGACGTATCGTTTAAATGAATGACATAAACGAATCGGATTGCAAAATAGTTAAAATAACAGGGAAAAACCTATAACATAATTCGAAATATAAAAAAGTGGAAGAGCAATGAAAAAAAATATAAAATAAAATAAACCTATTACCACCGAAAAACGAACCTGGGTCGTTTCAGTTTAAATTGCAATGATGTTGCATGTGTGCGTATGTTCGGGGTGAGGCGAGCCGTCCACCCATTTTCTACAAGTGAAAATATGAGCTTGCATTCGAAATTGAGCGGGAATATTAAACTAAATCTGTGAAATTGCATAATGGCCCTGCATACCTACCCATTATGGGTCCACCGCTTATTATTTTTCATACTACCCATCATTACACACTACTCACCACAAGAGGGCTTAATTGTACACAAAACTACCCTCAATCATCTGAGAATGACAGTTAGTATGAAAATAAGTCTTTATATTTTCTATTCGCTTTATAGTTTACAAACGGAAGTTGGTTTAATGTTTGAAATATAGATTATGAAAGTATAGTACGCCTATGTAAATTAACAAATTACTTGAACCAGACATAAATTATATTAGATCGTACATTCTTAGGTAGCGAAGAAGCGACACGGTCTTTAACTTTTAAAGTTATTGTGTCCTCTATTCAGTTAATGTGTTCATCCCCCCCCCTTCGAAATTTAGTTAAGTTAGGCCCTAGAACAGAATCATGACTGTTTAGGGTAGGGCCTCCATACTAATTTTACTAATATTTTCGTATAAAAAAAACCAAAAAACCGGTCGGCCTCATTTGTGCTGATTTTTGCCAGGGTGAATTTGTTTTAGTTAAATGAAATTAGGACAAACTGAAATTACATGAGTAAATAAATCTTATCTCTACCAAATTGCGTTAAAATATGGAAAAAGCGGTACTTTTCTTCATCGCAACAGATACCACACAAAAGAGCCAGCCACGTAATTAGATTTTTCAATTAATAAGGCTCACAATCTTTATCAGTATCAAACTTATATAATTTTTACTAAATATTTCGATCAATAAAATTTTAAAAAACGTCGGCTCATTTGATGTTGAAATTTTTCCTGAATGGTGATTGTTTAGGTTAATGAACAGGACAAACTGAATACATGACTAAATTAATTATTCCTCTACCAGATTGGCGTAAAATATGGAAGCGCTAACTTTTCTTCATCGCAACAAATACTACACACAAAAGAGCCAGCCCACGCTATTAGATTTTTCAATTAATAATGGTATCACAATTTTAATTCAGTATCATAACTTATATCATCTTTGGAATTTATACTTCACCTTTAAAGCTAGGAGTATTGATTCCTTAATCATACTCATTTCACCTCGGGGAGCTGAAGAAAGTTGATGAAAAGTACTAAGTCAACATCGGCTCACGATATTATCCAAATTGAACCATTTTGGACAATTGTGTTTTGGATAGGTTGGTAATTACGGCAAGTAAAACAGAAAACTCCGCATGGTGTTGGCTTACCTCTTGGAATTCGACTCTTAAACCATACACAGTTGGAAGCAGACGGGACTACGGGGGATTGGCAACATACTTTCCTTGTTTCTAAATGGCAAGGGATTTGCCTCTATTCAGAAGTAATATTCACCAAAATAAGAGAAGAATGTCAAAAGAAATAATTTCATGAATTAAACTTTTCATCGCGCAGAAAATAGAGTCGATAACCCTGTTTGACGAGAAAGTACCCCCGCTAACATTTTTTTATTCACTCAAGTGAATGTTTTCTGGAACTTAACGGTCATGTAATTAGTATTTGAAATCTGAACTTAGTGAATTCATCACTCAACTTGTTGACGATAATTGCTTTGATTCAAATTTTACTTGTTCTGCACTTTTCGCTTTAGGTTGGGTTAAGGCTTTCCGTCAAAGAAATCAGTTTGTTTTAAGTCTATTTTTTTTTGTCCAGTCCTAGAAGGGAACAGAAATAATGGGGAATAATTTGTATCAATCAATTACAATAATTAAATTATCACAACTTGCCGAATAAATGTTCTTCCGTGTAATCCACAATTTAGTGAATAAATGGTTGTTTTTTTAAATGAAAAGAGCAAAATAATTACGATTTATCGTCCGAATAGAAAACAATAATTGACACCATTATCAATTTAGATAATCCTTATTTTTGCCGTTGGGAGTATTAATTTTACCGTTTATTCATTAGGCCCTATTAATTTCTTAATCTAATATTATCATTATCAATACCTTATTGTCTTAAGGCACCGCACACCTTACGACCCGACTACCTCAGACTACCTCACGACTGACCTGGTGGAGGTCAGTCGTGAGCTAGTCATTGAGCAACCGACAACAGCACACCTGCGACTGCCTCGAATGTCTCTGTTTCATGCGCATGGCGCTCTTTTACTTACCAAATGATGCAAAAGATAAGAAAATTAATGACGGGCTATATTGTAATATCATGCACCTGCCCCTTCACAGATCATCCAGATGAAATGCATTTCATATTTTCAAGGCATCATGAGTAACTGTTGGGTAATGACTTTTTTAAAAAATCAAAACGTGGGAAGTATTAGCTACATTGTCCGTCAAGACTCCATTGATGGTTCTCTCTTTTTTGCTTTTATAAACCGAACTTGATTCGGTTGGACTCCCTTTTAAGTGCCCCAAGAGCACAACAACTTTTGCGCCCTATTTATCAAAGCTACAATGCTAGTAATGGCCCGCCCCACCCACATTCAGGGGGTTAACACCATACACGTGGCTTGTTCCGGATTCTTAGAGATACCTGTATTGGTAGGGGGAAGCCGTGTCAAAATCCCCCTATTCCGGGCTTTTGAGGAAAGCTACATCACTTACCCCCCATTACACGTTTTTGAAAGGGGACCGGAAAAAGTAACCCCACAGGCTTTTGACCTATTCGGAGACCCTATTTCAGGATTTGTCCTCAAAACGTGAAAAACACCCCCTAATTCAAAAAAAAAAAAAAAGTCGGGGAACTCGGGATTTTCCCCATACGCTGAGCCCTAAATATAACCCTTTTCCGGAAAATCGGGAAACGAGCCATGTGTATAGTTGACCGTCTGAGTGGAGGGGGGCGGGACTCATGTGACATTTTTTATATTTTCAAATAAAATACAGGTATGCTTATCTTAGGGATCTTTTTTTAATTTGGGAAATATAACACAATACTTCTGATAACTTTATCTTTCATGCTATACCTTTCCACCATTCCTGCTTTCTAAACACCAGCCCACCACATCACAACATTTTAAGTGATACCCCCAACAAACATGATAAATTGGATACGTCTCCATCAATCCATCAATCAATCTTACCCTCCTTTCTCTCACTCCTCTCTCTCTCTCTCTCTTCTCCGCTCATATCTCTTCTCACACTCACACATAGCAAAAGTATCTTTTTGTTTTATTATTGTTAGCAACCAATGGCATCATTTCTTTCAAGTACGAAACTTTTTCTTCAACATTTCGGCGACACCAATGGTACGGCTCCCCATGCCCTTCACCATTTATGAAATCCAGGATCCAACCCTGACACTGCCGATTATAAAACTTGAATTTCATAATTTCCCAACATTTTAGTAACATTTTTTTCTTTTAAAATACATAACAGAATGATCCTATAAAATAATCATGTGATGAGGTGATAATCTCTATAAGCACGAGGCTTGAGTCAGATCGCCATGACAATACATATTTACAGAATATAATTTCATAACGATAAGAGAAATTAAGAAAATGAAAAGAAAAGAAAAAAGAAAAAAAAAAGAAAATAGAAATAGACAGAAATGAAATAAAAGGAAGGAAGGAAAGGAGAGAGAATAGACAAATACAAATGCAAATAAGTAACTGCAACTAATAGCTCTGATTATATTGTACAAAAAGAACATTTTTTATAGAGCGAGTACACACAGTGGCTCTATACAAAACGTTCTAAGTTTGGGACCGCACCGGATATTTTGCTGAAAAGCAATCGTTTTGGTCGCGGATATGAATACTCTCAAGATCTCGTGGGTAATTTATGAAATATTGCATTATAATGCAAATATACTACAACATTGTCCAGGGAGTTACTGATGAATACATTTGTGCAGAAACATGATAAAACATATTGCTGTAAATGGATAAGATCTTCAAAGTTTTCAGGTCATGAAAAAGGGGTTGGTTACGAGTTCTGAATGAAATATGACGACATTCGTATTATTTTCTTTTTGTAATAAAGTTAGCTTGCTTACGTTAGATACTTTAGTATAGCCCCAGAGTGCAATAAAAATATGAACGAACTACAACGAGCATTACAAGTTTTCTAAGAATATTCGGGGAAAAAAATTGAAATGATACAAGAAATAAAGAAGTAGCAGTAAGTCCAACATTTTTAAACCCACAAACGCCCAATAAGTTGTGGTATATCGATTGTGACCCTAACAACGTGCAACCAAGAGACCAAAGCTCCACATGATTCTAACTAAGGGATGGGAGATGCGGGTGAGGCGCAAGTGGTAAACCCACCCCATTATTTCTCCTCCGTTCCTTTACTAGCTCTACTTACGTTTCCTCATGGAATCAAATAAATTCATTCGTTATTGTTTAATACATAAAAAAATTGCATCACAAAATTATTTTCCCATTTGTTATCTTGAAACTCTAGTCCATGCACTTTGTCATCATTGGAAATATTTACAGGGTTGGAATTAAGTTTGGAATATTTTTTTTGGCGATGAGATGTCTGATTTTAAATGCGTAGTTTCTAACTACATGTGATTAATAATTCATCCAAATCGTTAATGTGTTTGAATGAAGTCTAAATTGTTTCCATCTGTACCAAAGATTACGTTATATTTTAAGCCTGTACAATGGCTGACCAATGAACCAAGTGTCAGATTGGCTCTATTTGTGGTTGAACATCTTGTTATAAACATTTCCTGTAACTTCACGTGGATTTTGAAAAAGCTACGTGCAGTTTGAGGACTTTGAGGCTTCGGATAGCAATTAAACTGTATCTGATTATTTAACTTTTTCGGTTAGAATAATAATTCATCCAAATCGGATTAACATGTGTGAATGAAGTCTATTGTTCCATCTTGTACCAAAAGATTACGTATAATTGTTAACCTTGTTACAATGGCTACCAAATGAACCAGATGTTTGTCGATTTGCTCTAATTTGTGGGTTGAACACTGTTATACCATTTCTGTACTTCCAACGTGGAATTTTGAAAAAGCTACGTGCAGTTTGAGACTTTGAGGACTTACTTTTTATTAAAGCCAGTAACGAACTACAGCCCTGGATAGCACCAACTCAAGTCCTCAACTACTCGACTGCCCTGATCCTAACCCATAATGCACATCCTGAGTAGTGTAGTCTTATAATTCAGGCCATTTGAATGATAACACGCTTTTTTCACTACCATGGATTTCTCACGACGTGATAATGTATGTCCAAGTAACAAAAACACATATTTTTCCCCACAAAAATTTTATACATCAAATTGTAGGTTATTTCACACATCGTTTTGTTATAGTTACTCCAAAGTAATACTTTAGACTAGCTGGTTTATAACACACTCTCAATGAGAGTGTGCTCAGTTTCGTCTCCCTTTAAAAAAAGTTACAAAAAGTAACTATTTCAAGCTAGTGGTTACAAAAATATTATCTGTGTCCTATAAACTCACAGGCAGAGACGAGGGAATCAAGTTTGCAAAAAGGAATCACCAATTCATCAGAAAATATGAAGTTTGTAGCAACGGCAAGAGGTATCTGTTATTGAAGAATGACCGTGAATATCCATGATACCAAACTTGTGATCCTTATTGCTTGTATCTTCAAAGTTGTAGGTTGGCTGATGTTCCAATGTAGATTGCTGTATAAGTAGGCCTCTTGTTGCACTCTAGATTGAAAAGCAATACAAACAAACAATTATTAAGGCTTTATAGGAGACTTATTGGTAAACTGAGTGGTTTTTTAATTCAATATTCATTGTTAATAACTATAATTTGATTGAATTTAATATATGACCATTCAAAAAAGAACGCTAGAGTAACATGTTTTTATATTTATATCTATTCACGAATAAGTGGTCTTTACAACATATAATTTTTCTTAAGGGGAAATAAATTATGTGGGAACCATGTGAAAGCAGATTGTCAAATCTGCAGGAGGCTTCAAATGGTAAAGAAATGGTGATGCTACAAATGCCAATTTCTCTCTCTCCTTCTCTCTCTCTCTCTCTCTTAGAAAGAACCAAAACTAATATAATGAGCATGCATACATCAGAATGTACTCATGAATTTAATTTTGGCATGTTTTCTAACCTAATAATAGAAGGGGGAAACACGGATTTGTCCTATTTTTATAAGAAATTGGAAAGAAACGGCAAATCATATGTATTCAAATCAATACAGATCGGTATCATAAAATTACACCAGAGTAATATTCCATATATTGCTAAATAATCATCAAATCCTTCTGATCTCTTAATCAATATGTGTTTGAGCTACTACCTACCATGATTACAGTTGACCTTTAATATACAATGGATGAATCCTTTCTCTTTTTACTTCTTAATTAACTATCATGGAATTCAAGTTTATATGTAGATGAACATTTGTAACTTTTTTTTTTTTTGGGGGGGGGGGGGGGAATGTAAACCTTAAACCGAGTTTTACTTGGTTCTGGGTTCAACTTGATGTGATCAAGTCATTGCTAACCAACAGGCAATACAGTGTGTAGCCTACGTAAAACGGTGGATCTGTACTCGTACGAGAGAGAGAACTCTCTGACAGCTGCTCACTGACAAGCCTGCTCCTTGCTAGAACCGTCCTAGTCCAATCAGTTGTCTTGGATATGACTTGTGGGATCCATTCCAAATCTGGCTGTCAAAAAAAAGATGAAATCAAAGAGATGAAAACAATATCAGCTATTCCGTGTAACTTGACACCCGATGCTTAAAATTTTCAAACATAACCAATGAAAAATATATAGTATTTTTGGCAAGATACATATCTAAAACGTATAAATCTGAATTTTCACCCACCTTTTCATCTTCAAACAACCGAGTTACAACCGCCCTCAAGATACAACAAATTGCTTCAAAAAAAAGTATGTTTTTTTGTAATGATTTTATAAACATGTTCATAGTGATTAGATTCATACATTTTTAGTATTCTGTTTCATTTTATACCCATCTTGCTATCATATTGATTTTTGAATTTAAATGAAACCAAGCTTACAATATTCTCTAATTGAAAAACACCCTCAAATGGTCACGCAAGTCACAAAAATACAGCCATTTTTTAGTTCACAACTAAAAGTAGTGAGTGGTATAACTTGTAGTTGCTAAAAAGTAGGAGCTTAGGGTCCTCAAATCATACCAGCAAAGATATTTCAAATGTAGACCCCATTCATTGTGAAAAAAACACCCTAAGCACTGTCAACGCGAAGTCACCTCCCTTCTCCTCTGTACGAAGGGACAAAATGACCCAATTTTGGGTCCATTGACGATAATTGACCCATAATTGTGTGTATGGCCGAATATACCTACAATATCGTCAGTTTGACCATTTAGATGCGTGAACCGTTTTATGATTTCAAGCACAATTCGTGATATGTTGAATTTTTTCATACAATACCTAATTTTCAATTTCTTTCATTCACATGTATATCATAATTATATTTGAAGATACAAGGTTTGTTGTGTACTGTATCGTCATATTTTTGGTTAATAATCATGTCAGTGTGATATACTCTTTTTTTTTCAATATAGGCCTATGACATATCTATTTAATAGCCTATATGTATTTTACTCTCGATTTCTGAACATGCTGTAAATGAATGCATAAAACATATAGGCCTAAAAGAAACAAAGATATTATTTGTTTCGCCTGTCTTTAATGAACTGATGTGAGTCTCATTTCGTGTAGAATCGTTTCAAATGCGCATGCTCTTTGTACTATGTGTTCCTAAATTTCAGATAATATATTCTTTCATACCCCTGAATGATTTTTAAGCAACCTTCAAGAATTTCACAATCATCTTATGCCAGACCATAAATTCGGATTCATCTGGCGGGGAACCCTCGGCTAAAATTGAAGACAGAGTCTTAGAAAAAAAGTGTAAACCTAGCATTAAGAGGAGGGAGTGGGGGGGGGCAAGTATTGTTGATATAGAAAATAGGTATTTTCAGATTGTTTGTTTATCGCCGTTTCCTTTCTCTGTAACTTCTCATTCAGAGGTGTCGTTTGCGGGTATTTAATTAGCCGTGGCGGCTGAGCAGGCCCACAGAACAAACCTTTTCTCTTTTAAATCCTAAAATCACCCTTTTGATGTGAAAACCAGCGGAGTGGACTTAATTGATCTAAAATAAGCCCGAGCTCACTTCCTTTTAAAAATCTCTGGTATTATAGCCGCTTAGTTCAGCTACATTAGCCTCCCAATCGTCTAGTAATAGGAACCCTGCTAGAAGAAGTTTCTGAAGATCTTGAAGAACAAAACCGAGATTACAAAAAAAAAAGACCACCCCAATTATAATCATCTCATGATTATCTCATAGAGATCTTTGTTAACAGCAATTCGCATGAACCCAAAATGTCCTTTTCATCCATCAAAATACGGTTCAACAATAATATTGTTGTGCATTGTTGTCGAGGTCTGTGCAGTCTGTGACTGTCCGATCACAAGGTCCCAGATTCAAATCCCAGCCTTTCACCAAACGTCCTGTTGCAAGACGTACTGCACATTTACCATCATGGCCTCACTCGACCCAGGGTGGTAGTTTGCCAGCCGAGAATCGGTGCGAACAGAGGGCATGTTAATAACGCTTTTCATAAAGCAAATACTATGATTACAAGCAGGACAATTTGTGGAAACAAATCCAACCTTCGGGATTAAATTGTAACTGTTGTACACTCTAAAAACAGCTAAATTCAATTAAAAATCACTATGGTTGATGTCAGTTGAGTAAAAACTAAAATTGATCTACCTGAACTTCTAGTCAAGATATAAGATATTTCTGGAAATATAATTAAATAGTCTAACAAAACAATAGCTGTAGGCAACCAGCTGACCATTTTTGTTCGTCATTTTTAACAACTTTTTATAGTGGTATACAACATCATTTCGAAATTAGCGATAAATAGAGGTGGAACGATGAGACATAAAACGATTTCTTGTTTGACCACATTGTTCCAAGTTTTTCCGTTCCATAAAAGTTTGAACTTTTCTGAAGTTAACATGTCCCCACGATCGAGGCCAAGGACTCCTCCAAGGTTAATACTCACTTTTTCTCTTTTTTGTTGTTTTACATTATAAAGCTTCAGTCAATTAATACCATAATACTTGCAAATCTAAAGTTTTTTATTTCAAATCCTTTAAGGCTAATACGTAAAGCTGAGGTCTCTTTTTCTCTCTCTCTTCCCTTTCTCTCTAACTTTCTCCCTCAACCATTACTCTTAGCCCGTCTCTGTCTGTATCATCCAAGCTTTATCTTTCCTTTTTCTTTTCCGTCTCCCCCTCTACAACTTTGTTTATTCATCTCTCTCTCTCTCTCTCTCTCTCTCTCTTGCTTCCTCAATTACATTTGTCACCTGGATTTTCCCTTCTCTCGTTCTCTTCCTTTACTATCTATTTATGCTGTACTATCTATTTATCTATTCTCTGACTTTATCAGTATCGTCTATTTCCCTCTCTCCGCTCCCGCCCTTCTCCATATCTCCAATCTCTCTCTCTCTATCTGCGCTATGATGTTAGTCTGGTCTGTTCTCTCTATTTCTCGCTCTCTCTTTCTCTCTCCTTTCTCTCTCTCAACTCTCTCTCTCTTGCTTCTCTCTCATTTACTTCAAGAATAAGACGATTGAAAGCAGATATTCTTCGACTGGTATAAGTCAATCTCTTCGCCCCTGCAGCCGGATCCCAAATCTCCGACCAAGTTCAATACGTTTACTTCAGGGTTAAAACGCGGACGAGGCCCAGATATTCCTGCATCCCAACACTCTGTCTTCATTTAGCCGAGGGTTCCCCGCCAGATGATGAATCCGAATTTATGGTCTGGCATAAGATGATTGTGAAATTGCTTTGAAGGTTGCTTAAAAATCATTCAGGGTATGAAAGATATATTTCTGATGAAATTTAGGAACACATAGTACAAAGAGCATGCGATCTGAACGATTTCTACAACGAAATGAGACTCACATTCAGTTCATTTAAGACAGGCGAAACAAATAATACTTTGTTTCTTTTAGGCCTATATGTTTTATGCATTCATTTACAGCATGTTCAGAAATCGAGGAGTAAAATACCATATAGGCTATTAAATAGATATGTCATAGGCCTATTTGAAAAAAAAGGAGCTATATCCACACTGACTGATTATTAACCAAAAATATGACGATACAGTACACAACAAAACCTTGTATCTTCAAATATAATTATGATATACATGTGAATTGAAAGAAATTTGAAAATTAGGTATTGTATGAAAAAATTCAACATATCACGAATTGTGCTTGAATCAAAAACGTTTCACGCAATCTAATGGTCAAACTGCACGATATTGTAGGTATATTCAGGCATACACACAATTATGGGGTCAATATATCGTCAATGGACCCAAAATTGGGTCACTTTTGTCCCCTTCGTACAGAGCGAGAAGGAGAGTGAGAGGAGAGAGAGAGAGAGAGTAGAGAGAGTGAGAGACCCAGAGAGATTGCCAAAAAGAAAGAGAAACAGTTGAAGAGGGGGGTGGAGAGTAAGAGGAAAAAGAGAATGGGGAGCAGAGAGACGAGAAGAGAGAAAGACGAGGAGAGAGAGAGAGGAGAGAGATAGAGAGAGAGGAGTAACATAGAGATAGGAGGAGAAAGGTTGAATGGGTAGAGAGAGGAGAGAGGGAGAGAGAGAGGAGAGGAGAGAGAGAGTGAGGAGAGAGACTGAGAGAGAGAGAGAGAGAGAGAGAGCAAGGGACTATGAAGACATCTGCAGGACGTTTCTTACCCAAGTTGACGCATCCATCAGGCATCCTTGCCAAGACCCCCGCAAATAAAGTACATTGATTTTGCTCTCATATCGTAATACACATGTAAACAAACGAACGCAGGAGGGAAACCCGTGACATCTTTCTCAGCTGGTTCTCCCTCTTGGATGCCTATGAAATTTATTTGCAAGAAGCAGTAAGAAGGGACAAGTGGAGGAGGAAGAGAAGATGAAAATAAAAAGAAGATGGAAAATAAAATAAGAAGGGGAAAGAGAGTATTTGAAGATGACGAAGAAGAAGAAAAAAGCAGAGGAGGAGAAAAGGAGAAGAGAAAGAGGAGGAGGAAGAGGAGAGAAAAAAGAAGATTAAAGGGGAGGAGGGAGAGGAGGAGAAAAAGAAGATAAAGGGAGGAGGAGGAGGAGGAGGGAGAGAAGTAATTTAAGAAAAGTGAAGATGAAAAGAGAGATGAAGTAGATAAAGAAAATATATAAGAAGAAAATAAGAATAAGAGAAAAAGTGAGATATAGATGCTTAAATTGAGTTTTTTAACGGGGGGTTTGACGAAAATTAACGAACAAAAAATTGTATTTGCCAAAGGATGTGAAATTAATTTGCACTGATCGGATTCGAACCTGTGTTCCTTGCCTATTGAACAGTCCTGCGGACTAACCACTAGACCACAAATCGTTTCGAACTCCAACAAAATAGAATCCGGAAAGAAAAAGAGGGTCAATTGATAATAATGATGTACGAAATAATTTTCCTCTACAACGAGGAAGAGCGATCTCGACTCTTAACATCTACTTCAGTGAGATGGGTCGACCATTAGCGTACGACAGATGGACCAAGTGAGGTGCTAATCTGTCAACCTAAAAAAATCATAACGAACAAGAAGTATCTTCTTCAAGTATCCGTTCCGTTTATCATGACGTGCGGTGGTACATAGGAATGGAACAACGGCCTAGTTCGATATGCGTGTCAACTTTTTAACCTTCTTTTAACTCCTTCTGAGAGTGGAACTTTAATATGTTGTGAATTTAACGCAACCACACTTTTTCATTCTAAAAACGGTTTAGTCCGTCAATTTTGACTCCTTGTTGAGCCGAACTCTACTCCTTTGTAGGTCCTTTTCACTCTTATACAATTAGAGAATATGAACATAAACCAAGGCTAATACTTTGCACCCTTTTGATCAAAAAATTTCCCGATTTCCCCTTTACTTCTCTCAAAACATATTTGCTTTTTTAAACCATCCTCCATTCTGTAATTATCGGAGCTACACCTCAGATGATATTCATTACGCAAATTGATAAGACGAAAGTCCGCTACACCTTCGAGGTGAACCTACTCTGACAAAACAAAAGGCCGACTTAGACAAAGAAATAGCCCACCCATTCCTGTCATTATCATGATCATAGCGCCCGTTTGATCGCAAAGTTTAAACGATTGTCAAAGTCGAGTGTTTCTATTTTCATCTTGAAAGTAGCGACTCAAGCATTTCCGCCCTAACACTCACAGGCCACGTTAACGTGCCACAAATTAGACGTCTTGATTTGCGTTCTACGCCAGCTTGAGCCGCTGAAAAGTACAAGACACCCTTGCAAGAATGTGCAGACTGTGTCCATCCGTACTTCGAAGAGCAGCCTACAGAGCGGACATTCGAGGCTCGACTAGTTTTATGAGTTTCTCTGGCAGGGGTCGGCTTGTACTTTCTCCTTCATGAAGATGCACTTGAGATAAAGAATGCGAGTGTTTGGTTTCCTATGCAATTGTATGGATTTCTTCGGACAAAACTCTTAAATCGCGTGTATTGAAATAAAGAAAACTCTCTAATCTTGTTTTCCCCACACTCTAAAAAAATAAAAGAGGTGAAAAGGGGGGGTAAATGGCCCCTTAAAGGGCCGAGAGGGACTGCGTTTTTAAAAGGGTTGGAAATGCTGTCAAATCACCGGCCCTTTTCCACCCTTTTCACCCTCTGTATTTTTAGAGTGCAGTACTACTCGATTAAAGGTACAATGGATAACTACGCAACACCCAGAGTAGACTTGAGCTCGTTTTAATTCCAAATTCCACTCTTAAAGGGAAGTTCACCCTGAGTTTAAATTGGTTTTAGAAATGCAGAAAAAAAAATAAAAATATGAGTGAAGGTTAGAGAAAATCGACTAACAAATAATGAGTTTGAATATCAAGTTTTTGATTCTGTACGTCACGTGGCGAGCTAGTTCTCCTATGTGTTATGTAGTGTAAATTCCAATAAATGTCAGTTTTCAAAAGAAAATTGATTTATGTCAATCTGTGGCGGTCGATATATCATGAAATATATGCCATTAACATGCCTCTTATCCAAATTGACCCTTTCCTTATCCCCAAAACCATTGAAAAAAGACAAATTTGTGGATTTACATACACAACACATGGGAGGCTGCTTCGCAGGTGACGTCACAGAATCAAAACTTCACATATTCATAACTTTGGCTATTTTTTGGTCGATTTTCTTTCAAACTTTTTACTAATATTTTATATTTATTTTTCTGCATTATTTAAACCAATAAAATTCCAGGGTGAACCTCCCCTTTAAATTGACACCACGCTGGTTGTTTTTCCGATACAAAGTTCCGGAAAGTTAAAATTTAACACGAAAATTAAGTGTTGAATTAATACCTAGTTTTGCACTCTGTATTCCAGAGAAATAAAAATGTTGGAACCCTTTCAATGCATCATGTAGAATTAAAGGGACGCTCTAAAATTCGTATTAATAGTTTTCATTACCATCTCCCCTCCCCTAAAAAAGAAATCATAACAAAACCAAAAACAAACTATACAAATCATAAAAAACTTAAAACATTAACATTAACAATAAGTTTACTTTTAAAAAATAACAATAATGCGGTTAAGCACCCCCAAATCCATGATTATCTTAGTCTACTCACCGGGGGCGGCGGAACGAATTTGAAAGTAGGTGTCGCGATAGAAAAACGGGATTTTTTTTTCTGAAAAAGGGCGGGCCACTTGTGAATCAGAGGCTAAAGAGAAGTATAATTCGCGATAAATAGGGGGTTGCGCAGAAAATTTGCCTTAAATATGCTTAATCTTAATGGCTTCGTATTATTTTACTAATAAAAAAAAGCAATGCGAGCGCGAAGCGCTATAGTCGAAAATTCTTATTGTGCATTACTCCTATTGTAAGTATCCACGGGCGCGAAGCGCGAGCTGAATTTTTTAAAGCTGACAAAAGGAGTTAATTGTGCATAAATACCCCTATCTAGTATTCGCGAGCGCGAAGCTCGCCGAACATTTGAGCCTCAAAATTTGGAGTTTTATGTGCATTATAAGACCTTATTTATTAATCCGCCGAGCGCGAGCCGAAAAATTGGGTTTTTAAAAACCATACTGAAATAGCAATTGGCCCACTTTAGTATTAAAGTGCCCCCTGACATTTTTAATCTAAGAAAAGGGGCAATTTTGGTCATGAAAAGCGGCATTTTAAGGGGAAGAAAAAGTGAGGGGGGGGGCACTCGTAGCACCGAGAGCCCCAATCATACTTTACGCTATACATGTATAGTCGCAAGCTACATTCCTGTATTTTGACCTGCGTCTGTGTATTTTATAACATCGTATACAATGTACATGGTGTATTTGATGTGCATGGGCAGCTACACTTTAAAAAATATGAAGGGTCAAACCTTCAAATTGTTATCAATATTTTGATTCGGAATCCGCGTCATTGTGATAATTGACTCAGAATCCGAGTCGATCGGAGCCGGGGGTCGACAGCGGCCTTTTGACGCGAAAATTATTGGTATACTGCGCCATACACTTTGTTGGTCAATGTTCCCCGGAAGACTAGAGTTACTTGTATTGACCCGGAATCTGAGTCTCCATACACTTGACCCAGATTCCAGGTCGACGGAGCGAATCCCAGGTGAAATTGACCCGATGTGTATGGCCCCGATGACGATAGTCCCGGCGTCACGAATACCAAGAGTAGGTCAATTTGACCCTTCATTTTTACAATGTACGGCGTTTGGTATTTACTTTCTCAGAATGAAAAGATTATAAGAATATCTTTTTCAAAATTAATTATATACAAAAACGTAGAAAATTATTGTATGAAGAAATATATCAACATAAAAAAACTGTAAGATAAGAAAAAAATGCACACATTTTAGCTATTTTGCAATAGGCCTACTTAGCATGCTTATGCAGTGAGGTAGGCCTATAAATGATACACGCCCAAAGAAACTCCCACAATCAGTAATAATTAAGTTAAATCAATCACTAGGATCAGCTATAACACTGCTAATTGAATAATTGTGGATTATATTCCGACGCAATATCATTAACAGCGATCATGGTATTTCAGAGAAGGTTACACGCAGCGGATCTTGAAACCAACAAGGTCCAATTCACGCCGGGAGTTCGGCTTGTCTCAAGCAAATCACAGAGCATTGCAGCGGCATTTGGGTGCTGTTAGAAAAATAAAAATTGGAGGGAGAACACCAAGAAATCATAAGTTATGGTGAATAGGCCTAATTGCTGAAACTTGAAGATTTTAGAATGTATTTGCTCGTTTAGAAATCAACTTGAACTCAACAACATATTACCGTTTATTTGACCACACGGCTCAAGCAACCTCGTTTGTTTTTCATTTCCTTTATTCCAAAGGTATAACGTATTTTCAGCCAAATGCTGCTCTTCTGTATCTTCTCTTCTCC
>CALNVZ010003429.1:28041862-28089065 GCA_940671915.1 Paracentrotus lividus | reverse complement strand
GAAATGAAGGGTAAATTTCATTCAGCATTTAGCATGTACATCCGTTAACAATTTTTTGACGTCATCACCACGACTTCAAAAATAGGGGTAACTTTTGAGTATTTGGGGGAGGGAATGGCCTGGTTGAGGTTCGATCATCTTGTTAATGAAATACTTTCTAGATGGACAATAAAAACGCTTAAATTTGGGTATTGTTGTATTATGTAAAATTATTAGCTTTCGTTTTATATGTAATTTGGGTTTTCATTTCTCGGTCCGGTCTGGGGCTTTAAAGTCATGTGTAAGTACTTAATGAAGTTTCAATATGATATAAATTATATAATTTAAGCTTTCACTCACACTCATATACATCTACATATCATTGAATCATCTATGATATCAGTTTACAAGAAAGACTTACCTATTTTGATTAAATTTCTGAATCTCTCTTTAATTCTATAAATTTAAATGGTAACATAAGGCAATCCAACACTAGCGAAAGAAATTATACAAATCTGACCTGAGACCACACAATGGAAATCAAAATGTGGTTATTTTCTTCCCAAAATTGATATGTGAAAATAAAAGGGCTTTTTCATCATATCACCCATTTAAGAAACAATTATATCAATGGTTCTCAGAACTACAACATCTTTTGCTTAGAATACAATGTAGTAACCTTCAAATCCAACTTAAAATCATCTTATTATAAAGAAATGGTTGATGCATACATGTAGAAACATACAACCCATTTTCCCTTGTGTGCTTCAGAATAAAAAAGATAAATTTGAGATAGATTATACATCATATAATTGTGTAATTTTATGATTATGAGCTAAACGTAGTATGAGCAGTTTTTTTTTTTCTAACTTTTCCTTGACATAGCTTGGGCAGCCTTCATTCTTCCATGCATTCCAATGTTCCTCTCGGCTCAGGATGTGCTACAAATACAAAAGATAAGAAGGTTGATCATTGCTTCCACATCATCATCATCACTATCATCAGAGAATGGCAAAAGGTAAGATTTAGTTTACTCGGCAGTGACACTCACCCTTTTCCATCATTGATTAATCAGTTTGGAATACATTTACATTGTATTAGAGGGCAGCAAATCTCAGGGCTATAGAAACTAACAGAGGTCCATAATGCCCCTTCATTTTAACTCCCATGTAAAAGCCACTGCAAAAGTATAATTTAAAGTTCATTTTTAGAAATGTTACCTGACTGCTCCAAATTACCAATAAGCATATAACTATTTGTTTTGCTTTCATACAATACAAGTGCTATCTTCGAGAATCTAGTTTCAGAAAATATGGTCATATTCAAACGTGAGTGACACAACATTTGGACTGATAGAAGGGTGCATATCTTTGCACTTGTAGGTTATGAATGGATCATGACTACCATATTATGTATAATGTAGGAGTGGCATGTGTCATTACCAGTTGGATTTGAATTTGACAATTGGTCCTGGAAATTATGATAAAAAAACTGTGCGTGAGTGACACAACAAAAATAAAAGACATGGGTTTCTGACCATCATTGGTTATGGTTGGATTTGTGCCCAAGTAAATCTCTAAAGGGCCTGTCCCACAGAAGGCGATCGTTGTGGCGACAAAGTATGCATGTTTATAGAACCTACCAGAATCGTGTCAGAATCGTAGGTGACCGAAGATCATTATACGTATCTACGACTCTGTCTACGATAGGCTGCGACAACGACTTGCTTCCATGCAAACAACAGGCTAACAATAGCTGGTATCCGATAATACAATATCCTCGACCTTCTCGCGGCTCAACTTCTCTTGTCGCAGCTTAAAATCAACCAAAATCTGAACGTGCGCACTGTGCAATCCTTACGACCGACACAGGCGATCAAGTGTTTTCTACCTGATGGCGGCCTGTCGCCTTTAGGTTCATGATAGTCCTCTCTGTCGCGCATCATCATAATTTGAGTCGTGAGTGATTTTTGAAAATTTCAAAAATTAGCGGCGACCGTATAGTATCTGAATGGGAGGCCGATCCTGATTTTGGTGAATGTAGTTGACGACAAAGGCCGTAGCGGCTTAAATTTCACTGGTCGTTAGGTTCAGCGATGCGTGCAACGTACGTTGGAGCGCGACAACCTACAACTGGCCACCGTTCCGCTGTGCTAAACAAGTTCTATCTCGCGACAATCTATGATAGCACCTTGTCGCGACAAGAGAAGACAGGCTACGTTCATTGACGTCAACCAAACTGACGCCGGTTATTGTTTAACTTGTTGAGAAACCAGCGGAGAACTAAATTTTGCTACGTATTTGTTGGCGACAGACGCGATAATTCACCATCTTATAGGCGATTGGACCTGCGCATGGTGGCGATGGGTACTAAAAAGTAGTTCGTAGGTTGTTGCCACAACGATCGCCTTCTGTGGGACAGGCCCTTAAGGATACCATAAGTGCTGGTATATGTACACGAGGTGCACCTCTCTGACATTTATTGTCCTTATCAATCATTCCCTCTTTGTGGAAAATGGTCCACCTCTATGTGTCGTGAGTGACACGACATCCAAAACATGAGTGACACGACCAGTCCCTTAAATGCAACAATTCAAGTAAATAACTAGATCCAAATTACCTGTGTGTATATGCCAAGTTAGAGTAGTCCATGATAATTACTTTAAGCAAAAAAAAATCTGAAAAAAGTGACTAGATATAAGAATATTAAAGAGGTATTTAAAGCACCATAGTCCCATACGTGCAAATTCCTGTTTGATCAATTATTTAGTGTAAGAAAACTGGATCACATAATGTTTGAACCTTTGGTTGTATTGTAAAGAAGCCTCTGTGTTGATTTCAGTTCTTATGTGCATTTTCAAAGGCACAGCCCCAATTTAAATTTCAGCTAAATGTCACATTTAGTTTGAATATGATCATATATGAAATCCAAGAAGTGAACTTGGTTACTTATTGGTGTTTGTTTATTTAGTAAGTCATACAGAATAACTTGATTATCTTTACCTCTATCCCTTCGGCAAACTTATCTCCATAAGGTGGTGTTTCTTTGAGAAGTGCAACGACCTTCTCCTTAGTTTCCTTGATGAATAGAGACATCTCATCAGTGAGGACATGATGTGCTCTGAAAAATTATGAAACATTTCTAATGTTAAATAACTAATCACCATTGTACTTCAACGGAGCCAGCTACAACAAGAAGTACAAAATCCTGAGAGTCCTCTGTAGCTGGAATCTTCAGCTAGCAAAAACTCAACTAAAACAAAGTAGTCTATTCAATGCATAAACATTTCAACAAATGTAACAATTTCTTAATTCCATATGTTCTTATTTCATGACCCGTATAATAATGATAAATGAAATGAGGATGGATTCAACAAACTTTTATTATGATGATGTAATTGGCTTAGTCCCAAACAACTCATTATAATGAGGTGGGACTGTACTTGATCACTTCCATGTTAATATCCCTTTAACCCTTTAAAATGTTAGAATCCTGATGAATTTTGGGGTGTTTTGATTCCAACAATTGGCTTTGATGAGCTCATAAAATGTATATCTGGATGCTCAATGTTTTCTTGTAATACTCAGTACTTTAATTTGTCACGGGCACCACAAAATGGCATTTTTCCATTCAGATGAGCATTGTCACAACGAACCCGCATTTCTCAATGAAAAACTAAATGGGGAAATGTCGGTTCTTGGTGACAGTGCAAAACTAAATGGGAGAAATGCCAGTTTGTGGTGAGAGATTGAATTGTAATAAAAATTATTTAAGAAACTCACTGTTTGAACTTGACTTGTTGGTTGAGATACTGGAATAAGATGAGGAACTGGACGTAGACGTAACGTCTGAACATGGCATCACTCAACTGAAGATCAAATAACTAGAGAAGAAGGGAAATATATCATCATTACTTATCATGATTTCCATCAGTAGTAACATAATTATCACCACATGATCACCATTTATATCATTAACATTCTTTTCACACTAACCAACATCAAGATACTCTATAATCATCATCCTCATCATCCTAATCGTCAAATTCATGGCCATCATCATTATCATCATCTTCATCACTATCAACAAAGGACATTGATGCCTTGGCATGGTTTTAATCCAGTTCATAACACCCCAGGGAGTTTTCAGAAGACCACACCACCATTACTAACCATCTCATTTGTAAGATAGTTCTGCAATGGACATCTAGGCCCCAAACTGCAACAATTTGTGATCAATTGCAAATATAAAAGAACTATTCTAACTGGTTGCTGACCGGTATTTTTAACAAAAAGCATACATGCAACAATGATCTTGTATGGTCATTGACATTTTGCAATTGATTGCAAACCCTTATGTCACAGGGCCCTGATCCTCAGAGCTATCCTCTGAGTCTGGCTCTATTTTATGATGTCGTAATCATCCTTATTCTCACCATCACCATCATAATCATCTGATCACCATATCACTAACATTGTCATCTCCATCAACACCATCATCAACACGTTGTCATGTTGGTCAACATCTTGCAAAAGGGCAATCATTTTTTTGCTTGGATTTTTAAACTGTACCTTGCCATCCACAATCTGATGGGGTTTTTTTCCCATAAGACCACACCACCTCCACTCACCTTCTCACTGGTAAGATACTTGGCAAAAGACACCTGATCACCGGAGCTTTCCTTTGAGTCCTGCTCCATCATCATAATTATCATCATCATCATCATCATCATCGTTATTATCGTCATCATCATCATCATCATCATCATCATAATATCCAACCATCAAAATCACTGTCATCAAGTTGTCATGTTGACTAAAATCAGAAGACAATAATGCTGAAACAAAGGTTTCAAACCAGTACCTTGCCATTCACAATCTTTTTTTTTTTCCCCCATGAGAACACGACATCTCTACTCACCTTCTCACTGGTAAGATACTTGGCAAAGGAGACCTGATCCCCAGAGCTTTCCTCTGAGTCCTGCTCCATCTTCATTAGTTGCTGTTGCCTCGCCTCCTCCTCCTCCTCTTCACGTCTCTTCTGGTAGGAGTGTCTCTTCTTCTTCTTCTTACCAGCAACAACATCCTCAAGCTTCATGCTGTGGAAGGCCTCTAGGACAGCGATGGCATTCTGATGGACATGATAAACAATAATCATAGTAATGACAATGAAAGTTGAAACTATATTACGACCGTTCACTCAGATACAAAAAGATTGTGTTTTAAAAGGGCAATTCTATTAGTCCCAATTTAAAACCGTCATGTATGTGGTCAGTGGCTTCAGTATACATGTGACAATATTTCACTATATTAGATAGCCAAGACAGATGGCCAAGCGTGATTAGTCTATAGCGCGTCACGTGATATGATCGAAATCTGCATATTTTCCTGGCCGGTCAACTTCGATGACAATATTGACCGGCCGGTCCAAGGATAATATTTCCTGGCCGGTCAACTTCGATGACAATATTGACCGGCCGGTCCAAGGATAATATTTTTTAAGCGTATGGCGCCCTCTTGAAGAATGGATGTTGCCAATTATATGGATATTACATATGTGGAACTAAAGTACCAAGAAGTTAATTTTTTTTGTGGGGGGGGGGGGATTATATTTTTGTGGGCAGCCATTTTATTTATTTATTTTTTTATTCTTACTATTGAACAGTGCCCTTCCTCCCAAAAAAATTTGGGGTGGCCTAAAAATTCTAGGGGCAATTTTTTATTTATTTTTTAAAAATTTATTTCACATGAAAAAAAAAAAAAAAAATATGGAGGGGGGGGGGTGCCCCCAAAAAATTGGGGGAATTTTTTTTTTTTTTTGGCCCCCAAATTTTTTTAATTTATTTGTTTATTTTTATTTATTTATTTATTTTTTTCTTTTTTTGGGGGGGCGGCTAATTTTAAGGGGCTATCTAATATAACAGATATTGACTTAAGGAGTGTGTAAAACAACATTCTTTGGACAGCCTAAAGGAATTATATTTTCCCTCATGATCATATTTTCCCTCAGCGCTTCGCTCTTCGGGAAAATATAACCCCTCGGGAAAATATCAATCCGGCGGTCCAAAGAATGTTATATTACACACCCCATCAGCCAATATCTGTATAAAAATGATTTCAAGTAGTGCCTTGGTCCCAAGCACATCTTTACGACATAATACTAATATTTATAAGAACAATAATACTACACAAACAACAACAAGAAAACAGCTACTAATACAAGGACATCTGTACTATAGTAATAGTAATATTACAGCAACAGCAGAGTGACAAGGTTTTGTATAGATTTTCCAGTCCATACCTAGAGAAAGAATATGGGTCAGGCAGAGAGGTGAAAGCCATTAATACTCCTAAGGGAGTGAAAATTGGTGCATACATTGTGCATAGGATTAAATATGACAATTGTGGTGAGAATACTTGTATTGACATACTTTACATAGTATTTGAATTCAACATAATTAGTTATACAAAACCCAACTTACATTTGAAAATTCCTTCCACTTCTCTTTGGTATAGCACTGAAGAGGGGCCCTGAAGAAATCTTGAAGAGCCCAGAACTGACGATAGAGCTTGTAATCTACAGGGGTCGACGCCCCCATCTCTCCTTCTTCATAGTCCATTGAATCCTGCTTGTCAATGGCCTGAAAATAAGAATATTGAGGTTGCATCAGATATACCGTGTTCTCATAATCCTCGTGAAAATGTGCAACCAGCAGGCAAATATCAGCTTAAGAATATTCAAATGTCTTTTTCAGGATATAAATGCAATAGCACAAACATTGGTCCCATCTGCAGTACGAAATACATGAACCAACTCTCACATGCATACCCTAAAAGTATTTGTAGTCTATTCTACCTGAAGAAGTGATCAGAAGACCAAAAGGACTACCTTTTTCTTCCGTACAATGCTGATGCTGATTCCATACAATATGTAAGCTCCCTCCAAAACAAACACTAGTAATCTTTAAACCAGGAGGGGTTTAAATATCCAATGAAAAATGCTTCTGGATAAACGTCCCAGCTACATGTACAAGTGGAAATCTGCATGTTTCATTAGAATGAACATTAAGGGGAGTCATCATGTCATGCTTCAGTGAGCATTGTCAGAAGACAAATTGTCACTTGAAGTTACCAGCCAGGGGCCCATTTCTCAAGACCTTCATAAGTCTAAGTTCATGGACATCCCAATGAAACGTGTGTTAATTCTACAAAATGTGTCCCTGTGGGTTGTCCAAGAATTTAGACTTATGCCATTTTTGAAAAACATGCCCCTGATGTCATAACCTTGATGAAATGATATCAGAATCAAAGGTTTTCCTGTAATAACTCACCTGAGGTACTCTTGTCCTTAGAGGTCCCTCTAGCTTGGTCCTATTGTAGCTTGTGATATTGTCAAGATGGAAGTTACTCATCAAGTTCAGACCTGTTAGGGGTATAACAATATATAAACATGATGATCATCATAATGCGATTGTCATCAGCAAGACCATCAGCCTTGTTGCTGCTATCATTATTACCATCATCACCATCAGCATTCTTATCATAGATCTATATCAGCATCATCATCGTTGTCAACTTCATCATGATGGCCATTCCCCATGAATGACGATCCTATTCAAATTGCTTCATTAACAATGTCAGTGCATTGTCTTAATCACAAATATTTAGTACCAAATAAAATATGATAATTAATAAAAACACAAGAAAGCATTATGAGGTTTGAAGAAAAAAAAAAAGGATAAGATTTTGAGAGTAATTTTTCTATCTCGTTTTCTGTTCCTTACCTGATTTTTCATCTAGAGGGAAAAACCGAGCCAAAAAGAGCTGGATTCGACCACAGAACACCATGTCTTGGGATTTGGAGAGCCTCCTTAGTAAATCTGAAAATAATTAACAATCGTATTACAAGCATTAGAATATACATCCAGACTCCTAATGAAAGGAATGCAAAGCTTCTAGAAAAAAAGATAATGAAAAAGAAATCGTATAAATCACTATACAAATTTTTGTTAATGCAAATTTATGTCTGCAACTTGAATAAAGGGTTGTATTGTATAATGTCACAGTGATATCAGAATCATGTTTTCTTGCTATCTTTAATAACCAAATATGTATTGATAGATTATAAAACTATCTGCAAAAATGTAAAGATTAGAAAAGTGGAAACATATTTTTCAGTCTTACATCAAACTTACCATTGCACATCCTGAGCAGATAATTCTTCCCTGAAGAATAAAAGTCATTCTGAAACAAAGGAACAAATAGATTGTAAGTAATGATAAAAACAGCTCACTTGCTAGATAGATTTTGCACATTCAAACAACCCATATAGGGCATGAAAAATAATTCCAGATGACTTTTTACCAATTTCTCTCATTTTTACATTTCATCAACAACACAAGTCTCTACATTGGTTCCTTATTCTTTAAATGCAATAATAATAGTAAATTTACAATCACTGCTCTGTAAACTTCAACTGCCATTGATCAGTAACTTGCAATGTTGATTTTAATTAATAATAAATAAATGGATTGCACTATTGCACTATTTCAAATTTGTATTTTCATGCTATTCTAACAGCAAAACATTTATAATGTGCATAGGGATGGAACTATATCATGTACATTCCAAACCTGTTATTACAAAGTAATGCTAAATTGCAACTGAAGACATATAGGCACATCAAAAATGTGCAAATGTATGAAATAGGGACCAGGAAAATTGTCTTATAACAAAATCTTGTTGCATCCTTGCTCATTACAATAGGAGAAGACTGCATTTAAGCCTTACATTAATATTATTATTAACATTCTTATCATCATCATTATTCAGTATCAGACCAACCTGCTTCCATGTTGCCACCCGATCTTCCACGAACTGAAAGACATCCTTGCACACGCTGATTGTGACAGAATCAAAGATGTCAGTGAGAAGAAGGAACGGTGTCGCAGGGGAACAGAGACCAGCCTCTACTGCCTCAGTAGACAGGTGGACTAGGGATGTGAAGTCACTGCAGCTTGAACCACTAACCTACATGGGGACAAGATGGCCATGTGTTTTATAGTGGGCCCCCATATAGGTGGTGTTGTTACATGTGCGCGACAAGTACAGAAATAAATAATGATATAAAATGCTAAATACATGCGCTATATGGGTATGTTCGGTATTAAGTTGAAGGGAATTAATCTGGCAATTACTTAAAAGTAAATAAAATGCAAATGGTTAATTAGTTTATGAGTAATTAGCATTTAATTAACTCTGAATAGCCATTTTTGCACGGTGGAGGAGGAGGAGGAGCATGAGGAGGAGGAGAATAAATTTCTATTCTTTAACAAATTAAGCTTTTACCTTCACATTACCTACACATTAAACAGTTAAATTGGAATATCATCCATTTATGAGTAAAAATGGATCAAAGTTGAACTTTAAATAAGGATACCTAATTAAGCTAATTAATTAATTTACCTAAATGAGTAAGATGGTACGGTAATTTAAATTGAAAATTGATGTCAAACTTTAAATATGGATGCGATATGGGTAAATTGGGTATTAGTTTGAAGGGACTTAATCTAAAAGGATAAAGAAAATACCTGTGGTCAATTTATTTATGACTAATTAATGATTAATTAACTCCAAGTACCCATTTTTGTACAGCAGATGATGGAGGGGAACATAAATTTCTATTTCTCAGATAGACAAATGAGGTATAAATATCATTGAACATAACATGAAACAGTTGGATTGGATTGTAATTTATGAGAATTAATAGTGGGTCAAATTTACACTCATTCATAGTTACTTAATTAAGCTAATTAATGGTATAACCTCATATGTGTAACTATCAGAGATACACATATTGTATATACCTGTTCACATGTCTTTGAACCAAGAAAAGTCAAATCCCTCGCTATAAGCCAGATCGCATTATATTTTATTGAAGTTTTAAGTGTTTACAAGTAATTAATGTAACTTCAAAAGGTTGTAAGGAAAAACTGAGTTATATTTTGGGGGTAAATAAACATCATAACACATATTTCTCAAAATTTTCTGATCTGAAATTTTTGCTGGAAAGATGGTCGCGCAAAATTATTTTATCTCAACTAACCCTTAACAAGTTATATATTGTTGGAAAGGTCTTACTTTGAAGAGTTCAAATACGCATGTTATTTTCTTGTAGGGTCCTTAGTTTTTTCTCTGCCACCAATATTTTCTGGAAGTACTTTTTTCTCACCTTTTTTCACATATTTTGATCTGTAACTTCTTATGACTTAACCCTATCCCTTTTCAGAATGATTTTTTGAATTCTTCATGCAATTCTCTTTCAGAATATGTATACTTTTATGGGTATATGGTGTCATATATAAGAATAACACTCTATTAAATAAAAACGGTACAATTTCTTTAAAAACATATAATGTAACAGAAAAGGGCCCACCTCAAAAAGCATAGCCAGATAGATATTGCGCCAAAAACAGCCTGAGCTTTCGATCTAAGTAGAATCTTCATAAGCGACAAAATTACAAGGAATTGAAATACATATAGAATATATAGACAGGAAAAGCAGAGCTACATGTAGGGGAGGTATGAATAGTTCCTCTTTTTGCAAGATAGATATTTAAAAGTCAGGTTTGATGTTGATATTGATGAGGAATATCATAATCTGGATGGGAAGGGTAAAATTAAGCTACACATACATACTGTATGATATGTTTTATGAATGTGGGGTATGATAAGCAGCTGCAAATAAAAACAGATGAAAAAGCTGAAATTGAACAAGTTTCCATACTTTTGTAGAAAGGTAAGCTAAAATAAGCTTGAGTTTTAAATTTTTGAAATTTTGAGACTTTTAGAGAGCTTTTGAGAGCTTTTAGCTGAAATCAGCTAAAAACTGAACTCTCACACCTAAGTGATTGTTGGATTAGAAAAAAACAACTTACAACTAGAATTTCTAACCTTTTGAATTAAATTTCATTTCAGTAAATCTGAATCACAGCACTCACCACAAGCTTCTTCACATAGTTTCTATAGGCTTGATCCAAAGCTGTCTTCTTCTCGGCATCACTGGAGAAAAAAATATATAAGAAATATATAATAATAATAATGATAATCATTAAAACAATAGAAAAAACAATTAGAATGGTTGAAGGGGAACACATCTTTAAAAATAACTTGTGCATGAAAAGAAAAAAAAATCAGGTAATCATGTCGGTCCATAACTTCAAGAATGGAGGATAAACTTTACCACACACACAAAAAAAAAAATTATTTAAAATGTTGTGGTAAACCATCTTTAATGGTAGAATTATTCAGAGTCAATGATGGTGTCATATTTGAGCTCATTTTGGAAGTCATATCTCTAATAGCCTAAAGACAAAATTTTGAATATTTCTTTGTTTATCACCCAAACTTATTTCCTACATAACTCTAACCCTAAATAATGGTAAAATGTTGGTGTGAAGGCTTGCTATGATTCATGAATATTTATTGATTTTTTTTTCCATTAACATCGGTAATCAGTGGGGTGTTGGACAAAGAGTTAAGTAGATTTAGACCCTATTGGTCAAATTATGTTCAGGGAATGCGCACCGTTGACAAGTCTTATCAATGAAATTGAGCGTTAAATGCAGTATGTGCTTAGAATTCAAGTGCGTCTTACATGTAAATCTCTTGGTAAAACACCCAAGTTGCCTACTGTATGAAACCTAATGAGAAAATTTATGAATTAAGGTATTAACCTGTTGAATGGGTTAATAACTAAGCTTACGTAATAGGAATACTAACCTCCCCTCAAGCGAGTCTGTGCAGAGTTGAAGACTGGAAACAGATTGCTTCTTGTGAGATTCATCCAAACTAAGCTATAAATGTAGAAAAAAGAGATTATAGAAATTCATAAGCTGACAGAAACAAAATCGCTAGGACCTATTTTTCAACATGATTAGGGTCAATAGATCTTTGATATCTTAATTTGTGATTTTCCAGATACATTTCTAGAATATCTGCTTGTCAAAGTACAACACTAAGGACAATCCCGTAAAAATAATATGTATAGAAATATGTAGATTATAGTATCTAGACTCTAACGTTACATCTGGAAACTGAAAACGAAAAAAAAAAATAGAACCCCAAAACACACTCAAACACACTCCAATCAACTCATATCACAAGCACACATCGTCACTGAATAAAAAAAATTAAAAAAAAGAATCACAAAAAAATCATACTAAATAGAGTCCACCTTAATTTTGCTCCTAAAATCCCAGATTTTGCTCCAAAAGTTGAAGCCCCTGCACGCTAAGCGAAATGCTAAGAAAAACTGATTGGGAAAAATGCGTTTAAACTCCAAAAATTTGAGGTTTGATGACGCAGTTTTTTGCCACGTTCGAGCCCCGATCGTAACTATCCTACTGAAAAAAGAAACCCGGAAGTGACTCTACAGTGCTAGAGTTACAACACTGCAATCATGTGACTTGCAAGATTGTTTTCTCTGCCCTAGTTTCGACCGGGTATTCATGCCGCGGCGGCCCCGGTCTGTCGGCGAGCGCGATGTGCTACCGGTGCTGCGAGTGAGCCAAGATTTCAGCGGCGCGCGGTGCGTATTGACTTTTCACGCCTGGTCGAATTTATGCAACTGTATGTCTAACTCTAATCTCGGCAAGAAGGTAGGTGTTATAAAACTTTCAATTTTACTATCAAATAGTTTCTGATTTAAAAAAAAAATTTTAACAATTATTTAATTTATAATATGCTTCTAATATACCCGGTTGTTGTATGTCCGGACGGGTTGTTTGTCCATTTTCGGAGCTTTGTTATCACTATTTCATTAATCGATTGAAAATAATATCAGACAATATAACAAAGCATAAATATTCACAAATATTTTTGAAAATTACTGCACAAATTTTGAGAAAATCCAGAGCAAAAGTTGATGTTTTTATCTGCTTCAGTGTCCGGACAACGGACCCCCCATCCTATCTGTTGAAAATGAAAGATGATATATTTTCCATTTTCAAACTAACACGTTAATAAGTTAGAGCTGCAAAAAGCTTAACTTAAGTGGTCAAATTTTGGGCACTTTACTCTAACTCCAAAAAATGTTATTGTTAGATCTAAGTTAACTGTGTTAGACCTATTTCAATTTATGACATTTTCCCCAATCTTGATTTATTCCAAACATGCAATACCAAAATGTGTCATAATTTTGTAATGAAAGCACATTTTGATGGGGTAGAATTACAGAAATCCACAAGTGCAGTGAGAAGGCACATTCCAATGCAAGAAAGTTAACATTACACGATTCACAAGATGTGGGCCCACACAAAATCCTATTCGAATATTTGAATATGAAACGAGCTCATTTGACACACATACACTAACAAAAACATGCATCCAAATTATCATACTTCTCCAAATAAGCATTACAAACCTCTAATTATCAGTAAAAGTGTAGGGGATAAACTTACCAAGTACTTTTCTCTTGAGGCTCCAAAGTCGAATGCCGATTCGGAGGCCGCCATTTTGATATTTGTAGTCTTGAGTCAGGCTTGCATACCAAATAAACATTAACAGTAAACTTTCATAATGAAATTATTCTGTAAAAATAGTTAAATTTAATTCAAATAGACTATTTAAATGTGAATCATAGAATAATTGATGAAAATCAAATTCTCAATTGATAAAAAAATACAACATTAGGGGATGAATCTGTAGGGAACGTCTTCTGCAAAAACTAGTGTCTTGCGCAATCTTTGTAAACAAACACAGGTTTGTTCCTCGATTTGTCCTGTTTTTATTTCTTATTTTCCAGATTGTTTTCTTCACACATCGTATTTTGTTTGTTAGATTTACTGGTTGGTAAACCAGAATATCATGGAGTCAGGAGCAACTTCAAGCAACACATCATTTGAGGTAAACAAAGAAAAAAAGCAAGAACAAGATCGACATTAAATCCGACAAAGGTCCATGCGATGCATTCAACTTGAATTGCATGTCAATATGGCCACTCCTTGATTGTCCCACATTTGTATATTCTTGGAGTGTCTGAGACTTAGTGAAGTTTAAAATAACTTGAGTAAAGTTCTTGCTCTACCATGTCTACTCTTATTTGTATATATAATATGCCTATAAAAATCAGTGAAATAGCCAGATCCAGATTTATTCTTTATTTATCTCATCGACATTGTCATTGAGTCAGTAATTTAGTTTAGAAATTGAGGAAATGAGTAAAAAGTAATTTGGTAGACATCTAAATTTTAGTCACATACAGCTGCAAACCAACATAAGGCTGTACTGAAAAATGGCTGTCTGTCGCCCTCTTCGTTGCTCATGAAACTTTTCAATGACATTAGTGAAGTCAGCTTTAAAGGGGAAGTTCACCCTGGAATTTTAATGGTTTTAAAAAATGCAGAAAATGAAATAAAAATATTAGTAAAGTTTGAAGAAAATCGACCAAAAAATAGCGAAGTTATGAATATGTAATTTTTGATTCTGTGACTCACGTGCGAGCAGCTCTCCATGTGTTGTGTATGCAAATTCCATAAATTTGTCTTTTTTTTCATGATTTGATAAAGGAATGGGTCATTTGATAGAGCATGTATATTAACATATGTTTGATGATATATCGACCGCACAGAATGACATAATTATTTTCTTTGATAAAGGACACTTTTGTAATTCACACTACATAACACATAGGACTACTGCTCGCACGTGAGTCACAGAATCAAACTTTGAATATTCATAACTTCATTATTTGTTTGTCGATTTTCTCCAAACTTTCACTCATATTTTTTCCTTTTATTTTTCTGCATTTTCTAAAACCATTTTAAACCAGGGTGACTTCCCCTTTAACCTACCTCAAAATAAATTAAGATAATATATAGTATCATTGCAATTCTTCAATTAGATATTTTTTATGTTGTTTAGTAACAAATTTTAGACCTTTTTGGAAATGCCACCTTGACTGGGCTGAAGCTTCTCAAGACACCATTTTTACTTTTTCTGCATTGACTTTCATTGGATGAAAACTGCTTGCAGTAAGGTACTTCCCAGTGCAAGGTCAATTTATGAATTGACCATGCATAAGTGTAAGTGAATTTTAGTATGCATACTTGTCGACAAAGAAATAAATCTGTTTTCTCATTAATGTTAGCATCATATCTGTTTCCTTTCTACAGCCCATGCCCTGGGAGTTTGATGTAGATAATGTCCACTTCTGGGTCCACTACGGCCTTGTCATCTTTGGTGCGGTTTTTACATTTGTCTCCTTCTTGGTCCAGTTTCGTGAGCCTGCCACCTATGGTAAACATGAGGACAACGTGACCTCCTACAAAGAGGTCACAGAAAATGGAGCTGCTCGGGTCGAACTTCAAGATGGAGACGACGTGTCAGCTTCAGAGCAAGATTCTATTACTCAGCTACAGGTTAGGTTTGATGCACTGGATAAATTCTTATTTGGTGTTTTAACAATCTCGTAAGAGCAACAGCATGGACACATTTTTAATTCATTTTGGGTTATGGCAATTTTCTTTTAATGTTATTAATCTGAATGAGAGGATTTAAACAAAAAAGAAAAAAGAAAAGAATATGACATAACAGATTGGATGCTCTATCTACCTGAGTGAAAGGAAAAATCTAACAGACTGTTATCTCAGTAATACAATTTAAAAAAAATCTTTCTCGAAATATTTTGTCCTCTTCTTGTATTGTATGTTTATACATGTTTGTTTACTGCTATACATAAAATCAAGCTTTATGAAATTTGCTATCCTTTATAAATACTTGGATAATTGTAACATTGTAACAAGAAAAAAAAATCATTTTATATTATGCATGAATATTAAATATGCTGCAAAGAGGATTTTTTTAAGCTAACATAATTTGTCAGAAACTAATCAGATTCCTACCTTGAGTTCTTTGTTCAAGTTTTATCATTATAGTTTATATTTGACGTTTATATTCTAGAAAAAAGATCAGACAAGGAGTAGATGTCTTATCCCTCAGCGGATTGGTCACTTCTGTTCTGATGGACCTCCAGGCTGTATTCTCTTTCCTCTGGTAAGTATAGACAAATTCGGGAAGCATTTCATGGAAGTGAGCCCTCTATGTGCCCGCCATATAGCTGGGGGTTGCCCAGTGTACTACGCATGCGCCATGTGCGCGTATGTCTGCGCGTTTGTTCATTTTCGTTTGTTACGCATACATGCGCACACAAGGAGCATGCATAGTACATTGGAAGCCCCCCAGCAATGGCTGCCACCATGACAAAAGATCGCCCAAACCGAACTCGTCTATAAATAGGAAGATTAAAAGATGGGAAATGGACAATTGAATTGATCCTCTTTCTGTCTCATCTTCTTCACCATCATTTCAACATCACCATCATCCTAATTACCATTATCATGATCATCATCACCATCACCATTATCATCACCACCACCATCATCATCACCACCATCGCCGTCATCACCACTAAAATTATCTTGATTATCACCATCATCACCATCACTTACCTCATCATTATAATCATTAAAGTCATTATCATCATCACCATCATCACCATTAACATCAGCACTTTCGTTATCATAATCCTTATCATCACTCCTGTCATCACCAGTATCATTGCAATCGTCATCATCATCACCACTATTATCATCGTCAGCATCATCAACATAATCACCACTATTATCATTATCATCATCATCACCACTATTATCATCGTCAGCATCATCAACATAATCACCACTATTATCATTATCATCATCATCACCACTATTATCATCGTCAGCATCATCAACATAATCACCACTATTATCATTATCATCATCATCACCATCTTCCTCATCACCTGGCATGATAATCATCCTCATTAATTTTATTGTTATAAAGTTTCCAAAGAATAATTTCTGTTTATAATACAATTTTTTTTCATCTTCTTTTTAGGTTTTTTCCCTCTATGGTGACATAACGGACCCAGTCAACATTGTCTTTCTCTCTCTCTTCATGGCGCATTACTTTCATCGAGGGTTCATCCATCCATGTATTATGAAGTACAGCAAGGCCAAGGTTCCTCTATGGTATGTATGTCCTGGGGAGCATTTCATGAACAAATATTCACCGATTCTCACTGACAACTGTTATAAGCTACTGAAATGCTTGCATCTGATCGGCTGAGAGTAAATTTGTTGGATACAACATCCGACAAGTCCTTTCATGAAATGCCCCCCCCCCCCAGGCTCTATAATACACAGAGTTACAAACCAATTGCAAATTGATAGCCAATTGGGATCTATGTTGAATGCATTTATTCCTTAACCCTAATCAGACTGGGGTGTTTTGGTAGCTGTCAAGACTGGGGGGGGGCCATGATGGCCCCCCCTAAGATCTCGGCCGCCGATCGCGCGACCGCGCCGAAAATTTGCACAATGGTAGTGAGCCATGTAAACTACAAGACTGCGCTATTAATTTTTCCAAAATAATATGAATTTTTTTTATATGAATTAATTATGCTAATTTATGCATGAAATCATACTTTTTGCTCTAATTAAAAAAATAAAGCTCCTAGAATGCTAATTTTGTGCATTATTATTCCTTATAGCATTCCTAACAATTGTACTAGAAAAAAATTCTTGTTTCAAAATTAATTTCTTATGTATTTTATTGTTTTATGAATTTCTTATGTATTTCATTGTTTTTTCGACCTTTTGTTTTTCTTTTTTTTTTACGCAAAAATCATTTAAGAACCATTTTTAAGCATAAATATGCTAAAATAAATTGATTTCAGCCAATGAAAGTGAAACTAATCATATCTTTATGAATTAGGTGAGAAAACTCGATTTGCATTGACTTTGTACACAAAATCACGTTTTTGAGCCATTTTCGGTCTGACGGATATTTTTGAAAACCGTGCAGCGTCGTAACGGTAGGACCGATTTTTGTGAAAATGGTTTCAAAAGATGCGCGAGACTTGAAAGTAAAAAGTCAGCAAGCGGCGCGATCAGAAAATTTCATGCGGCGGAGTGGTCGCGGAAAATGTCGAGGGGGGGGCCATGATGGCCCCCCCCCAGTCTGATTAGGGTTAAAGGAGAAGGAAACCCTAGGATTCAATTAAATTGTATGAAACAGACAAATCAAAGAAACAGATCAACAAAGATTTGAGAAAAAATGAATAAATAACGAGAAAGTTATGAGCATTTGAATGTTATGATCACTACTGCTATGGAGATCCTCAAACTGGCAACGGGCCCAAGATGTGTGATGTCATACATGAACAACTTCCCCTTTACTTTTGTACATATATCTTCATCAATCCTGTCAGTAGATCCGGTATTCTTTTTGTGGGAGGACATGACTATTAGGTTTTACAAAATATAATAATGGACAATAAATCTGTACTACAATTAGAAAAAAGGAAAAAACAATATTTTGGGTATTTTTCTGTCCACTTAATGGGAGAGTTGTTCATGTATGACATCACACATATTGGGCCTGTTGCTAGTGTGAGGATCTCCATAGCAGTAGTGATCTCAACATTCAAATGCTCATAACTTTCTTATTATTTATTCAATTTTTCTCAAATCTTTGTTGATCTGTTTCTTTGATTTTTCTGTTTCATACAATTTAATTGAATCCTAGGGTTTCCTTCCCCTTTAAAAGTCTCACTCTGAACCAAGCAGAATGGTCATTTCAAATTTGCAATTGATCGTATCTCTTTATGTTACATGGAAAAGAAGAATATATCTGTTGTAATTTATATAGTTAAAGGGGAAGTTCACCCTGGAATTTTATTGGTCTTAAAAATTGAAGAAAAATAATAAAAAAATAGTAGTGAAAGTTTGAAGAAAATCGACCAAAAAATAGCGAAGTTATGAATATTTAGAGTTTTGATTCTGTGACGGCACGTGCGAGTATGTAAATTCAATAAATTTGTCTTTTTATCATGGTTCTTGATAAAGGAATGGGTCAATTTGATATAGTCATGTATATGAACATATGTTTGATGGTATATCGACCGCACAGGTGACATAATAATTTTCTTCTGAAAAAAATGACATTTTATGGAATTTACACTACATAACACATAGGAGATCTGCTCGCATGTGACTTCACATAATCAAAACTTTGAATATTCATTTCTTCATCATATTTTGGTCGATTTTCCCCAAACCTTCACTCACATTTTTCTTTTATTTTTCTGCATTTTTTAAGACCAATAAAATTCCAGGGTGAACTTCCCCTTTAAGAGAAACGTGGTTAATATCATATACCATTTATATGACTAAAACCCACCTAGGCATACACTGTTGCTATGTAAGACCCGACTCTAGCAAGCTTACGGCTTATTAGGATCCAATCTTTTTTTTTTCTCATAAAGTATGCTTTAAATTAGACATCTAATAGGCTAATACCAGTGCCATGATTGATATAATGTCTTGTATTATCAATATCAGAGAATTTAAAATAGTGCTCTCAGAAGCCCAATTGTTCTAAGAAAGTGGATATAATGTCATATGGACTATTTACCTTAATACAACCACCACCCAGATAACAACTCCAAAGATAAAGAGGACAATATATATAACAGCTTCCCCAAGGATAATTGCACTGAGGAAAACTTCCCCCTTCAGAGTTAGAATGATAGGGGTAGTTGTCCTCAGGCGCGGATCCAAGAAAATCGAATTGAATGCATTTCGGGGGCCCAATTGTCTGGGGGCAAAAGCAACTCTATTATGTTTACGCATGGGCCCGGTAAATTCATTGTGTGACTCCGGTCTGCGTCCGCTACTGGTCCTGGACATAGTTCTTTATCTCTATATGTGTAGATGTCCTGGAATCATCTGTTACATTTACTTCAATATGGATTGTAAAGTGCAGAATTTTTGTTTCAAACATGTACACACACTCTTCCTTTGAATTTAGTATACTTCTCGTTGTCTTTTTTTCACCGTCTCTCCTTCTTTTTGCCTTTATTAGTTGTTTATCCTCTTTGCCTGTCTTAACTGTCTCTCCTTTGCAGGATCACTGTTGCAGGCATAATTCCCAACTCAATTTTCAGTTTTGTGAATGCTGACTGGGCAGGCTCAGCCAAGTATAGCGACAACTATTACTAGTAAGTACAAAATCATAAGCAATACAGTCCCCTCCCATTATTATGATCACAGATACACCGTTCCAATTTCTAGTCCATGATAACTCTATGATTTGGCTTTGTTAGCCCTGTAAAATATGAAAAACAGTTGCATGTATACTCACAGGCAACCATCCTCCCTCCCCCCCAAAAAAAAAAATGCTCAAGAGAAAAAATATGGGTAGGGTTAGGGGGTAGATTTTTGGCAAGGGGGGTAGTTGTCCAGGGTAATTGTCACAGGGGTAGTTGACCTAGAACCGTGTAGTACTTAGATTTTTTAAATAATGAGGTAATTAGCTTGGTTCCAAGCGTGTTGTTTTAATAGGAGTAAACTGTAATAGTAGTATCGACTCGCATGCAGTAGAAATAATAGTAGATACTGTATACATTGTAAGCCAATATATCCGAATACATATATTTTCACAATTTTTGACCAGTTGGGGAAATTCGCAGGAGCAAAATGTCGCGATTTGGGTGATGATTTCATTATTATAAATAGCCTTGTATTGAAGTGGAAATTGTCGCGATGACCGCGAAAATAACCACTTATACAGTAAGTTAAATACAATGTCTATTTAAGCAAAATTTAATCTAGACTATTATTTTTATTGTTATTAATCAATTCTGTAAATAATTTTATCGCTATCTCTAGTGACCCTAGATTTATAATTGGCGTGGTCCTCTTTGTGACTGGGTTTGTCATCAACAGATGGGCAGACTGGAAATTAAGGAGTCTAAGATCATCGGGTAAGTTTTCCTTTAATGATTGGAATATCCATTGCCCCCCCCCCCCTCTCTCCTCCCAATCATTACAGATTTGCAATACTGTATTCGTGGAAATATTCACGGTACATTTATTTTCACGGATTTCGCGCAAAGAGCGGCAGGCGCGAATTTAAAAACCCGCAAATATATAGGCATGATTTCCTATGCATGTATTGAATGGGTTCAGTTGCGAGCTTACGAACATGCAGCGCAAATTTAAGAACCTGTGAACATGTTTTGAGGCCCCTCAGCGCGAAAAATTAATCGCGCGAAAATAACAGCGAATACAGTACCTTAAACAAATGAACATGAAAATTGGTCACTCTCAAAAGTAAGTCGCCGTTTTCAAATTCATTGTAAGTCAACTGTTGGTCATAATTTAAATACATGTCATACTTTTTAGGGGCGGCGGAACCGATGGATGGGGGAGGGGGCTTGAGTAAGCGTGATCAAAAATGAGAAATTAAAAAAAAAAATGTGTGATTTTTAGCCTGTTCAGACTGCCCCCCCCCCACTTTCGACTCGGCCCCTCCCCTTTCAAAAACCCTTCACGGCCCTTGCTTTTCTCTTCCATTGTTTTCTAAAAGGCAACAGATACATGTAGCTCATTCAACAAATAGCTCCTCACACATGACATTATTATAAACATGGCGAAATAAAACCACCCATTAATATATCGAATTATATAATGTTTTTATTCAATCATGCAATCTTCATCTTTTCGGGTCATTACTTTATTTTTATATTACACCAGTCAAGTGTAGGACACAGGACTTTTCTCTGGGGTTCATTTATGCAATAATGACTGAAATAAATGATCAAAATATGGGACATTCGCTATGTTTTCAGGTTATCTTTATTCATTCTCTAGGTGGAGGAGGGTACTACATACCCTATGGGGGTCTCTATGAGTTTATATCCTGCCCTAACTATCTGGGGGAATTAATTGAGTGGTTGGGCTGGGCCCTGGCTAACTGGTCCGCAGCTGGTCTTGTGTGGTGGCTCTTTGGGTGCTCTACATTTATCCCTCGCTCGCGGGACAATCATCGTTGGTATGTATATAACTGTGATCTAGTTTTGTTGCTAGCTTGCATGTAATGTACTTACACCCCCATTCGACTGACCACCAGGGGGCCATACTACAAAAAAGTCATAAGTCTAAGTTCTTGGACGACCCATTGAAACGTGTGTTAATTCTACAACACATGTCCATATATGGGTTGTCCAAGAACTTATGACTATGAAGGTTTCGTGGTACAGCCCCCAGAGTCTCATCTGAAGCTCATCCCTCAATATCAGTTCCGATGAGTTTCGATCTACTCCGTCGGGACTGAAGAAATAGCTTCAAGTTTGAAAAAAAAATTGTCTCATGAAGGGTTTAAAGATAAAGAGACAATGACTTTTGACTGAGGAAATTATCCAACTAATTCGAGTCCAACTCGGGCAAAGTTGACGTTATAAGAAGATTGAATTCATTTAGTTCTAAGCTCCTCTGTGGACTATAACTTATTCTTACTTTGTTTTGTTTTTTAGGTACAAGAAGAAGTTTGAGAAGTATCCACCCAACAGAAAGGCCTTGATTCCCTTCATATATTGATCAGCGTGTGTGGATTAATGTGTGATTCTGGAGCTGGGAGATTTCTGAAGACTTTAGAAATGAACTGGGATCATCAGATCATTGCACTGTAGAGAGTCCATCGGAAGCCTTGAAGTACTGTGACCTGCACAATCCCGTACAGAACACTGTTGATCTGAGCGTACAATACATGTACGTAATAAAGTCTACTCAAGTACTGTCAAGCACAGATAGATGTACTTCTATGTACTTCGTCCCAAGCACCCCATTGCATTTCAGTAATAATCAGCCTTTAGTATTTATTTAAATTGGAGATAGAACAATCTGACTTCAGAGCAATGTAACTTATGGCGGCCATAGGTTGGGGCTTCCAATGGGCTATCAGCCAATTCGCAATGAGCTAGGTGCACGTATGCATGCACGGACGTACATTTTCCTTTTGTTACGCATACTGGAAGCCCCCAAGCCATGGCCACCACAAAACAAAACATCACCCAAACTGAATTTGTCTATTGTTGACTCCCATTAGGCCTACAGTGAAATTGATTTAACATGGTAAATGGCAAATCTGACAAAATTTCTTTTGTGTAGCAACTTTTTTTATTTTGGAAGTAGTTTCCCAGCAAGCAAAACTGCTAATCAAATTTCAAATTTGAGAAGTGAAATTATTCCCTGTACATATAACAAAGTCATTGGCTTGCTCTCGAGTGCCTCATTTTACAGTTCACTCCTATTATGAATAGCATAATTTTAGATCTGGTTATAATGAGGCAGTTACCCTGATTTCCATTTGTGCAGACCTAATGCTGAGTGTGCATACCTAATGTTGAAAGCACATAATATGTAAAAGGATTCTGAGGTAATTGGCTTGGTCTCATACACCTTGTTATATTAAATGGGAGTGGACTGTATTTACATGTATAACATATGTGATGTATCATATCAAAATGAGACACAAAAGTAAAGATTCAAGGACACCGGCAAAATAACCAATACTGTCCTATAATTGTTTACACTCATTTTTTTGACATAGCACATGTGAAACAATAAAGATTCAGAAAATTTAAAGTATTTTCCCTAAAATATGACATTTTTAGTATTTTGCTGATATCCTCGACTCTTATTTTCTATTAGCTTGGTGACCTGTGTCTTTGTTTGATATGATACATCACATATTTCAGTGATATCATCAGTATTATTTAGCCAAATCAGGTAGAGTCCACTCCCATTATAATGAGGTATACATGTAATAACAAGGCAGTTCTCTTCGTCCCAATTTTTAAAAAAATGTGTAAACTTACATTATCTCATAGCTCTACTAGCTATTCTCTATGCATGGTGCCTAAATCTAAAATAGCTGTTTCTGTGTTTTAGATCGGGTAGTGAAACCGTGAGGTGAGCTAGTATAGCAACAAGCATCGTAAGTAAAGGAGACACCATTATTTATCTAAGGTTCACATTCTTCACCTCAAGAACTTTGACATGATTGGAAAACTACTTGATGAAAATGTGAACAGAACTAGAAAGAAATTATAGAAGTGTGTGAATAAGAAAAACTCAGGTTGATTATACATATTGTTTTACAGAACAATTTATTGATACATTGTCTTCCATGAATGTATTCAAAGCTCTTTGCAAAGTATACATTTGTATCTCTGTAATCTTATAATAAAAATCTTTGGAAAATATTGAGAAATGTGCTACCTTCTGTCCTTTGTTGCATTCCAGTGCATTTAAACATTTGCTGTATCTTCAATTTTTTTGTAATTCATTCAAACTGTTTAGGCTTTTATCATTATTTCATTGACTTCCTGTGTGAACACATTTATAGCAAATACTTGATGGCATAGAAAATCTTCCTTTGGGTTAAAATTGAAATTAAAACGTAATCTAGCTTTTACATGATTCTGGATTTGAAAAAAAGAATTTGCAATTTGAAATTTTGAATAATTAGAGCAGATCTACTGTCATCAGTAGATGTTGAAACAGTTGATATGGCACAATATTTTCCAAGTTCTTGTATTCAAATGTTTTTGTTTGTTTGTTTTTTGCTTGTTTTTTTTTTGTGGGGGGTGGTGTAGGCCTATAGGTGAAATTCAGTAATTTTTTTTCTTGAAATTGACAAAATATTTCAGACAAACAACTGTCTAGTTCAAAACCATCATGAGTAGATTTGGAAATCCAGTCCACTCCCATTATAATGAGCTTAGATACAATGTCTGTGGTCTGTGACTTCATTATAACAAGGAAAATGATAGAGCACCTTGTATCAATGGTAGTGGACTGCACACAAACAAAGACTCCATATATATCCAGACCCCCCCCCCCCCCAGCAAACAATTAGAGTAAAGTCTTGCCTAAACCCATGTACATGTAAGTCCTGGGTGTATTCAGGTTCTATCAAAATTACATTTAAAAGCCGTTGCAAAATCCTGTCTGGAACAAACGGTGGTTCGTGTCATCTTTCCATAATTACCAGCATATCAAATCTCAATTTACGTTTAAGAATACTGTCCACTTTCGTGATTCTATTCAGTTTTTGTCATGTAAGGCCAGCTAAAATTTTCTCTCTCTCCTCCGGACTTGGAAGTGCAGGTTCAATGCCTTCTCTTTTCCGCTGTTTCACGATCCTGCCCTGAAAAAAAAAGCACAATGAAAATTCAGAAATTGAATAATTGAATTGGAAATTGACTTCCGTTATATAGTTGTAAAGGACGTTAAAATATGATATACAATCAACTCAAGTGAAATATAAGCACCAAAAAAAAAAAAAATAATGATATACGGTTATGTTTCCAAACAAGCAAAGAAGTGAATTCTAGACAAAATAAAAATAACGACACATAATATATCAACAAAGTAATTTAATCAAATTGGGGTGTTTCTACATTGCATTATTGGCCCCGGACAACCTTAACCTAAATTATAGAAAGATGCTTGAAATTGTACAAATGTATGATCCAGATACTGTATAAGCCAATATTTTCGCGATTTTGGACTACTTGGGGAAATTTGCGAGAGCAAAATTTCGCGATTTTGGTGATGACCTCATTACTATAAATAGCCTTGTACTGAAGAGGAAATTTTCGCGATGACCGACTCGCGAAATTCGCGAAAATAAAGTCACAGCGAAAATAACCACTTATACAGTAGATCTCTAAATTAAGACGAGAGGGAAGAATATATTACTTTTATTCATTGTATACATGATTTTTATTTTGGGATTGATGAATATGATAATTTATGCAAATATTTATTCAATCAAAATTAATAGAAATGATCAGTGTTCAATGAGAAGCCCAAATAGAATGACTGAACATGAGTACATGTTGTTTGCTATTTTAATGGGGGTTGGGACGGGCAGGGAAACTTACCCAAAAGTTCTTGCAGTTTTTATAGTTTGCAAAGAATCCATTACATCTTTCTCTGTCAAAATTATGATCGTGTAGGCACTTGTATGATGCATTCGCCTCCTGAGGAAAATTTTAAAAAAGAAAAAAAAAATTTGTAAACGTTGACAATAACTTAATTGCTATTTATAGTAATAGCAAATGATGAAGTACAAGTAGGAAGAGATTCCTGTAATATTCTGTGTTCACCTTCGGGTTGCCTAACTTAATAGCTGGGTAATAATAAGTGAACAATTAGCCCCATGAGAGCCAAAAGGAGGACTTGAGCGCTCTATAATTACCATCTATTATTATTATTATCATTATTATTATTATTATTATTATCATTATTATTATTATTATTATTACTGTTTTGCCAATTCATACAAACACTTTAATTATATGTAACATACACAACAAAATGTACATGTATAGGCTACCAGGCTGTGCAAAAAAAAAAAAAATTGCTGCATGCTGCCATCCACTTACACTTATGCATAGTCAATTTAAAAGTGACATTACACTGGAAAGTGCTCTACAGTGGCTGTTTTCTCCCTATGAAAAATCAATGCCTAAAGATTATTTAAGTTGTTGATTTCAAGCTCAAGCCCAGTCAAGGAGGCATGTTCCAAAGAAGGGTCTAAAAATTCTACTAAACAAAATTTGAAATATCAAACTGAAGATATTCCAAATACTGTTGATTTAATATCCTAAACTATTTTGAGGTAGGGTTAAACCTGGTTTCACTAATTATTATTGAGAAATTCCCTCAGCAATCAATATCAGAGGGCGACATGTAGCCACTTTTCAGTACAGCCTGAGCTGAGAATGGTTTGCTGAAGAAACTTCTCAAGAGTAATTAGTGAAACCAACTAGATCTATAAACCTTGCTATAACATTTTTCAATTGAATATTTTTAATTTCATTTAGTAGAATTTTAAGACCCTTTTTTCTGCAATAAATTTAGATCTACACGCCTACTTACTAGACTGATGATTACATTTATTACATCGTCATCAGCCTCAGGTTCCCCTGAACACAAATACAAAACTTAGGTCTAGACTAGAGTCTAGGCGTACTAGGCCTAGATCTACACATCATCTAGGCCCTAGTAATTATGTTTGTTAAAAAATATGAATCTTTTAGTTTTAGGCATATATTAACATGATGAAAATGACAGTTATTCCTTCAAGTTCATTCATTCACTCAAGACAGTCAAGAGTATGACCCATGAACCATTTTCAACAAATTGAACAAGTTCAACTTCATTCTTCAGGTTTTAAACTTATCAAATATTGTCAGTCACTGACACTGACTCAGCACATCGAAATGCCTACAAGTTCGTTCGTACAGAGCCAGAGGACAATGCATTTTGATTGTTGGGCGTTCTGATTAGCTATCGCGTGGAGCTCCGCCTCCTGGTTGCGATGACTGAAGTGCGTTGACCGTAACTTACCAAAAAAATAAATGACAAATTAAAATTTTATTGTGACTATTGTTCATTGGAAGGCACAATGGTAGTGTATTTCATATGCTAACGTGATCATACGAGCGTCGTGCATAAATTATGGAGTAAAAATTTCTACGTGCTCAGACTCTCACTGGCCCGAATTCACAAAGGTGGATTCTGCAAAATCTATGGTTTCAACCCTGGATGTATACTTTAAAGTTTAACCTAAGTTAGGGTTGGACCTAGGATTTTCAATATGGTATTCAGAAAGGTGGAATCGACTGAATCCACAGATCCGCAGCGTCATAAAACATCATAATTTGGGTCAACTATTGGTGAATAATAAACTGGTGGAGCCGTCGATTAAAATTTTTTGCAGAATCCTCCTTTGTGAATTCGGGCCACTGGCACTGAGTCTCAGACTCAGTCAGTGTCACGTTACTCACTCTCCCGTTTGAACTTACGGTTAAGCATGGATTGTTATCCCCGTCAGTCCATCGTCTTTGCTTTGTAAATGGTTGCTTTTTCTTTTGTTTTTGATTTGGAATTTCGACAGCTACAGGTTCCTCCATAATCTCCCAGGGACCAGGCAAAATCCACACTAAATGTGAATAACACCACGATATTGAATAGGTGGGACTGTAATAACGAACTGTTTTCCTTATGATGTACCCAGTGTGTACAATTCGAGAGTTTCCCACGGCATGCCTGGCAAAGTTTGTTTGGATGAGACTACAATACAAATAGGGAAAATAGCTTCAGTGATCTAGATTTTTTTAAAGACAATTCTTTTCAAATTTCAATAGATATAAAAATGTAGTAATATTACTTTTAAATCCTCTGATAAGTATATAAATATGCACATTTTAATTGTAGATATTTTGCTGTAGGTATATAGTAAAACAATACACCCCTACAATTTATCAATGGAGTCTTCCAAATTCTCCGTACCCAAAATGCATTAGAAATTGGACTGTCAACATGGCTGACAGAATCGCGAAAATTACAGATGACGAGAATAATCAATGAAAGGCGAAATTTCGACTTGTAGGTGCCAAGGAGCTCAACTAGTGAGTGGGTTGAGCAAAGGCTTGGGCCAAGGTATGAATCCAATATATTCCTTGACGTTTTTCATTTTTTGTGTGAAGTGAAAGTCATATTTTGAAACGATATAATTAATGTTCCCACCCAGTTTATGGTGAGTTGCATGTGAATGAATGGGGGTTTAATGCCAATGACAAGTGACAGGAGTGCACTGTGCAGTCCGAGTGTGTGTGTACTCGATCGCCGGTATTGAGACCCCGGCCAGTGCCAATGAAATTGCAATGCCCGGTCTTTACCCTGTTTTCAATAAATAAATGCACTGCTTCTTTTCCAAGTGCAATGGTTGTCCATAAAATAGGTAGAAATGATACTAGAAAACATGTCATTGTAGGTTTTTTACTTCATCTTTTTGTAAACTTTTTTTGAGGCTTTCTTTTCACGTCAACATTCAAAAATGCAAAATGGAGCTGGACTGGAGTCGTGGAGATGTCAAAAGACAAAAGGAGAATTAAAACCACTCGACACCTACCGCCAGTCGTAATTCCCTAGTGGAACATTCAGGAGAAAGCTCATCCAAGATTCAAGACAATCTCGGTGAAGTGGCAAATGCCAGACTAACTGTAGTGTTAGACTAGATCTAGATTCTAGGCCTACATCCGAAACAATGCATGATTAATTATGTTGAGGTTTGGGGGCTCTGATCGATTAATCGCATGAAGCAGCGCCTGCGGTTCAACAAAGTGTACGAAAACTAAGCCAGGGACGGAGCTCTGCGTGAACATGACAACACGTCATATATGACGTCATATATAACTAACTTACTCATCACATTTTACACTTAAGTTGTCAATCTTAACTAATAAAATGGAGACAAAAATGGCAAGCAAAACAGCAAGACTCGCTTTCCCAAATAGGGCGATGTGACGTAACTATGACGGCAAAACGCCACAGTGATTGTAAATCATACTGATGTACGAAATGAAATCAAAGAATCAAATTTTTACTAATTTGGAAATAAAACATAGCGAAAATGATTACCATTTAAGAGTCTGATTTTTATAGCATGAGTATCACAGGCTTTCGAGATCTATTAATTGCCAGGGCATTTTTCTCAGTGAAATTTTACGATGAAATATTCAATGCATAATTTTAGAGTTCATTTTTACTTTCTGTTGACTTCTACTGTATTAAAAGATACAAAATAAGCCACTCATTTACATGTAGAGATGAGCAAGAACACTTTGAAATTTAAAATGTCAATATCAATATGCACAAAACATGGCACTGAATGCCTGATGCAAGGGAACAACTTTTTGTATTCATTATCTTTGAGAGATATGTGGAAAGAAATCTATAAAGGAACATTTGAATGATAATGAACCATCCCTTTCTGCATTTGTGTTACACTACCTAAATATAAATTGTCATAACTTTGAAAATATTGACTCAACATTGTAGGCTACAAATGTATACATTTTCTAATGAATTTAATGAAGATTTAAAAACGGCATCTACAATACATGTATGAAACATTTTATTTGAGAAACCTTTTTTTGAAGACCTCATTTTTTATTTTTTATTTATTTTTTTTTTTTTTGAGCCCCCAATATCTTTCTGCTCTTATTCTTAATTTCTCACCGTATTAAAATTAATTGTGAGATTTCTTTTCAGAAAATATTTTGGTTGATATTTAAATAATATTTTTGATTATATAGTAGATACAACACATACATGAAATAGGCCTACACAGGACATTATTCAGTACTTGTAGTTAATATAGTATAGTAATGTAGTCAAAACTAATCCATTTGTTTTACTAGAATATTAGAATTCTGTGTACATGTACATGTATACAGCTTTGGAGGTAATATCAGATCTAACCACATGGGAACTTCATAGCAGGAAAGTGGTCTAATAATTATTTCCCAAGCAGTACATACCATGTACATGCATAGTTCATGCATATTCAATGAGCAAACTGATGATGAAATATACATTTACATCTAGATTTGCTTTTTGTGTTTTATTTTATATAAAATCTTTTTTTTTTCATATATATAATTTGTTTATTTTTTCATCATACTGTGTAAAAAAATCATATCCCTTTAATGTGACATACATGTAAGCAATCAATGATGATCTTAAACATTCCATTAGGAATCGTTCCCTGTTTTTGTATTATAAAAAAAATGAATTATTGTTATTTCATTTAATAAAACATAAAGGAAAATGTGGAGGTATGACATCATCAGCTTGCTCATTGAATATGCATGAGACTGCACATATAATTGTCTGAAGTATTGAAAAAATGTAAAACTTAAAAATTATCATAAGTTCGTCATTTTTCACCTGATTTTGATGAAATGTTCAGTTTTGTGCTTGTTATATTTTACTCAACATTTCAAATGCTCTGAATTTCATCCTGCTGTCCTTTAAATTGTGAAACCCTTTTGAATTGGGAAATCGGGGAAAATTATTTTACTTTTTTCCAGTCAGGGAAAAATCAGGGAATTCGATAAAAATGCTACAAAATCAGGGAATTTTGATTGGCCCAAAAATCAAAAGTTTGATAGTCAATCAAACTAGTGTTTTTTTACTGCAAACAGTTCACAGCGACAACAAAGAAAACACGCGAAACTGGAATTTGGTTTAGATATTTATCAGGGAAATTTGAGATTTCATCAGGGAAAAATCAGGGAATTTTGTTTTCTTGATGTGCTGGGAACCCTGGTTTCGATCCCTACAAAGTAAAGGCATTCAGTGTGGTTTTCACTTGGTTGCATTGGTTTTTTTTTTTTGTTTTTTGTTGGTTTTTTTTTCGGGGGGGGGGGGGCTGTCTTATTTCAGACGAAACTCTTTCTCCAATGTTGTAGTCCAAAATACAGTCCTGTATGGATCGAGAACATTCACTTTCTCATCCAAATTTGACAGAAAAAAATTATTGATTTGCAGCACTGGAAACTTGTTTACCCGCAGACATTCAAATTAAATCCACGCAAACTTCGATAGTGGTCAGAGGCTTGGACCAAGCGGCTTGAGGCAATATTATTGTCATGACGTTGTGATCTATGCCAGAACAATGTGACAGCTGCATTCCATGCAGGAATGAAAACACAAGATCTTTGATCAATAACCTACATCGACACAAGAATATGAGCTTATTGATTTCTTATGAGCTTGTGGAGTTCAACAGTAGGGAAAGCGATCATTTCTATCAAAAAAAAAGTTGTGGCTAACTACAACCTAGGGGGAAAAAAAATTGCGATAATATTTTGAATATTTAAAATAGCATCAGGGAATGCCTCAAAGAATGTGATTAGGCATCTTAAAACAGGCTCAACAGGTACCAGAGACTCATATTTTTATGCTATTTTCCAATTTGAATTTTTTACTAAATGGAAATAATGCAATTGCAACCGTGTAATGTACATGTAAATTTCAATTTGGACCCCTTGGGTTTTCATTTTGTTACGATTTTCAAATTATTTTAAGTGAGCATTTAAGCCTGAATACAGTGCAAAGATAGAATTGCTACAATGTCAATGTTCAAGGTTGTTTACTGTGCTTTGGTTAGCTGAAAGAGGGCAGTATGACTCTTTGGGAGATCAAGAGGGTAATAGTTTTTCAATCCATATGCCACAGTGGTAATGATCAAATGTAGGTGTCATTTAGAAATCTGTGTTTAATTTTTTTTTTTATTAAAGCTAAAAATTATGTGGCATGCAACGGTTTGAAAGGTTCTTGCAGAAAATTTCAGCTTTGGCAGTCCTCTGAACATTACAATATTGAATAATTTACTCTTTGTGCATGAGGGATGCTTATTATTTGTTTTTATTTGGTTAGCTGTTGAATTTTAAAATGAGCTCTTGAAGAACATCAGATGTTTTGCTATTTTCAAAAGAGTCCAAGTTTAAAAAAGGGTTAATTTTCTGTTTTATTGTGTTCTACATTTGTAAAATTTTGCATAAACCTGCTCCCCACTGCAAAGAATTAAATCTGGTTCTGGACGATATTGAATCCATGCTAAAGTTGCTTTAAATTTGTAAAAAGAGAACTCCTTAAATTTACATGTATATTTATCACATACATTTTGTATTTGATCCTTTATCGTAAGTTTAACCCCAAGTCTACTTCTTCTTCATGAGTCACAGAATTTTTGTTTTTGTTTGTTTGTTTTTTCTTATAATTATCCCCAGATGAAAATAATGTATTAAAATGTGATGATTCATGTGCCGTAAAAGTACATTGTACTTTATTTACGAGAACAAGTATGAAAAACAACAACAGTTTATTATTGGAAGTGGTCAGTTCTGTTTTTGTACTTAACTCCTTTTTCTGTCCCTCCCGGTCCCTCTTTCTTTCTTGATTCTTGGTCCCTTGCCCTCCCAATCCAGATCATTCTTTAACATCTTGCTGTCTCTCGAGGGTAACTCATTACAAAGACATAACAAATGTTCCTGTACTTTTTACAGCTCTATACAGGGCATTCAAGAAAAACAAGATCAGAAGTCAGTCATTTTCCCACGTGAAAGCAAACAGGTCATGAAAAATCATTTTGAAGTTCACTGAACATTTCTCTTTTCTTCTGAGATCTAATGCAAAATGCAAATGAGTGACGCGTAGATAGCAATGAATTGATTTAAATATCAAAATCTGATTGTGCATACAGTGTGTCTCAGAAGAAAAAAAAAAGAGTTGGAAATTTGAATGCAACATAAAACTGCATAGAGCATTCAGTTTGTCCCAGAAAGCCTTTTGGGTAAGAAAGCAAACAATTATTGAAATATTCAATGAATCATTTTAGAGCCACACATACATGTACATATACCGTAAAGAAGCAAGAAGAGTGAAATTTAAGTGTAAAAATAAAATTGTGTTGAGCATTTAGCAAAGAGAACTGCACTGGATATATGCAGCAAGTGAATATATATTTTTTTAATTTTAATGATTCCAAAACCTTAATCAATTTGCACCAATTACTAGCACCACACAATTGGAACTAAAAGACGATGGAAGCAAAAGGGCTTTTTCAATTTTAATAAAGACGAAATCTAGAGCAAATTACCAGGGGATCAAAACAAACTGGGAACCAAAACACAGTATGTCTTGATGAGAAAGGCAAATGTCATATTTTCCTCCAAAAGCTTGAGTGATCTTTCCTAGCCTGCTAATATTGTCACTTAGGATTAAGCGAATGTATTACCTTGTAATGCCGCATGGGGATCAAATGGGGTCCAGATTTAGCTTAATGCACCATCTGGAATCATCACTCAATTTCTTTTATGCGCTCTCTCTCCACTTCTTACATGAACATAAAGAGCACAAACTTTTTGTTTCTGATAGCTAATTGGGCAACAAAGTGCTATCGTCAGTTGCGGCGCAGGCGCATTGCGCAACCGAGAACTTTCCCGGTTCGCTGAGAGCTCTGCAAAAGGAGGGAGTCGTGCGTGATGCCACATGTTGCTGCGGCTCAAAGTTTTGATTATGATGAAGATGAAAAGTGAAAGTTTGTATATATCTTGACATTTGGGGTAATAAGGGGAACCTTTTTTAGCCACTGTCTCTCTCCCTCCTGCTCTCTCTCTCTCCGCTGTTGTAGGTGAATGTCAGTGACTCAGTGTGTTTATTTTGGTGAAGGACATTCGAATGTCAGGGCTAGTTATCCCACAGACCTGGAGCAAGAACTCAACAAAAATTGAGTGCATGTGTAGAGAATCCTACACATGTCTTCTTATATTCAAGGTTATTTTCTTTTTGCATGGTATTTAAGTAACTTTGTTCCAAATTGTGCAGTTTCATCTTGGAAGTTGTACATTCAAACGAAACAGAAAGTCTTTTGCTTGTTGTGAGATTTGTGACTCGTATTGATTTGTTACGTAGATTCCTGTGCGAGCAATGGCAATGGTCAGTACAGCTTTGAGGGTTCCCATAGGAGGAGCTTTGCCTTCATAAAAAATGTCTTATTTACTTGTAGGTTAGACAGTTTGTTAGGTGAAACCAATAGCGTGTGATGAACTTCGCACCACACTGACCCAAGAGATGCATACGTACATGTAAGACCATGATTGAAGCATGGCATCTCTGCAAACTTAAACCTACATTGTACAACAAGGCATTTTGAAGATCTTCTCCTGTGGGAACGCCCCTTTAGAGTAACATTTTTTTACCCAACTTGTGCTCTGGACATTGAAAAGGCAATTTAATGAATGTAGGGTTTTACTTTGTCATTGTTGATAGGGGATGTGTTGTCATAGTGTTTTAACATCTTCAAAAGATAGCGGGTACATGCACATGTACAAGTAGATCTAATGGTGTATTCAACCTGTTGAATGTGTGACAATTTTACAGTTGTATGGAGATTATTTCGATAGATCCTTTTGATTTTTTTTTGTGAGTGATGGTAGCATGTAGAGTGTGTATGCATGGCTTTTGAATGAAATAAAATCTCCAATTATTTTTGCTTCTGATGTATGATATTTATGACTTGACATTAAAGTATTGGTGATTTGATTGTTTTTTCTTTCATTTCTCTCTCTCTCTCTCTCTCTCTCTCTGATCTCCCTCCCTCCCTCCTTCCCCCCCCCCCTCTCTCTCTCTCTCTCTCTTGCTCTCTCTTTCTTTCTCGCTATATATTGTATACCACAGGTCCAAGTCCCCCACTGGCCAGTCCTTCCAGCCATGGGCAAAGAGCCTCTGTGTAAGTATATCAAAATCTTTACAAAAACATTACCTTTTCCAAAATAATTCACACTGCCACTTTCACTTGTAATCGCTCTCACCACTAACTACTCTTACTGCCGCCCAATAGCACTTCCCACGTCCCACAACCAGTCTCAATTTCAGCACAGCACTCACTATTACTACATGTATACCCCCACTTCCTGTCACCACTTCCACTGCCATCCAATAATTCTTCCCACTTCCCTCTATCACTATCCCTCTCCGATAGAAATGTTTCTACTGTACTAATTCCACTCTTATCCTACAGTTCCCACTTCCCACTATCAATTCCATATTCATTACCACGTCAACTGCAACCTTTAAAATTACTTGTCTGGTACTACAACATTTACTCTGCGGACATTTATGGCTTTATCTCTTGATGGAGGATTAAAGGAGGTGCAACAGGGTTTTATGTTCTAAGGTTCAGGGTTTAAGGTTTAGGGTATAGTGCAGAGTCCAGGGTTAAAGTCGGTTTAATAGTTGGTTAATGCACATGGAATTCACAGCACAGGGTTTCATTTTTGAAAATTGCAGGAGAGCTACATGTATAAGGCTCGAGGAGAGTTGTGAGGAGAGTAATCTTGAGGTCACTCCATAGGGTAACTGATTATATTAGCAATTTAAGGAGAGCTAACTATTGCTCTCCTAAGAATTGTTTAGGAGAGCTTGAGGAGAGCGAGAGCAATCGCTCTCCTTAAAAATGAAGGCCTGCCGCGGTACTATTGTCGCTGCAGCATGTCATGGAATCTACAAATATGTAGCACTTCTGCTCACATGTACACTGTACATCAAGTATGTTCTGAAACTCTCATAACAGTTCCCAACTAGCACTCTTAATTTTAGCGCCACTACCAGTACCACTAGCACCCATACTATCATTGCCACAGTACTTTTTATCACTCCCACCACTTCTTCTCTCCTGTGCAGTAAATAGTTCCTATTGCCCAGTACTAGCACTCTCAATTTTAGTGCCACTACCAAATACCCTAACAAGAGTTTGAGTTTGAGTTTGATTTTATTCACGGAATTATATAAAAAAAACTGTTATCAGCCTAAAAGGCTGCTTTTCAGCAAGGCCGTGCATTTAAATACAAATATACAAACATGTTGAGAAACAATATAAATACAAGTAAATACTAGGTAACAAAATCCAATGACGTAGCCAGCTAAAGTGATTTAATGATGTTCGGTATAACAATAAATTGTGAACCATAGATTGCCCAACAATCCCGTTATCAGCCCGTCACGCCAGAGGGTGTTGTATCGAAAGTAACAATTTATAAAACAACAAAAATAGAATAAACATACAAACATTTAAAGACTTAACGACTTAACAAGTTCTACAAAGAGTACTTACTTAATACCAAGTGCTGCTTGTACTGTGTCCCAATAGTAGTATACCGTGCAATGATAATCTCCATTTTCGCCACCACGTCCCAAGTCAACTTCCAGTAACCCTACCAGTACAACTCCAACATGCTCTATACCTTTCAATTCTTACAGTACATGTATCTCTCTTAACATGTATTTTAGCTTCACTGTTTCACAAGTTAATACCTTAACCAATTTCGCCCATCACTTTCAAATAAATTGTTGGTGTTTGTCGTTGTTCTTTGTTTTGTTTGTTTTGTTTTTTTAATGGGAGTTTGTTTAAGTATTCTTTCATATCATGTTGCAAAAAATCAGTGTACCAAATAATAAATTTTCTACCCAAGTTTAACATTATCATTACATTGTGACTTGTATAATATCTACATGTACATGTATATTTACATGATAAAAAAAGTAATATCATACATGAATGTGCATGCACCAATCATAAATTTGCAGGAGAGAAATCAAATTGGATTAAACCTAAACTAGATTTTTCAGCTTAGGTTCCAAACACAGAGCCATAGCTGGCCCCAACTTGGAAGCCTGAATGTTGAATGTGTAGGATACTAATATGCAACATGAAAGAGGCTATAGTTGGGATTAGAAACATTTGTGAGTGATTTATCGGTTGCATTTGTGCCAGAAAAGAGAATGATAAGATAACTTAGTTATGTGGACTCAAGAAGAGAAGAGAAGGGCCCATGAGGGTAATTCATGATCTATAGAAAAGATAACCATGGTTTTTATTTTTTAACAAAATTTCAGAAAATCATCACCAAATGTTTTCACACAGATGGGTGGTATGTACGATTCTGATTGAAATTTGTGATTACTAAGGCATCCCACAGAGATAATATGCAAAAAGTCAGGACTGTTAAAAAGAAATGTTCATTTTTTTATTCTATGAATATTTAGCTGGCCTGAGCTCTGATGACACTGCAACACATTTTACAATGAAATATCTCTGTTATTTTGAGAAAATATCTCAGTTGAGGTCACCTTTTAAATTTGTGTATTATATTAGAAAGAAAAACCATGAAACACATTGTGTGTGTCTCTGTTTGCTTTGTTTTTTTATATTATATTAGGGTCAGTTTGTACATTTCTAAAAATTTGATTATCTTTTTTTATTATGACTGTAATAGTCATGTCTATTAAAAAAATTCTTTCTTTTCCTTCCTCGCAATTAAAGCCAATACGAACCAGCAGCTTTGTATACCACCATCTCAAGCCCTCAACTACTCAATTCTGCCCTGATTCCTAACCCATAATGCAATATCCTATAAAGTAGTATAGTCTTATAATACAAAACTCATTTGGATGATAACATACTTTTTCACTAATCAATAAATTCACACTGCGATAATTATGTTGCCAAGTAGGAAAACAAATACTTTCCCCCTCAAAACATTTTAGTTTCCTAATACAAATTAAATTATAGGTTAATCTATACACTGTGTTGTTAGCATTTTTCTCAAAAGGTATGTTTTAAGACTAGCAATTCATAACACACAGTCAATGAGAGTGTTGGTCAGTTCGCTCTCGCTTTAAAAGGCACTTTTAATAGTGATCAATCCATGAAATAGGGGAAAGAGGAGGGGGGGGGGTACAAGTTACATTAGCTCACTGATTACCAATACTAGCCTTAGTCCCAGACGACCTGTTAATTTCCTGTTTGATCAGCATGGATTACACTTGAAATAATAAGCAGATGAATTTCATTTGCACTAAAACGACTCATGTTCAGTGTACATGAAGCCTATCCGGTTAGATTAAACAGCACCTGCGAGGTATATATTGCACAGGTGAATTACCTAGTTTTACAGACTGTACTTGTACAAAAATAAGTAGTCTTAGTCCCAGACACAGTTATTTTTATAAGATGGCATCAGATGAGGGTTTTTTGTGGAGTCAGATCATAATTTTGGGGATCACATTCACATTTCATTGTTAATAGTTTAGGAGAACAGAATGAAGGGGGTTTTGTAGGGCTATTTCCATGTTCAAACCTACATTTTTCTCTGGGTGGCTATTGGCCCCATTTGAGTAAGCAATCCACATAGTTGAATGGAGTTTTTGGTTTATTTCAGGTGGCCTGATGAAGTTTCAGGTGGCCATTGGCACCGGGCCGCTGCTAAATTCGAGCCCTGACCTATAGTCTCAGTGCGCATTTTGTCAGAAGTCCAAACGAATCAACCTTATAATCCTCAAATTGGCTACAATTACAAATTTCAATACAACATTCTCTTGGAAATCATATTAGATTAATGAACCTGTATGAATGAAGATTTTAAGAGAAAAAACTGAAGATTTAAATTCATCTTATTTGATGTGATAGGTTTAACATTTGTAATCATATATTAGAGGGTGTGACATCGTAGTGATCATATGTTGTCAATTTAAGTAAGAAATCAATTATTAGTACAATGATTCAGTCAATTAGTTATCTTCTCCCGTAATTTCTGGATTACAATACAACTCATCCTCTGTTATGCTCTCTTAAGTCCCTATTTCTTCCTCACCCAGTTGCAAAATTTTACAAGAATATCTCAGTATTCTAAATGCTGAAAATCATTATTCTGATCAGACAATATCTTATTCAAAATGAAAACAAGAAAACAATACATAAACTGAACCTTTAAAAAATCAGTATATTGTATGAAACTTTCAGTTTTCTTCTCAAATACTGAAAATCAATTCCACTTGGCAACTCTGAGTGAACATGCAGGCACGTCCCTCGAAGAACCGTTTTAGAATGACGTGTGTATCTCACATGGAAAACGATGAATCATGTTGAACATGTCTATGTCCTGATGCGATTACTGCTAATTTGCTCCTCATTAAAGCTTGGCTTCAGAACAAATTCTATATACACACACTGCACGTGGGGGCCATCATCCAACATTTTGGCAGCATGCAACAAATCAAAGTGAACTTGAACAAATGCTAACATTTCTACCTGTATACATGTATATGTATGAATAATATCAAATTACATTTTTTAAACCTGTGAATATGGCATTGCAGACATTTTTTTTTACTGAATTCTAGGGCATACATGTACATGTACGTACATGTATTCTAGTTAAACTTTGTCTCTCAACTTGATTGTATTATTCTTGGTTTGATATTGTCTCATTAGAATAATGATTTTCAGCCTTTAGAATGCTGAAATACTATTGGTCATATTCAAACGTGAGTGACACGACATTTGGACTGATAGAAGGGCGCATATCTTTGCACTTGTAGGTTATGAATGGATCATGACTACCATATTATGTATAATGTAGGAGTGGCATGTTTCATTACCTGTTGGATTTGAATTTTACAATTGGTCCTGGAAATTACGATTAAAAAACAGTGCGTGAGTGACACGACAGAAAAAAGACGTGGGTTTGTGACCATCATTGGTTATGGTTGGATTTGTGCTGAAGTAGATCTCTAAGGGTACCATAAGTGCTGGTATATGTATGTGAATAGTGTACCTCTCTAACATTTATTGTGTTTATTAATCATTCTCTCTCTGTGGAAAATGGTCCACCTCTATGTGTCGTGAGTGACACGACATCCAAGATGTGAGTGACACGACCAGTGCCTTAAATTCAACATTTCAAGTAAATAACTAAATCCAAATTACCTGTATTTATATGCCATGTTGGAGTAGTCCATGAAAATTACTTTAAGCCAAAAAAATCTGACAAAAGTGATTGGTATTAAGAATAAGAGGCATTTAAAGCACCATAGTCCGATACGTGCAAATTCCTGTTTGCTCAACTATTCAGCGTAAGAAAACTGGATCACATAATGTTTGAACTTAAATAATTGTTTGTATTGTAAAGAAGCCTTTGTGTCGATTTCAGATCCTAATTTTCATTTTCAAGGGCACAGCGCCACATTAAAATGTCAGCTAAATGTCCCACTTAGACTGAATATGACCTATTGTGAAATTTTGCAACTCGATGAAGGAGAAAAAGAGGAAGAGAGTGTAACAGAGAATGAATCATCAGGTTGTATGTTAGCAGAGAGAATTAGAGAGAAAAAAAGACAGAGGAAGAGAATGGGAAAAGATAATAATTAAATACAATTATGAACTATAAAAGGGAAGTACTTGATGGGGTCCGGGGAAGGGGGGGGGGGGGGGGGTTAGAACTAAAGAAACAAAGTAGAGTTAATAGAGGATTAAATTAGAGATGTAATTAGGATATAAACTTGGAGATTTTCGTAGAAAGATTATTCGGAGGGGGGCGGGACGGGAGGGGTCGAAGGTGGTCTTGGGGGGAGGCAGTAAGAAGACGATTCAAAATGCTCACGTCAGTCTTCAGTGCACAGGCTTTATATTCTTCTGATTAAAACACTGTTTCTGTACAGTATTTCAGTATCTTTATGTCCCAAACCTTCCTTTTCTCTTTTAGTATTTCCCAAAACTTTCATTCTCTCTTTTATATTTATTTAACTTTCATTCTCTCTTTTAGTATATTTATTTCCCCAAACTTCCTGTCCCTCTTTCACTACTGTGGTATTTTCCAAAGCTTTCTTCCTCTATTTCAGTATGTTTATTTCCCAAACTTTCCATCTCTCTTTTAGTATTGTTATTTCCCCAATCTTTCTACCTCTCTTTCAGTTTATTTGTTTTCCTAAACTTACCTTCTCTCTTTCAGTATCTCTATCTGCAATACTTTTGTTCTCTCATTCAGTATCTTTATTTTCCACCTATTTTTTTTTTTTTTCTCTGTCTCTTTCAGTTTCTTTATTTCCCCAAAACTTTCCTTTCACCATTTTTTAATCACTCTTTTATTCATTATCGTATTTCCAAAACTTTGGTTGTCTCTTTTCTCTCTTTTATAAACTTCTTATAATCTTTTCAGTATCTTTATTTACCCATAGTTTTTAATTTCTATCTTCTAATATCTTTATTTCCCTAACTTTCTTTCTCTCTTTCCACAAACTTTCTGTTTCTCTTTCAGTATCTTTATATTCCAAACTTTCTATCTCTCTTTCAGTATTTAGATTATAAACTTTCTATCTCTCGTTCAGTATCTTTATATTCCAAACTTTCTATCTCTCTTTCAGTATTTAGATTATAAACTTTCTATCTCTCTTTCAGTATCTTTATATTCCAAACTTTCTATCTCTCTTTCAGTATTTAGATTACCCCAAAACTTCTCTTTCCTATTCCCTATTCATTATTTCTTCCATTGTCTTTATTTCCCGCACTTACATGTATGTTCTTTTTTTCATGATGTATATTTCCCAAAATATCTTTCTGTCTTTTTAGTATTTTTTTTTTCCCAAAAACTTCTTAAACTCTTTTCAGTATATTTATTGCTCACAATTGTTTTATGTCTTATAGTATCTTAATTTCCCAAACATTCTATCTCTTTTTCAGTATTTTTATTTCCCCCAAAACCCTTTCTCTCTTTCCCCGAACTTTTTTTCTCTCCTTTAGTATTTCTTTTCCCCAAAGAGCATGGTATTTACAGATAATCTGGGATTATCACTTCAACACTTCAACTTTTAAAGAGGAAAAAAGAAAAAAAGTGAATTTGATGTGAGATATTTTAAAACTGCTCATTGCATCATCCTACATGTTACTTAGTGCGTCACATGACCTTGTCAAATGAAACGAAAAGTGTGTTCTTAAGTTGTTAGTTTCAAAGGTCTATTGTCAACTTTGTGCAAGTGTGTAACCAAGTGTTAGGGGAAAGAAAAGGGGTTGGGTGATTTTAGTTGACATCTTTTTGGCAATGATCCGTTATTGCCTTTTTGGAGCTTTTTTTTTTAGTGCCTTTTTAAAATGAATTTCTTCAGAAAAGAGCTGAAAAGATCCCACTTAAAATAAAGATGAATAATTGCAGTCTTTTACACTGTTAATAATGTTGGAAACTGTAAATTAATGGAAATGTGACTGTTTTTCTAAAAGTAATCACCCCCTCCCTCCGCCCCCCCCCCACTCTTCCCACCCCCCCCCCCAAAAAAAAGAAGAAACATTAGGGTGCAGGGCTAATTTAGCCCCCTAGGCTATTGGGGTTTAAGTCTAGTTAACACCACTTCTTTTTGCATGAAAACATATGCTTGACTTCACTATCTTAAACAAAATCAAGTGAAATTTGAATGAATTTAGAGTGAAAATTTATATTCTAACATATTTTGGAGTGACCAATGGGATGACTTGAAGATCTTTGAGTGATACATGTACCTGAGCCCACTATTATTATCATTAAACGTGAAGTTCATCCTGGAATTTTATTGGTTTTGAAAAATGCAGAAAAATAAAAGAAGAATATGAATGAAAGTTTGAAGAAAATCGACCAAAAATAGCAAAGTTATGAATATTTAAAGTTTTTATTCTGTGACGTCACGTGCGAGCAGCTCTCCCATGTGTTGTGTATGTAAATTCCATAAATTTGTCCTTTTTCATGGTTCTTGATAAAGGAATGGGTCAATTTTATAGAGGCATGTGTTTGATGATGTATCGACAGTACAGGTGAAATAATTGATTTTCTTCTGAAAAAATGACTCTTTATGGAATTTACACTTCTAACACACATATTGGAGAACTGCTCGCATGTGACGTCACAAAATCGAAACTTAAAATATTCATAACTTCGTTATATTTTGGTCGATTTTCTCCAAACCTTCAGTCATATTTTTCTTTTATTTTTCTGCATTTTTTAAAACCCAGGGTGAACTTTCCCTTTAATGTATTACGTAAATGTAGGCAGGAGCACTACATACATGTACATTTTATAGGTGTATCAACCTTCGGTATTGCATTGTTTTAAATTTTACCATTTTTTTGTCTTTCTTTCTTTTGTCATTACCATAGGGGAATCCCAAGCCATGGAAGGGACCTTAATAGAGGAAAAGAACTCCACAGCCCAAGACACAAATTACGGTAGGTTATTAACCCGTTGATGAGTTGTGTATTTTACATTGTAATATTCCCTTACAAAAGTTACTGTTATGTTGTTTCTGACTTTCTGTTCATTCTTGCATTTTACTTTGATTAACACCAGACTTTCAAGAGTTCAAACACTGTTGTAGAATATTTGTAACATAATGAATATTTTTGTGAAAACATGTTCTATTACCGTACAATGTAACAACAAGCTACAATCATATTGATGGGAGATTGGTGCTGGAAAAGTTTGATGTGTTTCTGCACATTTTCTGTAAAAGTTTAGAATCATACAAGTTACTGTTTACCAGCATTATTTTATCTACATTGTACATGTACCTACATATATTCAGTAAGAGAGATTTTGAAAAGAATAATATCAGATTTCACAATTTTTAGTTAAGTTATAGCATTAGCCCATGCCACATTTACTGTCCTCTGCCGTAACTAACAGTTAATACACACTACATAATGCCACAGATACTATATAGAATCATGCAGGGGTTGTAATACCCTGTGAATAGTATAAAGTTAGGGCACATCCTAAAATGGACGATAGTAGGCCTATAGCGACAAGATCCTGACAGCTCTTCACCCACATGTCTTGAGAATACTTGTAAGGATGCGTCATATGCAAGGTCGAATCGGTAAAAGTCCCTTGCAATCATGCATGATATCAATGATGTCCAAAGATGCTGTATGAATTAACGCTTACCTGACCACCCAATATGCTTGGACTTGAAATACACACACATAAACACACCCCTAAAAAGAAATACATAAAAGGATTAATTTTAAATAGGTATTTATGGTTGATTCCATGAGATTTGCTCCGCTGACAATACTTGTAGACCAGTTTGCTAAGTCATAATTCATCCATGTTTCTTTACTGGTGACATAGTATTAAGGTATTCAAACAACCTGTAATTAAAAAAAACATGAACTACATGTACAACACATGGAATCCAGTTTGCATACATTAGTTATTGCTATGTCAGGCAAGCCTCAGGCAAGCTTTCAGGTTGTCAAGAACAATCTTTGTATAAAAACTATGCATACAATTTGAATATGTTAGTAAACTGGTCTATTGCTCTGCTGTAAATTCCATACACTATTCGAAAGACAAATTTCAACACTGAACTTACATTGTAACACTATAAACTACCCTAAACCTAACCTGCATCCTATTGCAAACCTAACCCTAACCCTTCATCTTAAAGGGGACCTAATACCCAAGGAAATAATCATTTTTATTAGAAAGAGCACAATGAGAGGAGCAATTTAAAAAAAAGTTTCATGAAAATCGGTTATAAAATAAGAGAGAAATGGAAGTTTGAAAAGTCTTGTTGTACCTTCTATGGAGATCCTCAAATTGGCAACATCAGCTCCTAAATGGCCGATTTTATGGACAACTCTCCATTTGTTTTGTACACAGATTTTCCCCATTTTCTTTCAAAATATGTCTTATTTACTTCTGACCTCAAAATATATCGTGGAAAATATATTTCACACAACATATGTTGAGCTCAGAATGAGATAATACATATTTTCGAAGAAAATGGGGAAAGTCTGAAAATTTGTGTACAAAACCAATGGAGAGTTGTCCATTTTGAAGCTGATGTTGCCAATTTGAGGATCCCCATACATGTAGAAGGTACATGTACAACAAGACTTTTCAAACTTCCATTTCTCCCTTTATATTTCATAACCGATTTTGATGAAACTTTTTTTTAATTGCTCCTCTCATTATGTTTTTTTCCTATGAAAGTGATTATTTCCTTGGGTATTGGTTTCACAAAACATGATAATGAAAGAGATAAATTAGGTCAAATAAATGTGGCAGCAACATACTCCTGAAAATTCAATTTCACTTAATGATTTTAAAGTGGTATGAACCAGTTTTCACCAGGGACCACCCAATATATACATAACAACAACAATCACAACAACGACAACATCAACTATCGTGCACACACAATTTTCCACTTTACCCCCAAAGGAAATTGAATGCTACAGTCAAATTACAATTTCCGGTCTCAGCTTCCGTCTACAGGCCAATTTTTAGTCAGGTTTGGGGATATCTTAATGGTTACCATGGCGATTCATCATTTTGTTTTGTTTCCCATTTCCTCCTGTATTTTATAAGGAGAAATTGTGTGTGGTGTAAGCTTTTCAAAGCTTTTGAAGTTGGTTGTGTATACATGCAGTTTTTTGTTCTTTTGCTGGAGTTCATATTTTATTCTCTGCTAACATTTTACACAAAAAAAATATTAAAACTTTTGTTATTAAGGACTCAAAAGATGATAATTTACATTCATTCATTCATTGACTGCTGCTATGCCAGGAAAACCTCCCACAAACTTTTGAGGAAATGAAGAGCAAGTCATGTTCATTGATTTTGCATAAAATTTGAATTCATTTGTAAACTTGTAATAGTTTACATTAAGTTTGTAGACCTACATGTAGTGTACATGGTAGATATTAATTTCAGATTCTTAACAAAAAAATAAAGTTGTAGTGGGAGGGGGGGGGGCGATTTAGAAAATGTACATTGGAAGTATTAGTTACATTTTTGTCTAATTGAATCATCATGGCAAGGGCAGTAAGAGTAAAATTCGGAGCCAGACTTAAAGACGACCTACATTTGTACATTTTACATTTAAAGTGATCAGTAATTAAATTGTAATCCAGGAAAACACTTGGAAGTTGGTCATTGCATAATGATTTCCTTCTTTTTTTAATGAGCATTGTGCAATTAGTATTAAGCGTAGAAACTCTAATCAGACAAGTCTAAATTCCTTCAGTTCCGCAACTGTCTGTGTAGGGTTTTAATTCATGTATTGCTTTTTTCTCTCCGTAATTCACCATTTGCAAAGGTTTAGTTGTATTGAAAGATTTTCATTGTGAAACTGATCTAACTAAGTTTTAGTGTGAACAACTCACATTAGCTTTGGGTGTGAATAGCTCAACCACCAAGAATGTTATCCTGAATCTCATCTTTTCTTGCTTGTGAATGGTTTTTCAAGAGGCTCTTTATGTGAATAAGTCAAATAATGTGAACGGGGAAAAAAATCTCATACATGTACATGTAATATGTAAACTTGATCGATTTTCCCACGTCTCATGAGATGTCTTGAAAACTCAGGAGACGTCTCTGAAATGTCTCCGCGACTAGTCTCCAACCTGTCCCAAACCCGTCTGACAAGGGAGATACAATGTACCACCATTAGAGTGTGAAGAGCTAAAGTCTCACATGCCTGATGTACACGGTAAAAACCAGCAGTACTTGCTATCTCATACAGTACATATATAGTCTGTGTCAAATAAAATGGTACAAGTGGAAAACATTTTTTTATAGTATGAAGATTAATCACAGCCTGCTATTGTTTGGTATTTTCAAAAAGCAGGAAGATAAGGCTTTCACCTGCAATTTTTTTCATCACATTTGGTGTTGTAATTTTTGAAATATGACTAGTTTTCTACAATCAAGAAAAATCCATATTTCGCATGCCGTCCCATGCCTTTGTGTATAGGTATCGCATAATGGCCGTGAAGTGCTCAATTTCAATTTGTTCCTCGTCACACAAAATTTAGCATAACTTTTGTTTTACGAAAGCAAATTATACAGAACAAAGCGCATCAGCAAGGGAAATTATTTGGCTTTATTTTGGTACCACATACATGTACACACATTATTTGAAAATATTTCACACCTAAATATTTTTTTTTCCAACTGTACCATTTTTTGGGACACAGACTGTAGATTCCAAATAGTTTGTAAACAGCTTAAAACTCTAATTTCTCTCTAGTGTGAACAGTTCAGATTTCACATTTCTTGTGATTGTAAACAACCCAAATATCATGTTTCTCTCAAGTGTTAACAG
>CALNVZ010003429.1:28020821-28040515 GCA_940671915.1 Paracentrotus lividus | reverse complement strand
TGATGATAAATTAGCACTGAACTCCAGTAGACCACCTGTTGTGGGGTGTTATCCCAGACTGAGAGTTGTAAATCTGTTAATGACTTAATATTAGGTTCTGATGATTAGTGCCTGCCAGATAAAGGGAAGCCAGCTCTATGTGATGGGTATTTAACAGCAATGACCAAATGGAGTAGCCCTATAAAGTCTGATTTTATGACAGGCCCTCTCATTTTTTTTTTCTTGTAAAGAAAACTTAAAATATATTTAAATAATTGTATATTCTTTTCAATAAAATATTTACACATGAAGGGTTTTGCTCCTAATTGGGAAATCTTAAAAGGGAGCCTAACCCAAGGAGAGAATGAATCTTAAACATTGTACTTGTAGTTGTTATCTTGGTGGTGTTTTTAATCGAAATTTTTCAAAAAGTAGGAAGATGACGTTGAAAATAAAATAATCAAAAACACAAATTTAAATTCAAGGGTACAAATCTACTAAAACATCTTCCATAGGAAAACAAGAAACGCAGCCTGAGAAATTTTACAAATTGAATGTGTGTTTTGTTTTTATAATTTTTTTTGATTTGTAATCATGGTTGGCAATATTCTTTCATGAAGTTATACTACATGTTCATGTATGTAGAAATATCTGACACACCCCCTTTCCATAAAATAATAAATTTAAGTAAGAATGCATTTGGATGTAAACACACACTACATTTAATTAAAAGTGGATTCACCGTACAATATACATGTACATGTAGTATGTGGTTGTACAAGTACTGTCCTTGCCGACAAGTTTATTTTATTCCAATTAAAATCTAATATTCATGACTAGGTGTCAGGGAAAGGACAATTAATTAGCTGTTAATAGTTTTTGACAGTGTGTCTGTAAGTAAATAGAAATGTACAGTGCAATGTATGATACAATACTAATTGTTGGATTACATCTTGCTACTGGAAAAGCACTCAAAATGGGCCAAATTATGTTTTTGTTTTGTTTTGATTTTCTTTTCATGATGGCTTTCTTTTTCTTTATTTTATCTTGTTGGAGACCAAAAAAAAAAAATAAATAAATAAATAAATAAATAGTGAGAAGATGGTTGCCTAGGATATACAATGTATGTAACGATACAAACTCATCGAGTTTGACTCGTTAATTCTCTGATTTTTAGCCTTTAGTGCAATAAAACAAAAATATACAAGTTAATTTCAGATATATCTCCGTCTTAATTTATGCTTTTGGTTATTTGTGAATATCCCACATCCATTTATAAAAGTGTACAGTACATACATGTTAAGTGTTATATCCCTGTATTAGGTGTAATGTGCAAACTGTGGGAATCATGATCAACGTTGAATATTGCACATGATTACAATATGCAAGCCTAAGGTGTGTAGCCATGGCCAATTAACCCTGTGTTTTCCTTTGGGAGCATGTCCCTCCATAGCCAGGCTTAAGGCTCGTCACACCGAGTCCGGTCCGGTAACGGTACGGCAAACCGTCTCAAATCGCTCCAAGAGCGATCCATATAAAACCGTACCGGTTGCCGTTCCGGCTAGTACGGCACAGCCCGTGTTTGTGTGACCAGTCTCATTGCAATAGTACACGGCCGATTCATTCGACCGTTTTTGCCCATTGTTGAACCGGACCGGGCCCGTGCCGTGACCCGGACCGGACTCGGTGTGACGAGGCCTTTATGGTAATTACAACATTGGTGCAACGTCAAATTAGCCAGCCCATCATTTTTGCACCACACGAATAGCCTGTAGCGACCTTAAAAACCATGAACACCCCCCCCCTCATCCCGCCCCGTTGTTGGGTGTAGAAAGACCACCTTCACCCAGCACTTTCAAATTGCAGATATTTAGAGCAATTTTGCCTTTTTCCTCTAATAAACTGACAGAACATGAATCAATGTACATGTAGCATAGACCACATGAAATTAGCCTGCAGGACTTTAAAAACCAAATGAACACCCCGCCCGTTGATGGGTGTAGAAAAGACCACCTTCGCCCAGCACTTTTCAAAATTGCAAATATTAGAGCAATTTGCCTTTTCTCGAAACTGACAGAACATGAATCAACGAACATGTTGCATGGGAGAGACAGCCCAGGGTCTTGGTGCTCACAGGGATTGATCAGTCCCATGCATGAGTTTCACGTCGGTTTTGACATGTTTTGGGGGATGTCGTGAGCCATCAGCGATCTTCTCCCCGCTACCGACCTGCCCCCAACTGCCTGCTTGCTTGCCTGTCTGTCTGTCTGTCGATCCAATGTGTCACATCTGACATTCAACGTCCCCCCATTAAAAACTCCCAAATACAGATGATAACAACAGCCTCGCTGCAATATCCGTGTGCACGCCGGTACCACTTTACGGCATTATGACAGGGCTCAACACCAAACCTCGTTATCATTTTATTCGGCATCAAAGCACCCTTATCCTCACTGAACACGCTACTTGTGTTGTGGTTTCGAGGAGAGGACTTCTCTGCAGCAGTGATCTGATCTTGCGTTGTTTGTCGGCTCCTGGGAGAAAAAAAAGGGGGTCGGGCAATTTGGTCGCAATCGTTTGACTTCCTGCGTCTCGTACCGGCTGACGGAAGGGGGCATCTTGTTTTGTGGTTTTTCATGATCCGTTGTAAAGAGTGGCCCTGAGTATGCTTCTAAATGGTATGTATGTATGTCCATGTGGCTAATTGATGTGTTAATACGCACTATGTGAGGTGTCGTCGTTGTGGTGTGATTCATAGATAATTTATCCTCATTTAATACAAGTGCTCGTGTGAAACTCATTGGGAAATTATGTATGCCTTCTTGGATGTGATCGAGTAAAAGTGGTTTGCAACGTGATTCACAGCAAACGAACATCACTGAAAATTTGCTGTCTTAATTATATACACAAACTCCTTTGTAGAGCACCTTATGAAGTAAACTCTATAAAGTACATTACTTATTTTATCAAAACAAAAAATTATTGACTGGAATAAAACAGTGATGTTTACCTGTGGGACTAAAGGCCACTGCACACCTTACGATTGGTCTGCGACCCGATTGTGTAATAAAACGTCATAACATTGGTGTGGATATTTAGAAATAGAACATCATACTGTGCAGAGTTCTAAATCATCGCACAAATACTTATATGTTCAAATCAGTGACTATGTAACCTCCTTATTAAAATAAAAGCGAATTCAATATCCAATCGTAATGACGTCATAACAATCGCACGATTGGCTACGATTTCAAACAAATCTGCCCTTTACTCCTAAATAAAGGCTTGCAATTTTCCGAAATTCGACATCAGTATTCTTACAGTTAATTTGAACCTCTGATGATAAGATTCTATTCATTCATACCTTCGGAAAATAAGGAAAATGCGATTTGTTCCAAAATCGGATCGTAGACCAGTCGTAAGGTGTGCGGTGGCCTTAAGGTTTGGCAGAGTTCATTGTTATAGCATGTAATGATTTGTATTGGGGGCAGGGTCTATATTCTTTCATGATTTTGTCATGAATATTATAACAACTTTCAAAGACTTACATGTATACACTGTACATGTACAATGTATGAGAACTTGTACCAACGTTTGTTCTAGAGTTGTAGAAAGTCTGGTAAAATGGAAGTATTATCATATTCTTCCTACAAATATACATGTTCATGAAAACAAAGTATTTTGCGAAAAGCTGTACATGTAGGTCGCCCTGGTTGTTAGTTGCTTTCCTAGTTGTTGGTTGAAATTAGATTTATTCATTTATTCATGGCCCGAAGTACAGTGTGTACTGATGGGTTTCCATACAAAAAGGTCAACAACCTGACAAATTATTACCGGTATTATCATCATTCATGAAAGAGGCATGATCATTGCTGGCCAAATTGTAGATGTATTTAGTGGTTTCATATAAAACTAGAAGGTCTCAATTTTGAAATCAGGCCAAGATGATGGCCCTTTTCTTTCTTTTTTAATTTTTTTACCATGTCTTTCAGGTAGGATGTCAAGCTGGAAATTCCCTGCTTTCTTCTTAAATAGTTGTTTTCCCCCAACAATACACATGACTTGTATCTATAGAGAAATAATGTGCAAAGAACATGATGAGATTATCAATGTTTTCTTTTTATTTTGTCATCTTCTCAGTCTATCAATTTTGTGAACATCATTTTCCACACTTATTGACCTAAAATATGGGAAGTGCTGTCTCTTTTTATTTATTTATTTTTTTTTTTTTGGTCTTCTTCTTTTTTTAGATTTTTGGACAATGTATACATGTACATGTATCGCTTTATGATTTGCATTCATAATTTCATTCAGGTCACATGTACATCCTCATTTCAATTTTGCATTGACTGATCACTTTCATATTTGGCATGATGGAAAAGCAACTACTTCAAACATAAACTTAACCTGAAATTATACTAGTGTTGGTAGGCTTCAGGGGTAAATGTTGTAATTCCCCACGTTTATTGGGGACAAAATTATCATTTTTTGCCGTGCATTTATCTTTATCACATGTTTAAAAGAATAAATATTAGGTTTGAGGAATACTAGAAAGAAAAGGATTTTCCTTTTAATATACACACATGTAGACAGAGTAGTGCGTGTAAAAGCTGGGTTACCCGTTAAACATGTACTTAATCCTCCAAGGTCCCACATTCTTTTAGAACTTACCCATTTGGTGCAGAAACTGTTTGATCAAATTGGACTTGATTCCGACAGGAAGTTGAGTGCATCGTGGGAGTTGAAAAGAAGACCACATAGTGTCAATTGTAAGCAGATCCCTCGATAAGGACTTCTGACACTCAGGAACAAAGTGGGAGTCCAACATGATCACTTGCGGAACTCGACCTTGATATGTTCGTTAATATTTTTTGGTGCGTTGGTCGTGTGCATGGGCAGAAATTTTGAATGTTGCTAGTTAGAGCTGACACCATAATGGGATCATGACGATGTTAAACGTTGGATGATTCTGTCATTTATAGTCCTCCTGGGTTTTACTTCTGGGACTATTCTGGGTATGAAGTTATCACTGAATCCTGATTTGATCAATGCGATGTTTGGCATACAATCATCAGAGCCACAAAGTAGTTATCTCATCTCATTTTACAACACAGGGTTAAGGCCCTTTTTCCTTGAAACATGAAATAACACAGTGGCCATGTTTTTATTGTTTACAATGTTTCTGTCTTGAGTCATCAGTGATCTGATCAATGTATTTTCCTTTCCAAAAAGTACATTTGGAGGAAAAAAAATATTGGTGCATATGGGTCAGGGAATCTACATACATGTAGAAATACCTGTACAGAAACAAAATAGTCAGGGAAATCATCAATTTCTTCTAAAAAAATCAGGGGAAATACTTATACAAGATAGTGTTAAAAATATCCCTTAGAACCCCTATCTTTCCAAAAAAATAATTGTTTATGAAAGTTGAAAAAAGTACTCATTTATGCAAAATGAGAATGGATGTTTGAAAATATGCATTGTTAAAGAAACCTGGAGAAAAAAAAAACAATGGAGAAATCTGCTTGATTAATTGCCGATTACAAACACTCTCTCTTTCTCACACTTTTTTTTTTTTTTTTTGGGGGGGGCGGGGGGGGGGGACAGGCCTGTGCAACCACAACACTTTTGCTGTCCAAGTTTGCTCCTAAGTTTTGAGGGTCAATTAGATTAAAAACGTTGATCTGAATAATCTTTGCAAATAGGTCTGCGGTGAACCTAACTATTATTGTGGTTTTTAGAGTGTGTTCAATGTTCCAGTATTCAAATTTATACGCCAACATGAAATCATGATACAAAACGCAATCACAAAACACAAACACAAACGCGATCAGCGGTGCACCGTTCAGTGTCCAAAATTTAAACGTGTTTATACGTCTATCAGCTTTAAATTCCCCACTCTCAAAAAACAAATATCTTCTCCTTTTTTCAATGGCACCGGAAGCTTCCATTGCGAGAGCACATTTAAACACGTTTGAAAACTCAATCCTGTTCAGTGTCGCATTTCGTTGCAATCGCGATGCTCAAGGTCGTAAAATTGAAGCTGATTGTGTTTGTAAACGCATCTTTTTCGGCGTTTAAATTTAAATTGAGATGTGAAACACGTTTATTTTTACGACCGGGGATGGGGGACAATGAACACCCTCTTTGTTTTTCTTTATATCAGCGTTTTGTATCATGATTCATGTTGGCGTATAAATTTGAAACTGGACATTGAACACACTCTTAGTCAGGCAAGATTGTAATGAGCTGTACATCATCAGGGCATTTGTACTTCCACTGACCTGCTGAAGCAAAAAAAGGAAAAATACAGTGCTTCCCAGAAAAAAAAGTAAACCCAACTTTGAGAGCCTCATTTCAAAATTTCATAGCTTCTGTTACCTTGAAAATTAATCATGATAAAGATTAACTCATATTCTATTCAATGATACTAAACTTATACCTGTGTTGAAAGTAGTTGGACTTAAAAAAAAAAAAAGCTTAAAAACTTCCCTGTACCAAGTTTGGGCAAAAGCAGCCCTTGCATTTCAATGAATCCTTGGTCCGTAATGAATGGATGCAGGAAGGCTGACCTCAAACAAACAATGAATGATCAGAAAGCCAGGGCTGCTTCTTAGGAAACTTGGTACCAATCGTTCTTGTCCAAAGTTTTTAGAAACTCGAGTGCTCAGTCATCCATGGCAATACAGGTATAATTCTGGTATCTCAAAGTTGGGTTTACTTTTATTTGGGAGGCAATGTAAATATAGGTATTACAAATTTGATGATAATAATGGACTTTGTATATATATCTTCTTTTTTCATCAAACGGGAGGGTGTTCCCGGGCAGTTACTTTCCTTACTATGCATTTTATCTGTTTCTATCTTATTAATTTTTCTTCTGTGGCATGCATATTCTTTTTTTTTATGGGGTGGGGGGGGGGGTTACAAAATCTGTGAATATGAACTCCTGCATTCATGATGCATTGCTTTATGGTTATGTTCACAGCTTTGTAGTGTTTTTTGTTATATCCCTTCATGTTCAAATGGGCTCCTACCTGTAGATCAGACTGGCAGGAGGCCTTTAGGAATCATTTTTCTGACACCTAAGTCTATCTGGTTTGACACCAGGTGCCAATACATGTACATGTAGGTCCATGTGTTGGAAAGATGCGTCTCTCTTCCGACCGGTTTTCCTGAGAAGTTAGTTCTGCTCCTTTTCTGACTTGCCTGAATTTACAATGTATTATTGCTCAACCCTGCTTCTATGATTGAGGACACTCCATTATATCATTGCTTAACATTTTTCATCCCTTCATTTTCATTGCAACTCCATCTTACATCAGCAGTACCATCATCATCTTTATACCATCATCACTGTAATATCATCTTTTATCATTCTCCAATTTATCAATATCATTATCATCATTACCACTGTCAAAACTACTCAAAAGTATTGAGGAAGATTATATTATTACAAATGAAATGAATACAAAAATTCTTTAGATTTGAGATTTGAATCAATCATATATGTACACTTTTATTAGAAAAAAAATAATTTACTCAGAATCAGTTGCCAATTTAAATAGGAAATTAAAATGATTATTTTAATCTATTTTTTTTTTATGAATCAGTAATTTTGTAGGGCATTAGAATTGATTCATAACTGTTAAGTGCATTTTTCTTTCTGCTCAATTGTTTCATATTTTTTATTTATTAATTGTATTTTAGAAGTTAAAAGATAATGCCAACATCTATAAAAGGTGACATTCAATTCAAACTGGGTCTCCTAATTGTGTAAAGAGAACATTTTTCACACTGTTCAGCCCTCTGAAATTAAGATAACTATCAAAGAAATGACAAAGGTTTTAATAGCATCAATGTCCTCTGGTAAGATTAATTTTTCATTCTTTTTTATTCTTCCGTCTTAGTTCCACCACTTTACCCCTTTTTGTTTTCGGGGCAAAACTTGGCAAAATGTCCTTTTCTTAATTATGATTTACAGGTGTCTGTTCTCTTAATAGTGCCACGTAAGCAGCGGTGCCCTTGGCTGTTGATATGTTATAGGATACTCAGCAACTGGTGCGCTACCTGTTTCTCTATTTTAATCAAAAGATAGCATGAAGATAAGAATAGTATCTTCCTTGAAAATGTATGAAGTATAGAAGTAGGCCTATTTTTAAAGTTTAACTTTGTACTTTAATCTAATCTAAAATTGGAAAGATTTTCTAGTTTATAACATTCTGCCCCTCCCCCCCCCATAAAAAAAAAAAGAAAAAGAAAGAAAGAAAAGAAAAATAGGCCTTGTTCTTATGTTTTTATTTAATGCACTGCTTGAATTGAAAATGTTAAATAATCTGTATTGTGATTTTTTTTTTTTTTAAAGAAAGAGAGAGAGATATTTCATTCTAAACTTTCTAAAGAAAGGCCCACAAGAAACAGATAAATAGCATCTGTCTAATAACATACAGCTTTTGAAAGTGTTAGGCTGGTATCTCACTTCGCGGAAACAACTTTGAAACAAATTTGAGACGGATTTGTCAGTATGGCTTTGCCATAGCTCAGTCTCCTAAGTTTCAGAGACGTCTCTAATACTTTTTATACGTGGCGGAAACGATTCCGTCGCGGAGATGTCTCCGCAAAGTGAGATACCATCCTTACATAATCTGTCAAGATGTACTTGTGATAAACATAAGAAAAAGAGAAAGGAAGGGGGGGGGGAGTGAGAGATTCTATTCCAAGCTTTCTAATAAATATTTAGTATTCCTAGACTAGCTTTACATTATGAAATAAAGCTAAGGAAGGACTGGGTAATGTAGACTAGTGTCTGCAAGTTATCCCCATCCCCCCCCCCCCCCCCCCCCAGAAAAAAAAAAATAAAAAAATAAATAAACACAAACAAACAAAACAAAACAAACAAACAAAACAAAATATAAATAAAATAACAATAATAAAAATAAAATAAACAAATAAATGAATGAACGAACGAACGAACAATGAATGAATGAATGAATTAATGAAAATATGAATGGATGAATGAATGAATAAATAAATAAATAAATAAAGATTATAATAAATGAAAAACAAAATAAAACAAACCAAAGTAACATAATAAAGGTGAAAATTAAAAGAAAAGGAAAAAATGGAAATAAAAGAAGAATAAACACATGGAAAATTAAATGAATAGATAAATAAATGTAGACAGCTAATGCTAATGATGCAAGGTTGTGGAATGGAATTGGTAAATAATTAATGAAGCTCAGGATCACATTGTGGACAGCTAGAAGGCTGTTTTAAAAGTAAAATTTGAAGTAGATGCCTTTTTAGGAGATGAAATTCAAGATAGCAATCAGGAACCTCACACCCAAACCATCTCCTCTAATCGTTGATAAAATTGTATACTTGATCTTTCTTTAATTATCTTAAAGGGACCGGTCAATAGTGTAAATAGACATTTGATTTTTTGTTGTATGTTTCTTTGTTTTTGGTTTGTGCAAGTAAGAACAAAGGACAGAGAAATTATATTCTACGTTTACATCTACTACTTTACTTTTTTCTCAGGGCTTTTGTATTGTAAAGAAGAAAAAAGCCAGAAAAATTAGGTTCTCTGTTTAGTTATCCATTACAAAAAGTTCTTTCAACTTATTTCTAAAGGTTGTGCAAGAGGATAAAAGAAAGAACCAAGGATGCACTGTAACTATTGAAAGTTAGGCAGACACTTGTAGTGTAAGATCCACAGGAAATTCACAAGGTTGCAATTAGCAGAGTATGATAGGCTATTGTCATCCCACGTGACTCCACAATCGTCCTCCAGGGCTCAGCCGAGTCGTTAATGATCTCATTGTTTTCTCGTTGTCCAGACCTCCTGCGAGAGTCTGTACGAAAGTTCTATGAATATTTTAGAGCAAGTCGGGCACTGGTTTATCCATTCTCTTTATCCCGCAAGTTGCACTTTTTCATGCTTTCTTAGGTTTGCCCCCATGATGTTGCACTTCTGTATGTTGTTAACCTCCACCCCCACTGCGCCCCCCCCCCCACGTTTGACACTTTCTTTATAATAATTGTCACAATTTATTCCTTCACTACCCACCTAAATAAAATAAAAATAACAAGTAATCATAAATAAATAAATAAATGAATAAATGAATAAATTTATAAATTTATTATAATAAATAAATTAATTAAATTAAGTAATTAGTACAAAAATATATAATTTATTTTCACGTCTAGGTCAGCACTGTACTGTACTTCTACATTTTAATCTCACGCCCAAAAAATTATTTTTATTTTTAAGTTATTTTCCGTCATTACGAGAACTCTTGGTTATATATCTTTAAGCACTGCGTAGGAAGAGACCACTGGTGATGATTCCCCCAACCACCCACACCAACTTGGCAAGGATTCTTACACCCAGGGTAGGGGTAATCTATTTATGAATTGAGTTATGGGGGCCACTCTGTACCTGCTCCCCCTTCAATGTCAAAACACCACAAGTTTTCATGGGAGGGGGGTAAAAGCGCGCCCCTGATGAACCAAATTTGTTTTGATCCTTTCATCTGTTTGTCCTGGATGTCACAGTTTTCGGTTTAAGGGAAAGTTTTGACGGGGATTTGATCAAATTAATGAGTCATCTTTTTTCATCAAAGTTTGTTGTCATCCGCTCATTTTGTTATACTATCAAATTTTGTTTCCATTATTGTTGTTTGTCTATCTGTCTGTTTCCTTTTTCCGTTTCTTCTCTTGTGTTCATTCAAATATGCAGTTTTTTGCAGAATTTGTGAAAAACATAGAGAAGAGAGGGTTGGTTGGTACGTTATCTGCAGGGTTATGCAATTTTTTAAGTGTGCGAATTGTTTTGTATAATGCAACATTAAATGTGTGCTTTGCAGACAAATGCTATTTCCTCTTGGGTGTTTGATATTCAACTCCTAGCTTGTAAAGTTAATCAGAAGTTTTTTATTATCCACACAAAAAATGTGTTTCCAGTAATGTTTGGTAGCTTGTATCTGCTCAACATTTGCTCCCCTTACAATTGGTCAGGGCTTTATTTTGTCAAAGATGTATGGATATGGTAAGGGTTGTAATAGTATTTTATATAAAGTTTAGAGTTAGTGTATGGTGTTCAGATAAAGGCTTAATTTAACAGTCAATTAGTGTATGGAATTTGCGGCGTAGCGTCTTTTTCGAGGCATGCAACTTTCGCGAATTGCTGACCGTCAAAAACTTCATATGCATTGTGTACTCATAAACTTTCACTGGCATTTTACTTTGGCGAATCTTGCTTCCTCCTAAAAATTTGCGAAAGTATCAAGCACGAAAAAATGTCTGATTTATAAGTAGGCTGAATAAGTACTGTTATATTCTTGTAGTAGATTGGGTAGACTGATGATATGGATTGAGTTATCCCCTGTGTGTCTTACTCATGAAGGACTCTTGAGACGCCTGTTTGTTAGTGTCATCCATCCTTCTTCCAAAGATAGACAACAATTGTATTGTGTCAGCGATTCAGAAAAACTTCCACTACCCCCCCCCCCCCCATCCCCTCTTTTTTTGGAATTTATTTAGATTCTGTCTGTTCTTATTCATTTATTTACATCTCATTTTCCAACCCTTTGCATCTTTTTCTTGCTCCTTTTTTTTTATCTAACTCAAGTACATGTAGTGTCATCTATCCTTCTTCCAAAGATAGCCAATAATTGTATTGTGTCAGTAATTCAGAACTTCTACAACCCCCCCCCCTCAGCCTTTTTTTTTGTGATTCTGTCCATTCCTTTTTCATTATATTAATTATTTACATGTACATATCTCATTTTCCCCTCTGCTTCTCTTTCTTGCACCTTTTATCTATTATTTGACTAGTGTTATTCATCCTTCTTCAAAGATATACAACAATTGTATTGTGTCAGCAATTCAACAGAACTTCTACTCGCCCCATCCCCCCCCCCCCCCAGTTATTTATTGTGATTCTGTCTGTTCATTTTTCACTTATTTGCGTCTCATTTTCCAAATGTTCTTATCTTACTTTTATATGTCATCCATCCTTCTTCCAGAGATAGACAACGATTGTATTGTGTCTGGAATTCACAAGAACTTCTACTACTTTTTCACAGTTTCTTCCTCTTTCCTTCTTTATATGTTCTATATTGATAAGTCTTGTGTCATCCATCCTTCTTCCAAAGATAGACAACAGTTGTATTGTGTCAGCAATTAGTAGATTCCTACCCCCCCCTTATTTTTATTCTGTGTGTTCATTTCTTATTTATTTACATCTTATTTTCATATCCTCTCTCTTTTTCCTTTTCTTATCTTTCTGTCATAGTGTCATTCATCTGTCCTTTGTTAAAATATAGACAGCAATTGTATTTTCTTGTCAGAAATATGTACATGTACCTTTCTCCTGTAATATGGATTTTCAATTTCTTGGTCTTCGTTCAGGGGGTGAATACTAAAATGCATATCAGTTTGAAAAGTGTGAATGAAATTTTTTTTTTTTTCTTCTTAGAGTTTGTGAAAACTGGCCAAATGTGACTAAAGATTTCAAATTGTCTTTATTTCTTAAAGGATGTGACGATTTAAATTATTTGATTAGTTTGAAGATGTTTTTGTTCTTCTCTATTTCTTAAAGGGTGCAAAAACTTTAATAGTTAATGCTTACAAAAGTTTTCAAAGTATGACTGAAAATGCCATTTTTTTTTTAACATTCATTTTTGGCAGGATTTGAAGACTTAGATAATTCTTAAATTAGCTCTAAAGGTATGGTTGAAGATTTCATTTTGTTCTTGTTCCTTATACAGGGTGTGAAGATTATGGCCAGACACACATGGGGGACTGTCCTGTACAAGGCCCGCTCTTACGGGTCCAGGACAAACATATACCAAGCTTTGTAACAAAAGTGTAGGAGCTGTTCAATTTCAGACTTTTTCAGTCACTTTCAGCCCTTTACAACTCTTTTTATTTGTGGTCATCAATACCCCTAATAACGCTTAAAGTAGCCTTAAAAGTATGGCTGAAGATGTCATATTTCCCCCTTCATTTATTGCCTGGTTTGAAGACTTAGGAACACTCTAGTGATGAAATGTTTTTTTGTTTTTTTTTAAGCATGACTGAAAATGTCAATTCTATCTTCTTCATTTTGTTCTTGATACAGGGTGTGAAGACTGTGGCCAGACACACATGGGGGACTGTCCTGTACGAGGCCCGTTACTACGGGTCCAGGACAAAAACATACCAAGTCGAGCCAGACTTACTCTACCTCATTATCTAGTGCTCAAGGAAATGGAATTGGAAGCAAGGAATGGAAATCAAAAAGGTAAAATTACTTATATTTCACTGTCTTAATTTAAATGCAAAATATTACTTGGAGGCTGTTTTCTAGATCAAAACCATTGTTGCATGCAATCATTGTCAGTATCTTGTACATGGGGTAACCGCACTATACATAGTATCTAGCAGTCATTGCAACCACAAGATTTCCACTAGTATTTCTTCCGCAATGGAAGAATCTGTCAATGGGGAAACTTATATTGTGGTGAGGAAAACAGGTTCTTGTTACCTACAAGAACCTAGTTTACAAATTCTGATTGAGTTGGGGTCTCCCTCCCGCCCTCTTTCTTACATAGACGTATCATGATGATTTTGTTTTGCCAAAGACACTTGTATGTAGCAAATTTGAGTTTGAGCACTTAACTAGTATGATTTTCATTTTGTTTTATGAGGAAGTTCACTGTTCAATTTAATGTTTAGAAAATTAGAAAAAATCGGAACAAGACAATTTTGCAAAAGATGACCCCCCCCCAAAAAAAAAAAAAAAAAAAAAAAAAAAAAAAAAAATCTAACAAAGCATATATCTAAATTTCAAAGTTGTAAGACTTTTATCAAAATTACAGAAACTGAAATTACTGAAATTTATATCTTTGGTTTTTAAAATGCTTTTCCGCATGTCAAGCACTGGGGGGGGGGGGGTCTACATGTAGGAGATCTATGAAAAGAGAATAAGAGAAAGAGGGCGGGAGGGAGACCCCAACTCATCAGAATTTGTAAACTAGCGTTCTTGTAGGTAACAAGAACCTGTTTTCCTCACCACAATATAAGTTTCCCCATTGACAGATTCTTCCATGCGGAAGAAATACTAGTGGAAAATCTTGTGGTTGCAATGACTGCTAGATACTATGTATAGTGCGGTTACCCCATGTACAAGATACTGACAATGATTGCATGCAACAATGGTTTTGCATTAGAAAACAGCCTCCAAGTAATATTTTGCATTTAAATTAAGACAGTGAAATATAAGTAAATTTACCTTTTTGATTTCCATTTCCTTGCTTCCAATTCATTTCCTTGAGCACATAGATAATGAGGTTAGAGTATAGTCTGGCTCGACTTGGTATGTTTTTGTCCTGGACCCGTAGTAACGGCCTCGTACAGGACAGTCCCCCATCGATGTGTCTGCGCCACAGTCTTCACACCCTGTTATCAAGAACAAAATGAAGAAGATAGAATTGACATTTTCAGTCATGCCTAAAAAAAACAAAAAAAACATTTCATCACTAGAGTGTTCCTAGGTCTTCAAACCAGGCAAAAATGAAGGGGAAATATGACATCTTCAGCCATACTTTTAAGGCTACTTTAAGCGTTATTAGGGGTATTGATGACACAAAATAAAAAGAGTTGTAAAGGGCTGAAAGTGACTGAAAAAAGTCTGAAATTGAACAGCTCCTACACTTTTGTTACAAAGCTTGGTATATGTTTGTCCTGGACCCGTAAGAGCGGCCTTGTAACAGGACAGTCCCCCATGTGGTGTCTGGCCATAATCTTCACACCCTGTATAAGGAACAGAAACAAAATTAAATCTTCAAACCATACCTTTAGAGCTAATTAAGAATTTATCTAAGTCTTCAAATCCTGCCAAAAAATGAATGTTAAAAAAAAATGGCATTTTCAGTCATACTTTGAAAACTTTTGTAAGCATTAACTATTAAAGTTTTTGCACCCTTTAAGAAATAGAGAAGAACAAAAACATCTTCCAAACTAATCAAATAATTTTAAATCGTCACATCCTTTAAGCAAATAAAGACAATTTGAAATCTTTAGTCACATTTTGGCCAGGTTTCACAAACTCTAGAAGAAAAAAAAAAAATTTCATCACACTTTTCAAACTGATATGCATTTTAGTATTCACCCCCTGAACGAAGACAAGAATTGAAAATCCATATTACAGGAGAAAGGTACATGTACATATTTCTGACAAGAAAATACAATTGCTGTCTTATATTTTAACAAAGGACAGATGAATGACACCTATGACAGAAAGATAAGAAAAGGAAAAAGAGAGAGGATATGAAAATAAGATGTAAATAAATAAGAAATGAACACACAGAATAAAAATAAGGGGGGGGGTAGTGGAATTCCTACTAATTTGCTGACACAATACAACTGTTTTATCTTTGGAGAAGGATGGATGACACAAGACTTATCAATATAGAGACATATAAAGAAGGAAAGAGGAAGAAACTGTGAAAAGTAGTAGGAAGTTCTTGTGAATTCCAGACACAATACAATCGTTGTCTATCTCTGAAGAAGGAATGAGATGACATATAAAAGTAAGATAAGAAACATTTGGAAAATGAGACGCAAATAAGTGGAAAATGAACAGACAGAATCACAATAAATAACTGGGGGGGGGGGGGGATGGGGCGAGTAGAAGTTCTTGTGAATTGCTGACACAATACAATTGTTGTATATCTTGGAAGAAGGATAAAACACTATGCAAATAATAGATAAAAGGTGTCAAGAAGAGAAGCAAGGGGGAAAATGAGATATGACATGTAAATAATTAAATAATGAAAAAGAAGGGACAGAATCACAAAAAAAAAGGCTGAGGGGGGGGGGTTGTAGAAGTTCTGAATTATGACACAATACAATTATTGGCTATCTTTGGAAGAAGGATAGAACATACATGTACTTGAGTTAGATAAAAAAAAGGAGCAAGAAAAAAGATGCAAAGGGTTGGAAAATGAGATGTAAATAAATGAATAAGAACAGACAGAATCTAAATAAATTCCAAAAAAAGAGGGGATGTGGGGGGGGGGTAGTGAAGTTTTTCTGAATCGCTGACACAATACAATTGTTGTCTATCTTTGGAGAAGGATGGATGACACTAACAAACAGCGTCTCAAGAGTCCTTCATGAGTAAGACACACAGGGGATAACTCAATCCATATCATCAGTCTCCCAATCTACTTACAAGAATATAACATACTTATTCAGCCTACTTATAAATCAGACATTTTTCGTGCTTGATACTTTCGCAAATTTTAGGAGGAAGCAAGATCGCCAAAGTAAAATGCCAGTGAAAGTTTATGAGTACACAATGCATTATGAAGTTTTTGACGGTCAGCAATTCGCGAAAGTTGCATGCCTCGAAAAAGACGCCTACGCCGCAAATTCCATACACTAATTGACTGTTAAATTAAGCCTTATCTGAACACCATACACTAACTCTAAACTTTATATAAAATACTATTACAACCCTTACCATATCCATACATCTTGACAAAATAAAGCCCTGACCAATTGTAAGGGGAGCAAATGTTGAGCAGATACAAGCTACCAAACATTACTGGAACACATTTTTTGTGTGGATAATAAAAAACTTCTGATTAACTTTACAAGCTAGGAGTTGAATATCAAACACCCAAGAGGAAAATAGCATTTGTCTGCAAAGCACACATTTAATGTTGCATTATACAAAACAATTCGCACACTAAAAATTGTATAACCCTGCAGATAACGTACCAACACCTCTCTTCTCTATGTTTTTCACAAATTTCTGCAAAAAACTGCATATTTTGAATGAACACACAGAGAAGAAACGGAAAAAGGAAACAGACAGATAGACAAACAACAATAATGGAAACAAAATTTGATAGTATAACAAAATGAGCGGATGACAACAAACTTTGATGAAAAAAGATGACTCATTAATTTGATCAAATCCCCGTCAAAACTTTCCCTTAAACCGAAAACTGTGACATCCAGGACAAACAGATGAAAGGATCAAAACAAATTTGGTTCATCAGGGCGCGCTTTTTACCCCCCTCCCATGAAAACTTGTGGTGTTTTGACATTGAAGGGAGCAGGTACAGAGTGGCCCCATAACTCAATTCATAAATAGATTACCCCTACCCTGGGTGTAAGAATCCTTGCCAAGTTGGTGTGGGTGGTTGGGGAATCATCACCAGTGGTCTCTTCCTACGCAGTGCTTAAAGATATATAACAAGAGTTCTCGTAATGACGGGAAAATAACTTAAAAATAAAAATAATTTTTTGGGCGTGAGATTTAAAATGTAGAAGTACAGTACAGTGCTGACCTAGACGTGAAAAATAAATTATATATTTTTGTACTAATTACTTAATTTAATTAATTTCATTTATTATAATAAATTTTAAATTTATTCATTTATTCATTTTATTTATTATTTATGATTACTTGTTATTTTTATTTTATTTAGGTGGGTGGAGGATAATTGACTTTATTTAAAGAAAGTTCAACGTGGGGGGGGGGGGGGGTGAGGGTATTAACAATACAGAAGTGCAACATCATGGGGGCAAACCTAAAAAAGCATGAAAAAGTGCAACTTGCGGGATAAAGAGAATGGATAAACCAGTGGCCCGACTTGCTCTAAAATATTCATAGAACTTTCGTACAGACTCTCGCAGGAGGTTCTGGACAACGAAGAAAACAATGAGATCATTAACGACTCGGCTGAGCCTGGAGGACGATTGTGAGTCACGTGGGATGACAATAGCCTATCATACTCTGCCTAATTGCAAACCTTGTGAATTTCCTGTGGATCTTACACTACAAGTGTCTGCCTAACTTTCAATAGTTACAGTGCATCCTTGGTTCTTTCTTTTATCCTCTTGCACACTTTAGAAATAAGTTGAAAGACTTTTTGTAATAGGATAACTAAACAGAGAACCTAATTTTTCTGGCTTTTTTCTTCTTTACAATACAAAAGCCCTGAGAAAAAAGTAAAGTAGTAGATGTAAACGTAGAATATAATTTCTCTGTCCTTTGTTCTTACTGCACAAACCAAAAACAAAGAAACATACACAAAAAATCAAATGTCTATTTACACTATGACCGGTCCCTTTAAGATAATTAAAGAAAGATCAAGTATACAATTTATCAACGATTAGAGGAGATGGTTTGGGTGTGAGGTTTCCTGATTGCTATCTATGAATTTCATCTCCTAAAAAGGCATCTATTCAAATTTACTTTTAAACAGCCTTCTAGCTGTCCACAATGTGATCCTGAGCTTCATTAATTATTTACCAATAATCCATTCCACAACCTTGCATCATTAGCATTAGCTGTCTACATTTATTTATCTATTCATTTAATTTTCCATGTGTTTATCTTCTTTATTTCCATTTTTCCTTTTCTTTTAATTTTCACCTTTATTATGTTACTTTGTTTGTTTTATTTTGTTTTTCATTTATTATAATCTTTATTATTTATTTATTTTTCATCATTCATCCATTCATATTTTCATTAATTCATCATTCATTCATTGTTCGTTCGTTCGTTTCAATTCATTTATTTGTTTATTTTATTTTTATTATTGTTATTATTTATATTTTGTTTTGTTTGTTTGGTTGTTTTGTTTGTTTGTGTTTATTTATTTTTTTTATTTTTTTTTTTCTGGGGGGGGGGGGGGGGATGGGGATAACTTGCAGACACTAGTCTACATTACCCAGTCCTTCCTAGGCTTTATTTCATAATGTAAAGCCTAGTCTAGGAATACTAATATTTTATTTAGAAAGCTTGGAATAGGAATCTCTCACTCCCCCCCCCCCCCTTCTCTTTCTTTTCTTATGTTTATCACAAGTACATCTTGACAGATTATGTAAGGATGGTATCTCACTTTGCGGAAGACATCTCCGCGACGGAATCGTTTCCGCCACGTATAAAAAGTATTAGAGACGTCTCTGAAACTTTAGAGACTGAGCTATGGCAAAGCCATTACTGACAAATCCGTCTCAAATTTGTTTCAAAGTTTGTTTCCGCGAAGTAGATACCAGCCTAACACTTCAAAAGCTGTTGTTATTAGACAGATGCTATTTATCTGTTTCTTGTCGGCCTTTCTTTAGAAAGTTTAGAATGAAAATCTCTTCTCTCTTTCTTTAAAAAAAAAAAAAATCACAATACAGATTATTTGAACATTTTCAATTCAAGCAGTGCATTAAATAAAAACCATAAGAACAAGGCCTATTTTTCTTTTCTTTCTTTCTTTTTTCTTTTTTTTTTTATGGGGGGGGGAGGGGCAGAATGTATAAACTAGAAAATCTTTCCAATTTAGATTAGATTAAAGTACCAAGTTAAACTTTAAAAATAGGCCTACTTCTATACTTCATACATTTTCAAGGAAGATACTATTCTTATCTTCATGCTATCTTTTGATTAAAATAGAGAAACAGGTAGCGCACCAGTTGCTGAGTATCCTATAACATATCAACAGCCAAGGGCAACCGCTGCTTACGTGGCACTATTAAGAGAACAGACACCTGTAAATCATAATTAAGAAAAGGCACATTATTGCCCAAGTTTTGCCCCGAAACAAAAAGGGGGTAAGAGTGGTGGAACTAAGACGTCTGGAAGAAATAAAAAAGAATGAAAAATTAATCTTACCAGAGGACATTGATGCTATAAACCTTTGTCATCTCTCTCT
>CALNVZ010003429.1:28004999-28020796 GCA_940671915.1 Paracentrotus lividus | reverse complement strand
TGTAAATACTTGCATTGTCTAAAAAACAGTAGTTTCCAATGAGGTCTTTCCCCTTGTCTCCCTCCCCCGATGGCAAACATTAGATGAAAAAAAGAAAAACAGATCTATGTTTTCTTTAGTTTGCAATATATACTCCAGCGATAGATACAATGTGACGCGATCATGTCAATATCGCCAGGCCAACATCATGATTTCGAAAAATGATTGTCAAAACAAAAGGAAAAGCTGCATATAGGCTCGGGTCAAGTCAGTGGTGGTTCATTATCAAATATCTTAACTTTTGTACATCTAAGGATATAGAATGATGTATTTAAGATATTTATTGAACATTTTACTTAACTTATCCTCAGTTTTAGTAAAGAGCTTGATCTGTTATGTTGAGGCAATTCCCCTGATCCCAATTTAAGACAGTATGTACAAATTAACTTTTTCAATTACTATTATTATTTCTTCATACTACCCCATGTGGTCCAAAACAATATAGATTTTATTATTTACTGGCTTAGTCCCAGGTATTTATAATGGGAATGGACTGTTATCACACTTTTCCAAATCTTTGAAATGAAAGTATAATTCTTTGTGTCCTAATTCATTGTCTTACAAAAAGCATCATGACCCAGATGTGCTTCCTACACGCACGTACATTTTACGAGAAGAGGCACATACCTGCTTGAAAACTTTTGAAATTCGATGGAGGTCGGACTGTCGGTCATGCACGTTCCCTACCCCAGTATCCATGCCAAACATTGGGAATTAGGTGCAGTCTTGTGTCAGATTAATTTTCACTTCATTGATTTTTTTGGTGGGGGCTGAGGATGACGTTTTGGGTGGTTTGGTCAACGGTATGACTTTATGTACACTGTTCATGTTAGTGTGGGTCTTGGAGAGCCTGGCAGTACACATGCACCTTGCCCCAAAGTAACTTTTTTCATTTATTATTTGTTGGTTCCCTCAAAACGAAAGCGACTTTTACTCCCATTTTCAAAAGTTTATATGGTCTTAAAAGCTAAACTTCCAACTGACTTCATGAATATCGGTCAATAAATATGAACATGAAAGATGTGTCCAGATTCCTTACAAGTGCTCAGATATTTTGTTTCCAATTTCATTCACCTTGTAACATTTCCACCGAGTCAAAAAAAAAAAAAAATAGTTTCTCCCTTCTAAATGTAGCCCATATTTTCCTTCATGGCAATATACATTAACACACTTAACCCGTTAACAGGACTGGTATGCGAGTGTAGATAGAGCACTCCATTACTCCCAAAGTTTCGCTCCCAGCCTTACAACCGTATCACAGGTTGACATAGTATCCAAGGCAAATGCATTAGTCTAAATTAACGCTCCTGCCCTTGAGCGCTTTCTCGCGCATGTTTCAGCCGCGAGAATATCGATGTCCATTATTGTTTTGTAACGGTTGCGCAGAGCGATTGAGTGCCGGTTTGAAATTTGAGTTATCAGCACAAATACAATTTTTGGGGCAGAATTTGTGTTTAAAGGCTGTGTGGGTATTGACGGGAGAGAGTAGACAAGTCTTGGAGATTTTTTATGCATTGGTGTGGATGATGATCATATGTGTTTGGGAAGGCTTTGATTTAGGGATGTGTTTAGGGTATGGTTGAAGGGATATGACTTTATACAAATTAGGGAAAACAGTGAAAAGTTACAAACATTTCTATTGTAATCACCTTGAAATGAAATACTTGACGATTATATAAAATTGTATAGTTCAGGATAAAATTAATTTTGTGATCAACAATGAGATTGAAATTGCAAATTATTCCTTCATATGTTGTGTATGCAGAGAAAGATGCTTATTAAGCCCTTTTGCTTTTTCAAAATTATATTGTCACATTGTTAATATGATGTTGAAAAAAATGTCCATCAATAATGTAGTTATTTGTGGGGGGGGGAAACAGTTCAAGAGAGAGAGAGAGAGAGAGAGCAATAGGGGGTAGATGGGGTTGGGGAAGGGGGAACAGAAAAATCTCCTAATCTAGGTTTTTGTTTCCTACATTTTCTTGGACAAGATATCTTAATGTTTATCGAAACCTTAACGGAGCCGGGAGGCCCAACTGTACTTCGATTGTTGGAAATCAATTGTGAATTACAGCACCATCAGAATTGACATCCAGTCTTTGGACGTTCACGTTCTTAAGGCGATTCTCCTCTCCATCAAAGCCACGCATCTCTCGTTTCAACCAGGCACGGCCGTCTCTCTCTCTTTAAAGACTCTACAGCTTACCTGGCTCTACCGGGCTAAATTGCAAAGTTTACGCAAAATGCGTGGATGCATATTTACTCGTCCGTGGACCAGAAATCCAATCCGTGGTTTCCTCTAAATGGGAGAAATGGCTACCTATCAATTGAAATGCTAATGGACAGGTGGAAATGCAAAGCTTCGCTTGCAAGTAACTGTTGTTCTTTCGTTATCTTTACAGATTTAACATGTGTGCACCGCTCTTTTGACAACTTCTGTCTTGCCCCTCCCCCCCCCCCTCCTCACCCAAAACCCTTCTATTTTCATTCCCTTGCACTTTTCACTATTTCCACTGTCATCCTGCTACCCTTATTTTGTGGTCATCACTCCCTCTTTTTCTTACTTTTTTCCCCCCTGTTTGCTTTCTTCAATCTTTGAAGAACAAAATGGAACATGTCAATTGTGACACATTTTGCTTTTGAATTTTAACTGGATTTAAACAAGAGATTTAGTAATCAATGTGACTGCTATCTGTCCTAGTTTACTTTGGAATTTATCCAAAAGTACATGGATGCCACTTTGCTCTCTTTATGGGAATCCCTACTCTTTTTTTTCCTTCTTTTTTTTAAAACTAAGTTTAATTTTTTTTTCATTGTTATTTTTAATCTCTAGCTTTAAGCCATGAAGGTTGCGCAAAGTTGTGTACATAATGGACTCTAAGCTTGAGCTGGAGATAGAAGCAGCAAATTTATGATTCAACCAGTTACATGTACTAGGCCTTTTACTTGTAATCCATTTGAAGCAGGCTGTTTTTCAACTTCAGGCTGATGAAGCAGCAACTTTGCGAGGGATATAGTGGTGTGTGGATAGGCCACTGAGCTGTTCAGGGTACTACATGAAGGTTCAAATCTTGGACTCATAGCTGGAAATCAAACATCATAGTGAGATGTGAATACACTCTGGAAGAAACACACCACAGTATGAAATCATCACTGGATCAGTTCAAGCATTTTTGGTATGTGAATCACCAATGCCCTCCTAGCTGGAAAGAACACAGTGTGTTCACAGTGTGAAATCAAACATCATAGTTACATGTGAACACATTCTTGAAAACAACACACACCACAGTATGACATCATCAGCACTGGATAAAATCAAGCGTTTTAGTGTGTAAATCACCAATGTCTTCCCAGCTGGAAAAAAACACCACAATGTACAATTATCTCTCTTCATAAATTCAAGAATTGTAATGTTCTCAATCACATCTTCACAAAGTTGAATCTGTGAACACATCATGGGACATTGTAATCTCCATTCAGGTTCCTTTGGTTTCAGATTGTTCACCTTTCCTACAAGATGAAGTAAATGTTAGGAGCCACTATATTAGTTTGCAACACATGGATACCTGCCATGGAGTAATTCGTTTTTGGCAACTTTATTCTTCATTGAGAATATCAAGTTCAGTGGACAAGGCCAAAAGCACTATAATGACTGAGATTCATCTGCATTCATTGGTTGACCGCCAAACTGTTCATCTAGATTCTTCCAAATTGTGCAAACCCGCTTCATTATTGCCAGACTAGTAGTATTCAAACTTGAACCGTAGCCGAGGATAGTACAGAGCAATCAAACGAGGGAGCCAGACAGGTCCGACAATCGTGCCAAATGGCAACGAAATCGCCACCATTCTTTTGCTTCTTGAAGGGATGTTGTATCGAGTCCAAGTTCGCTTGCTATTTTTAGAAAGCTGGAATTTTCTTGGCCCGGGATGATTGTTGTGATTGGCTGAAGAGGTCAAATACAATGCGATGTACATTGCAGTTCGAAAGTTTATAGACAACATAGAAATACATTCTTGTGTGTTGTCTAATGAGATACTGTCCTTCCTTCTTTTTAAATGAATCCCCCAAATATGAGGGAAAGCCCCTTTGTTCTCACAAACTATTGTTAATAACTTTTATTGTAACTCCCATTCTATTAGATCAGATGCTCAAGCTGCATTTGAAGGAAAAAGGAGAAGTACAGTAGACTGTGTTGTCACTGCTTTTTTGCTTGCCGTTTCATTGGAGATTGAAGGTTCACTAGTATGGAAAACGAAACGTATTATGTAGGGTTCGTTAATTCGATAATTAAATAACCCGAAACAATGTTACCCTATTCCATTTCGGACTATTAATAAACCTTTTTTTTTTTCTTGAGTTCCTCTCTCGGCTGGGATAACATGAACAATGTCATTATCAGAAATTTGAATATTTGTAACGCCTACCCCTCTTTTATTACTCCTGCAATAAGCGAACCCTATTTCATTTTTGGATTAATGAAACTCTCACTATCATAAAATTGTGGGTTCAGATTTAATAGTGAATACTCAGAATAAAGAGCTTTCAGAACAATAGTTCGGAGCTAAACCTGACTAAAAGTTCAGAATTGACCTTCACCTGGGTTAGAACTCTAACACTTTCCCAGTGGATGGGCCTCCTTACTACTCCAATTTGTCCATCAAATCTTTCTTGCGTTTAATTGGGCGACACATGTCTTCCAAAGGACCTTGCGTGTGCAAGTCGCTCTGGGATGGTAGCCAAGAAAATAGGCTTACAATTGTCTATCATAGCACTTTACCTTGGTGTGTTACGACAGACTCCTTTGTCTGTGTCAATTATATTAACTGAAGACGACAAGGTTTTATATTGTGATATACATGGAGCTGAAAAAAATACTTTGTAAGGTGTCATGGTGATGGAAGTGATGCATTTATTTCGCAATGATTTATACTGGGTGCATGTACACCTTGGTGGGGAGGAGCAAGGTAAGGCGCCTTCTCCAAACAAAGTGCTCCAGTTTCCCGCAGCTTCCTGATCCGACGCGAGAAACAATCGGCTTTCTGCTTTTAACGTGTTTAAGCCATATTAAGATTTCGGGATTCTATTAAAAAGCCGATAAATCGTCTGTTGGTACAAAAGACGCGGGAGCTGACGCACTTTGTTTGGAGAAGGCGCCTAAATAAGATGCTTAAAATTAAGGAACTGTGTGTCTATAGAATAATACGTGTTCAGTAATTCCATGACATTCCCCCGGCAACAGTTGCTCCGCTACATTAAATTGAAGGACTAAATGTACCCTACCCTTTACCTAACCCTAACTTAAAGGTAGTAACAGCCTTTTTCACAAATTGCAAAAACTAATGCAACTTGGCATAACTGTAAGAAATGATCGACCTATACTGCTATTCAATCTTACTGTCATAGGTTGCCTAGATCAGTAACGAAACGAAAATCTGACTACCAATCTTGACCAGCTCTCCATCAACATCGTTGATAATAACAGCGCGTGCGGCACGGATCGCACACAATGATCGCACACAGCAATATACACACGGCGGCATCAGCGTGGCATTATTCTCTGCGCTAACGATCAGCGGTTCGCACGTACGGTATATTTTTCGAGGTTCGAAAAAATAGGAATGAATTTTGATAATCGCAATATAATGACTAACATACACATTTGAGCTTAATCATGTTGTGGGATGATATAGTCATTGGTATCTACTATATCCTCTCAAAAACAGAAATTTAATATTGCCGCAAAGGCTGACACTACCTTTAACATGAAACCCTCTTGCGACCTAAACCCTAACCATATATCTATAGTCTGGTGCTGTTGTCTCAGGAGCAAATGTTGTGTTACTGTTCAGTGTATAGCACCTCTTCCAGGCTGAAGATTTCAAACTTACACTTTTCTTTGTTTTCTATCTGGACAGCTCTATTTTTAACAATTATCCCTTTTTAGCTCCAGGTTCTTTCCAATTAGTCATTCTGGGGATAAAGCAGGTGGATATTTTTAGGGCCAAATTGTCAACACTTTATATCATCTCTCTGTCCATCATGTTAATACTCTTGTTCTCTCCCTCTCTGCTCAATCCTTCGTACTTGATGTCCTGCTATATCAGTCTCTCTCTCACTCTCTCTCCCGCTCTTTCCCTCCAAAATTCCTTTATCACCCTCTGTTTCTTTACTTTCGAAATAATTGCTTGCTTCCAAATTTATCAATATAATAAAGAAAAATTAAAGAATACCCATGGTAATCATCGAAAATCAGACATTTTTAATCAGAAAAAGTGTCAACTTTTGGAACAGTATAAATTTAATACATGTACATTAGGTGTATGAAGCGTCTGTCTGTCCCACGTGCAAAGAGCTCTATTACCATTTACACACAAAAACGGTAGTGAGATTTAATCTTTCATTTTATTTCCTTTTTTTTTCATAATGATCAGAACCTTTTGTGAGTGAAAGTACACTGGTCATATCATTGAATAGTTTATTATATCTGCCAATGAAAAATCTGCTTAATTTCATTTTTTTTTAACCCAAACTTAAGAAATGTATACAAGCTGAAAGTTATGTACCCTTACCTTTTTTTCGTAGGATGGGATGACTAATGTGTGATGTAAAAAGTGGACTGCAGTTAGTCTACAAGCTCAGACTCTGTTTGAGACTGACTAATTCCCATCAAATTTGCCATTAATTACAATCTCTGACTATGTTAGACTTCAGGCTGCATGATATTTGAATTCTTGACATTCAGACGCTATGTCATGCAGAATGATTAACAATGATAGTGCTTGCAATTAAGCTTAATAGTCTGAATCTGCAGACTAATCAATGTGTGTGTTTTGTCGTAATGCATTTGTCATCGCGCTCAAATCACTGTGTCTGATATCAGGACAGTGGTCATGGATTTGACCTACATATAAGAAAATGAATTAATGACAGTCAATTTGCATCTTTTCCTGCTTCCTTCACAGAGCTGGGAATTGTATAAAAACAGAAAGCGTCGGCTAACCAACGTGTGTCTCATAGTCTGAATGATTCTATGATTAAATAGGTGTTGTTGTTAAAATACAATCTTTATTTGTTCTGGTTATCCAGGGTGGATCCATAACTTGCAAGTTTTCCAACATGATTTAAGTGTTTTGTTTTAAAATCAAAATTTTATTTTCTATTAAATACATGTGTACCTAGCCCTGAACCCTGCAAAAACAAAACAGTTGTACAATACCAATCAGTGATTCTAAAGTTTTCAAGTCTTAACTGTGGCATTAATTAGAAATGCTTGTTTTGGAATTGCAATATAAAAGAATTGCACCCTCCATAACGCCCGCCCCCCCACCCCTCAATCTCCCTGAAAGTAGACTCTTTGCTCTTCAAACCTGCAACATGTTTTTTTCCCATCCTTGCCAAAACCAATATGTACATCTATCCACCTCCATTGAAAGGAAGCCACAAGACATCCTCCACTTCCACCCCCCCCCCCTCACACCCCAAAGCGAAGGAATCCACCTTTGTTCTCACCCCCCCCGCCCCCACACACGCACTACCCTGCCCCTGTGCAATTGATATACCTCACCCCAAGGAAAGGGAATTTTCAAGACCATCCTTAATCTCGGCACCGCCAACACCCTGCCCTCTACCATTGATCCTATCCCATTGAAAAGAATTACAAGGACCCAAATCCTTCTTGTTTACCCCCCCCACTACCTTCCCCCTCTACCATCTTACTCACGTACCGCAACTCAAAAGGAACCCAGGACAACCTTGTTCCCCCCCCCACAGCACCCTGCCCCTTAACTTTATAATACCCCACCCATTGAAAGGAATCCATAAGTTCATCCTCATTCTCACCCCCCTGCCCTGTGCCCATCTACCATCGACCCTTCTTACCACTCAGTGGAAAGGTATCCACAAGACCATGCTTGCCCCCCCCCTGCAACCTGCCACTATTATCAACCTTACCCCACCCCAAAGAAATTAATCCATCGCTTCGCCATCATTCTCACCCCACCCAAAGGAAAGGAATCCACCATACACCCTCATTTTTACCCCCCCCCCGTACCCTGCCCCTCTACATGTACATGTACCATCGACATTTACCCCACCCCTACAGAAAGAATTTACAAGACCATCCTTGTTATTTATATCCCCCACCTCATACATTGGCCTGTACCACCTTGCCCCACCCCCCCCCTTTCCAAGATACCCTCTTCTACCATTTGAAGCTTACCCACCCCAATGGAAAGGAATCCACCAGACCATGCTAATCATTTCACCTGGATCACTCTCCCAGACCAGGGTCATAATGTGTTCTCGACCTGGTCTCATTAATTCACATTATGGGAGAGTCAGATAGTTCAGATGTTATTGGAGTGTTGGAGTGCCATACCATGGCCTGGAAGACTCAATACAGAAGACATCCTCTCTATCTCCGTACTGAAAAAATGTTTCACTTTGAAGGATTATTACATTGTACTGCAAAGTTATTTAAGCCTCAAAACAAAAGGACATTACAGTACTGGAAACCCTCTGGATACCTGAACATGCACTTTCAAGGATTTAATATTTGTGTGACACATTTATAGAGATGTGGTAATGTATATCCATACGTTTCATACATGATTGCATTATATGAAGTGATGACTGATCTGGCATCATTAGTCACAATAGTGTAGATTTTGATCTTGGATAAACACATGTTGGTACATAATTGTAATGCTCCAATTTGTTTTGTTTTGTTTTGTTTTGTTTTTTGTTTTTTGTGTAATTGTATCTTGTTTTTCCTTCTCTGATGAGACAAAACAATTAGGTTGCACATATTATGAAGCTTATAAAGCCCATTAACCATCATTCAAGATGTAACTCTATTTTCCTGTTAACCCATTTCCTAAAATTTAATGTACACTCTTGGTCAGAAAGGTCGGATATTTTTTTCGTGCTCAACCAACATCTGTTTGCTCCGGCTATAATTTCAGGAAATTAAGTGTCCCCGCATTCACTTTTCGGGACCCTGGCTATATCTTGGTTGTTCCCCCAACCATTCCAGGGCAATGAAAAATAAAAAAAGGGTTGTCAGCCCCCACAATGCCCATTTTTGCCATTTTGTCATTTTGGGGCCCCTTTTTGTTTACCCGGCTGACCAAGGCCCCCTTAATCTTAACCCCGCAAAACGCATCTGAATTGTAGGGTTAATATTGTTCTTTATGTTAAATTAAGTTTTAAGGTTATATATTATGCTTTTGCCTCTTGTCTAGGGGAGGAGTTGAAGTAAAAAGTGAGATTTGTAAAAACAAAGGAAATAAAAAACAACCATAAACCCTTGTTTATTATAATTTTCCCAAAAATTTTGTTTCAGCCTTATTGACAAGGTTGCAAATGGTAACTATTGTTTATTTTTCATTATGATTTATTTTTGGCGGAGATTCTACAATACATTTTTGGGATGATGGAAATTTCGATGTTGTAAAAGTGAATCCATGACATTTGCTCCCGCGACAATTGCTCCACTATAAATTCCATACACTAATCGAATGACTAACTTCAACCAGGGACTTTACACTATACCCTACCCTAAACCTAACCCTAAACCTAATATAAATCCCTATTACAACCCTAACCCTAACCCTATATCTCAGACGAAATAAAGCCCGGAGCAATTGTCGCAGGAGCAAATGTCGGGTCACCTGTAAAAGTAGATAAAATCAATTTTTAACCCCTATCAAAATAAACTTTGACCCTTCCCCTAGACAAGAGACGAAATCCTTTAACCTTACAACTTAATTTAGCGTAAAGAACAATAACAACCCTACTCTTCAGACGCGTTTCGTGGGGATAGGATTGAGGGGGCCTTGGTCAGCCGGGTAAACAAAAAATGACAAAAAAATTGCGAAAATGGGCATTGTGGGGGCTGACAAAGTTATTTGACTTGGGGGTACCTCCAAGATATAGCCAGGGTCCCAATAAGTGGAAGCGGGGACAAACAACTTCAAGAAATTATAGCCGGAGCAAGATGATGTTGCTGGAGCACTCACAACAATATCCAACCTTTATGTAGTTTACCATGCTGTTAAAGAGCTGAATAGAACAGAGATGAAAGAAACAAAGAATAAGAGTGAAATTTGAATATACAACTATGTGTACATAAAAAGAAGCATTGCATCATATTTCATATTCAAATTATAATTCTCTGCTTGCCCTGTTTTCCTTGCTTTTAACGTTGGACAATAATATTTTTTGGCTGGAGCCTAGAACGTGAGTCATGTGATAGTGCAGTGTGACAGATCACATTCCCATAACATGAATGATGGGAGCATTTCAGTGATTAGCCAACCCAGTGGTATGTAAATCAGTGCACTCTTCTTGATTTTTCTATCTCTCTTTCCTCTGTCTATTTGTACTTTTCTGTGTTAACGCTACATATATGCCTGTACATTTCCATATTACTCTCTCTCTCTCTCTCTCTCTCTCTCTCTCTCTCTCTCTCTCTCTCTCTCGTATTTCTTCCCCTTTCTTTCACCAGTGTAAACGGAAAGTAACATTCTCTGCTTTATTCTTTCAATTCTACTTTTTCTCCTACTTTATATGTTCATGTTTAATTGTCTGATGTCTTTCTTTCTCTTATTTTCTCCCTCTCTCTGTCCCTGTTTCTATCTTTCTGTTGCTACCAGTCTCTCTCTATCTGGCTGTCTCTCTCTTCTCCTCCCATCCCTATTGCTTCACTAATGTACCTATTAAAGTACATGTATGAAGGGGGAAGTGTGTGAGACGGGCAGCATTGAATATAGGGCAAACAGATGAGATCACATTCAGTTATGTTTCAATTATGTACTGGCATTGATACCGTAGATAAAATGAAATGAGTACTAGATTGTATCTATGCAATCATATACCACTCATTCTAACCCCTACCATTTCTCTCTCTCTCCCTCTCTTTTCTTTTTCTTCATTTGTTTTCTTTCTGTTCATTCTCTTTTTATCTCGTTATCATTCTTTCTATGTTTTCCTTTATTTACCCCTATCCATACCAAGTCTATCATTCCATTTATATCTTCCTTTTCCTCCCTGAGACTTTCTTGGTCTCAATCAATCCTTTTCCATCCTTTCCTATACACATTTACCCTTCCTCTTTCCCAATACTATTCCCTTCTTTCCATCCTTCCCTTCTAGAATCACATCCATCCATCTTCTTCCCATGCTCCCCCCCCCCCGAATCTTCTTTCCTTATCTCCCCACCCCCACCCTACTAATTTCCCACCCTACTAATTTCCCTACCCCACAGTGATCTGTCACTCTCCTTAGATCTTTTTTCTTTTTTTCCTCTCTCTCTCTCTCTCTCTCTCTCTCTCTCTCTCTGTGCATGCTTTTCTTTTTATCCCAAATTTAATGCCATCAAACAACACCACAAACATGCCATGAATCTAGTCCGTGGGTCGGGAAACCACACTCAAACTCACATTCTCCAATATGAATGATGATGGTGCTTCTTTTATATGGCAAGATAGCTATGCTCGCATTCTGCTTTCGTTCCACATGTCTACTTTATATACTTGCTTTCCTGCACAATAATTTATCTCTTAATATAGAGTTAGAAAGATAATAAAGGATAAATGTGTTTCAAAAGTAAATGTTGCAAATTAAATTGCTTCTGAATTGTGAGTTCTAAGTATTGATACTGAAAGTATGCCTAATTGGCTAATATTATTACTGTATGCATCACCATACATGTAGATACTCACAGGTAAATATTTATTTTCCAAGAGTACTTGTACGACATCTGACTCCTACATGTTCACATCTTCAAAAGATATTTGATCAGCCTGGGTTTGAACCCCTGACCTTTGCATCTCAAATTCATGTGCCTAAACCACTTGACTACAACACTTATATACATATTATCATTACTGCATGAAGCAGTCAAACAGTCAACAGGTGAATATTTTGACTCCTTGGATACGACCTTCGACCCTACAGTTGCACATCTTCAAAACATAGTAAACCAGCGGGGGCTTGAACCCTGAGCTTCACATCTCTAGCTAAGTGCCTAAACCCCTTGACTAAAATTTTTTATTTGTGTTCACATATCATTACTACTGCATTCATCATACATGTACCTGATATATGCAACAGGTGAATATCTTGACTTCTGGGATATGACCTTTGATCCCTTACATTGTACAAGTTCACATCTTCACAAGATAGCTTAAAATTGTGGATACAATTTCTTCTGAGAAAGGCCAAAAACATGTAGGACTGTTGTTTTATTTCCATGTCCCAAAGTTTTGATGTTTTGTGGTTAGTAATAGTAGCATGATGATGATATTCAACAAAAGACAACCTATAATACAACCTTTGACCCGTACACATTTACATCTTCTCAAGATAGCTTTATATAGTGGATACATTTTCTTCCCATGAAAGCCTAATGCTCTTCTCTCTGTCCATGCATCATTAGAACTGGAATGTTTTATAATTCCTCATCCAAATGATGAGTTTGGTACATATAGGATTGTGATAATACTCAACAAGTGAACCAACCTATACCCCTATACGACCTCTGACCTCTACACATTTACATCTTCACAAGATAGGGTATAATGGATACAATTTCTTCCCATGAAAGACCAATGCTCCCTCTGTTCACCCATCATTAGAAGTGGAATGATGTTGTTTCATTCCATCATCTCAATGCAATGATGCTGTGTGATTTCAACAGGTGAGCCAACCTATACTCCTACATGTAGGATATGACCTTTAACCCCTACACTTTCACATCTTCTCAAGATAGCTTATAATTGATACAATTTCTTCTCATGAAAGTGTAATGCTCCTCCCTCTGTTCATGCATCAAATAAAGTGGAATGATGTTTTATTCCCCCATCCCAATGTAATGATGACTTTGTTTAAGTATATAGGATGGTGATGATACTCAACAAGTGAGCCTATCCATACTCATGGGAAACGACCTTTGACCCCTATATGTTTACATCTTCACAAGATAGCTACATGTATTATATGTATGTATAATGGATACAATTTCTTCCCACTAACTACTAGCTTAATTCTCCTCCTTCTGTTCACGCATCATTAGAACTAGAATGATGTTGTTTTATTCCCGCATCTCAATGCAATGATGCTGTGTGATTTCAACAGGTGAGCAATCATATACTCCTAGGATACAACCTTTGACCCCTACAGTTTCACATCTTTTCAAGATAGCTAATGGAAACAATTTCTTCCCATGAAAGCCTAATACTCCTCCCTCTGTTCACGGATCATTAGAAGTGGAATGATGTTGTTTTATCCCTTCATCTCAATGTAATGATGCTGTGTTAGTAGGATGATGATGTCGATGATTCACTACTGCAGCTGGGAGGGCATCTTAGTTCCATGTAGTCTGCTTGCACAGACTTTGATTTTATTCTTTGAAAATTTCTGTGATCCTTTTTAGATTAGAGTTCTGTGAGCCTTTGTAGGTGATTTATATGAGCCTCAAGGGTTTTGATTTCTGTTTCTTTAAGCCTACAATAACTAACTTTACAATGTAGATAAAGTTGTAGGCCCTACATTTCATTTTATGTTACTTGATTACTATAAGGCTTTTTTTCTTTCTTTAATAAGAAACATAGATGAAAAGACCTACTTGCAGCTAACTTTATCAGAAGAAACATTTTTTTTTACACACATCAATTGTACCTGACTGTTAGTACTGTTAAATAAAAAAAAACATCAAACACAAAGCGTAATAGTAGAATTGAACAGACACAACAAGCTTTTAAAAATTCAGTTATTTGAAAAAAGCATTTTGTATGTTAATGAAGAGAATCAATCATGCAACAAGTGAATTGAATTGAAGTCATTGACATACATTGGACTATATAGCCTCAGAATATGCAGTAAGCCTATACACTCCTTATGTGGATTACTATAAAATTAAATGTAGCAGAATGTTTGGGATTTTTTTTCTAACATTTGATTATCCATTTGTGGATGTGCATGGATTTTGTTTTGTAGAAGGATTTAGGAAAACTGTTCTTGAGTTCATACACTTTTGGTAAGATTATATCAGATACGATTGAGAAGGATTTGAGCCTACAAACATACATGCATCTTCCCAAGTGCCTTTTACAAATGACCATCTATAGGGTGTCCTTTATCAGAACGAATTTTCAAAATTGCCTGCCTCAAGGTGGATCAGGGGGAAAACCCCAAATCAGCTGAAGCTTACATTTCCTACTCCATAAGCTTCAGTTCTTATTACAACCTTCTTCAGACTGGTGAATTGGTGAAGGTGCACTCAATTTAGTGGGCTATTTTGGGAATGAGATCAAGATGATGTCTGATTTTTAGGTTATTTATCATGCTCATGGCTTAAATTAATCGAAGGCCATGACCCTAAATGCCCCCTGACTGGCCTTAGTGCCCAAAATTCCCTGTTTGGCCTTGGAGATTTTGGTGCCCTTTCTAGACGTTCACATTTGTACTGTACTTTAAGAAAAAGTGTCGTCTGAATAAAATGGCCTTGCCCTAAAGCATATACACTAATTTGGAAAAAAGCTTTATAAAAATGGTCACTTGGATCAGAAATACATGTAGCATGCTATTTCAACACACCGGTCTGATGATGGACAACCTCAATATGTTCTTAAGTCAGTCATCTTGGATGAAATTGAAGGTCATTCCACCCCTTGCCCTCCAAAATACTCTGCCTAGTTCAAGGATAGGTCGAATGCCTACTGGAGGTGTAATAAATGACTCTTCACTCAAAAAATTTGCACTGCTCCATTGAACATCTGCCAGCTAGCTGCATCAGATGACATTGAACGCAGTAACTATACCTTGTTGTGGATCCATGTAGCTTCTTGGAAGGAGGCTGTTCACACGGCTGCCGTTATGGGTTTGGAGGATGCACCGTCCAAAGCACAGATGATAGATCTATGGTGCAATAGGCTTCTTGGTGTAGTGGTAGGCTGTTCACACAGCTGCCATAGGTCGTTTTGAGAGTGCACCGTCCAAAGCACAGATGACATTGAATGCAGGATTGTTATGGATCCGTGGTACATGTAGCTTCTTGGAGGTAGGCTGTTCACATGGCCACAGTTGTGGGCTAGAAGAGTGTGCCGTCCAAAGCACAGATGACATTGAATGGAGTAGTGTTGTGGATCTATGTAGCTTCTTGGAGGTAGGCTGTTCACACAGCCACTGATGGGGGTTTGGAGAGTGCACCATCCATGATCAAAACACAGATGACACAGATCCATGGTGCATGTAGTTTCTTGGAGGTGCATGTAGGCTGTTCACACAGCTGCCATTGGGCGTTTTGAGAGTTCACAGTCCAAAGCACAGATGACATTGAACGCAGTATTGTTGTGGATCCATGGTGCATGTAGCTTCTTGGAGGTATAGGCTGTTCACATGATCGCTGTTGGGGGTTAGGAAAGTGCACCGTCTATAACACCAAGTTTGGGTAAAAAGGTTACTGATTCAGTCACATTCCAATACAATCTTGAATTGTTGGTGATTTTTGTGGGTGTGTTTGAGCTTTTGTTTTGTTAATATGATATTTGTTTAGCTTTCCAGAGATCGCTCCACAGTCATCAATAGCTTGTCAAAGGTATATAGGGTGTCCTAGAAAAACAAACCCAGATTTCTGCTCTTAAGTTCTACCACACACATGAATTAAGAAAAACAAGTTGTGAATCAACTTGAAGGAAAAAAGCAAAAATTTCCAAACATTAATATTTGAAAGCGCATCATAGAGTCTTTTTTTT
>CALNVZ010003429.1:27954812-28004290 GCA_940671915.1 Paracentrotus lividus | reverse complement strand
CCCCCCCCCCCCCTGTATTTTCTTTTTTGGGAAAGAGTTAAAGGAAATAATAAAACTCCTTCTTTTTCTTTACTTCCCCCCTCCTATTAATTCTGGATCCGCTGAAGAAATGCCTAAATTTAGAAGAAGTACGTAAACAAACCTGAAGTGTGTAGAAACGTGACGAGAAAATAAAAAGCCAAATATTGAAGAAAAGGAAACAAAACTGCATTTGACAGAAGTGCCATGATGCACTGTGTGTAAAGTGATTTGTGCATGAATGATTTCATACATTGACAGACATCATTGACAAATCACTAATCCACCTGGGATTAATGGATTATGGGCTTTAATCTTATCCAACAGGTGTTCGTGGTTAAAGACCTGTTACAAATGTAAGTGGTAGACCACTGACCATGGTTTTTCCTTCGTCAAACCATTATGATCCATGGTCAAACCGAGATCTTTTTTTTTTTCTATCACAACCTTTTGAGTTCAGGACGGTGGAATAGACTGCAGGTTTTCTTGATATCCACAGGAATACATTGTGTTGTTTACCTTTCCCCTATCTCTTTCTCTCTCTCTATCTCTCTTTCTCTTTAATTCTTTCATCTCTTCCTGGAACAGTTGATACAGTCACAACTTTAGGGAAAATCATACAAGTTCCAATAGAGGGCACTACAATCAAACAAAGCTTTAACATGTTTTTTTTTTTTTAAATAGATGCTATGGTCATTTTGCTTTATTCCTTGAAAAGAGTTGGAGTGTTTCATTTTAACCTATTGGGGACGAGCTGATTTGGCTATAACACACATTTCCCATAGACCACAGCCCGAATATATTTGGGCTCAGTCCTCAACGGGTTAAGAGGACAAGACAATTGATATCATTGACTCTTTCGAAAACTACATGTACATACACCCAGCTTTAAACTAATTTGCAATATCATGCTACAATGATTAACTTTAGATAAACAACAATAATTTTCTCTAGGTGAGCATTTAGTGTAAATAACATTGTTTTTGGAATGTTCTTTCAGAATATCTCATGAACTAGAACGCAAATGATCAAGTCTGGGTTATCAAAATATGGGTTAGCCTTTTGAATTGTGTGTATCGAGATTCGTACATGTACATGTACATGTAAGTCACAAACTTATAGTAATGAATACCATCTTCTTATTCTTATAGATTCTGTGGGCTTTCTTTGATTTCTTTTGATATCTTCTTTCCTGTATATGATCTCATCTGGAAAGCAAATATATATTCTTTGAACTTATTCTGTATCTAGGTTTTCTTGTTACAGGTCAATAGATACAACATATTAGGTTTTATAAATCACACAAAATGCATGCACAGTTTACACAATACAATGTATTAAAACTTTTGCCTTTAAAGCATTTTTCCCCTGAGCTTTGAATCATATTTTATAACCCCGGTTCGAGCTTAGCTATTACGATAAGGTACTCAAGTGTATAGATATAATACAGACGATTCATTTAGAATACTATTTTATTCTATTGACCATATTTATTTGGTCTGGTTTTAAATACGTAATGTCTGGAAACGTGGGTAGGGTTGATTTGGTTTTCGGCTGGCTGGCAATAATGTGTGAGAGAATAATCGTTTCAGCTGTTCAGTTTATTACTGCGAGCATACTGCCACTTCATTTTGTAAGTCTTGTATTTTACTATTTTAAGTCATTTAATTATTTCTTTGTCTTATTTTCAACAACCTGACATCAATCATACTAAAGTAATGTTAAGCATTTGACTATGAAGACTCTTACGTCTTTTCGCTTTGCTTGACCCAGGGGCCATTTGAGAAATCACATGATGCTTGTGCATTTCATGTAGTGAACACATAAAAGGTGGTACAGTGTACCAACTCGTGCTTGAAAAAAAGCTTGCTGCGTGGTGGATCAGGGGGAAACCCCTCAAATCAGTTGAAGCGAAAAGTTGACGATACACCAGCTCAAGCTTGCACAAGCAAGCCCGATATGTGCACCGCTCAATTTATTTATTTCAAGCCGAAATCATAAAATTGGCTTGAGCTTGAAAATAAGCCTAAGATGATTTGGGCTTATAATATTAAATGAGATGCAATCTTTACAAGTTGTTAACTTTTTTGCTACATATGTACAATGTACATGTACGTGTAGTCCTAAAGGGTTTGTTTACATTATGTATGTGATATTAACATTAGTTAACTTCTGAACTCCACGTAAAGACTACAAATTACTGTTACAAATTTGTGACATGCAGAGGGTTATTGAAGTTAATCATCCAGCCTGGTGGCTTTCAACTTGATACCTATAGAGGGCGTCCTAGTCACACTATTGAAAGGAAGCATGAATACAATGTACAATGTATGAAGACAGGAATAGAAAATGATTGCAAAATGCTTTTGAGGATAAAACTTTATTACTCACTCACCAGTCTTTGAAGTTACTTTCAGATTTCTCATCAATTATCTGTCTGAAATCAGGGAAAGATATTTTGTTAAATTTCTTAGGTCTCTCGGTATTTCAGTTTGGAAAATGCTTTGTTTGATTGATACCAACCAAAGATGATTTGTGACATTCTGAGTAAATTCAAAATTATATTTTTATCCAAATTGATGGTTTCAGTTTTTATGTCATTCATTTTAAATCATTACTTTAAGTATCTCAATAAAACAACTACAAACAGAACAAAAAAAAAATTATTTACATGTATGTCTCGGCAGAACTCTCTAAAATATCAAAATTGCAGTAGAGACTTTGAAGTTTTCAAGGGTAGCTAGTCTTTTTATGATTCCATTATTCTGCACACGATTTTGCATAGTGAGCAGACAAATAAAATATATGCTGTATGAATTATTAAAGCTAATAATACGAAGCAAAAGTCTGTGTGCAACCACATGAAATAATTTCAAATGACCTATACTCTGAGCTCTTAGCTCTGAATTTCTAAAGTTGTTATGAAGTGCAAGTTATGCCCATGGGCAATGCAATGTTTGAATTCATTGCAGTATATAAGCCTATATTGAAAGAAATATTTCATGCCGCAATAACATTGTACATAAGTATGCCCTGCTATGTGTATGTTTTGTTCTATATTCAAATTGTACTTGATACTGGAAAATGCATGTTGCACAGTGATAACACATAGGAAAATGAAATGTTCATTAAATTAAACAAATGAATGTTTTGAAACTGAAGTTACTAAAAGTGAAATTCAATTGGTCAAACTTGGCTAGGGGCATCTCTCCCATTCTCTGTGGCTTAGAAGACTTGGGCTATTGGAGGTTATGTAGGCCTACATGTACATAATTTAAAATTAAGCAAATTTTTACAAATCAGATATCAATAAAGGCCATTAAGCATTGTTCATTTGTACTCACTACATTGTTGAAGGTAGTGTTGTCACTATCTGCAAATATAGAGTATTATTACAATAATCTATAATTGAAGATAATTGATGTTCAGTTGTGCTGGTGAATACCTTGTCTTTTTTTCAATTTTTTTTTTTTTTTTTTAAATCTTTTATTTAAATCTCTTATCTCCATTTTGTATTCTATTTTTGCAGTGCTGGGGGTTTTTGCCAGGAAATTGATCCAGCAGCGTACCCAGTTTGGACCTTTTGTCGCTCCTCGTGTGCCCTACAAGATCGAACCAGACCCCTACAGATTACTCTACAAGGTACTGTTCAATTCTCTTTCTTTTAACACAGATATATGCCAGAGTTGTTGCATTCTTTTTTGTTTCTGTTTTTTTCCTCTCTTTTTTTTTTTTTTTTTTTTTTTTTTTTTTTTTTTTTTTTTTTTTTGGGGGGGGGGGTTCTTTCAGGAGATCTTGTTTTTGTTTTTTGTTTTTTGTTTGTTTGTTTTTTTGTTTGGTTTTGTTGTTGTTCTTTTTTTTTAGGGAGTGGTGTTCTCCAAGGGGATCTTATTGTTGTACCTGCAATTTACATTTAACAAATTAGACCATTTGTTGCCCAAATTAAACCAAGTATGCACATATTTGGAGTGGTTATGTGCATTGGGTTACTGTGGGTTTTAAAATTACAAAAAATTTTATAGAATGATGACATTGTTTTTTTTTCTTTTATAATTGTATTCTTTTGAGGGTCAGAGTTATACTTTGGGTTGTAAAATTACACATATTTACAATAATTCTCCTTTTTGCCCCTTGAATTGTCTCCTTTGGAGGGGGGGGGGGGGGCTGAAGCTTGAGGGAGGGGCAGTGTTGTTATGATGGCCTTCTGTTGATGTATGAATCTTAGAGTTCAACCGCAATGAGGTCTTTATATAACATGAACCATATTTATCTGTGCTACTGTTGCGCCTACTAAGCGTGTGTCATTCCGGTATCGCGACCCCCGAAAAAACATGAATGTCGATCTCATGTTACACACACAGTAACCCAACACTCAACCAACCCCCTTGTGACCAACGATGTCAGCTCTAATCCCGCGGAAGCTGTCAAAAACCACAATTGTCGTGAGCAGCGCGCCCCGGGAGAGGGCCTGTGCGAGATAATCGGCCGAGATAATCTGGGTGATCCCCCCTCTTAAAATGTTGTCATAATCCAAGGGAAAGTGTTGATGATGTCTGATGGAATGTACAGGTAAAAGGCTTACTGGGATTTGAAGGTGAAGGCTAGATTTGATCGGTATTAATTTCACACTTTTGAAGAGGCTTGTCTGCTTGGCTGGGGAGAAAGTGGGGCGGGCTGTACTCTTTAACGTGGGACGAACGGTAATGGACTTTCTCATTAGACGTGGGGTCTGCCGAGAAACGTCATCTTCAAGGATCGCATTATGATCTATTTCCTGCATTTCGCAGATTTAGAGTTCATAGTGACAACTGTCCTTTCCCTATCTTTGTGTACTTTTAGCTAAATATTCTCCAACCTTAGAAAGAAAAAGTTATATATGGACAAGCACCTCAAATGATTGATTTTCCACGTGGCCGTAACACGAGGGAATTTTGCATCATGGGTCAAGAACCAAAGATGATTGAAATTGGTTATCACCTAACTGTCCAATGAGAAATACTTTGGAATTTTAGTGCACTGGAGATGATCCCAGTTCAACACATTAACTCTTTAGCCCCTAAGCTGCATTTACCCACCGTTCAGTTCACTTTAACCACCCGTAATCACCCGTCCAATTTTTGTTCACCATAGCCTCCCCCCTAAAAGTCCAAAACCGTCTCTCAACTTTCTCCTCAAACAGCCTGTAATCGCCTCAAAGTCCTTTTGTAAAATATTTATTGTTTGTTTGTTTAGGGGGTTTTTTTCAACATATTTTGGAATACATTATTTTGGTTTGTAGCTCTGAAGAGTTAGCTGTCCTTTTACACACAGCCTCTAGGTGCTAAAGGGTTAAAAGAAATTAAAAGTGTCAATTCAAAGATCATTGTATCCCAATTTTGCTCAATTGAGGTATTTAAAACCTGTGGGGTCAATAAAATAAAAATGTAAACGATATTCCTATCCCTTTAATTGATGTCTCTCATGTTGTGACAAGGAAGTAGAGGTGGTAGGATAATCCTGTGTGGTTTCCATGTCATGTTCTACATTCATGTATCCCATTCTTAAAGGGGAAGTTCACCCTGGAATTTTATTGGTCTCAAAAAATGCAGAAAAATGAAATAAAAATATGAGTGACGGTTTGGGGAAAATCGACCAAAATATGATGAAGTTATGAATATTCAAAGTTTTGATTCTGTGACGTCACATGCGAGCAGATCTCCTATGTGTAATGTAGTGTAAATTCCATAAAATGTCATTTTTTTTTCAGAAGAAAATAATAATGTCACCTGTGCGGTCGTTATACCATCAAACATATGTTCATATACGTGACTATATCAAATTGACCCATTCCTTTATCAAGAACCATGACAAAAAGACAAATTTATGGAATTTACATACACAACCAATGGGAGAGCTGCTCGCACTTGACGTCACAGAATCAAAACTTTACATATTCATAACTTCGCTATTTTTTGGTCGATTTTCTTCAAACTTTCACTAATATTTTTCTGTTATTTTTCTTCATTATTTAAGACCAATAAAATTCCAGGGTGAACTTCCCCTTTAAAGGTTTGCTCTGTATCTGACACCAAGGGTGCATTCTGTATATGATACCAAAGGTGTGTTCTGTATCTAACACCAAAGGTGTGTTCTGTGTCTAACACCAAAGGTGTATTTTGTATCTGACACCAAAGGTTTGTTCTGTATCTGACACCAAAGGTTTGTTCTGTATCTGACACCAAAGGTGTGTTCTGTATCTGACACCAAAGGTGTGTTCTGTATCTGACACCAAAGGTTTGTTCTGTATCTGACACCAAAGGTGTGTTCTGTATCTGACACCAAAGGTTTGTTCTGTATCTGACACCAAAGGTGTGTTCTGTATCTGCATACTTGCCAACTGACCCTATTTAGTAGGGACAGTCCCTATTTTAGGGAAAAAGAAGGAGCATTTATCACCATTTACCGTACAACCCTTTGTCCCTATTTTTTGAAAAATCTGTGTACAGTAATACAGAATTGTCCCTATTTTAAAAATTTGTATTCCCACTTTGTCCCTATATTTGGACTCAAAATGTTGGCAGGTATGTATCTGACACCAAAGGATTGTTCTGTATCTGACACCAAAGGTGTGTTTTGTATCTGACACCAAAGGTGTGGTCTCGTCTGTATCTGACACCAAAGTGTATCTATAGTCTGTATTTTACCCTCAAGGTGCTGATTGGGTTTTGCTTTAATAGTTGTGTCTATCTTACATCAAAGATGTAGATTATCTGGTCTTTCATAAAGGTGTATAGTGTTGTGCCGACCTTTAAACCCACAACCTATGCATCCCGACACAGAAGTCATCTACCGACATGCACGTACATGAACAAAAATTCAGGCATATATTTATTTTTTAATCCTAATTAAAGTGAAATTCCACTCTATTACAGATTCAATCTATGAACATGAATATTACCATTACCATAACTTTCTGGATTAACTGCACATTAACCTTTAACACGTCATATGAGTCATTATTAAGCAGGCATGGGTAATGTTTTTATGGAGGTGCGTCACAAATATAACTCCCTCCCTCCTCTCCCAGTTATCAACCTGTCACTGATACAGCTCACATACATGTACTATTCAGGCTCACATTTTGTGCACATCTCCGATAGAAGCAAACTTCAAACAAATATAGGGAAAGTGGCATAGTGAGACCAATCAATAAATTTACCTTTTGGGCAAAACCATTGACAATATAACAGTAAATTAGCCTATTTATATCATTAGAATGTTTGGGAAAAGTTGGAAGTCAATTAGTTTAGGACTTGAGGTGATGCTATACAAAATGCCTTACAATTACAACACCTAATGCTGGAAAATGATTTTAATTTTAATCAGCAAATATGTGCCTACAGTATATGAAAATAAAATTGATACTCTAGGGAACCCTTCTTTGTCTTGTCTACAAAATAAGTTCCTTCATAATCATTTTAGTAAAAAAAAAATTCTATGCCTCATTTCATGTTAGATTTAGGGTTAGGGTTGTGAATTTGGATTTGTAGTGGGATCAGTGTTGGGAATAAATACATTCTTGAGTCCAGTGATGTGAATTTTAATGACAACATTGGAATTGACCAAAGAGCAGTTAACTCCACAGCATATACACCCTACAGGTACATAAATTTACTGTAAAATCAATAGTGCAGTGCTGTCCTCTTCTTTTCTTTTTTCCCTTTTTTTTATACCTTCTTTTTCCTTATTTTTGACCTTATTTTAAATACTCTGCCTTTCAAATTAGAGTTCTCTTGTAACTTTCTCTAAAGACAAATCAATCATCACAGAGTTGCTTCTCTGAAGGGGGCAACTAATTTTCAGTCAAAACAAAGTTTCATAAACTCTTTAGGGAAGAAGTAAGAAACTAATACCATGCTCTCTTTACTTTTCTTATCATGTAAATCTTGATTAAAAGTGACAGATTTTCTTTTTGAAAGAAAACTTCAACTTTTCAAGAGAGATGTTTGATCCCATAATGAGACTCCTTCACTTTGGTTTTAATAAGCTACATTATAGGTACATGTAGTTGCTCCAGTGTTCAGCCTCCCTGCTTTTGTTTGGTGGATAGGTGTTGTAAGAGTTCTCAACCAGAGGGAGTACAGGAGCCAACGTGATTGTCGAAACAGATTATGATGATGTATTAAAATCCTTGTCAACAATTATTGAATCTATCCTATTGCAGGGAATCTATCCAACTTACAGGGAGGGGTATATCAGCCACTTTTATTCATTTATTTGTCTGTTTGTTTATATTGAGTTGTGCTGTACACATGAGGGCAGCAGATAGTTTTATAGAAATTGATGTCTTCTAAATCCTTGCCAATGAGGGGCTATGTTTGTTTCAGTTTTTTCCACATCCATTAAGAAACATTTTTTTTTTTTAATTATTATTACATTGAATTTTTTACACTTTTTTATACAAACAGTTGCATAATTCAAATTGCAAAACAATAATAATATAAATTTATTATATACCTAGATAGTAAGCTGATTTTAGTGCTATAGACTCGAAATGTATAGGATGTTGATAGCTTTTGAACCCTACAACTGTAGACCTGCTAATACGGCTCGAACATACTCTTTTAGGTAGTTTGTGAACACATCTTTAGCAGTGTATTGAGCCTATTGAAACATCTTAGCCCATTAAAAACAAGATTGTTTGCTATTATAAAACAGGCCCTTCTTCATTCCAATGCAAAAGCTGTATTAATGTCTAACCCGTTCAGATAAAAATACATTACCAAAATATGTAACCCAGACCAACTGATGCTAAATGGTATGAGCGTGAATGTGCCCTTTGAATGTGCTGCTTGCAGTAAAATACTAAACCCAGTGAAATTAATGTTTGAATAGTAAAGTGTGCATGCACCCTTATTGAATACGCTGCTTATAGTAAAACATCTAACCCAATCAAATTGAAGCTTAAACATGATAGTGTGAATGCACCCTGTATTGTTCCAGTGCGAAAGCAGTGCTTTGACTCATAGTTGTACACACTCTCCCCCGAGGTGTCCTAGCTCATTGTTTTTGAAGACCTGTCAAACACAAAAGACCCTAGACTAGGCCTGGTGTCATCTCCTTTTAAAGGGAACAGTCAAAAAGTTTTCAATCATCTCTTTTTGTTTGATTTTTAAAACTTCAACTAACAAGATAAAATAGAATTTGTTAATAATGAGATCATCAAGTCATGGTGGGTCATTTGATTATGAATAGTTCACTCACTTGCATATTAAGTAAAAAGGTTCAGGACTCAAACCCCAGCATTTATATTCTTTGGCAAGACACACATGTAACATCTGCTGCTCCCCACCCAGGTGTATAGAGATACTTTATTTGGCAGCACTGTATTTTGGGGTTACTTCCATTAGTGGGATGTACACAGTAAATTTTTGAGCGGTTATTTTGGGGGTCATTGACATTTTCTTCAGCATCACTTACGACAGGCTTTATTTTGTCTTAGATCCATGATGCAGGGTTAGGTTGGTTTTGTTTTTTAAGTTTATTGTAAGGATTAGGATTACATTGTAGTGTATTTAGTCCAGGTCTGAAGTTAGTTATTTAATTAGTGTGTATTGGGATTGACCACAGAGCAATTGTTGCTTAAGCAACTGTCATAGACTTTTTTTTTCCTGTTGAAAAGGTATTACAAAAGAAAAAGTAATCATTTAAGACCTCATTCTAAGCTTTGGCCGACTTCTATCTCTGTAAACACCTTATTATTTTATTTTCTCAGATTATACTTGACTGTTTAGCAGATGTATTTCCAATTAAATTACAACGTACTTCTAGGATGCAAGGCTTGGATCTCAAATGGGGACAAACAAATTATGTGATAAATGTGCTGTATTAGAATGTCCAGCTTTGTGGCACTGAAGAAGATGGATGATATTGTATATTTTTATTAATATGAACTGATTCGAGAGGGTATGAGATGCCATTTCAAAGTTCAATTCCAAGGTATTCCATTGATACTTAGTACGCCGCCCAATCATTAATCAACTTCCAAATCTGAGCAAACAGACCAATTGACTGTGTTGAAATGTCAATCTTGCGCTTAAATTGGAGCAAAACAATCAAATAATAGATGCTTGTTTGGATTTCCCGAGTCATCATCTAGACGATTTAACCAATCCAAAGACCAGCGATTACCAGGCACAACAAGTCATCCGCAATCAGGCGCAACGGCCGCTCGCAAATGTATCGTAAATCAATTCCCTAGGAGCAAGTGGCAGGGGGTTGAATCGATGCTCCTTATGGGGAACACAAAGAAGCACAATGTGCGAGAATCGCACGCAATTATTCAACATTAGCCAACCAAAGTGCAGGCAAGCGAAACCGTTCTCCTTTCCTCTCACTCCGCCAAATTTCCCCCCAATAAATATCAAATTTTTTGGAGCAAATTGACTCAACAAATCGAGTGTAATGTCATGCTTCCCCTACTTGGGTTTGCCTCTGGCTCTATCCTCTGTTTCTCCTCCGCTGCCGACCGACCGATCGCTTCTTTTTTTACCCAACCAGCGTTGCGGCGTTTAGCAAATAATTTGCCTGCTTTATGAAATGAGTGAGAGAGGGTATAACAGGACTTGAATTCCCATCTCCCTTTCCTGCCAATTTTATGGAAATCTTTTTGGTATTGATTATTCCAGGCAAAGTGTAATTCCACTTCCTCCATGGAGAACGACTCCAGGATGACAACCCTGAAGCGAAAAACAGAAGAGACATGCATGCAACTGGGTAACACCATGAACTGTTCCTGCTTCTCTACATGTATCATAGATTTGATAGGTGTCAACTAATCATATGTAATGGTGTTTTATATGTAGCATTGATCATTCGTCTATGAAGCGCTCTAATAATTTCTTTTTGAAAAGGACATCCAGGCGTTCTGCATGGTGAGAAAGTAGGTCATGCCATTGTTCTCCACTGAAGTGGATTTTTAATCCTACAAATGTGATTGCTATAAAAGTGGAAGAGATTGGAGTTTGATTCAAAGGGATTATTCAAAATCAGTGATTGATACTCCTGCATCATTACCAAGAAGAGATTAACAAACTTTCTTGAAGACCTTTTCCATTTTGGCTCCTTCACCTGTGGTTGCAAGATTCAACCAATCAGTGATCGAGGTGCCAGAGTATAGTGCACAGGTTGAGAATAGTATGCAGGCAGCAATGGTGTTCAGTTTGAACTTAAAACCATGGTAACATCATACAAGGAATGACTTGGGAATTATACAAATTGCAGTACTTGAGATTGTTTATGGGTAAGTTTTTTAAAGTCCCCTCCCCCTCTCCAAGCCTCACCCCATTCATGCAGAGAAAACTTTTGATAAATTTGTTAAACACAATACTAAAAAAAAAATAGTGATTTTTCTCTCTATTCTTGTACTGTGCATTTGGCCAAGCAACATTATCAAAATAATGAGAATCTCAGCAGTAATAAAAAATCATTTTGATGAAAGTTTGTAGAGCGCAAATTACAAATCAATAGTCTTACTATGATTTTATTTTCATTAGAACCATGTACATGTATTATTAAACTCTGCCCCCCCCCCCCTTAATCTCGTATTTTATCCCATTATATTTAAACCAACTGTAATATAATTTTACAGCTAGAGATTTATCATATTTTAGGCCTTTTTCTTTTTTGTTTATAAATTCCCATGTCAACCATGGAAAATATGAAGTGTGTCCGCACAAGTACATCGTGTGCATTGTACATACACTGAGGAAAGGAGATCTTTGACTGTCGTTGCGAGTAACTTGTAGAAGTTGTCTGTGGAATTGTACATGTCTGTATTTGAAAACTTCTGTATTGAATAGATCATTGAAATATTTAACCCAGGGTTACCATAGTATGGCATCAATGAAAATATTATTTGGAAGTTGGAATGATATAACAGAGGTAAAACATGTATAACATGTTTCAAAATAGTTAAAATTTGAACAAGTATTGAACCATATTTTTAAATTAATATTGTATTGCTTAAAAGTATTATACCCCAAGAAATGTTATCATACACACTTTCTATTCATGTTTGTTTTTATTTCTTTTGTGTTTGTTTGTTTCTATTTTGTTTGTGTGTTTGTATTTTTCTTATATTACTAAGTATTTTTTCTGTATTGATATCCTTTGCCATCTAATATGATAATTTAATGGAGTTTATTCTTATCAAAGATCCGTCCTTATTACATACTTTTCTCCCTCAAGAAATATTATTGAGCTGCTCTAAATATTCTTATCTCTCATATAGTCATCTAGTAATGAGACTGTTGTTTGGTTTGCTTAATAGCATTGGATGGGTGGGTTCAACCAGTGCAATTATTACAGAAGGGTAGAAATACAGGAATTGGTGATTTACTTCTCATAGCATAGTGGCTCCATTTAGTTTAAGACTTGATTTAGCTGGCTCTGTCTTAGATTACCAGACACGAATGGAGGCGGTTTAAATCTTTTTCGTTACTTAGGCACTAGATGCTAGATGATAGAGAGAACAATTAGATAGGGAGAGAGAGAGAGAGAGGTTAGATGGAAGATTTTAAAAAAAATTTTCGGCATTCAGGACTACACACTTAAAATGTTGGGTAATTTTTGTAAATTATAGTTCAGTAATTGTTTGTTGGTTTAAAAATTCACAATTCTGGTCACTTTACCGAAAATCTGGGAAATTATTGCTTCAAGTACCCAGAGTTGATTAAAAGTTGGGCAAAGGTTAAAAGCAATTTAGTTGTGTGGACAGTATGTTAACCAGTTGTTGGTTAAAAATTGAGCTTTTTTTTGCCAAACTATTTAAGAGTGTATGATTGGAGTTAGTTGAGACCTGTTCATAAAGGTCATAACAGGTCGTTTTGAATTCATGTACATTAAGGATGAGTTGATCCTACTATGAAAGGGTTTGAACCTAAGAGGCATAACATGAGCATCAATGTATGATTGTAGGTGGGCAAGTCCTCTTGTTCATATAAGCTGTCTATGCAACAAGCAGTCTTAAAACACAGGTTGCTTCCACAGCAAACCAGTTTATAAACCATTGAGGGAGGGATACATTTTTTTTGTAGAAAGCTTTTATGTACAATGTATATAAAGTGCAAGATTAGAGCTTGGATAAATTTTTCTATTCCACATTTGAAGGGGAAAATGCACTTCTGTTTGTACAGATTAATCCCTTCCAGTTTAGTCTGAGCTGAATCATCTGAATTGTCATTGAAATATTTTTATATAGTTTGATTGTAAGTTTGAATCTTTGTAGGATATTAAGAAAGTTACTCTGAAAAAATTCAGATAAACATTTTTGTATGCCTGTAAGTTAAAATTAACGAAATGTGATAAACAAGAAAGTGGGGTATACTTTTAGATCACTTTGGGATATATTTAGTTTAGTAAATTGGCTATGACATTAATATAATTTTGTACAGCAATCCCATTATGTACAGCCCATGAAAAAAAATCACTTTGCAACAATTTACAACAGAGCATGTCATTAAGAAAGGAAAAGATTTAGATTCTAAAAGGATTTTATAATGCACAATATGTATCTGGTGTAAGTCCTGAGGGGAAAAGCTACTTGGAAGATATTCGATTGTACAATTTAGAGAAACATGTTAATGCCATCGCAATCAAATGTTTTTAGCAAACTTGTCCCTTTAACCAGTTTCTGTGATACTTTTGCTTAACACTTTGTTTGCTTTAGTCAATTTAGTCACCACCCCCCCCCCCCCCCCCCGAAATATATTTTAAGTAATTTTTAACTCTGTAATGCTGGTGAGAGTTGACTTTACACTGCTGAATCATGTACATGTGTGTGAAGAATTCAAGTGTATGTGATCAACATTTTGTGCGATAAATGTTGCAGGGGAAAAAGTTAAAAACATGTAAATCAACTTATTTACAAAGGTTAGATCTCTCCTTAATTCTGACCTTTTTGTACTGGCCTGAATGTATATATATATCTGAAGATATAGTTCTGTGTTTGCTATTCTGCAGATCGTGTCTCTATATTTTTATCTTGATCGACACTCTTCACCTCACCCAAGGTGTCCTTAACTCTAACCTAGCACAGCCAAGCCAAAATATAATAAACCGATCCTCAAATATAGATTCATATTTCCTCTCCCATGATCTAATGATTTCAAGTACATGCTATTTCTTCTGGATTAGCAGGCTCGGCAAAAAATATCACACGTTTTCCCTTATCTCACGAGGAGCTTTAACAAGTGACGTAGAGAGAGAGAGTGTTAGGGGTTACAAGGCTGTAGTAGTTTATCTCTATTTGGCTGCTGTTATGTAATAAGTCATGGGTGCGAGAGTGTAAAGAGGGGAGGGGGCTAAAAATACATGTGAGAGACTGATGGAGGGAGTTTGCGCTTCTTCTTCAATGCCGTGCAGGGTCATAGCTCACTAATTTCTTGAACTCTTATTATTCCAAGAGAGTCTTTTCAAGAAGTCACAAGGACTAGCTGAGTTTTGATTTCCCTCTCTCACGCATTTATGCATGCCTTCTCATAGCCTCTCTACCCCCTCACATCGACGGGAGCTGAACGGAATCATTTAGCGACATCAGCGCCAGTTGAGATTAATTAAAAGTGAGTGTGATTCATTAGTCGGTGGTTGAGCCTCTGAATTGGATTGGGGAAGCCGACACCGCGTGCCGCTACCGCTGGGGAGATTCATCGGAGGAGCTGGGGAGCCTTGTTTTTGTTAGGAAACGTCGGCCGCAGACACGGCCAGCCGGCAGACCTGTGGTTGGCCTAGCTAACCCACGCACTGGCTGATAGGGGAGGTTTAGGAAAGCAGCGGCAGCTAGCCAGGTGACTTTTCCTTGCACTCTTTGACATTCCTTCCTTATCTCTCTCTCCATCATTCAGGTAGCATTTACAGAAGTAAAAAAACTCTCTTCATGATCATTCTAGTATGTTTTGTTATGTTGTTTATGCTCAGGATGCATTCTCTCTCTCTCTCTCTTACTGCGTTCATCATACACCAGTTAATAATGTTCCTCTTTTGTCTTGCATTTCTCCTATTTGCATTTTTTTGTTGTATCATTTTTTTCTCCTTTTATTATTTGTGTTTTTTTTTTTCCTATCGTTGTAATTCTACTTTTCATTCTCTTTATTACATTTTTCTTCCTGTATTGTTTTATTACTCCTCCTTGTCTTATTTGTTGTTGTTACTTCTTCTTCTTCTTCTTTCTTTTTTTTTTTGGTGTGTTTGTCTAACATCTTCTTCTGTTTGTTCCTCTTTGTTCTCTTATTTCATCATCTTCTTTATCTTCTTATTTACTTCTTATTTCTTTGTTTTCTTCTTCTTTATGTGCTGCTTGGTATTTTCTTCTTTTGTGTCTTCTTTTTCTGCTACTTCTTCTTCATCTTTTTCTGTTGCCTGTTCTGTACATGTTCATGTATGTCGGGAGGAGGTCATATTGGTGTTTAGGGAAAATATCCGTAATTGAAACATTACAATCTTGTCAAACAGTTTGAAGTTTGAAAAGGGATTTATCTATTCTTTTTAACCCGTTATATACTGAGAACTTTTTATAAAGCCGAATGAAGAAATTCTTTTTATTTAAAGGTGAAGCAAAGACAGCTTTAAATAGATCAATGTCAGATAATTTAAATTATATAAGTTCTTTAAATGTTTATGCAATCATGAATGAAATAAAAGTTCGACAAGAGGGACGTTCGATGTTTCTTCAATCCGCATATATGTATGCGGGCTTAGTATACAACAGGTTAATTCAGAGACTCCCATGCTTGCAATTTTAATGGATCAAGATATTTTTTAATCTCCAATATTCAGTAGTAATGTGTTTAATTTTCAGTGCCAAATTAAGATAGTGAATCAGAAATCTTTATACATGTAGTACAGTTAACATAATCATATTCTGACTAGATCTCCCAAAACAGTATTTGATATTTTATGTAACTCTTTGACTTTATACTTGAAAACTCTGTGTTCATTATTCTTGAATGGCATTTCACTTAGCTTCTAAAGATCTAAATTAAGGTAATTGCAAGCAATTTCCGAAAGTACATGTGTAGGCCTACAGTTGTATACCTTATGATTAATATTTCATAACAGTTTTCAGTGGAAAGCTGGGGGAATTGCTAACTGGAAACAGATCATATAATAACACCCACACAATACCTTACTCATCTGCTGTATAACAACAAGGTCAAAATAGAGTTAGTAAAAGCAAAGTGGAATTGGTCACTATTTTTATATCATTAATAAGTTAAACTTACTGTATTTTGCTATCTGAGTTTCCAGCTAGTATTCATTATTTTACAACATTTAACGAGGGTTGACTTCTGCACATGTATGATACAACCATTAATTTTGAAGTACATGACTTCCTCTCAGAATTATTTCTGATTGTGACTACTAAAGTTTGACTTTAAGAGAGAACCAAAAAAATGTTGAAAATTATATAGATTCATAATAAGTCTGTCATTCTGACCGATTCCCAATTTCTGCTACTTTGCTTTTTTTTTTCACTTGTATTCACTGAATTTTTGTGTTGGTACCCAACTCAACTTAGATGAAAGATTGGGGTGAGGTTCAAAAACCTTTCCAAATATAAGAAATATCAGAACTATTTCATGAAATGTGTCAGATTTTGTTTGTATGTTTAACTTTTATCCTCAATTATATCTAAAGTTGCATCAAAGTTTGCAGACGATGTATCTGTGAAGACAAATTTATGTCAATTCATCTATGAGATATCTTATCAAAATGTTTATCCTTTGCGTACTGATTCTAAAATTTTTTTTTTTTTTTGTTTTTTTTTTTGTTGCCAGTCTCTGTCTTTGTCTCGTCCTTGATCTGTCACCATTTGACGTCTTTCCGTTAAATTTTACACAATTTTTTTGCGCCATCTGAATAAGCAATTTCAAATGAGAGCCAAGAAAATCAATGAGATTGATTTTATTGGTTTTATGCAATTCCCACAGAGACATGCAAGAAATCACAAGTCTTAAGACTGCTGCCTGAAATTGTAGGCATTTATGCAAAACTTCCCTCGTTACAAGGGCATTAAAGAGTCTGGGACTTGCGTCCTTCTCGCTCATGTGTGAATCCACCTAATGTTGCTTGTTTCTCGCTCATGCGTTGCAATGTCGCTTGTTTCAGAATGTAATGTTTAAAGATGATGTCGGGATTACTAAAATGAAATTGAGTTTTGAAGTGCTTTTTAGAGGAGAATGACTGCCTCTTAACAAGGTCATTAAAAAGTCTTGGATTTGCTTCCTTATTGCTCTTATATCTGTGTTTTGTAATGTAATGAATATTCCAAGATGATGATGGGGTTATTAAAAATTAAATCCAGTTTTGAAGTGTTTCTTTTTTTTTTACAGGAAATGTTTATACAATGAATGTGGAAAAACTTGTTCCCATTCAGTCTTCTTTTTTTTTTTAGCAATGATTCCAAATATTGGGTTGGTGGGGTAAGCTGCTTACAGCTTAAAGAATGTTCACTCAGGTCATTTGATAATGAGCTGCATGTACATGTACATGTAACATGCTTTTTGCTCTCCAGAAATATTCCATTAAAGATATGCATGTAGCTGAAGAGTTTTGTTTCAAAAAGGACTAAATTTACTTTGGATGAAAATTGAGTAATTGATATCAGTTTTTCAGGTAGAGTGAATGTCATTAAATAAAAGTATTAGTAATAAATTTTGAGAGCAATTATATGAAAATACACATTTTGATAATGCCTTTAAATGATGCTTTTATAAATTCTGGTAAACTAACTTTTTTTCTCTCTCTCTCTAACTAACTTTTTTCTCTCTCTCTCTGTGAAAATATAAATGTAGAGTTAATCCCCCTTGGGAATAAACTCTTCATAATTATTGTCAAGCTTATCATTTTTAAAAATCTTTGAATTTAAGAAGGTGTTGTAAAATTTATGTGATATGTTACTTCTCGAGTACTTTTCAGTAAAAAAGTGTAACACTACATGTTCAACATTGGCCTTTAATTGCATATACATGTACACTGTACATTGTACATGTAGACAAAGGAGTTATTAGTTTTAAAATTGATGAACTTTGTTTCAAAACAAATCAACTGTATAAAACATTAAGAAGATATATTCAGAACATTCTTTGACTATTGATTTGGAAACGTGAATGGAATGATCAATTTTCTATGACAAAGCAAGAATATTCAGATTAATAAACTTTATATTCTAACGCTTACACTGTTTTCATATTAGTCTTTAACCCTCATCCAGCCTGCATGTAGAGTGTTTAGAATATTTTCCATAAGGCAAATTAGTTATCTGTCAATAAAAGTTAGTGGTTTGATGAAGTTCAAATACTCAATAGATATTTAGCATCCCAAACTACTGTAAAATACTTTTTATGAATTCTTAACCCATCCTGCCCATAGACATACAAGATTTTTTTTAAATGTCTCCAATTTATCACTTTTTGATCCTCAAAAGTCAAATAAGCATAAAATATTTGGGGGTTACTCCTAAATACTGTTTTTTTTTTAAATAATAATATACATTTTACATGTAATTCATTTAAGTTATAAAGTGCAAAAATAGAAATAAAAGTGTAAATTTGTGCATGAAAATGTGGATTTTTTTTTATTTGAAATACCATTTTATAGAATTGAAATGCATGTCAATAGACATATGAATGTATACGTTTTAATGGTACTGTAGATGGATCAGAGTTTGCAGTGTTTCTAAAGAAATGAGGACTTGATTTTAATTACTCTGAGGTGTACATGTATGTGTATCTTATACATGTTGTACTTGCTATCTAGTTTTCATTTTATTTCCAATCCTTTCTTTATTTTTGTATTTTATTTTTTGTTTATGTATTTAATTTTTGTAAGGAGGAATGGGGATTCTAATGAAATTATATGCAAGTTGAATTTCAATTCAGTAGACACAAGGCATACATTTATGACACATTATTGGAATATCTTGTAGGATCTTGAATACTTCCCCTACTACTTGATGCTAACTATTAATGCAGATTTGGAAAACAGAGCTAGAGCTTGGGAGCTCGCCTGCTTTAGTGTGTTGATAATGTCCCTTGCGTAAACAGCCCGGCGTATTTTGATTAGTCCGCAAGTTCAGCATCGGTGCCAAGCCTGCATTAACGCGGTGCCGCGCAAATGACGACAAACGATTAGCGGGTTGATTGCGATTATTAAAACTCACGCGGCGGGCCAATACTTGTGGAACCTGTGCACATACAAGATGAGATTTTAATAAGTAGTATTTGGCTGTAGATCATTTAGAGCATGAATAGATAATTGTCTCTTCACTAAATCTACGTGTATATGCACTTGAAGATTTCATTTTCTTCTTTTTTAATTTCAAGATGATTTTGTCTGTGTATTTCATACTTTTGTGATGAAAAATCTCTGGAGCAATTTTGGGTAGACTCTCCAACAACCAGCAATGCATGAAGATTTATAGTTTCTATGAATTGTAATCAATTTTCAGTGTTTAACTTGGTTGATTATTTGGAGATCAAATCAAAAAAGTTATATCTTCAAAAATTTGATATAAAAGGTCTTGTCACACTATAGTGATGTTATGCCCCTATAATACTCTCCATACTTTTTTTTTCTGGATGTGTAGTAGCTTGCCAACTTTATAGTCACAAATATAATTGATAAAGATACAATGTACAAGGAAGGGAAAAATGTGCATTTTTTGTGTATTTTGATTGCAAATAAACTATTTGGATTTGGTGATGTGGCATTATTTTTTATGTGATAATCAATTATGCCTTTATCTGTGGTAATTGATTTCTCATGTCGTGTAGCTTTCTATTTCAAAACTTTGTTAATATTTTCTGTTTACAAATTATAATTGATCAATCGTAGCTGTCAATCATTTGTGAGCTTTCATCAAATCATTTGATGCCTGTGATAAGCAGAATTAACCTAGAAATGAGTGCTAAATACAAAGGGAAATTAGTTAACTTGATAATTAACTCCAGCACACAATCTAGTCTATCACCAGACCCTTTAGTTGTTTATATTGCGATCAAGAAACAAATATAATTTTCCTCTCTCTTTCTTTTTTTTTTCCCATTCTTTGTTCTGTTTCAACTCTTTAAAAGTATATATTTATGTCCATCGGTAACTCTAAAACTATCTGCCTTTCTCTATCCCTTTTCACCCTGGTATACTGATATTGGAATGTATCATGAAAAATTTTGTGAGCTTCTTTTTAAAGCAGAAATTTAGTAAAGTCATGCATATTATGAGATGCTTTGTGTTTATTTTTGTAGTAGAATTTTACTTTTGTGTCAGGCAGAAATGTTATCCTAAATTGTCTTTTTGATAGTGACCCTTTTAAATTTTGACTGACTATTGATAAAATAGACTCTAACCATTTTCATACATTTACAAAGTGGGTCCCCCCCCCCCCCCCCCCTCCATTTGTTTTGTTTCATTTTTTTTTCTTTTCTTCTTCTTTTTTTTTCTTTCTTGGAGGGGAGGGACTGTGTGTACCATTGAGTGATTTTTTTTTTTCTTTTTATGAGAGAGATAGACTATAACTAATTAATGTTTCAATACCAGACATTGTCATTTAGCACCCAATCTTTCTGTTCTATTACAGCCCTTTTTATGGTGTGTACAATTAAGTGATTAGTTTACAAGAATTATAGACTATTACTGTAACAAATTAATGTTACCAGACACAGTCATTAAGCACCCTATCTAATAGTATTTGATTACCCTTGTCCAACTACATGTTTAATAGTACAGCTTGCTTCGTTTCCCCTTCAAACCTCTAATTGAGTCATACAACCATACTCCGGAAACAGACCAATATTCCGCATCTTCCCATTGCAATTATGCGGTAATTAGTGTTAAAGATGGTGATTGTCAGATCAATTCTCTAACCTATCTGCCTACAGATGTAATTATTTAGGAAGTATTGGTTCTGATTTTCTGATGAATTCTCTTTAATCACTGTCTGCATGATGATAACTTTAATTGCAGCATTGAAAGAAACTTTTTCTGAAGTTTGAATGACTTTGCAATTTTAGGAGACAGAAAAAATACTTTTCTAATCATCCAAATTGTTTATGTGTCTCAATATGTATGTGTTATTGAATACATTAGGGGGTAAGCATGTATATTCATTCCCTTAATGAATATCTATAGATATTTCAAATGGGAATTTAATTTAAAGTTATTCAAACTATTTACATCTTGTGGGAGTTACCTACATGTAACTTAAACATTAATATCTACCTACAAGTACAAGTATTTCAATTGGACATGAAATATTCAAACTTAAACTGATTTATTTCTTGTGGGAGGTAACTTAAACACTTTTGAGAGGGAAATTATTTAGATACAGTGAAATTTCTTAAAATTTTGTATTTCAATAAAATAGAAAGGTTATTTCATTTGAATCAATATTCCATTATGATAATAAAAGTTGGCTTTATTATCGGTTCCTCATGTCCAGACAACTTTTTGTGTGTTACTGCTTGGCATAATTCAAAACTTGAGTTGTTTCAAGCAAACTTTTTGATTTTGATGTTTAATACCGAGACGTCAAATGGTGACTCACCCCCAAATTTGTCCATTTTTTTCATGGCTAGGCCATCGTGTAGGATCGGTAGAGTTCAGAATAATGTGTAAGCAGGAAACAAGTTTGGAGAAGGGGAAACAGCATTTTATAAAAACAACAAATATGTGTCATTTTTCCCTTCAGTCCCATGTGCCGCATTTGATGTGAGTTAGGGGACAAAAGGGAGAGGTCTTTACCCATTTGTAGATTATTGGGCTATTCGTTGCACATTTTCTCCTTACCGTGAAGTCATATTTCCTCTGAGAGAAAACAAGTCAATTTTGCAGATGACTGAAAAAATCAAAATGGCAGACAATAGTCCTTTTCTAAGGATATTGACACCAAAAATGGACGCTTAATTTGTTGCGCCATAAATTGTATTGAACTACTGAATTGTTTTATTTATAAAATCTTTATTATCTTTGATTGGAAGTTTTAGAGAATGCTGTTTGGTGGCGACAAAGTTCATCTGAAAACAAAATAAATATTTTCCTTTTTTTATAAGGATTGTTGTTAATCTCAAGGCATATAGGGCTCAGTGTGAAGTAGCAAGTAACAAAGCAATAGCTATTGTAAATATAAAACCCACTTAGAAACTTAAACATCAATATTAATCAATATAAATTTTAATATTTTCCAGCTTGTTTGCTTTGTTTTTTGCTCTTGGTCATTTCCTTGAAGTATTACCTGATGTCATCCGGTCAGTTGTCAAATGTCAAAAGGATGAAAACAGGCCTTAATTAAACAGACAGCTATTTTAATGATACAGTGAGGCCAACATTAATCAGATCCGCCCAATTTAATAGAAAGTGTCCTCTTTTAATCCCCCTATTGGCCGTGACCTGACATTTCTGTGATATCTTGACCACTGGCCCACATTCTTTCAGTTCACACGAGGCGGGGGCCCCCATTGTCATTTTTTCCGGAAAAGGACGCCCGTGGTCCCGTCGATCAAACATTTGTTGAACCTATTTATAATTTTCAACGTTACCTAGACCCACCCCTACATTGTAAGTCAGAATACATGTACATGTACTACAGGTTATATTTAATCCCTTGTTCCGGATGTTGGGCATGAGGTGTATAAATGTTAGTCTGAAATAACATCAGAATTTAAATCTAATGAAAGCCAAGGCCTTTTTTGAACTGGATGAAATTTGAGGGGGTGTTCACATGAAGCAACATACTGCACATTGCAATAAAAAAAATTAAAAAATTCATACATTAACTATTTCAAAAGGGGTGCACACCATCTAGTAGAGCCAGAGAACAGTAATTTGGAATATATTTTTGACACAGTGTAAACACCCTCTGAAAAGATAATTTGTGACAAGAAAAAGATTGTTGAAAGCATTTTGTTTGGAAAAAAAAATCTTTTTGTACAAATATTTCTTGTTTTTTAGTGATTGGGATGCTTCCTTTTACATGTTGCATTTGTCCATGTTTTCTTTTACACGTTTTTGATCAATGTTGATGCTCCCTTTCCTGCTTATCTGTACTTAGTATTTGTGGAACATTAATGTATGTGTTAATGATCAGTGTGAATGCTCCCTTCTACCTCTATTGCGACTATGATTTACATCTACTAGTTATTTGTGGAACATTACATTTTCTGAGTGATTAGTGAGCAATGAGAACTGTCGCTTTTACAAGTAAATGGACCAGGGAGGCATTTCATCAAAGGACTTGTCAGACAGTTTATCCGACAAATTTGCTCTCAGCCAATCAAATGCAAGTATTTCAGTAGCTTATAACAGTTTGTCGGATAGAACGTCCGACAAGTCCTTTGATGAAATGCCCCCCTGTTGTGGTTATGTACCCATGTACATTTTGCCATGCTCTATGAGCAGTGGGGACACCCCATCTACATCTACCTGTTGCGGTTTGTCTCACTGTGTCACAGCACATGTCGGGAGCTAACGAGGGGCTTGGATCCCTTCCAATAGCTTAATCCAATGAAACCAAAATGATCGGGTTCGGTCCGATGAGTCGAGTAGAAACAGACCCCTCGACAGCATCATCGTCAATCGCTGGCAGTTGCTGAACGGGATTAGGAAAGTGATTTCAGATGAAGGGAAGGAAAAGAGAGATATGAATATTATTTGTATGAAGGTTGAGCGTAATTGTAACCTTCTTTGAAAATATTCTCTCTCTCTCTCTCCCTCTCTTTCTCTTTATCTCTTTTTTTTTATGATCAACCATTCTCTTTTCTCTTTCTTTAACCTGTTGGAGATGAGCTGATTTGGCTATAACACACATTTTCCATAGACCTCAGCCCGAATATATTCGGGCTCAGTCCCCAACGGGTTAAGATGTTAATTTATTACTACTGATATGTAGTTACAGTGTATCTCTTGTGATTATAACCTTTTTCTTTCTCTCTCTCTCTCTATCTCTCTCTCTCTCTCTCTCTCCATAAATTACGTTTCGCTGAATTTTGACGAAGATGCATAATATTAATGTCTCATTTACAAAGATAATATCAATGTTGTTCTATTTGTATATCTCCCCGGTTCTTTGACAAATAAGTGTGAAAACAACATTCTCATGTATTTCTTTGTATCAGGACAAAAACCAAGTGCACAATGCTCTCCAGGACAGCTACTCCCAGAAATAGGGTTAGGGTTAGGTGGTAGATGTTTTGCAGGGGATAATTGTCCCTGGGGTAGCTGTCCTAAAACCATATTTTGCAGAATTTTGGCAATATGCATTGTACAGTGTGTCCCAAAAAGAACTATACACTTTTGAAATGGCTACCAAATAAAAAATATAAGATTCTTGGATAAAAGATTTGTATGTATATAAGACTCATATCCTCAACTATCATTATGACACCAAAAATTCTGAAAAGAACGCATGCTTCAGTGAGTAATGCCCACTTTTGTAAAGGACACAAAAATTAGCCTGCGCAGGAATTCACTATTCATTTTGCACCTGGCTATGGAACACCATGAATGAGTAAAAAATAACGATGGAATAAATCAACCAACAGAGTCAAAGATAAACCAAAAGTCCGAAAAAACAATTAGTATTATTCAAAAATGTTATGTTTTACCATTTGTTTTCATATCATTGATTTATCCTTTGACTTCAATTTATTTTTGTCTTTGTTGGCCGATCGATTCCATCATTAATTTTGACTCCTTAATGGCGTTCCATAACCAGGTGCAAAATGAATAGTGAATTCCTGCGCAGGTTAATTTTTATGTCCTTTACAAAAGTGAGCATTGCTCACTGAAGCATGGGTTATTTTTGGATTTTTTTGTGTCGTAATGATAGTTGAGGATATGAGCCTTATATACATATAAATCTTTCCCCCAAGAATCATATATTTTTCTATTTGGTAGCTATTTAAAAAGTGTATAGTTCTTTTTGGGACGCACTGTATAATAACGATATCTATATATATTTGTATTTTTCAGCTTTTTGACAAAGATGTACATGATGTCTCAGTGTATTAGTATGTTTCACAGATTCTTTTTGCATTACAGGTCATTTATCACAGGTTGTTGATCACATTTATGTATTTTACAGATTATTTGACAAAGATGTAATAACGACAATCTCATTTCTTTTGTACATTTTGCACAGATTTTTGACAAAGATGGAAAAGACAAGGCCTCACTGGACATCAATGATGAAAGCACATGTAGTTGGATGATGTTTGTAAGAGCAGCGTCAAGTTTTGATGAACAGAATCTTGTTGCCTATCAATTCAATGAGGATGTCTATTTCGCCACATGTAAAGTAAGTCTACCTAGTGAGAAAAATATACGGGGCCTGTTTCAACGATGCATAATGTCACAACAATGTATTCACATCTAGGACAAACCTTTGACATCTTCATCCGAAAGACGTGACTGGGATTCGACCTCGGTCTGATCTGCATCAGTTTGTCGGTCGATTTTCTTTGTCAATAATGTTGTCCATTTCAAATTATTTTGCTACATTTAGTACTACAAACTGATATGAATGGGACCGAGGTTGGAATCCGAGTCATGTCTTTCGGATGGTGACATCAAATGTTGGTCCCAGATGTAAATAATGTGTTGTTGTGACATTATGCGTCTCTGCAACATTGCTGGTTGTATCAGGGCCAAGGGTGATTTGCCCTTGTAAATGATCAAAGGGAAAGGAGTCTTTAAAGAATTGATAAAATATTGTGATTGCCTTTGAAGTGATGCTTCTTTATAGGGTCTACTTTTTTTAAAGTTTAGGTGTAGGGTTAGTTATGAGGGATCAGCAAATTCACGCTTGTGATCAAAGGGAAAAGAGTCTTTAAAGAATTGATAAAATATTGTGATTGCCTTTGAAGTGATGCTTCTTTATAGGGTCTACTTTTTTTAAGTTTAGGTGTAGGGTTAGTTATGAGGGATCAGCAAATTCACGCTTGTGCAGCAGAGAGGATAAAAACAGATATTTGGGGGAAATTTACTGGAATCTCAAATCCATCTACATACATGTACATGTACATGTTATCAAAATCTTGTTTCTTACATACTTGGAAAAGTAGAAAAGTGGTGGTGTGCTTTCATTTCGTACATTATTGTCATCATCCATTTTCTACAGGAGAAATACTTATTCATGTTGAATTCTTTTTACTCTGAAAGGCAAAGTTTATCATGACACGGCAATGGAATCAGCATCGAAATCCTGCTTTCCTCTTATAGTATTAGCTTTATCATGCAATCACGACTCTACATTTACAAAGTAGATTATTATTCCATTTTTAGCATTCACCCTACAAACACACGCACACACACACAAATACTTTTCTCTGTTCTTGGTGCATTTCGTTTTTGGTGGGCTATTTTAATGGAAGTACTTTTTGCTCGAAATATACTCCGTCGTAATGCAGCCCAGCTTTTGAGGCTTAGTCTTGGTGTAGAGCACTTTGGAATATGCATTTTTCTGGGCTCACTGGAATATGTCATGTTTTGTTGGACAACCTAAGAATAATAACTTGGGAAGATCCTATGTGAAAGGCAAATTTTTATTGTGGGGAAATACATTTATGTTCATGATGCTCAAGTAAGTTTAATCCTACAATCTAAATGTTTATCTTGTTCATTTGTGGTCCAAGTATTTGTTCTTTGTTGGTTACTTGATCATAATATTTTGTTTATTTTTTGCCTATTTCTTGTATTTTTACTTTATATGATTGTTTTATGTTCCCAAACAGCCTTATTTGGTTTGCTTTCATTATTGATTTGTCTTCTGTCATTAATGTTTTGTGTATATTTTTCCTAATTTGATTATGTTTGAGTACAGTGTGTAGACTTGTCTAGAAAGTAATGTTTTACATGTACAATGTAATTCTGTCATGAAGATAGTTTTAGTTTGTTTTTAGAACTTTGTTAAATAATTTGTTTTAAAAATGTTTTGGGGAGAATGCAAACATTTGGACATTTTTTTTTTTTTCTAACTTCAAATCACTGTTTTTCTCCATGTATTACGACCCCTCCCTCCCTTTTTACTCTAAAGGAAAAATACATATTTTGTTATGGTTGAGTATTAAAAATAGACACTTACGTTGACACTTGTGTTATGATATTTTGCAAAGCTGTGTATTATAAACAGGAGACAATGAGAGAAATGCCATGTCACTCTTTTGAAAATTGGTCAAAATTTATTTTTCTCCCAAGCCTTTTTGCCCCCTATCCTCTTGCATGCTTCTCTTGCAATCTCTAGCTAGATGTTTGGGTATGATGGTAATTTCATCTATTTCCTCGCAGACGCTCTAATCCTATTTTCTTATTTATCTCCCTGGTTAGCCCGGGCGCTACCATTCCAAATGTCAGCTATTTCAGTTTCAAAATAAACACCTACATAAATATTTATGCAACTGAAATATGACAAAATACAGTCTCATGTCTACACTTAGATTGCTTGTGTTTTTCTGTGTATCTTCTTTTTTTTTTTTTCTTAAATAATATGATAACTGGTTATTTGAATAGATTCTGATGTTCTCGCTATATACATGTATCTGCACATGCTGCTTCATGTAACTCTCCCTCTCTGCATTTATGTCTCTTGCTTAAATTTTATTTAACGTTGGGATGACTTCTTTCTTTAAATTGTCTTTTATTTTGTCTTGTTTAAATTAAAAGCTTGCCAGTATCCATGTCTTTTAATAAATTCTGTCTCTTTATTTCCCTCCGTATGTTCTGCTTTTTCAAACTCACGCTTTCTTTTCTATATTTCATCATTTTAAAAAATTGTTTGTATGCTCTCTTTCTTTCTCTCTCTTTCCCTCGTTCATGCATTTCCCCAATTTTTATCACATAATATGTATTTCCTGATTCCTTTGTTATTATCTTTTATATTTTCTTTTGTTTTCAGCCAATTTCTCCCCACACAGAACTCAAGGTGTGGTACGCATCGGATTATGCCAAGCTTCTCAACTCACATGTACTCGGCAGACAAGGTGAGACAGATAGAGAGAGAAGAATGAGAAAGAAGAAGAAAAGTAGAAGATAAAAAGGAGAGAGATAGAGAGACAGAGACAGGGAGAGAGGGGAATTGAAAGAAAGAGAGAGATAGGACAGAAGACGAGAATGCATAAGTGAAAGAGAGAGAGGAAGAGTTAGGGAGAGAAAATGAAGTGAAAATGGAAGGATGTTAGAGATAGAGAGACAGGGGAATAAAGGGAGAGGTAGAGAGAAGAAAAATGGAGGGAATAAGGAGATTGAGACTGAAGGAGGATAGAGAGAGAATTGAGGAGGGAAGAAAAACGAAAATAAAATGGTGAGAGATAGAAGGTAGACTCTGAGAGAAGGATGGCAAACAAAAGAGGGGGATAAAGATAGAGATGAAACGAAAGAGAAGAAAGAAAAACTAGAACAGAAAGGAGATACAAGTTGACTACACAATGGAAAGGACCGGATGAGACAGGAGAAAAGAGCAAGATAATCAGGAAAGCTATTTTTTAGGACGTTGTTTCAAATATCTCTGTAAGTGGCGCAATAATGAAGGAAATAAAATATGAACTGGGTACTACGTTTCTTAAAATAAACCTCTAGTTTATACCTGTAATAAATGGGTTATTTAATACCCACCTGGCGAAGAATTTAACAAGGATTGTAAACAGCAAAAGAAATATATATCATTGGGATTATTAACAGGTGATATTTGCCCCATTGCAAAAGTTTTAAACATGTATATACATGTATTGATAAATGGCATATTACATCAATTTTGTTTGTACGAAGGGCAGATTTTCCCAACATTTCCTTTTCCTCTCTCCTTTTCTCCGTTTTCCCTTTATCCATCACTCTCTTGTTCTATCCCTCCTCCTTCTCCATACTCTTCCGATATCTACCTTGTCTTTTATCTAGGTAGGCCTATATTTTCCTCTCCCTGGTATTTATTGCTTTCTTGGCTCACTCCATATACTCTGCAACCATACCTGTTATCTTCCTTCTCTAATCGGAAACGATAGTTGCATAGGAACGCTTTCAAGCTCTACGATTCTCTGCCAATGTTTATTTTTGTCGATTTAGGAACACGTCCAGTTGGCTACTATCCTTTTTAATTTTCATGAATGGAACTTTAGGGTTATTTAAGAGTCACAAATTGTCTAACATGTCAGAGGATCAGGAAAAGTTGGCTTTGAAGTTTAATGGGAGAAGTATATTTATTGATAAATTGATTGTTTCATTTGAGTGGCTGCTAACATGCTTGTTCATTGTACGTATGTGATCAATTAGGGGAACTACTGCCCAACGTCCCATCTTTAATAGGTACTTCTTAAAGTGGATTAATGTGTTACCAAAAAAAAAAAAAAACCTAGCTCCAAAGTGGGTTCCATAACCGTGGTCAATCGCTTAACTTTTCAACCCTAAACTAAAAATTATACCTAACCCAAACACAAAACTTAACATAAAACTCTATCACAACACTACCCCTATTTAAACCCTACCTTACATTTTTGTATGTGTAGGTGATATAAAGCTCGAGACAACTTTCCATAGGGTAAATCACTTCATCATACCTGTATTTCTTTCTTTTTCGTAAAATGATGTAGAAAGCTATGTCACTGTTCTTATGAGAGGAACTCTGCAAACTATCTCCTCATTGAAGTTTCTCTTGTTTATTACGGATCCAGTTATACCTTTAATACCTTCTTTTAGAAATGGTGCAGAAATCTACATCAACTTTTCTAATACAGAGGAAATAGTTCCGGGAACTGTAAGCAACCCCAAGAAAAAGCCTGGTTTCTTCTATTTATATCAGTTCACAGCAGGCTGGAAGCGTCGCGTTTAAGCCTCATTTCTACTGCAGATTAGAGAAGCTTTAGCAATGTGTGAATCACCCCCATTCAATGTCACTTATATTAGAAGTGGATTTAAGTGATTGATGTTGTGTTTTATCTCCTATTTTGTTTCCTATTCGCTGACAGTATCCAAACGTTGTTAGTCATTAGAATAAAAACTTTTCACGATATTTGCCTTTTCTTCGAATGCTGTAAGTCATATGGGTGCATATGGCAAAGCATCTTTTGTAGGTTCATTTATATTGTAGTTTTCTTTGATTTTAAAACTTAATGTCCCAATCATAACCATACTATTTATGCCCTTTCTTGATAATACCTGTCCTTCTAAATAGTTTAATCAAACCTGAATTTAAATTTGGTGCTGAACAAAGTGCAACAATGGCTTCAATTAAATGGGAGTCTTTTGTAAATGGGTACCAAATTTTAGCTTTTAACCCCTCCCCGCCCTTCATCATCCCTACCAATAATCAACCATTACATCATTCTTCTAAATGAATAAAAGTGAATAAATGAAATGAATAATAACATTTGCAAAATAAAAAAATGAAATAGCACATTCATTGGGTAATATAATAAATTCATAAATAGATGGATATGAATAATCAAATATATCAGTGATAATCTTTAAACATAAAGTGCAAAACAGACTGACAATAAAGCTAAAGATTGCCAACTCATCAAAAGTGAAATACATCACTATGATGCCTATTACAAACATACATGTACATGTACATGTACATGAAAAATAGAAACATTAATAAAGTTGAAACTCAACATGTAGATACAAAAAATACAATTGCCAACGTATGTGATTGATTGTGTCTATTTTTGTCCATATTAAAAAAAAAATTCTTCTCTCTAGGATGCTATTTTGGGTATATATTCATGATTATTGGTTAATTAGATCAAGTGTCGAGCCTAGAATAAATGCTGTGAACATCTGTTGGATTTTAAACGAATCTCCATTGGCCTGCTGTGTTAGTTATGTGAAAAATAAAACTTTTAAAATTAAAGATAGCAATAGATCTGGCACTGAATCAAGGCAAGATTTTTATGATTTAATACATTATCGATTGTTTATCATTTTAATAATTTATTATAAATAAATTTAAAAATATCGAAATTTCATATCTATAAATGTCTTGTTAAATGTGTTGCAATACAACCCAAATTGATATTTTTTTTCTTGTAAATAAAGAAACACTGTACAATTGTAGGTTAAAAAAGGAGATTTTGTGTATTCTCATCAAGATTTACTATTTGGAACATGCCCTCAGATAAGTTTGATGTGAAAAAAGTCCAATAGATTTTAATTTTCGTCAGCTCAATGAAGTCATCAAAATAAGGGCTTGGTGGTAGGGTGTGGAACCAAATGATATAATACACTTTGTTCTTTGGCTTAGATCAGAAAGTGGAACTTCAGTGACAAAGGCTAATTGCTCATGGATATAGCGTGTCAGAATGAAGTGTTGTAATCGGTTAATCACCATACTGGCAAACTTTCCCCATCGGTTTGCAATCAGTGCTCAGGAAAGTTGAGCCACAAGCTGTAGCCTTAACCCTTCAACACTCAGAGACTGTGTGCAACAAAGCAGTTTATTCCTCAGAGTTTCTTGCCAAAATACAATGCAAAACAAAACAAAATAATTGTTTAAATATTGATTTACTACGACATAGTAAAAAAAAAAAAAAGACGGGCAGTTACAGGCAGTTTAAAGAGAAAGCTGAAAGATGGATGAGTGCCAGCTGCTTTTTAGGTGCTATGGTGAGCAAAAACCGGAAGGACGTTTAGGTGGTTTTAACTAAGCCTATGCTGTAGATTAGTTTTTAAACTTTTCATGAAATGATATGCATTTATTGTAACCCTTTCTTTTGTATTTTTCACAAAAATGTATTAAGTTTTACCAGACATGTCTTTTGTCATGCCGTCCGTGGTAAACATGGTCTTTACTATTAGACTAGGACTTCACAAGTTCTCAACTCTTTGCCTTTCTTTTCCATGTGTAAACCACAAATATCAATACTTCACATTATCTGATTTCCTTGCATTAAGTGTTCCCCAATCAGCCACATTTCCTATCTCATTCCTGCACACACTACAGCATTCTAGCTCGAACCAGAAGCACATTCACACTGCACTAGTTAATAAGCTAGTATATGCCTCCTAAGGTATCCCCCAATAATTTTGCATTTGCTGATAGACTGTACTCTGAGCAATTAGGGACATGCATGTTGGCAATGGCTGTGGCACGTTTTGCTCAAACCAGAACCCCATGTCCAAGTAGCAGTCATGAGTGGCCACCCAGCTTGCCATGCCTCTATTGCTACTGTAGAAACAATGGCAAAGGGGTTGTGCACCACTGTGGTGCATTGCAGGTAGCAAGTCCATTGACAATGGGTACAATCCCATGGACGCTATTAAGGCACATCTATGTACTATGTCTGTAGATGATTATCACAGTGGAAGTAAATGAGTGCCGATTGATGGGCACTCTACGGAGAATACCCTGGCTCACAACTTGGACTCGCTTTCCGTTGCCGCTGTAGTTTAGCAACTTCATTAGCCGCGACAACGGTTTCGCTAATTCTCACTTCCCCCACCGAACGCAAACTTGTTGATGTTGCCACTTCCCCCAGGTGTTCGCTGTCTGTTGGGCTGTAGAGCCTGGGAGCATAGTTGTGTTTACATTGCTGCTTAAAGGAAAATTAATTTTAGTTTGATAACTTGATCACTGTATTTCATTTGTATGGAAAATCAATATTGTAATTACTTTCAAGTAGACCTTAAATTACAAGAAGTTAATGCTAGTACGATAATATTTTTGTTGTTGCTGTTTTGTTGGGTTTTTTATTTTTTTTGGGGGGGGACCAGTTTCTTCCATTAAAGTCAGTGCCTTTTGATATCTCATTGTTATTAAACAAAAGCTTGCTACCACATTCATACCGGTAATTATCATATGCAGGCGTTGAAGAGAGGAATGTGTTTGGGATATTCTGATGAAACGCTTATTAAGGAAGGCTTTATTTTTGAATGTTTTGTTTACACTCCTAATGTGTACTGAGAAAAAGAATAGCCTTTTTAACCGTCTTTAATTTGATACGAAAGCGAGAAATATATAAGAATAACAATGATCATTGCATTAAACTTTCAAGACACCCATAGATAGTGACAAACAAAAAATCAAATGATAGGAAAATTGATGAGAGGCAGAAATACCAAAAGAGACAGATGAAAGATGGTTTAAATAGATTAATAGTTAATATGTATAGTTTATATAGTAAAATATGAATAGTAATTTGTCAGATTATTAATGAAATATCAACAGTATTGATAGTAAGGGTTAAACTTATAGGATGAAGATTGAGGAAAGAAGCACTTGTTTTACCTGAACAAAGGAGAAATAAAGAAAGTGAAAAGTAAGGAAATAGAAATATAAGCCTGGAAAGAGTGCAAGTATTAGAGAAATATAACTCTAATTTGGACTACGGTCTGTTAGAGTTATTGTTGAAGATGATAAATTGAACTCACTGTTCTCTCCGATGTGAATGGGGCATTGAAGAGAGATCAAGAGAGACAAGGAAGAATGACAGATGAGAGTTGTGTATAGGGAAGCCTTTGACGTTGCAGATCGGCATCTAACTGCAGAGTTGGTTTGTCGCTGAAGACAATACCTTTCAGACCCAACTCAAATCTATTATGTAGAGAGACAAAAGGGAAAATCAGAGATAGGATGTTATATTGAAAGATGTCATAAGGGAGGCCTTTGTCATTACAGCTCAGCTTTGAACCAGTGTCCTTCAGCTGCGCTGGTTTAGAGGTAAAGACAAGAAGTGCAGCTAGACCCAACTCTTATCTATCATGTGAACAGGGTATAAAAGAGAGCATCAGAGAGAGGATGTCATATTCAAGTGCTGTTGTAAGGCAGGCCTTTAACATTACGACTCAATTCGGAGTCAAAGACAAGAGCTGCTAGACCCGACTATTATCTTTGATGTGAACGGGGTATAGAGAGGGAATGTCAGATCAAGAGAATGGAGGTTTCTAGGCGAAATCAAGAGCTGCAAGACCCAACTTTTATGTATTGTATGTGAACGGGGTATAAGAGAGGGGACCTCAGGTAGAGCGCTGGGTCGTAAGGGAAGCTTTTAAAATCATGTCTTGGTTTGTAGGCAAAGTCAAGACCCGCTAGACCCAACTTTTACCATTGTATGTGAACAGGGTATAAGAGAGATTGTCAGAGACCTCAGATAGAGTGCTGTGTGGTAAGGGAGGACTTTAACATTATGACTCAGTTCATGTTCGAAGACTAGAGCCGGTAGACCCAACTTGTATCTATCGTATGGGAACGGGGTATAAGAGAGATTGTGAGAGATGTTAGATCGAGCGCTGTGTCGTAAGGGAAGTTTTTAAAATCATGCCTTGGTTTGTAGGCAAAGAGGAGAGCCACTAGACCCAACTTTTATCTATCGTATGTGAACGGGGTATAAGAGATGGGACGTCAGATCGTGCACTGTGTCGTAAGGGAGGCGGGGTGACTAAGGCAGGAAAAGCAGTGTAACCGCAAGTGTTCTGGCATGGTGGGGTTTGTGGGTCAATCATGGTGACGAAGCATTCCGTCACTCCAGATCCAGGGAAGGCCGTCGGCTCCAAAGCTCCAGTTCAGCATAGAAATCAACAGGGAAGCAGAGGGAGGGTGTGTTCACACTTGGTAGGCTGTCAAAAAATGTAATAAAGTATGTGCCTAAATCCAACTGGACTTCAACTTTAATTACAAATCCCATTCTGATATTAGCTTATTATTAGTTGATGAAAGCAGAAAGATAGGAGAAATAGAGCAGAGAAATTTTTCCAAAAATTTGCCAAAGAATTTCAAATGAAGTTGTAAATTTTCAAAGTTTTAATATCTATTGGCAATCCTGTCACATCACTTGTTGCCAGCTGCTCTCCCTTGAAATTTTGTTTTGTCTAGATTTCCTTTTTAAAAGTCGTCTTAAAAAACTTCTTTTTTTTTCTTCAAAACATAGACTTCCCCATTGAAAATACCGCCCCCCCCCCCTCTCTGACTCTCTTTTAATATTTCCCATTCTTCTCACTGTCTGCTATGACCATATGATGTCTTTCATTACATATGCGTATGCTGTATGTGGAAGTTTTCAGTATATTTGTAGGCTACGGGTAGGCTATCATTAATTTTTAACATGAAGCTATTAACTCTTCCCAGAGTTCCTGATTGTGCTACATCAGGACACTTATTTGATATTTGAGGTTATGCATGCTGTGTATAACTACACCCACACAGTTGGTACATGGACTTACATGTACATGTAGAAAGGTCAAACATTATTACATAATCAGTGACAGAATTCAAATTTAACCCTTTTGCAATAACAGTTTTTTACACATATACTTCCAAATTTAAAAAAAAAAAAATCTATAAATGACACACTTTCTGTAAGCACTTTATTGCACTAAAGGTTTTACTCTCCTTCAATACACATAGGCAACGTATGGCATTCATATCATGAGTTCTCCTAATTCTCCCATCAAGTTAGCACTTTATTGCACCAAACTCTTAATAAATTTATAAAAGAAAACATTTACACTCCTTAAAATTTTCAAACCATTTCTACTCAAAATATTAACATGTGAGTTGTATGATATCACACAAATTCTGTCATCAATAGGAATAGAACATCTTCACTTTTATTTATAGACTAATCAAATCATTTCCTCTCAAAACGGTCCCTTTTGACTACATTATTACACGAAACTGAATAGGAAAAGAACATTTGTTTTCATTCACACATATAACACATGTTATGACAGCAACTCCCTAGATGTGTGAGTATCTAAATAAGGTCCAAGACCTAAACACCTGTTCTTACTATGACTTTCCTTTCGACTGTTATGTAACATCATGTCAAGCACATAAGAAATAGCTCCCACTGAATCAAAGCAGCCATGTCTAAGAGGCAAGGAAAGCTTGGGACCTTGTGTCCAGTCAAATGTTGGGTCCACATCAGCAATGTGTTTCTGTGATTTTTATTCTGATGCTTCAGTGCTTGCAATATTTGCTATTGTTTCCTACTCCAGATTTTGCCTTGTGTCTAATGTAAGTTAGGAGCGACATGACTTATGGGACTACCTACAGTAATAGAAAAGGAGAAAGCGTGGATATGTAATTCTATTATTGGATCGTTTACTTGGGCTTGTCCAATTAAGTTTGTAGGTTTGTGAGCACCAACAGAACATGTTAAGCAAAGGAATTAGACCTTATTTAAACGTCCGATTCAACTGTGTGAATGTGTCAGTGAGCATTGGATCAGATGTTTGATTTGGGAGTCGTTTTAACAATGGATTGTAATTCGAACATCAGATTCAAGCTTGTGAATGTTTGGAGTACAGTGACATGAGTAATTCATTGAGCAGAGTGATGTGTACAATTAGGGAGCCATTACAGTGCGACTGATGTTTGGATATCCGCTTCAACTTTGTGATTTTTCTTTGCTTTCCTTAATAGATGAGCAAATGACCGATCTGTCCATCCCGACACCGCCCTTCAAGCACAATCATTCACAAGATACCTTCTTCACGACCTTGAACTCGCACCAGGACGCATCAGAGGTATGACCCCCTTTACACTTCTCTCTCTCTCTCTTTCTCTCTCTCTCTCTGGGCTCTGTAGCACGAAGGTTTGCAATTAATCACAAAATTACATTGTCCAATCAAGATCATTGTTGCATGCGCTTTTATTTCAAGAGACTCACTAGTAACCAATTAGAGTCATTCTTTCAAATCTGCAAATTATCGGAAACATCTCTGTTAAGGGGCTGAAATCTCTACACCTCTATGTGCCTACTCCTCCTTTTCTCTCCATCCTCCTTCACTTAGTCTCTCCTCCAAAGCTTTCCCCTCTGATATTATACTTTCAATTTTTTTTTTTTTGTGTGTAAATAATCAAATATTGAATTACACTGATAATAACTAAGAAAATGATCAAAGAAAATGAGATTCCAGTGGGACAGGTGCTCCTTTCAACTGAGCCATGGAAAACCCTATAGCAGTGATCTTCCAAGAAACCCCTTAACTTTCTATGCTTATGTGTTAGAAGGTAATATAAACTTGACACAAAACCAAAGGATATATATCAACTTTTGGATTTATGCAAGGGATGAAGGCAAAGTAATGCAGTTTTTTTTACATAGTTTTTTTTTTTTATTGCTTTAACTGTTGTAACGTGTATCTTTAAGTATTGGCTTAAGTTTGGTGTACTCTGCAGTATTTTTCCGTTCTTGGTTATCTTCATAATTTGTCTTTTCCTTTCTTTTTCTATCAAATGCTCAGGCCAGCACAAGCTACCAGTGCAGTGACAACAACAATAACAGTAGTCCATCAGCAGAACCCTGGAAGTGCTCTAACTGTAGCGAAGTCTTCAGCACATTCTCACAGCTCGAGTCACACCCCTGTGAGAGCAAGCGTACCAAGAGAGGGCGCAAGCCCAAGGTCAAATCCCCTGTCAGCCAATCAACGATCGCCAGCGAAGGTCTGATCTTAGGTGGTGACGTGGGAAAGGCAGAGAGTATAGCATTGAAAACTGAAAAGGAAACTAAAACGGGTAAACCTCGAAGGGGACGAGCCAAAAAAGAACCTAAGACTTACGCTTGTGCCGAGTGCCCAAAGATATTTGTGAACTCAGAGAAGCTTAAGACGCACACGTACATGCACACGGGCGAACGGCCCTTTGTATGTTCACACACCGGATGTTCGAAGGCATTTATTTCAAAATATAAGCTTCTGCGACATATGGCAACACATTCGCCGAATAAGATGCATTGCTGTACGCATTGCAACAAGAAATTCCACCGTAAGGATCACCTGAAGAATCATCTTCAGACGCACGATCCCAATAAAGAGGCCTACCGATGCAACGAGTGTGGAAAGGTCTACAGTACCAAGCCAGGGTACAAGAAGCATCTTGCTTTGCATGCAGCAGCATCGGGTGAACTGGTATGTAAGTTATGTGAGAAGGACTTTGAGAGCACGGAGACGCTTCTGCAGCATCTCAAATTGCATTCAGGGAAATCCACTGGTGTGAAGGAGAAGAAGCACCAGTGTGAGCACTGTGACCGACGCTTCTACACGCGCAAGGATGTCAGACGGCACATGGTGGTGCATACGGGTAGAAAAGACTTCTTGTGTCAGACGTGTGGGCAGAGGTTTGGCCGCAAGGACCATTTAGTGCGGCACACACGCAAGAGTCACAAGGAAGACGATATGGAACTACGGGTACGGTTAGGGGAGCAGTTGCAGGCTGTTGGGGTCACCACGGTACAGCATATGCTAGGGATGCAGCATCTACATGTACAAGATCAGCAACATCATCATCATCATCAAATCCAGCATCAACATCATCTACAACAACATCCGCATCAACAGCAACAACTATCCCACCATCATCACCACCATCATCAGCAGATGTCACCTATGGGCCAACAGCATCAACAGCAGTTCATGTATCCACCGATGCAACAATCGCTGCCACAGCCGCCCCCTGCTGCAAACATCCCGCCCCCTCCCTGCACCATGTCCCAACCGCAGCAGTTCACAGAGCTGCTCAAGATACCGCCGGTACCAAGGTTCAAATCCCAGCCCAAGGTCACGATTAAGAACGAGGTGCACAAGATGAACGACCCCATGGACCTGGGAGGGTTGGACACCTGTAGTCTAGGGCGGAGTCAGATGATGCAGGATGCTCTTGGTCCAGGAGGGGTAGATTTAGGCCAGCTACTGGGGTTCTTACCCCTCAACGCCATGCAGCAGCAACAACAACAACAACAGCAGCAGCTCGCCCCTGCTGCTCCTCCGACGCCCACCTCTCCACCTATGTCTCTACCCCCCAACACGCCCCCCGCTACCCTCCCGCAGTCCCCTCTTAACATCCCCCAAACGCAACTACCTCAGCAAGGGATGCATGGTCAGGACCAGACGGGGACCATACCCCAATCACACAACATGGACAACCACATGAATCATGTACACATGCAGCACATGGGCCCTACACAGATACCCTTCTCTGGTATGCATTCATTACCAAGGTTCCATCAGGCTTTTCAGTGATCCCTCCCATCAACATCTCTCCCTTATCTATATGCTAATCAATAGGAGCTTAGCCCTGATGTAGTCTTTGACGAAACATAAGCAATTGCTGTTACAAACTTAATCCAACTCATTCCATGCATATTGGTACTCAGGCATCACCTAAATTAAAATGCAAAATGGTGTAAAGATTGGAATCCAGGGTATTTTCCACTCATTTTAATAGGTCTTAAGAATTAAATCACCATATGATCAAATGAAATGGAACATGTTTACTCTCCATACCCAAGAACACTTCACCTTCAAATTCTCTTTCGTATAAACAATACAACACTGGACGCCAGATGATATTTGGGTTAATCTGTTTTCCCTCACACCCTGTACCCAAACCCTATCAGATACTCCAGTACACTTCACAACAAGGCCCTGCATCTGGAGTAAGATGGGATGAAATGTTTAAAACGAGGTAACAAGCCTGCTTATTGATTTATTCTGACTTTCCTGTAAAGTGTGATAAAGTGTGAGCAGATCTGCCCTTCGATGTCACGTTGTGGAAGCATGTTTAGATTCCAGTGTGAACAAGGCCTTCATATGACTGTATTCGCAGCACACATTTGCCTCCTCTATTGCATGTGAACCAACAGGAGTGCGTTCACACATGTATGATACGTGAGGATATTTATTAAGATTAGTGTGCTGGAACCTACACGAGAAAAGAGAAGCTGGTCCGTCGACGAAGCTTTGTGAAGAAGGTTCTTGGATTTAACTTTTAAAGATATGAATATCGTACAAATGTTGTACGGCTCTCGTAATGGATGTGTTTTTTAAAGAGCTGTTCCTGCAACATGTAGGAGGCTTGTAAATCATAGACAATAAGCCTGTTAAAGTGTGAAAAACGTGCTGCATTCAGACATGGGTCGAAAAGTGTCAATGCGGCCTCATTATTAACACAAATTGTAGTCATACTGCCCTCGCTTGGCCCAACTCATTTAGTGCAATCATTTATTTTGTTCATACCTCGGTAGTAATATTACTCAAGAGTATTCGCTACAAATGATTAAACATTTTTTCTATATAAAAAGAAATGTTTAGCATTTTAATGTTATTCAAGCAGCCTTAATAGTAATTTTGTTGGGGAAATAAAGTACAACAGACAAATTTTCACTATTTAGGTGGGATTATGTTATCATGTTTAATATTCATACAAATTGTCTGATGAAATCATTTTTGCTCAGCCAGATTGCTAAACAGTTCTCAAAGCTGTATTACGATGATTGTCAAAGTGGTATTGTTTGTTTATGTCGCATGTTTTCTCAAAAAAATACCTCGGAATATAACAGTCTTTCTCATGTTATGTTTGACAAATTTTTTCTTTTTACTTTTGTGTATTTTTTCATGAAAAACTTGAGGGTATGTGTCTACTGTATAAGAGCAACCTCGTTGGATATTATTATGATTATTTGACATTCATATGCAAGGAAAACCTCTGTTGTATTTTGTAGCATACTAAGCCATTTTGACTTCCAGAAAAATTATTTTTCACCGGTGCATTTCTTTACGAATTTATATGATATGTTTGAAATTATGCAAGTGTTTTTTTATTACAATAATGAGTTAATGTTGAGTTGTTAGTTCTGTATTGTTTGTATTCATTCGATGATACTTTTATTAATACCTTTGCAATAATTTGTTGTGCCGGCGAGACTTTCATGCTGTGCATTGCCACATGTATCGTTTCTCCTATTGTTAATGATGGATAAACTACAAAGTTTTAACATTTGATAGTTTGGCCTTCTTAAAAAGAAAAGAAGTATCAACCTCCCAAAACTGAAACAATTTCTAATGAATAATCCTAAATAATTACATCATAACATGAATGTATTTTCAGTGTACATGTATGTCTGTTTGTGTGTGTGTATGTACATAAATGTTGCTCGCGCCAATGTTGAAACTGTTGCACAAATATTTACCATGCTTCATGCATGTATATTGTAAACCCAGTTGTAAGGTTCAATGGGTAAATTTATTTCATAATTCCATAATATGGAACTGGTCGGGATGATTGTCCTTGAAACTTGCTGAAACAAGCATAATAAAGAGGCAGTGGTTCAATAAAGCCATGAATTTAACGATAAAGAAAAAGGAAAAGGGTAGGATTAAATCAGAATGAGCTCATATTGAAATTTTTTATTTAGCAGCTCAATCAGCATAATTAACATTGTAAATTATAAAAATATAATTATTGTCTGCGCCAATGAACTAGTAATTATATTTATGTTTGCTTCAAAAAAATAGAATAGCTGCAAAATGCAGAGGCAAATCTGTGCTCTGCTTAAAAATCAGCTGAGTAAATTTTTTTAGAAAGGATTGAAATTATTAGATAGAGGAGACAAATCTATTTATTAACACATATATTCATCAATGCTAATTTTAATTCAAGGCAGCTGGTCTACAATTTAGGTAAGAATAGTAAGAAAAAAAACATTTATGTTTAATGGCTGAAACCTCCAAATGAATCTAAAACAACTGAATTTTCTTTTCATCTTACATCACGTTCTTCAATTAAAAAGAAAATGGATTAAATTCCTATCTAAATTATATTTTTGAAGCTGCTATTTTCTCTCATATTATTTTGTATTTTGCTTGAAATGAAATCAAATTAGTATTTTTTATTTAAACTGTATTATTGTGCTCATTTATGTTTTGAATTTTGTTTTATTGTTTTGCAGCTGTTTAAATCTAATGCAGCTTAGAGGTTTAAGATTTGGAATTCTGAAAGAAGGGAAATGGCATGGCACCCTAACCCAATATTCTTGCATGATATGCAGCTGCAAATATTATGTTCATGTACGATAGTATGGTATTTAATTGAGGTGGACTCTTTTAGTAATGAATTCAAATTTATTCATGTTTATGCCCCATAACAAATTGCAACATACAATTTATTTCAAGCAAACATTTTTGAATGATTGTCATACTTTGCTTGATACTTCTATTAAGATTTTGTTTCAAGAAGTGTGTATAATAAGAAATAAATGATTATGGTGCCATCCATCCAGATATTCTAACTCTGGGGCTCTTAACAAATAAAGATACATAAGTGACCTACACGTACATTTAGATATAGTTTATTAATCAAAGAGGAAATATATAGTGAAGGGCTGAATTAATTGTTTGTTGATGCAATGACATGTAGTACACTTGATAAGAAATATGTTTTGATCAGATTAAGAAGATTGGCTTTTCCTGTGACGGTAATTACAAATTGATATGTTATGTCACAGATGAGATAGTTAAAAGAGACTACGGTCAACTAGAGAATAGGTTAACACCTTGCCTGTGAGAACCTGATAGTTCCTGTACAATGGCAATGGGAAAGAGAGTTGTTCACAACGGGTTAAATCTGTTGAGGTATATGCCAGTACTGGCAATTATTTGAAGAAGTTCCTTCCAACGCATAGAGATATGGGCCATCAGGCTTTACGTGGAGTATACAACACATTTGTTGAAATTTCAAAACAGTTTTTGTTGTAAATCTTCAATTTTTCGTGAAAGCGAGGCCTAACTTTACGTGTTTGTGAAGGAGAAGAGTGACAAAATGAATAGTAGAAAGAATAAGATATGGCTGATCAGATATACAATATCAATCAGGGATTGCAATTGTATAGAGAACTTTAAGAGGCTTTAAAAAAATCAATTTAAAATAGAATCATTCTTTCTTTATTATTATTTGCTTATATAAATTGCTTTATCACATTTCTGAGCTTGAATCTCTGACACAGGTAAAAGCTAAATGCCAACCTTCTGATAATATCAAGTCAATTTTTTTTGTTTGGGCATTGGGGGGGGGGGTATTCAGGATAAAATAATACAGTGTGGCTTCTTTTTTTTAGCATAGGTGATGGTATACAGTGTTCATAAAAAAGATCAGATAATCAATTATCACTTATTATTTGTAAAGTTTTCAGGTACATTTTCTCATTGGACAATCCTAGATAATAGAAAATGTTGAAAAGTGTAAAGCATCATTTATTTTTTGTTTCAGGAATCATTTCTATCAGGAAAACACATACCTCATTGCCATCACTGCGATGGATTTTAAACTATTATTATTTTATGACGGCCTTATACATCTGGCAGATAAAAAAGCATCAAGTCAAGCTAGATGGGCATTGTAATCGCTTGCACACATTTGCTCTAATTTAAACGCTTTAGTTGCAATATTCCTTCTTTTTGTCATAGTCATTTTTTCGTTAGCCCTGAAATAAGCAGGTTCAGACTTTGTTCTCATCAGATCATACATGTAGGTATGACATAAGATAAAAGATTCCTGATTCTGAATTAAATTTGAATCTCCACATCTTTTTTTTCCCCAAAATTGTGCTCCGTCAGTTGTTGCAATCTTCATTATTACCTCATAATCATGTATTAGAGCTTTTAATTAAGTTGATGATTTGCTTTTTCAAGCCTGCCTGAAGTGCGTCCTTAATTATACTTATATTTCACCATGAGTAAGGGTTACCATTAATGAAACATACAAAACATATTTTTTGACTTTCAAAATGTAAAAATAGGCTTGGGACGTCATGTTCTTTCAAAAGTCCCATCGTTATAATTATCTTGTACTTGCTGTACATGATGTAAAAGCCTGCACCACACATCTGCCCTCTACGGGCCAAGTGTGGAACATTGTGTTGTCTTGGAGGGAAATGCTCCACAACCAATTTGTAAATGTTTTCTGTATGTGTGTATATATAATATCTATCAGTGGTTTTGTCTTGCAGTCGACCAGTTCAGATCCATTATAGTGATCAATCGAACTCTGAATATCAATGAATGATGTGTATGAATATGTATGAATGCAAAGAATTTGAATATTCATGAACAGTACCTGCCTGCTGTGTTGTTGTTGTTGTTGTTTTTGTCTTGAGACAGATATATGTTGTCTTGTAATTTACCTCATATAAGCGGAAGAAAAATATGTTATACAAAGCGAGCGGGACGCCTGCTCGCAGCGTGTCTTTTTATGTACCTCATAATATATGTAGTGGTTTATAGTCTTTAAAAACAAATGTAAATATACGAGAAATGCGCTCTTGTTTGTCGAGCTTATGTAAATGTTGGAAACCCTTTATTGTATCAGTATTGTTATACAAGCTAAGTTATCTGAAACTATTTTCTATGTCTTTATATTATAAGGGGTCGCCTTTCCTTTGCTTCGGGATCCTATTGTATGGTAGCCTAGTTTTTAACAGGAAAATATCAACTCTTTGTACAGGTTCTATATATATAATGAATATATTTATTGTTATTTTTTTGCCATACGCGTATTGACAGTACACTGTATTCCTGTATGGAGCTTTTGAGAATTCCTATATTGCTAGCTCTCATGTGTTAACTAGGCTAGACTTGCATGTTAGTCTGTAGAATTATATAGCATTCTATCGTAAATATATGAATATATAAATATATATATATATATATATATATATGTGGAAATTTGGAAAATGTGTGGAGTTATTACAGTTTTCATACCAGCTGAAATATATGTATCAGTTATTATTGTATCATTAACATTTTTTTTCTTGTTTCATACTCCTTGCCTCTTCCAAATAACGTTGCTTCTAAAAAAAAAATGTATCTTGCAAAGTTTTTTATTCGATTTGATTATCCATTTGTTGTTGATTTTTATTTTCCTCAAAAACATTGGAAAATTCTTAAAAGTGTGTGAATGTGAGAACTACATGTGTCACTTTTCATATGTTGTGTTTTGTTTTTCTTTTAAATTTGAAATGTATTTTTATACATTGGGGTATGTTTATTTGTACATTTGATGTAAATCTAGCGAATAACTTTCATTTTTTATATGATTGTCTGTATTGTTTATATATGCTAACTAATTTGAATAATAGATGTAATATGTTTTATTTTATTTTTTACCTCCCTTTTGTATGCATGCTGCAGTTATATACCTTAGAAGATGTTGCTTCTAAATTTCTTTCTTTATTTTTATTGTGAATATGTTTATAATGATATTTCTTGAAAAACCATTTGTATTCTGAATCAAGAATGATTAATACAGGATTGTCATGACTTTAAAAAAGCATTGTGAAGAGAATTCGTGTATATTCAGCAGGATGTTTAATTTTATTACATAATAATTACATAATTATACGGTCAGATTTTTTTCCGGCTGCATCCTTCTGATTAGCTCATAAATTTCTTAATAAGTTCAGATATTCAGAGGATTCAAATGTGTTTTACTGAATGATTTTCTTGACCTCTCTAGACTTCAATACCAAACTACACTTCAATACCAAACTACATTATCAGAGACCTTTTACTTATCTTTAAAAAATACCAGTTATTCTCTTGACCCCCATTGACAATTCAAGATGACCTTTAAACTTATTCATCTCATGAATACATTCATAAATTATGTATTCAGTTTTTCTTAATTTGACTGTGTATTCATTCATGGTGAATTCAAAATCAATTTCAATGTGCAACCGGTTTGGTATTCATGTACTGAAATAGTTTTGAGAGTATTTGGATGATTGCTTTCTCACTGAAAGTGTGTTTATGTTACTGAAGGTTTTCTGAACGCTAAAAATGTAACAGAATTGAGATTTAAATGCTGCCAATATCATCTTAGTAGACATCAGGGCATTTATTTATATTCATTGACATCAGAAATTCATTTATATTCATCAGCATCAGAAATTTACTTTCTTTGTTTTATAGAGAAATATTTAAAGCTGCAACATTCTTCCGTTTATTCAATAAGTTCACATTTTGCCTTTGATTTTATTTTGTTGAAAGAGACGATTCGTAAACTGAATTATTTTATATGTGACGTCTGCATTTTTTAATGTAAGATAGTTGCTTTGTTATCAGGATTGTACAGACAATTTTATTATTATTATTATTATTATTATTATTTTTTTTATTTTTTTTTTGTTTACCATGGTACAAACAATTGTGGTTATTTGAAGTCTTCCAAATACTATTTCTGTCTTCTGATTGTGTGTTAGCAAAATGATTGTTACTTTTTTTTCCATGGAAAATATTGGCTGGTGCCATCAAAGTTGGTTGGATTCAATCTTGCATAAAACAATTTCTCAAGAAGTAATAATGATTTTGATTGTGTTTCCTCTAAAATGTTTGAAGAGTCAAAATAACACTCCATCAATTTGTTAAATGCCCCCCATGTCAATTAAACCTGAATAAATGTTTTTATTGATATTTTTTGGAAGACATTTACATTAAGTTTTTAAAATATCCTTTTAGAAAGAAATTAAAACACTTTGTCATAATCTAACATCAAGAAGAGGATCACATATACACAGATTTATTCATGATGAATCATTGCACACATATATCATGACCAACCTGTAACATGGTATATATTAAAAGCACATGTTGCCCTATTTTACATCCCTTCACCTGTTAATGTTGGTGTAAGCAATGTTCTTTTTCCATCTAATATTCTCAAATGTATTTTCCTTGAACCTGGCTTTGAATTCAATCAACTTTGGATGTTGGAATATTGGTTGTTAGAGAAGGACACCAAAGCAACTCAAGTTATATCTGTATATGTTATTACTGTCAAACCGTAAGTAGAGGAAAAGAAGCATATTTTTTTATTTTTGTTCACAAGTTCTGTTTGTTTGTTCTCCAAGATTCGTTTATCATGAGCCAGAAATAATGTTTGGTCAAACTGCCTTGGTTTCTATGTGTTAAAGGTGTGTTATCAATTTTCTTTTTATTATTATGCACATGAATGGGTACGGGTACAACTTTAAAGTGAGGAGAATATTAATGTGATTTTAATACATTTTTTGACTTTGCACATATGCCTTATAACATTATTTTGTGCATATTTGGTTCAAGATTTGGTGAAGAAATCTGTGTTGTGCAGATCTGATATGTGGTGATAGAAATATTGTGAAATTAGACTCATAAAGCATGGTAGATTTTGATGTAGTGTGCTGTTGCATTCAATACACGATTTGAGATTTTTAGAGGTTGGAGCATGTGCTTACAGCATTTCCTACCCGTGGGGCTATTGGTAGAAACTAAATTCACCCAGTCTCTATTATTTATGGTGAATTAGTGAGTGACTGCCAATGGCTCTAGCGTGTTAGTCGTCTAAAATCTTGTCTCGTGATCTGGAAATGCTCTACATACCTAGTTTATTCTAACAAGAGTTCTTGAATAGTAGTCAGATATTGAATACAAACAAATATATTGTTGATGATGTAAAATAGATATATGGATTAGACTGTTGACTGTTCTGTAGTGCATTAATAATGTGTGTAGTAATCTCCAGTGTAGAGCCAATGGCATATTGATAGATATTATTACGTGTTAATGATTACAAGAAAAAAAAACAGTGATATTGAATCTTGTTTATGAAAAAAAAACCTTGCTGTAACCTTAACTTGAATGGACTGTTCTAAAATACATGAACTGATATTGCTAGCTCCTTCATCTATAGTCGGATAATAACTCTTAGGATTTGCATTTAGATAGGCTGAGTATTAAACAAAAAGATAGAGAGAGAAAGAGAGTGAGAGAGAGAAGTGAGATACAAATGAAAGCAAAGAAATCAATTTGAATTTTAATGAAGAACAATGATAAACGCATCTTTTACAGAATTGTCAAACAATTCCCCCTAAAAAGGGTTAACTAACTAACCATTTGATGTTGAAACAATTTGAGGAGGTTACTTTTTAGGAAACTGCCATATATCTTAATAATTGTTGATTATTCTTATTCTTATTCTTATTACAATGTGTGACTATTCACCTTCATGCAAGATATAATGTGGCAAATAAATAACAAAATATGGTAACCAGAAAAGAACAAAATTACACCTGTGTATTCAAGTTTGTTTTTGTTTCATCGAGTATCTTTGTGTAGATTTGATTCTTGTCAGTGTAAAGTTGTTGATTTTAGTTTTTACAGAGATGTCAATCATAAAGATAATAACGCCAAAAGTTGTCAGAAGATTAAGACGAACAGAGAAAACTGGGGTGGAATTTTCTACCAATAAGGCCATGTGTCACAAGTTCGGGTATTGTAAAAGGGTGGAACGGAGGCGTTACATTTTGGAGGGAAAATAATCAGATTTTTTTCACATAGCATGAAAATGATGTACAGTCTTAAGCTGTGCAATAATTCATATTGCAGATAATTTATCAGGCTACATGTCTGTGAAGTTTCAGCTTCGTTATGCTCATAGTTTTAATACAAAGATACTTTTAGTGGAGTAGGGTAAGTGGAGGAGGATCCTACGGTGGAGGCACGTGTTAAAGCATAGGGAATTCCCATTTTTTTGTGACTTTCTTATTGTTTGCTGCTTTATATCTTTGCAGCCAATTGGTCTTATGGGTTGATGAGTGATATATCATTCTCTTGGGAATTTATGTGGTTCTAGATGAATGTGAAGAAGATTTTTCAAAAGTAATTTAATCATTTAATTAATCAATTGAAACAAACTTAATGCACACACCCTCATAGACATTGCATTGCAGGCATCAAAAATTGTCACATGCAATTTTATAACAATAATTGTCATTTTTTCGCCATTTTCTTTGCACGCATGTAAAACACAATTAAGTGAAAACATATTACTTGCAATAAACTTTGTTTGAGTTGTACTCCAAGTGTAAAAGACAGGATTTCTGCCCTTTTTGCACTATTTTTCCTTCTTTTTTGACACCCTGTAGCGCGGTTAGAAAAAAAAAATTGTATTACAAGTTTATATTTTTTAGAAGCATAGCGTCTTTATTACACAATCCACGATGATTCATTTAACCCTAAAAGGGCCGGGGGGGCCTAATCAGCCCCCCCCCCCTCGACATTTCGGTCATGTCGCTGAAAAAAAAATTCGCGCTCCGCGCATTTATGACTGTTTTCTCTAACATCTTACGCAACTTTTAAAACTATTTTGAAAAAAATTGAGCGTACGGTTCGGAAGTTGCACAACATTATGTAATGCAGCGCAGACTCAAAAAACAGATTTTCTGTATTTGTGTACAAAACATATGGGAAATGGCTTTTAATGCTAAAATCACATTTCTGTATTTAAAATATGGTTATTAGCCATTATTTTAGTTGATATTGCTCTAATCATTAGAGATAATCAATGACCAAAGTATTCCAAACAAAAAAACAATAAAATACATGAGTCGAAAAACAAAGAAATACATAAGAAATTCCCAAAACAATAAAATACACAAGAAATTGAATTAGATACCGGAATTTTTTTCATGTACAATTGTTAGGAATGCTACAAAGAATAATTACACCAAGAATTCGCATTCTAGGAGCCTTATTTAATGATTTAGAGCATAAAGTATGATTTCATGCATAAATTAGCATAATTAATTAATATAAAATTAAAAAGACATTATTTTGGAAAAACAGTCTTGTAGATTACATCGCACACTACAATCATGCAAATTTTTGCGGCGATCGCGCGATCGGTGGCCGAGATCTGA
>CALNVZ010003429.1:27912467-27935652 GCA_940671915.1 Paracentrotus lividus | reverse complement strand
TTTTTTTTTTTTCTTTTTATCTTTTATATATGGTAAACTGTTATGTTATATAAGTAAAACATGATTGTATTCTATATGTTGCTTTGTTTATTCAAATACTGTATTTGTTAATATGTCTTTTTTAATGGATGTGAAATTAATGAACTGAACTGAACTGAACTACTCTCCACCTGCTGGATAGGAGGGTTCAGACTTTTCGCCATATTTTGTTGTTTTTTTTTTCTTCACATAATGGTAAACCGTGTATGAAAAGTTACAAACCACTGTAAGATTGATCTTGTATCTTTTGTGTTACAGAGCCCAAACTTTGAAACTAAGCTAAAGATAAGATTGTCATGTATATATACGAGCATATTGTCATTATTTTTTCTATACATCCACGACTTCAACGTACATTGTGTAATGTTAAAAAATGTATGACATCTTTCGAGTTCTCATTTTAGAATGTAATCAACAAATATATTTCCAAATAACATCAGTAACGTTCCATACTGCATAATTGTATATAAAAACGGTCCAACAAAAAATAAATTAAAAAAGACAAAATTTCTACATATACAACGAACTCTGAAATAAAATGAAGAGCTTGATTCCAAAAGGCGCTAAATCCACTTTTGACCAAAATGGATTATATAGGTTAATTAAGTGCATCTTAGGCATGGGAATCAAATGCAGTATATTGGATAAAAAATATTTTTTGGAAGTTTGAAAAAAATTGGTCACAAATATTGGTTTTATTCCAAGGAGCTAAATCCAAAACGGTTTTATTCCAAAGGCGCTAAATCCACTATGGTCATTTAGGATTTGTTTATTTAACCACTTTACCTAACAAAATACAATTAGATCTTTTAGCACATGTTGTGGCTACCAGCCTCCATCATCCGTGCAAAATATTTAGATTATTAGAATAGTTTTCATAATTTTATGAATATTTTTGGATTTAGCTCCTTTTGGAATAAAACATCGAAAATCCCGGTCTTGAAAAAGATAAGATACTAAAAAAAAAAAAAAAAAAAAATATTTTCAAAATTAAACATCAGAAAAGTTGTATCTATACTCTGGTAGCAGTATTCATGTTGTTTCGTTTTGAATTTCATTTATTTATAGGCTTTAAATCTACAAAAATTGGCATCTGACGGAGGTTTATTCCAAAAGGCGCTAAATCCATGGAATTGAAATTAAAAAAAAATTCTTAAAAATTGAAATTGATAGCTAGATTTTTAAAAACGTGATTAATTATTCGAATACGATAGCTTTATCAATATATATCAAAATAAACTTACAATGGATAAGATAAAATGGTAATTAAAAAACCTTGATTTACTCTAAACACTAAAAGTGATTAGCGCCTTTTGGAATCAAACTCTTCAAATATACAAAGAAGATTAACGTGTCTGATGTGTAAATCGAAATATTAAATTGTGTATGATCGTTAATATGAATATCACCTTATTCAGAATATAAGCATTTGTAAATAATAGATATCTATCAGGAATAAAAGAATCTGGGAATGCTGTCATACTATACGGGTGTCTATACCTTTTGTGTAATGAAGAATTTGTCATTGGAGGGAGTGAGTGGGGTTGAGCCAGTTTTAACCGAAATATTAGATTGACAAGTCACATTTCTTAATTGTCGGAGAGCGTATGATATTGGCTTTCTAAAACATTAATATCAATGATTAGAATAATCTGACAAACATAAGAGTGTGTCAATGTCCAGTTTCAAATTTATACGCCAACATGAATCATATACAAAACGCAATTACAAAACGCTGATATAAAGAAAAACAAAGAGGGTCTTCATTGTCCCCATCCTCGGTCGTAAAAATAAACGTGTTTCAAATCTCAATGAAATTTAAACGCCGAAAAGATGCGTTTACGGCCTACTAGCACTTTACATCTTAAAAAGGGAAATGTTCTAGTTTATAAATCATAGACATTGTGTTCGTTGCCTTAGAATAGCAATATAAATTCATTGTCTTGTGTCCTACAAAAATCGGTAACTTCGCACCATGCTCTAAAATGAACTAAATTCATTTTCAGTTGCAGGTTTAATGTATGTTATATTTCTCATACATAGCGTTCGCGTAAGCGTTCTTTTTGATGACATTGTCTTATTTTCTTTCGCTTCGGAGCAACTTTAGGTTTTACCACGCGGCGTTGCGCATGCTCTGTTTGTTGACCAACAATATACGTATCAGTCATGACACGCACCACCATTCTCAAGTTCGTACACCATATCGTTGACGCGCATCAGCGTTATTTTCAGACGACATCGCTTCATAGGTATCATTTGCCTGTGACGTTATTAAACCCAGTTTGTACATCATAACCTTTCCCCCAGTCGTTACGCCTTTAATTGGGTTATTAGTCATGTTAGTGTAAGGGTGTGTCGTTTCGTCTAAACCATTCTCTTTATAGTAGCGCCTGGTGGCATTCTCGGTTCCGAGTCCTGCTCGAGCACGCGTTCATGGGAGTGTATGGTTGGCATTCGTGGTCGTGGGTTTCTGACTTTTCTCGATGGCTGTCATATAAACCGGTCGAGTTGCCAACAATTTCAAATCGACTTCAGCTGTGGATGACGACAAATCCGTCTCCTGAAAAGTGGCGTAGTCATTTTCTTCTTCATTGATTGCGGTGGCGTAGTCGTGTTCAATCTGGCAGTACGCGGTGGTGTCCTGTTGCGGCTGGTTTTCCTTGGCGACTGAATACACGTGGTGGTGGATGCGGGCATGATCGACTGAATCGTAGTCGTCAGCGCATTGGTAGTCATTATCAAGTTCCAGATAGCCGGACTCCGTGGCCTGTGGGTCGTTGATTGGTGCTCGATTACTACATGAGACCTGTACCATTGGGATGTTAATGGAGGGGGAGTCAGGGGATCGAGTATGGGGGTGAGTAGGGGTGTGGAAGGCACCGGTGTCTGGGGTGGAGTACAGATGGGAGAGGGCGTGGTGACCCGACTCCATGGGTGTGGTCTTTCGTCTGTAATTCAAATAATGATTGAAAGTTAATTTATTATTATTAACTTGAACAACGAAGAAATTGACCGAAATATATAATACTAGGAAAAAATGAGCAAAGATAATGGGGTCCCATCGGGATTTGGACCTGAGACCTCCGGATTACTAGACACGTGCACTACCAGCTGAGCTATGGAAATATCACGCTGACATATACAGTGGTGGGCAAAATTATTAGAACACCCAAAGCTACACAAAGTCTATGGGATTCTCAATGTCCTAGTTCATTTGCCGAAGTAAGTTTAAGGATAACTTTTTAGTGCCGAAGCTTTCATGACTTTATAGCGTAGAGTCTTACACATCTTGTGATACCAAATTTATATAGTTTCGACCATCAGGTAATGCGCAGCTTTAAAAATTGAGATAACCATCTGATTTAATTTTTAAAAATGTAATTATGGCTTGATCATCATTGTGCTCACGTAAACAAAGTGTTTCATGGCCACAATACTACTTTGATGAGTGGAGAGTGTGCAGTTAAAATTTCATAATCATATGTGAATATATACAGAAAAATGCAGACTGTAAGGCATTTTAAGTAGTTGCTTAAGTGTGGAAATAAAGACAATAAAGGAGGTGATATCAACGTAATGCAACATTATGTAAATCTTTGTTCGAAGTGCTTGAAAATTAAAATACATACCTTCTGACACAGTAGCAAGATACAATCAGCGTAGTCACAAGTATGAGAAGTGCTACTACACCAATCGCTGAAAACATCGGAATCATAAAACTATCTGAAAGGGAGAAAGAGAGAAATTTCATGAACAACCAACACAGATCGTAATCTGAAAAATATTGTAGCCATATGTCCCACATAACTTTTATAACTTCATTCCAACTGTTGTTGGAACTTCAAAATAGGGGACCATCCGATTAAAAGGGGGCGCCGCCGAAATTGTCCCATCTTATATGAATACTCCAGGCTGAAATTCAAATGGTGTGAATTGAAATTTTCATCAAAATCGAATGAATACAATTCGATTTTCTTAATTTTTGTATTTTTTCAATAAAACAGTTCTGTGCATAGTTTCATGAAAATTTAATGATCTAGCTGATTATGTAATTGATCGACCATTTCTTTTTTACGGCTCTGGAATAGAAACAGCAAAGCGTCCTCTTCGTCCCTTACTATCGAATCCCTTAAAAGGGGAATTATCCCCTCAGAGAAGAACCTCTATATAGCACTTCAGGTGCGGATTCGTAGATCAAACTCTCCCTATAACAACCAACCTTAACTATGGCCGAAAGATTATCATTGACCAACGCTCTTAGGCAAAGAGATGAATAGGGAGGAGGATATGGAATTTTATATTATGATTTTGAGCATCTCACTATCTCATGAAGTGAAGGATAGTGTAACACACTACTCCGAATGTGGACAACATGTAAGCGAACCATGAAATGGTAAAGATACGATAATATGCAGGGAGAATCTTAATACTCATCTATATCTATGAGTAACACAATTATAAGTACTAAAAATCTTACTTTCGGTTGAAGTGTAATATAAAGAGAATAACAATATCTTTATTATCGGTGATATACTGGTACTAATGTAAAAATATAATGATGAAACGTCCAAAGAAGACGGCATATCAGTTTATGAAAAAGAAAAGAGCTGACCATCGGATTAGGTATAGATAACTCAAAGAGACATTATAAATAGTTTTTGTGCACACCATATGGGAGTCTCCCTTCGTGATATCACAAATGTGACACCGCTTTTGCCAATGGGAAGATTTCCTATGTCATTAGAGATCTCAATATTCAAATACTCATAAATTTCTGATCATTATCCGATTTTCACCAAATCTTCACTAATGTGCTTATTTGATTTTTCTGCATCCCACAGTAAGTCAACTATCTACAAAGGACAATCCTCCTTTAAAGACAATTTCTGGTTTTGCTAATGGAATCGCAAATCTAAAGGAAAACTGGATTTACATTTATTGTATTAGTAAAATAGAATGGGTTAGTATTTTTACGAGCTCTGTGATTGGTTGAAAGGGTGTCACGTGTCGGTTCAAACATTCTGTATGTTGAACGCGTTTTTTGTTATGTTGAACGGTTTTATTCCTGTGTTAAAAGAATGGCGAAATCGATTTTGCTTGTGTTGCGCTAAGCGCTTTAATAAACAGTAAATGGTGCGCACAACAATAGATACGCGGGACAGCAACAATATACGTCATACATATAGACTTAATTATGACACCAAAAGTTTGCGCAAAACATTGGCAAAGATAAAAACCAGATTAGGCAAGGTAAAACGATAAGGTCAAAATATTAATAGCAACAATTACACTACTATGTGAAACTCCAAATACTAATTATCCCTCGTGCACATCTGTTTCAACTCGGCCTACGGCCTCGGTGAAATAAATTGCTCCTCGGATAAATTAGTATTTTGTCGTGACCATAAATCACTAGGTATGTTGTTATTGGTAGACAACACTATTAAGATACATTGCATCTATTTAATGTGTTATTCAATGGAACATCGTCTATCATCCATATGTATTATTATTAGTTTTTTTTTTTTGTTCTGGAGAAGCATCTCACGGGCTAGAGGACTTGATATTCCTTTATATACTTATAAGGCTCGAAAGAATCCTTTACACATAATATTTGTCAACCTAAATCGCTTCGGTGATTAATTGTAATAGAGTATTTGGAATATTTACCAAAAGTTCTGCCGATCACTTAAGTTTACGATTAACCTTAACTTGCATGCTTGTATAACAATTTCTCTATTTTTTTCACCAAAATATCATTCAAATTGTACTTACTAGTTGTAAATGATCCTCCCTTGTCTGGCTGAGTTTCAGGCGATTCCATTTTCATAATAGGTGTAACCTTAGTCTCTATTATTTTCATGAAAGAGAAAAAAGATGGTAAAGATAGAACTTGGCTGCTTTATTTCACTTCACTCCATTCAATGACTATGATATGAATCGTCGCTCATCAATAAAGGATTATCCTTTAAAAGACATTCGCCAAACTTGCATACATGATTATTTTATTATCTTAATTCGCAACCTACTCTCTAAATGGACAAGAGAGGACAAACACTCAAAAAGGAGTGAAAATCCATTCTAACAAAAAATAAATAAATGAGGGACAGTTAGAAAAAAAATTAATGTCGGTCCGTTGAAGCAGTTCATAACAGTTTGCTTTTTAGCTCTCGGCTCTCGGCTCTCGACCAAATGCCACAAAGACTCGATGTAAACGATCATGAATCGTGTATAACCCATGTGTGTGTAATTATTCAGCCTCACTCGATATCGAGCGGAGAACGGACTCATTCTTCCAGCGGATGAGCTAGCTTAACTCAATCCACTTAAATCTTAGTGATCTACCTCCAACAGTTAATGTGGGGTGGCATATTCACCCTTTTTCTCTTAAAAAGTTAGTAGATATTTCGTCATATAATCTTACTGCTTTATCACTCGATTTGTAGTTAAATCCCTCCACTCTTAATAGGCCTATGTAGTGGCAAATTCACGTGCTTCTTTTTCATTTAGAGAGTGTTGGTGAATATTTCTAGGTGTAGTTATCGTGATGAAGATAAATAATCTCTCACCTCTTTCCACCATTGCACTAACCCGGATCCAGAAGCCTTGGTACGCAATGCTATAATCGGTTTCAAACCGGATCATAACCGAAGCATTCACAGGGAACTCTGCGTAGAAACCACGTAAAGTAGACGACCCGGTTAGAACGAGTACATCGCTGCCATTCACTAACCGAGTACCGATTTTAACCGAGTCATGCTTCGGTTCAAGATGACACGAGATGACGTCAACGCGAATCTGTTTGTTGATTGGTGGAATAAGGTACCACGTGGTGTTTTGGCTACGAGGGTAGTGTGATGGATAGTTTTTCGATGCGATGTTAACAGGAGAAGTGATTTCGAGGTGTTCGTCGCTAGGTTCAGTTTCAAATTCTGCAAAGATAATGATAAAGAGAAAAGATAAAATATTTATTAAGATTTGGGACTACAGGAAATAGAGGGCCTATGGATATTGCAAGAAGAGTGATAGGGGAAACGGGGGAACATGAAGATATTGAGAAGAGTATAAAAGTATAAAGAAAACACTAAGTGAGAGAGAGGGTGAATTGGGGGGGGGGGGGAGATAGATAGATAGAGAGAGAGATTGAGGGAGGGAGAGAGCTAGAAACCTCAACAAATATTTTGGTCATCAATTCGATTTAAAGTTTAGCCTACGAGGAAAAGTACTCGGATACGTTGAAGATGGGTTTATCATCATCTGCAGTAGATATTAACTAACCTTTGAAGAGATCCGGGCTTGCTATCACTTCTATCGGAATTCCGCGAATAATTTGAGACACAACGGCTAAAAATACCAACAAAATATCTCGGTCACCAATTCGGTTTTAAATTAAGCCTTCGAAGACAAACTACTCGGATATGTTGAAGATGGGTTTATCATCATCTACAGTAGATATCAACTTACTTTCGAAGGGATCCGGACCTGCTATCACTTCAATCAGGAATCCGCGAAAAGTTTTTGACGCGTCGGCTTGAAACCTCAGCCAAATATCTTGGTCACCGGGTATGATAAGATCCGTTGGCAGATCGGTTTTGTTGTACTGGTTCGATATGGAAGCCAGATGAGTTCCTCGGTCACTGAAATCCGATCCGGTTCCGATTATGATTTTATCGTATCGGTTTTCCAAATCGATGTCCTTGAACCGGAACGTAACCGATTGCCCGGAAGGAGCAGAGATTTTCCAGACCACGTCGGCGTGGTTTGGATATTGGTGCGGATAGCCGGGCGAAGATATTTCGGTTGTTTGGTTATCCGATAGCTCAACCATCGTCTCATGGTGCACAGCTGTAAATGAGATATATAATTATGATAATGCAGTTAATGCACTTGATAATTAATTGTACTCTGTTTAAAGTAGGCCTACACTCTAAGAATTTTTTTTTTTTTAAGAAGAAAACAAAAACACAATATAAATAATTATCGCCAAAACACATATCATATCTGTTTTGGTGATAATTATTTATATTTTGTTTTTGTTTTCTTCTTTAATAATAAGCGACTCTGAATTAGATGACCTCAAATGGATCCGGAATAAGGTCAGTTTGATGCTTTACTTTTTAGAGAGTAGCCTTAAAGCATAACAGAAAAATCGATCTAAGTAGACACACTGGTTTAAATGTATGGCATAAGGGCAATAGTCGGACCAACCAGCACATCGACGCCAAATTATGGTCTTTAGGCCTAAAATATAAATGGCCATTTTTCTATCGATGTCAGATGGTAAAGCCCTGTTTGGCAAAACCTGAACCCTTTCCTTCATTTGTTTCCTGCCAATGTCGTCAATAAAATTAGCCTACAAGTGCAGCCATGATTAGAATTTCAGTTAATGATAGAGCTGGAGAGAGCCCCCTCCCCCACCACATTCACACTCACAATTATTCCTGCCGCATTGGTAAATATATTGAACATACGACGGTACGCGAGGTGTAACCCCCCCCCCCCCCCCTCCCCTCCTTCCTCAGTCGGAATGGATTTTTGACTTTAAAAAATAGTAATTCTTGATACACCATAATTCTTATATTTTTAAAATATTTCATTTGTGTTGTGTGTATGTTGTGTGTGTGCGTGTGTGTGCGTGTGTGTGTGTGTGTCTTACCTTCGATTAATATTTCCAGCCTTTGTGGGAGAACACTTTCCCTGGTGGAGTTCAACTTCAACCATGCCCGCTGTGAAGGGACAAGGATGCTCTGACTCGGAAACATTCCCGAAAATCTATCGAGGATTGACGAACTCTCCCGAACACTCGAACCCGTCCCGACGACTAGCGTATCATAGGGGTTCTGGAGCATGAATTCAACGAACCGAACGAGGATTCGACAATTATCGGGTGCTTTGACGATCCATGTCGAAGATGGTTGGTCATCGTCGGGAAAGTTGTTGGTCACCGTCAGGTTGTAAATTTGTCCTTCTTGCAAGTCGATTTCTTCAAGGGCGAAATATTAAAAAACACAATGGACATTTTATATGACATCATTTACTCGGAAAAATACCGGAAAAGATTGGAAACTCATATTGATATGCAATATGCAGGCGAGACTACTATTATGAATTGACCATGCATAAGTGTAAGTGATTATACCCAAGTGTTGAGGTCATGATCATTCATTTTTCCGGTTACAGGTTTAAAGGAATAATAATCTGTGCATGAGGTTTAAACAATATACGCTTCAGCAACGGCCTGGAATTGGACACATAGGCCAAAAAAAAAAAATTGTTTGTTTGCCCTCCAGTGGAAAAATTAAAAATTAGGGTCGGTCGGTCGGTCGATTTTTTTTTTTTTTTTTTTTAAGTAATTATAAAATGTTCATAAAATGCGATGTTTGATTAAAAGAATTCTAAAAAAATTTTTTACGAAAAACTCAATCTCACGATATCCACCAACCGCTCGTTGTTTAAGGACGACTAAAACTTAGCCTGACAAAGTGAAACGGCGTGTTATCGCGAATACCAATCAGTGCAGGGCTTGACATCGACCCTGGGTCATTTATTTCGAGTAAACATGCATTTCATACTACTAAATGAGAAACTTTCTACTGCTATATTTTACATTTTCCGTCGAAAATGGTGAGTTTTCAATTTTTAGGTCTTTGAAGAAAAAAAATAAAAAATAAAAATCCCGACCCAAATTAATGCCATTTTACGGTCGGTCGCGGAGGGCAAACAAACATTTTTTTTTTTTGGCCTACGCGGGCAGATTTTGGCGTGATCATGTTGATATTGTTCAACGGTAGGCCTATAACCAACAACTATGACAATATCACCGGTATGAAATTAGACTGCGGCACTTTTGTGACATCAGCCATATTCCCAAAGTAGGCCTATAGGGAGTGTAAAAAAAAACCTTTAAAAAGTAATTTAAAAAAGTGATGCAATTAATGCAACAGCCACTAAAATGATTTTTGTTTTATTATTAGCTCCATAAAATTACTTTTTCACCTATAACGTATTTTCTATTTTTTTGGTCTTCGGCCATCAATGAGGTCATCATGTATCAGCCATAGGGCAATCGGTCCGCTTGTCTATTTTTTACTTCGATTTTTCCTCCTCTTTTTTTTCTTTTCTAGGGGGGGGGGGGCGGCCGTTTCGCCCCCCCCCCCCCCCCCCCCCCCCCCCCCCCCCCCCCCCCCCCCCCCCCCCCCCCCCCCCCCCCCCCCCCCCCCCCCCCCCCCCCTGGATCGCGCCTGCACTCGAAATTCACAATACCACTTCCACTTTGCTGGTCAATTCATAATTGACCTTGCACTGGGAAGTCCCTTATTGCAGCAGTTTTCTTCCAATGGAAAGTCAATGCAGAAAAATGTCTTGAGCACCTACAGCCAAGTCAAGGTGGCATATCCAAAAAGGGTCTAAAAATTCTACTAAACAAAATTTTTTTAATCTAATGGAAGAATTATATTGCAATGAGACTATAGATTATCTTAATTTATTTTGAGGTAGGTTTAAAGCTGGTTTCGCTAATTATTATTGAGAAGTTTCCTCATCAACCAAGAGGGCGACAGACAGCCATTTTACAGTACTGACTAATGTTGGTTTGCAGCTGTATGTGCACAATACCCTGCTTTTATATTATCCATCTTCTTTCTTTAGAAGAAATAATAACGCTATACAAATAGCTGCTGCCCCCTCTTGTATTGTTTGGTTTGTCTTTCCGGTAATGCTGATAATTATGGAGTTCGTATTGTTGATAAAACTTTGAATGAACTATGAGTACTATATTGCCATGTCTCAATTTTTGGACTCCACGAATCTCATAATATAGTGGGCATCTTCAGCAAAGTAAGGAAAAGGAAAAAGAGGTGGTCCACTTACCTTCACGTCTGGCGAGGGTTACGCGGGAAAATACAAACAGCATCAACATCCGAATAAAACAAGAGCAGAGCATCTTGAAATTTGGAGTGTTCTGGTTGAGATTACGAAGTTGGAAGAAAGGAAAATTACCCAAGATGTAGAGCTAGGATGTCGACTTATCTAAGAAAATTCATCAGAGTGATGTATCTGTCACAATGATTGCTGACTGGTCGTATAAATTGTAGCACAGTTGAATATAAGATTGTCCTAAATAATCTTTTATAAATGTATTTCAAATTGAGTAAGGATTCTTCATTCGCTCTTGCTTTGAGTCTTCTTCCTGAAATGTTCTGGTGCCCGGAGCCTGAAGTTGTGATCAAGATATTCCGCTTTTAATCCGGTCCCGCAAAATAGCGGCTGAGTAGAAGTACAAATATTAAAATGTTTCACTTAGAACAAATGTATTCCGAATTATTTTCGGTGACTAACCGTTAACACAGTCGTTCGGCTAAATAGGAAGAACCGAGTTGTTGGAACCTAGAATATCATTGATATATCGAACACTGTCGATTTTTTTTGCAACCACAGCATAAATCATCGAAAGCGCGATTTAAAGGTTTAATCAAGAGTCAAAACCTTCGATTTAATTAGTCACCTTGGAACAGCGACGTACATAATATTTCAATTAGGTGAACGTGAATAAATGAACGTGTTTAGCGACAAGGCTTACAAATTTCATTACAGAACCTGCAGGATTTCTAGGTTTAACTTGAGCCAGCAATCATCCTTTAAAGTGTAGATAATGTTCCACTGTCTTGGCTAGTTCCAGATTATGAGGACAACGAGGAATACCACAGAATGATGTCCAATTTTCACACTTCGGACCCTCTTAAAGACGCGATCAATCTGAGAATTGATCAATATGTGTTTCCCAGGATCTTATGAGTCAGCCTATTGAAGACATTGATGACATCATTCATTGTGTATTTTCTGAACAAGTTTAATGGACCATTTGAGATTACCATACCCTCCTTTCATGATAACATTGCAGTTTTATTACGTCCTGTCCAGAGACAATAGATGTCAAGATGTGATACTCTCCCGTGCTTCCGTATTACATGTCATGTCCACTGAAATTATATGAAAGGTAACGTGAGAAAACACATTTCCCTGTTCACTAAACCATCAATGTATTATTCGTAAAAAATGTCTTTATTATTTTGATTGTATTTGGTATTTTGATGGTTGAAATAAATAAATTGAATATTAAATTCAAGTTGGTGTTTCATGTAATAGTATTTCATTTATTTTCGGTCTGAAGGATGGATTAATGGATTCGAGAGAAATTGTAAATCTTTACTATGATAAAATTCTCGCTTGTCCTATACATTTGGGTTTGTGAAAAGAATAATAGGCCCGAATTCACAAACGTGGTTTAGTTAGTCCATGGTCTAAATCAATTGTTTAAACCACGGATTTAGACCATGGTCTGAATTTTGGTATTCACAAACCACCTGATTTAGACCATGGACTAACTAAACCACGTTTGTGAATTCGGGCCTTTGCGTCTAATTATGTGGATACACCACTGATCTGTGGAATACACTCAGGTTGCTTGTATGCTTGTATGCACAATGATGAAATACATCTTTTCAACTAGAATCTCCTTGGTAGTTTGGAAAGGGAAAAGCAACTATGAATGCCACTTATGTTTTTGTGCTTAAGGAACTCACTGGTTCATCTCGTTCTTAGACGCTCTCTTTGGTCATTGTTCACATTGACTCATACTCTTTGTACCGTAATCCAGCATCTACACCCCTTTCTCACTGCCCTTACTTTATTGTCTGGCTTTGTCGAGGTACGCACCATTTATCCGTAATCACGAAGGAAACAATACAATGTCATCCAACAATACAAACGCGCCCACTCTGATATCTGGTCACAATCGGCCATGGGTCGGTCGTGTACCTGATTATGGCGGTTTCTCACTTCGCAGAGACGGATTCGAGACGGATTTGGGACTACTTTGAGACGGTTTTGAAATTTGTCGCGGAGTCGTTACGGAGACATCTCCACGACGGAAAAAATGTCTCCGCGACCAAAAAAAAAAGTCTCAGGAAAGGAAAAGGTGTTTCTGCGACAAATTTCAAAACCGTCTCAAAGTAGTCCCAAATCCGTCTCCGTGAAGTGAGATAACACCATTAATTGCCCAATTTAACCATTTTTACTAAATCCCATTTCGTCTAATGTCAACTTGGTCTAACATCACTTAGTCAACAAACCAAGTATTCATTTGGGAATTAGACGAAAATGCAATTAGACAGTTTGGGTATTAGACGAAATGGAAATTTGAATAAGTGTTCATTACAATTAAGAATTAGACCCAGGGGAATAATACCAAATTGTTAGTAGGCCTACAACAAATGGGTTTAGCCATCAGTTATTAGAAAGAGAATAATTGGACCAACTGCTTTTCGACCAAATGGAAATAAGACGTGCACCTCTCTACGTCTGCTTTGCGTTGGATTTCCTAGAAGATCCTTGAGTCGGACACAAAGGAGTGTACGCGGGTTTTTTTTGTCAGTCACGCAGTAGCCAGCTACCAGATGAGAAGATGTCCGCATCTTAGATATGTATGTACATCCCGCTCCGCTTCTGGAACCCTTCACTCCAGGAGACGGACATTCAAGCTGACCGATACGTCGAGCACTCTCTACTACTACAAGACTTCCTCGCATCTCGTCTTCTCATCTGGTTTCGCAGTCCTTTTCAGAACTCAATCAAAAATGAATATCTCTAGTTCTATTCTCTACTCTCTATCTCGGTTATCAATTTTCTACTTTCTGTAACTCTCCATTTTCTCTTCTACTCTCTCAAACTGTCCTATTTCAGAACTAACCACATGGTGAACCGTAAACTTCGTCACAGTATTCCAATCCAACATTCAAGCCCCTGCCATCAAAGAACATCTAATGCAGAAATGTGTCTACCGGAAGTTCATTTTCCTATCCAAATTTCAGTCTCGATCAAAATTTTGAAGCGGAAATTCTTACATTATCCGAAACACATTCTTGATAACAACATAGGCCTATGCCCCAAAATGCCCCAAAATTTGCGGTAACACAAGTTGCGATTTTCAGTCGTAAATTTGTACTTTTATATCAAATAAGATCTTAAATCGCAACACTTTATAAAACAGATTCCTGGTGTTACTTAACGGAAATCATCGATCCTTCGATTGGCAAAGGTCAATACACCAACAACCACAACGGTCACTAAAATTGGTATAATGACGCGTTTCGTCTCTTTGACAGTAAACAAACTCTATATGAAATGTGAATGCAATACAAAAGTGGTGAATTCCATTGTGATGTAAAAATTGCACAGAGTGGATTCCAATCAATGTTTTATCGGCAATGGGAACTGATTATCAACCTGCTGTTCCTGTGCCTTGCTACGTACAGGAAAACAACGCTATTGTTTCCCTTGCCTTATATCCATCAACTTCCTCTGACCTGAGTATAAACATCTTGTTTCAGTCCTAAACCAGGTCAAAGATAGCATCCAAAATAGCGTGGTATCAAACTGGTATCACAGAAGTTTAAAGGGACTACCGTCATATACAAGCTGCATAGGTAAGAGTGGTCCAGTGGAGTTATGGGAAAATAAAGAAAAAAAAAACCTCCCCATTTCATGTCAATAGTTAGGAAATAGACTTTTAAGTATACCACAGGGACCCTCGTCATGCTCGTAAAAGATCATTAATGCCCAAGTTAATTATTGGACATGTACCTTAGACTGGAAATTTACTGAAAAAGACGAGAAATTTCACTTTTAATAGGAGTGAAATTCCATTCTAAAAGGGAGAGGAAATCCGTTCGAGTGAAAAAGAGTTGTCACTAAAAAAAAAAAAAAGAACATCAAACGTCGCCATCGGGAATCAAACCCTGTCCAGTGAATCAGTTTATTGTTAGCTTGATTACAGGCTCACACCACCTGGCTACTCGCATATAATTGTAAAAGTGCGACTTGCTCACTCGTGAAAACGAGTGAAAATATTAAGCCAGGATATCGATACTGAGCGGAAACGGGCTTATCCAGCTAGTGAGTGAATTGGTTGAACTCAGTCTGAAGCTCACTCAAACATGAGCGCTCTATCACTCGACTTAGAGTGAAATATTCTCTATTCGAAATATAGAGTGGCAAATTCAACCGACCTAGAAAAGAATGAGATCGATCGTCTATTAGGGTCTTATCTGTTCGTTACCACATTATTATAAACAATATCTCCATAAAATTTAAAGGGACGTATAATTGATAAAACATGGGGAATGCACCCTTATCTCGGATGAAATGACCTGGCGACGGGGTGTCTGGAGCTAATCCTTTAATCCTTCATGGCTAGACTAACTGACCAGAAGTCCGAAGTAAATCTAACCTATGTTTTGTTTTTGACAAGGAGCATTATACAAGTCCTCTCTTTGAATCAATACGAAGAGACCCGTTGAGAGTCTAGAAACTAAGAATTGTTGAGGACGAAGCTACTGACCCTATTTACCTACTGAATTCGGTAAACTTCGTCATGTTCGTGCTGTCCGAATGTTAATCCCCAGTAGTCCGACCTATGCGTAAGCCACTGTCGATTGTGTACGAGTCAATGGAGCTCAGGAAAAACGCGCATTCCCCACGATCTCCGAGTTGCGGGGGACTTTAAGTAGATCAAAAGAATATTATTAGTTATAAAACTCTTTTTAAAATTCAATCAGATAATATATTTTTTTAAAGGGGCCCTGGACTTTTACGAAAGAATTGTAGAAGCTGTGTGGTCGAGTGGAATAATCAGCGGACTAACGATCACAAGGTAGCGGTTCGAATACCGTCCATTCCACTAGCATCCTTCGGCAAGATGTCAATCTGCAAATTTGCCGTACTTGACCCAAGTGAGGTGAATGGGTACCGGTAGGAAGCAATTCCTTGAATGTTGTGAGCACCTTTCGGGGTAGCCTAGCTAAGCCGGGTAATAATTAGTTAACACTATAAGCGCTTAGAAACACAAAGGTGGATATTATGTATTAAGCGCTATTAATGTAACTATTATTATTATTATAGTAATGAGAATTCCCGTTGTTTCTCAATGCATTATTTCACTACTCTTCTTCCTTTATTAAATCCGTATGGTAGAAGCCAGAGTATGTGGGAAGATATGTAAAGATACGTTTAAATGACACAATATCGTTAAAAAAAAAGTTGAACAATATTGTGGAGAGTTCATGTTTGTTCTTCTTCTTCTTTTTTTTTTTTTTTTTTTTTTTTTATGTGATTTTTTTCCTTCTGAACTTTCAATTTCCACCATACATCCTAATATCAACACCACACACTTCCTCCTTGAAGGGAAGTAAAAAATCTGCCAACCAAGTTGTTTTAAAGGAAAGCAAGTATTATTATATAAGGCTTTGTCTGCTCATAGACAAATGGGTCAATTTTAAGTAACTAAAGGCATTATATTTCTTTCAAAAAAGGCAACTCAGATGGCGTAGCTCTTTACATTTTCAATGACAGTACAGTAGGACCAACCTAAAAAAAAAAAAAAAATTAAAGATAAGAAAAAAAAAGAAGAAAAGATAAATACAACAATAACTGAACAATTAATAAAAAAACATTACGCGTGAAAATGATATCTAAAAAAAAAGCATAAATATGTTTTAAAGGCCATACAAATGTTTTATACACGTATCGAGAGTCGGGGTCTCGGAATATGAGCTATTCTTATTTGGGAGATTTTTTTTATAATATCTTCGTAAATAACTTTCTTATATCCTTCATACGGTCAAAAGAGTGATGTTAACACGTAAATTAAATCTGTCAAACAGATTCAACCATTTTGATTGAGTATTGAACTCAGTATATACCAGCTTTAAGCGTTTTGATCAATCTTCAGTAAAACACTATAAAATCATGTATATACACTGCCCTCCATTATTAGCCGAGATATCTTCTTTTTCCAATAATTGAATAAATTAGTGAAAAATCACGTTTTTGCACTTTTTGCAAATTTTTACGTAATTTCTAAATTCCAAGGAGACTTGGCGTGGTAATCGTGAAGTATATTGGTTGCATAAAGTTTTTTTTGTACTTAAACATCATTTGGACTGAAATACTGGACATAAAATGCCTGAAAATGATCCAAACAGAGCTGACATCAGGTGTACCCAAACTTTTGGAGGGTAGTGTATACTTCTTTTGCTCTCATGCAAAAACTTGGATATTTCTAATTGATTCAATAGTTTTACACGATGATGTATTCAATACATTTATTGAACTTAATGGATACATGCTAAAACACTCTTTAAAACAGCGAGAATATTCAGAGGTACATAGTATGATATATATGTATACGCCTATAATAAACAATGTAAGACTTCCTCCGAAGTATAGTAATGAAAAATAAATAATTGTTCATATAATTTTTTACATCACAAAGTATGAAGGCAATATTAGGAGGCGAAACCACTCATTAACTGTACATGTTTAAAGTGGAAGAAAAAAAATCGATTGCTCCCCCTATTTTTTATTAATATTACTATTATTTACAACAAGTAAAACAGTCTTCCGGAGAAACTGCATCGCAGAAATGATAGAAAAAACCTTAAATGTTTAAGGAAATTACCGTTGAGTTGATTTTCAACAACAACAACAACAACAAAACTTTTTTTTTGATTAAGTAAAATTCTATAAATTGTCAAAAGGGGTTTCCTGGTAAAATGAAAGCAAAAGTTTCTTTTTTGAATTCCGAATTTAATGATGATTTCCTGAACCGTGAAAGTTTTTTCTATCAGAAAGTGAAGTACTTTCCTCTGAAGAATGATTTAATTTGCTGTAATTAATTGACATGACTGAGAACCTTCTGTAAAATTATTATAAATACATGGCAAAAAATTAAAATTAAAAAAAAATAAATAAATAAAATGTAGGAGAAGGAGCTGGGGCTCTATATTTTAAGTATTTCATTTTAAAAGAGTTTTGAGTTTTGAGAACACTCATCAAGTTCCTATGGAATTGATAGACATCCTGACAGCGTTTTACATATTACAAGTGCGGTGATGCAAAACATTCTTGGAATTTAAGTGCAACATTTAGTGAAACAAGGGTTAAGAAAACACCATTAATCATTAAAAAGTTAAAAGCTACACTGAATTCACAATGTTTTGAGGGCATGAAAAGACGAAAAATCTAAGACATTCGCGGTTGTGTCTTGAGTTTTCACATAAAAATATTAGGTTTGTGCCCCCCCCCCCGCCCCCCCTATCAACGTAAACATCCTCAACACTGATGTATTCGTGAATATCATCATCATCGTCACTATTGCGGCCGATACCATTGTAAATGACATCACTGTCATCGCCTTCATCATAACCAGCTGGACCAATCGAAGAATATACCTCTGACTTGGTGGAACATCTATTGGAATCATCGTACGACGGCAAGAGCTTTGTGAAAGAGGTTCATTTTGTAAGGCGCCCTCTGTCGGTTGACTCAGGTTGAGTCCGAGTCTCACATTGGCAATTGCAGTTTCTACAGTGTCAATGGTACCTGGTGATTCTTGTTCATGGCGGGATGGTCTAATGTCGTTACTAGGCAGAACTTGTTGACTGCTGTCACCGGTAATAGTTACATGCAGTTTGGTTGCTTCCAATATAGGCGGACACATCTTGACTTTCGTCTAAAATTTCGATGTACAGATTCCCAGGATTCATTTGGCTGCTAGACTCCGCACTTGCTTCCATGTCAGCTCATCATAATCGCTTTCATCGGACTGAGAGTTGGGCGGAATGGAGCTGGCTATTTTATCTGAGCGCCTCGCAGTTGAAATAAGATGAAACTCCCACTGCGTTGTGAGTTTCTTCCTAAAACCACATCTACGGTTGGACGATTTTGACTGCTCTTCTTGTTCATTTCGTACTGTATTGGCGGTAGAGGTGGTGGAGTGGCTTCCTTATCCAGGATTATCTCGTTCGTCAGGTCCTCGATAGATGATGTCGCGACTAAGCGGTTGGTATATTGACTCACTGTTCTCTATTTCATTGTAGTCATCATTGTTACCCTCATTACCTCCAGCCTCAGGAGAAAAATGTAAACTGCCAACTGATGCGAGATTCCTTCCAGAAATTATATCTAGATGTGGCAGTTGTGTCAGGTCCGCAATCGATGTTGGCCGACTAAGCGGTTGGTATATTGAATCTTCGCCCTCAGATCTCATTGTAGTCTCCGTTATGCATCTTCCATTTTCGACAGCTTTCAGGAACAAGATGAAAACTGCCAACTGAGTTGTGAGATTTCTACCTGGAAGTTGCGTCAGGTCTCAATGGATGTTGGCCGGCTAAGCGGTTGGTAAATTGAATCTTTGCCCTCAATTTTATTGTAGTTGTATATCTCATCATCACCATTATTACAAGCATCTTCCTGGATACAACGACCATTGGTCACAAACGTAGGAATGATACCTTGGGATCCACAGTTAGGTTTGTTCAAGAATTCTGAACTCTTTCGTAGGTTTGTCCATAACTGGGTACAACGGAGTTCAAATTAGGATTACTTCTGGCGTTGCGTTTTTTCATTGCTACCTGGTTCAAGAGCTGGCTCTTGGTTGCCACAGGAGGGAAAGACTCGTTCAACACAACGCTTGTGGACCTCAGTGCAGTGTAGTGTCCTTGTCTGCGAGGAAGGGCACTAGTATATGGCTCGTGGCCGGTTCTATAGGATGTTCAACAATGTTCTACTTTATCCCAACTGCCATCTTCAGAAACAGATATTGAATACACAGGATCTTCCTGGTCATCATTTCAAGGATAGCATATTCGGGATTGTCTGCTGGTAGGTCTGGACTACTTTCAGTTTCGTTGGCTGATATGGCACGCCCGAGGGGTTGATATGCAGAATCTATCTCAAAATTCAATTCGCTGTATGTATCATCTCACTTTGATTACGGCCAGGGTTTTTCGTTAACGAAGCCATACTCTTACCCGGTTTCAGATTTAGATTAGACCCACAGCATTTATATGGGGATTACTGACTGCATATTCCTAGACTGCTGAATTGGACGCAGGGTTGTGTTTTGATTAGGTGATAGATGCACAGACTCGAATATGAGGCTCCTTGATCTTAGCGCTCGACCATGACGAGCTTGAGGGAAGTCTGCTGTATTTGCTCTTAAGCGTTGTTCATCGAAAGCTCCTGCTACACTGGTCGGACTACTGCCGCCAAACGATGAATGCTTTGACGCAGCTACGGGGACATTCCATCCGTAACTTCGCCTAGCATCTCATCTATCATATTCGTCAGTTCACAGAACTCATCGTCAAGTTCTACGCTCAATCTCCCCATGCTTCCAGCGCTGCAAACGTTCAGCCGGTTCCTTGAGGATTCATCTTCACGTCGATCCTTCGAGAGTTCCTGATACTCATGAGGTGACGTTGGGTTGGAAGTTCCAATAGAGCACATCATACTCGTCCTCTCCTATCTCGTAGTAGTAGCTCTTTGGTCCAAGACCGGGTAGTCGATGCTGTGTGTTCAGGTTCACGTCCTCCAGTCCTGTAACCATAGGATTCTCACACATCTCCAAAGTTATTCGTGTCTCGGAAAGGTGAGCATTCACAGAAGATCTAAATGGATGGGTAAAGGATGGAAATCATTTGTAAACTCATCAAAGAACAGGCAAAATGAAATGTGAATTGTGATTTGAAATATTAATTCAGCGCGGAACCAGGGGGGGGGGGTGACGGGCCCGCCCCCCCCCCCCGCTAGCAAAAAAAAAAAAAAAAAAAAAAAAAAAAGTAAAAATAGACGAGCGGGCCGATTGACCCCACGTGACCCCTATGGCTGATACATGATGACCTCTTTGTGGGCCGAAGGCCAAAAAATTAACACGCACAGGTCCTGGGTCAACTTCTGCGATTCCTGCGTTTCTGTAGTAAGGGTATTGTAAAAAACAAACAAACAAAACAAACAAAAAACAAAAAATGCAAGGTACCTCCGCTGCACGAATATTCTACGAAATCCATCGTAGGGAGTTGCACGTCGAAGGTACGGCAGTTGTGACCGCCGCATTAGCTATACAGTTTGGAAAAGATTACCTTCATTTCTTCCATCTTCTTCTTCCTCTTCCCAATAACCAATTCCATATATGTACGTGTTTTTTATATTCATTATAATAATTAGCATCAACATTTAAGTATAATACCAAAGTCAGATACAATTTAGGATTTCAATGAGCAAATCCGTACCTCTTTCTTTTTCGATGGCACCACACCACACCGACTCCTAAAGCAAGGCAATGATAACCAACCCACAGCTAATGGTAAAGATACACCAAGACGTCTATATCCAGCTGTAAAATTATTTAAAAAAAATTATAAGTTTTACCTTATTGTTATATCATAAATGGATTTTATATTTCACAAACACGAATACCCCAATCTCAGCACCAAAGTAGATTAATAAATAAACGTAAAAATGAATGAATAATTACATTTTAAAAATAATTAAAAGAAGTGTAACGAAAATTTGGATTGAATATTAATTATATCGTTCATAAATCTTGTATACACTTTAATTAAAAGTTAGGGGGATACAGTAGAAATTAGTAGATATTTTTTTTCTTTTCAAGATTGTACGGGTAAAAGAAAATAATAATTCCTTGATGATTCTTGTACATAATACAAACAGAAATTGCCTTGTACCACGTTTTGGCAAAAGCACCCTTGCATTTCAATAATCCATAGCAATCTTTTGATTCCTTGTGAACCGAATCAGGAAGGCTAACCTAAACAATGAATGAAATAATCAGAAAGCCAGGGTTGCTTTTGCCAAAATTTGGTTCAAGGTATTTTTTTACAGAGATTTTTAAAAAAATTCGGTTTCTTAGTCATCTATGACAGCACATGTATAAGTTTGGTATCACTGAGCAGAATATGAGTAATTCGATCTCCTGTCATGACATAAAAATTAATAACACACAAGTTATAAAATTAATACGAGGCTCTCAATTAGGTTTACTTTTAACTTGGCACAGATGTTAGGAAAGGGTTCCCCTACCTGGTTGAAGGTCGATGAGTGGAAGTTCTGTAGATGATGCCGTAGTTATGGTCTTGGATTATGGAGAGGACGTGTGTGAAAATCTCTAAGCCGTCTGAAGAAAGCATGAAAAGGGAGGAAAGTATTGATATTTTGTATTTTGAATTTTTATCATGTTCCTCACACACACATGGTGACAGAGCCTTCGAAGTTGTTGCTCCTACACTTTGGCACTCACTCCCCTTAGAGTCATTGGGTTAAAAATATAATCTTCTCTCAGATCTTTCAAAGCACCCTTGAAGCTTACCTTTTTCCTAAAGCAATACAATGTAAGAAAATTATGTAGTATATTTTCGCAGCCGAATTAACGGTGTATAGTTTGGTAACAAAAAGGAATGGCACAAAACCGGATCAAATGTAGTTTACGATGTTGTCCACATTGCACTAAAAGATATGTGTTGGAGATCTGGTGAAATTCCTTTCATTATTTCCGATGAATTTCATTGAATTTTGTTTTAATATAGCGTAATTTGTTTTAATATAGCGTAATTTAACTGCCGTTATACCTCTGCTGACAAGTTCGCCACGCCGGAGGTTACGCGTGAATTAGGTGCGAAACGATCTTGTTTAACACCCAACAAAGAATCCCCATTGGTTTCCACGTGAATTCGCTAACCTGAACGGGTCCCGACTTAATCTTTTTTTTAAATCCTTATATTAGAAAAAAAAACACTAACCGAATTCAAAGTACCTATAATTTGCTCATTAGGTTCTTGGATTTCAATCTTTCATAATTTATCTTAATGTGAATCAACATTAATTTTCTTTCTCCGAAACTATACACCACCTTTAAAGCCGGTAGTTAAGTTTTTTATAAGTCAGGTAGCATTGTATAGTAAGTTAAGTTATTTAAGAATTAAGTAGCTAATTAAGATAATGAAGTATTCATATATTAAATGAGTAATGTTATGTCCCATTATTATGTGCAGCATTCCATTACTCCATCGCGTACATTCCTCAGACTATCTCACCTGATCAGGTGTCACTGGTAGCCAGAATCCGCCGACTAGTGCATTATCGCCCATCAGATAATAAACGTAAATCAAGTCACATTTCCACGGGGAACGTTCATCGTTTGGTTGATGATGGATCCGAACGTCGTCTTCGAGACACGAATGATGAAAACCCGCACCAGCCCAATCTCAGTGGTCCCCCGCAGCAAGCGCCA
>CALNVZ010003429.1:27880541-27912442 GCA_940671915.1 Paracentrotus lividus | reverse complement strand
CTATAACGTATTTTCTATTTTTTGTGGGTCTTCGGCCATTCAATGAGGTCATCAATGTATCAGCCATAAGGGGCAATCGGTCCGCGTTGTCTTTTTATCTGTTCGGTGTTTTCCGATTAGCTCTTTTTTTCTTTTCTAGGGGGGGGGGGGGGCGGGGGCGCCGTCGCCCCCCCCCCCCCCCCCTGGATCCGGCGCCTGCACTCAGAACTTCACAATACCACACTTACACTTATGCATGGGGTCAATTCATAATTGACCTTGCACTGGGGAAGTCCCTTATTGCAGACAGTTTTCTTCCAATGGAAAGTCAATGCAGAAAAATGTTTGAGCACCTACAGCCCAAGTCAAGGTGGCATAATCCAAAAAAGGGTCTAAAAATTCTACTAAACAAATTTTTTTTAATCTAATGGAAGAATTATATTGCAATGAGAACTAATAGATTATCTTAATTTATTTTGAGGTAGGTTTAATGCTGGTTTCGCTAATTATATATTGAGAGTTTCCTCATCAACCAAGAGGCGACAGACAGCGCATTTTACAGTAACTGACTAATGTTGGTTTGGCAGCTGTATGTGCACAATACCCTTGCTTTTATATTATCCATCTTCTTTCTTTAGAAGAAATAATAACGCTATCAAATAGCTGCTGCCCCTCTTGTATTGTTTGGTTTGTCTTTCGGTAATTGCTGATAATTATGGAGTTCGTATTGTTGATAAAACTTTGAATGAACTATGAGTACTATATTGCATGTCTCATTTTTTGGACTCCACGAATCTCATAATATAGGTGGGCATCTTCAGGCAAGTAAGGAAAAGGAAAAAGAGGTGGTCCACTTACCTTCACGTCTGGCGAGGGTTACGCGGGAAAATACAACAGCATCAACATCCGAATAAAACAAGAGCAGAGCATCTTGAAATTTGGAGTGTTTCTGGTTGAGATTAACGAAGTTGGAAGAAAGGAAAATTACCCAAGATGTAGAGCTAGGATGTCGACTTATCTAAGAAAATTCATCAGAGTGATGTATCTGTCACAAATGATTGCTGACTGGTCGTATAAATTGTAAGCACAGTTGAATATAAGATTGTCCTAAATAATCTTTTATAAAATGTATTTCAAATTGAGTAAGGATTCTTCATTCGCTCTTGCTTTGAGTCTTCTTCCTGAAATGTTCTGGTGCCCGGAGCCTGAAGTTGTGATCAAAGATATTCCGCTTTTAATCCGGTCCCGCAAAAAATAGCGGCTGAGTAGAAGTACAAATATTAAATGTTTCACTTAGAACAAATGTATTCCGAATTATTTTCGGTGACTACCCGTTAACACAGTCGTTCGGCTAAATAGGAAGAACCGAGTTGTTGGAATCCTAGAATATCATTGATATATCGAACACTGTCGATTTTTTTTGCACCGCAACAGCATAAATCATCGAAAAGCGCGATTTAAAGGTTTAATCAAGCAGTCAAAACTTCGATTTAAATTAGTCAGCCCTTGGGGAACAGCGACGTACATAATATTTCAATTAGGTGAACGTGAATAAATGAACGTGTTTAGCGACAAGGCTTACAAATTTCATTACAGAACCTGCAGGATTTCTAGGTTTAACTTGAGCCAGCAATCATCCTTTAAAGTGTAGATAATGTTCCACTGTCTTGGCTACGTTCCAGATTATTGAGGACAACGAGGAATACCAGAGAATGATTCCAATTTTCACACTTCGGACCCTCTTAAAGACGCGATCAATCTGAGAATTGATCAATATGTGTTCCCAGGATCTTATGAGTCAGCCTATTGAAGACATTGATGACATCATTCATTGTGTATTTTCTGAACAAGTTTAATGGACCATTTGAGATTACCATACGCCTCCTTTCATGATAACATGGCAGTTTTATTACGTTCCTGTCCAGAGACAATAGATGTCAAGATGTGATACTCTCCCGTGCTTCCGTATTACATGTCATGTCCACTGAAATTATATGAAAGGTAACGTGAGAAAACAGCATTTCCCTGTTCAGCATAAACCATCAATGTATTAATTCGTAAAAAATGTCTTTATTATTTTGATTGTATTTGGTATTTTGATGGTGAAATAAATAAATTGAATATTAAATTCAAGTTGGTGTTTCATGTAATAGTATTTCATTTTTTTCGGTCTGAAGGATGGATTATGGATTCGAGAGAATTGTAAATTTTACTATGATAAAATTCTCGCTTGTCCTATACATTTGGGTTTGTGAAAGAATAATAGGCCCGAATTCACAAACGTGGTTTAGTTAGTCCATGGTCTAAATCAATTGTTTAAACCACGGATTTAGACCATGGTCTGAATTTTGGTATTCACAAACCACCTGATTTAGACCATGGACTAACTAAACCACGTTTGTGAATTCGGGCCTTTGCGTCTAATTATGTGGATACACCACTGATTGTGGAATACACTCAGGTTGCTTGTATGCTTGTATGCACAATGATGAAATACATCTTTTCAACTAGAATCTCCTTGGTAGTTTGGAAGGGAAAAGCAACTATGAATGCCACTTATGTTTTTGGCCTTAAGGAACTCACTGGTTCATCTCGTTCTTAGACGCTCTCTTTGGTCATTGTTCACATTGACTCATACTCGTTTGTAACCGTAATCCAGCATCTACACCCCTTTCTCACTGCCCTTACTTTATTGTCTGGCTTTGTCGAGGTACGCACCATTTATCCGTAATCACGAAGGAAACAATAAAATGTCATCCAACAATACAAACGCGCCCACTCTGATATCTGGTCACAATCGGCATGGGTCGGTCGTGTACCTGATTATGGGCGGTTTCTCACTTCGCAGAGACGGATTCGAACGGATTTGGGACTAACTTTGAGACGGTTTTTGAATTTGTCGCGGAGTCGTTACGGAACATCTCCACGACGGAAAAAATGTCTCCGCGAACCAAAAAAAAAAGTCTCAGGAAAGGAAAGGTGTTTCTGCGACAAATTTCAAAACCGTCTCAAAGTAGTCCAAATCCCGTCTCCGTGAAGTGAGATAACACCATTAATGCCCAATTTAACCATTTTTACTAAATCCCATTTCGTCTAATGTCAACTTGGTCTAACATCACTTAGTCCAACAAACCAAGTATTCATTTGGAATTAGACGAAAATGCAATTAGACAGTTTGGGTATTAGACGAAATGGAAATTTGAATAAGTGTTCATTACAATTAAGAATTAGCCCAGGGGAATAATACCAAATTGGTTAGTAGGCCTACAACAAATGGGTTTAGCCATCGCATCAGTTATTAGAAAGAGAATAATTGGACCAACTGCTTTTCGACCAAATGGAAATAAGACGTGCACCTCTCTACGTCTGCTTTGCGTTGGATTTCCTAGAAGATCCTTGAGTCGGACACAAAGAGAGTGTACGCGGGTTTTTTTTGTCAGTCACGCAGTAGCCAGCTACCAGATGAGAAGATGTCCGCATCTTAGATTATGTATGTACATCCGCTCCGCTTCTGGAACCCTTCACTCCAGGAGACGGACATTCAAAGCTGACCGATACGGTCGAGCACTCTCTACTACTACAAGACTTCCTCGCATCTCGTCTTCTCATCTGGTTTCGCAGTCCTTTTCAGAACTCAATCAAAAATGAATATACTCTAGTTCTATTCTCTACTCTCTATCTCGGTTATCAATTTTCTACTTTCTGTAACTCTCCATTTTCTCTTCTACTCTCTCAAACTGTCCTATTTCAGAACTAACCACATGGTGAACCGTAAACTTCGTCACAGTATTCCAATCCAACATTCAAGCCCCTGCCATCAAAGAACATCTAATGCAGAAATGTGTCTACCCGGAAGTTCATTTTCCTATCCAAATTTCAGTCTCGATCAAAATTTTGAAGCGGAAATTCTTACATTATCCGAAACACATTCTTGATAACAACATAGGCCTATGCCCCAAAATGCCCCAAAATTTGCGGTAACACAAGTTGCGATTTTCAAGTCGTAAATTTGTACTTTTATATCAAATAAGATCTTAAATCGCAACACTTTATAAAACAGATTCCTGGTGTTACTTAACGGAAATCATCGATCCTTCGATTGGCAAAGGTCAATACACAACAACCACAACGGTCACTAAAATTGGTATAAATGACGCGTTTCGTCTCTTTGACAGTAAACAAACTCTATATGAAATGTGAATGCAATATCAAAAGTGGTGAATTCCATTGTGATGTAAAAATTGCACAGAGTGGATTCCAATCAATGTTTTATCGGCAATGGGAACTGATTATCAACACTGCTGTTCCTGTGCCTTGTTAACGTACAGGAAACAACGCTATTGTTTCCCTTGCCTTATATCCATCAACTTCCTCTGACCTGAGTATAAACATCTTGTTTCAGTCCTAAACCAGGTCAAAGATAGCATCCAAAATAGCGTGGTATCAAACTGGTATCACAGAAGTTTAAAGGACTACCGTCATATACAAGCTGCATAGGTAAGAGTGGTCCAGTGGAGTTATGGGAAAATAAAGAAAAAAAAACCTCCCCATTTCATGTCAATAGTTAGGAAATAGACTTTTAAGTATACACAGGGACCCTCGTCATGCTCGTAAAAAGATCATTAATGCCCAAGTTAATTATTGGACATGTACCTTAGACCTGGAAATTTACTGAAAAAAGACAGAAATTTCACTTTTAATAGGAGTGAAATTCCATTCTAAAGGGAGAGGAAATCCGTTCGAGTGAAAAAGAGTTGTCACTAAAAAAAAAAAAAGAACATCAAACGTCGCCATCGGAATCAAACCTGTCCAGTGAATCAGTTTATTGTTAGCTTGATTACAGGCTCACACCACCTGGCTACTCGCATATAATTGTAAAAGTGCGACTTGCTCACTCGTGAAAACGAGTGAAAATATTAAGCAGAGATATCGATACTGAGCGGAAACGGGCTTATCCAGCTAGTGAGTGAATTGGTTGAACTCAGTCTGAAGCTCACTCAAACATGAGCGCTCTATCACTCGACTTAGAGTGAAATATTCTCTATTCGAAATATAGAGTGGCAAATTCAACGCGACCTAGAAAGAATGAGATCGATCGTCTATTAGGGTCTTATCTGTTCGTTACCACATTATTATAAACAATATCTCCATAAAATTTAAAGGGACGTATAATTGATAAAACATGGGGATGCACCCTTATCTCGGATGAAATGACCTGGCGACGGGGTGTCTGGAGCTAATCCTTTAATCCTTCATGGCTAGACTAACTGACCAGAAGTCCGAAGTAAATCTAACCTATGTTTTGTTTTTGACAAGGAGCATTATACAAGTCCTCTCTTTGAATCAATACGAAGAGACCGTTGAGAGTCTAGAAACTAAGAATTGTTGAGGACGAAGCTACTGACCCTAATTTACCTACTGAATTCGTAAACTTCGTCATGTTCGTGCTGTCCGAATGTTAATCCCCAGTAGTCCGACCTATGCGTAAGCCACTGTCGATTGTGTACGAGTCAATGGAGCTCAGGAAAAACGCGCATTCCCACGATCTCCGAGTTGCGGGGGACTTTAAGTAGATCAAAAGAATATTATTAGTTATAAAACTCTTTTTAAAATTCAATCAGATAATATATTTTTTTAAAGGGGCCCTGGACTTTTACGAAAGAATTGTAGAAGCTGTGTGGTCGAGTGGATAAATCAGCGGACTAACGATCACAAGGTAGCGGTTCGAATACCGTCCATTCCACTAGCATCCTTCGGCAAGATGTCAATCTGCAAATTTGCCGTACTTGACCCAAGTGAGGTGAATGGGTACCGGTAGGAAGCAATTCCTTGAATGTTGTGAGCACCTTTCGGGGTAGCCTAGCTAAGCCGGGTAATAATTAGTTAACACTATAAGCGCTTAGAAACACACAAGGTGGATATTATGTATTAAAGCGCTATTAATGTAACTATTATTATTATTATAGTAATGAGAATTCCCCGTTTTGTTTCTCAATGCATTATTTCACTACTCTTCTTCCTTTATTAAATCCGTATGGTAGAAGCCAGAGTATGTGGGAAGATATGTAAAGATACGTTTAAATGACACAATATCGTTAAAAAAAAAGTTGAACAATATTGTGGAGAGTTCATGTTTGTTCTTCTTCTTCTTTTTTTTTTTTTTTTTTTTTTTTTATGTGATTTTTTCCTTCTGAACTTTCAATTTCCACCATAATCCTAATATCAACACCACACACTTCCTCCTTGAGGGAAGTAAAATCTGCCAACCAAGTTGTTTTAAAGAAAAGCAAGTATTATTATATAAGGCTTTGTCTGCTCATAGACAAATGGGTCAATTTTAAGTAACTAAAGGCATTATATTTCTTTCAAAAAGGCAACTCAGATGGCGTAGCTCTTTACATTTTCAATGACAGTACAGTAGGACCAACCTAAAAAAAAAAAAAATTAAAGATAAGAAAAAAAGAAGAAAAGATAAATACAACAATAACTGAACAATTAATAAAAACATTACGCGTGAAAATGATATCTAAAAAAAAAGCATAAATATGTTTTAAAGGCCATACAAATGTTTTATACACGTATCGAGAGTCGGGGTCTCGGAATATGAGCTATTCTTAATTTGGGAGATTTTTTTTATAATATCTTCGTAAATAACTTTCTTATATCCTTCATACGGTCAAAAGAGTGATGTTACACGTAAATTAAATCTGTCAAACAGATTCAACCCATTTTGATTGAGTATTGAACTCAGTATATACCAGCTTTAAGCGTTTTGATCAATCTTCAGTAAAAAACACTATAAAATCATGTATATACACTGCCCTCCATTTTAGCCGAGATATCTTCTTTTTCCAATAATTGAATAAATTAGTGAAAAATCACGTTTTTGCACTTTTTGCAAATTTTTACGTAATTTCTAAATTCCAAGGAGACTTGGCGTGGTAATCGTGAAGTATATTGGTTGCATAAAGTTTTTTTGTACTTAAACATCATTTGGACTGAAATACTGGACATAAAATGCCTGAAAATGATCCAAACAGAGCTGACATCAGGTGTACCCAAACTTTTGGAGGGTAGTGTATACTTCTTTTGCTCTCATGCAAAACTTGGATATTTCTAATTGATTCAATAGTTTTACACGATGATGTATTCAATACATTTATTGAACTTAATGGATACATGCTAAAACACTCTTTAAAACAGCGAGAAATATTCAGAGGTACATAGTATGATATATATGTATACGCCTATAATAAACAATGTAAGACTTCCTCCGAAGTATAGTAATGAAAAATAAATAATTGTTCATATAATTTTTTACATACAAAGTATGAAGGCAATATTAGGAGGCGAAACCACTCATTAACTGTACATGTTTAAAGTGGAAGAAAAAAAATCGATTGCTCCCCCCTATTTTTTATTAATATTACTATTATTTACAAACAAGTAAAACAGTCTTCCGGAGAAACTGCATCGCAGAAATGATTAGAAAAAACCTTAAATGTTTAAGGAAATTACCGTTGAGTTGATTTTCAACAAACAACAACAACAAAACTTTTTTTTTGATTAAGTAAAATTCTATAAATTGTCAAAAGGGGTTTCCTGGTAAAATGAAAGCAAAAGTTTCTTTTTTGAATTCCGAATTTAATGATGATTTCCTGAACCGTGAAAGTTTTTTCTATCAGAAAGTGAAGTACTTTCCTCTGAAGAATGATTTAATTTGCTGTAATTAATTGACATGACTGAGAACCTTCTGTAAAATTATTATAAATACATGGCAAAAAATTAAAATTAAAAAAAAATAAATAAATAAAATGTAGGAGAAGGAGCTGGGGCTCTATATTTTAAGTATTTCATTTTAAAAGAGTTTTGAGTTTTGAGAACACTCATCAAGTTCCTATGGAATTGATAGACATCCTGACGCGTTTTACATTATTACAAGTGCGGTGATGCAAAACATTCTTGGAATTTAAGTGCAACATTTAGTGAAACAAGGGTTAAGAAAACACCATTAATCATTAAAAAGTTAAAAGCTACACTGAATTCACACAATGTTTTGAGGGCATGAAAAGACGAAAAATCTAAGACATTCGCGGTTGTGTCTTGAGTTTTCACATAAAAATATTAGGTTTGTGCCGCCCCCCCTATCAACGTAAAACATCCTCAAACCTGATGTATTCGTGAATATCATCATCATCGTCACTATTGCTGCCGATACCATTTGTAAATGACATCACTGTCATCGCCTTCATCATAACCAGCTGGACCAATCGAAGAAATACCTCTGACTTGGTGGAACATCTATTGGAATTCATCGTACGACGGCAAGAGCTTTGTGAAAGAGGTTCATTTTGTAAGGCGCCCTCTGTCGGTTGACTCAGGTTGAGTCCGAGTCTCACATTGGCAATTGCAGTTTCTACAGTGTCAATGGTACCTGGTGATTCTTGTTCATGCGGGATGGTCTAATGTCGTTACTAGGCAGAACTTGTTGACTGCTGTCACCGTATAGTTACATGCAGTTTGGTTGCTTCCAATATAGGCGGACACATCTTGACTTTCGTCTAAATTTCGATGTACAGATTCCCAGGATTCATTTGGCTGCTAGACTCCGCACTTGCTTCCATGTCAAGCTCATCATAATCGCTTTCATCGGACTGAGAGTTGGGCGGAATGGAGCTGGCTATTTTATCTGAGCGCCTCGCAGTTGAAATAAGATGAAACTCCCAACTGTTGTGAGTTCTCTTCCTAAAACCACATCTACGGTTGGACGATTTTGACTGCTCTTCTTGTTCATTTCGTACTGTATTGGCGGTAGAGGTGGTGGAGTGGCTTCCTTATCCAGGATTATCTCGTTCGTCAGGTCCTCGATAGATGATGTCCGACTAAGCGGTTGGTATATTGACTCACTGTTCTCTATTTCATTGTAGTCATCATTGTTACCCTCATTACCTCCAGCCTCAGGAGAAAAATGTAAACTGCCAACTGATGCGACGAGATTCCTTCCAGAAATTATATCTAGATGTGGCAGTTGTGTCAGGTCCGCAATCGATGTTGGCCGACTAAGCGGTTGGTATATTGAATATTCGCCTTCGATCTCATTGTAGTCAGCATCTTTAGCCCCATTCTCAACATGTTCAGGGACAAGATGAAAACTGCCAACTGTTGTGAGATTTCTACCTGGAAGTTCAGTCAGGTCCTCAATTGATGTTGGCTGACTTAGTGGTTGGTAAAGTGAATCTTCGCCCTCAATCTCATTGTAGTCTCCGTTATCATCTTCATTTTCGACAGCTTCAGGAACAAGATGAAAACTGCCAACTGAAGTTGTGAGATTTCTACCTGGAAGTTGCTTGAGGTCTTCAATGGATGTTGGCCGGCTAAGCGGTTGGTAAATTGAATCTTTGCTCTCAATTTTATTGTAGTTGTAATCCTCATCATCACCATTATTACAAGCATCTTCCTGGATACAACGACCATTGGTCACAAACGTAGGAATGATACCTTGGGATCCACAGTTAGGTTTGTTCAAGAATTCTGAACTCTTTCGTAGGTTTGTCCATAACTGGGTACCAACGGAGTTCAAATTAGGATTACTTCTGGCGTTGCGTTTTTTCATTGCTACCTGGTTCAAGAGCTGGCTCTTGGTTGCCACAGGAGGGAAAGACTCGTTCAACACAACGCTTGTGGACCTCAGTGCAGTGTAGTGTCCTTGTCTGCGAGGAAGGGCACTAGTATATGCTCGTGGCCGTTGTTCTATAGGATGTTCAACAATGTCTACTTTATCCCAACTGCCATCTTCAGAAACAGATATTGAATACACAGGATCTTCCTGGTCATCATTTTCAAGGATAGCATATTCGGGATTGTCTGCTGGTAGGTCTGGACTACTTTCAGTTTCGTTGGCTGATATGGCACGCCCGAGGGGTTGATATGCAGAATCTATCTCAAAATTCAATTCGCTGTATGTATCATCCTCACTTTGATTACGGCCAGGGTTTTTCGTTAACGAAGCCATACTCTTACCCGGTTTCAGATTTAGATTTAGACCCACAGCATTTATATGGGGATTACTGACTGCATATTTCCTAGACTGCTGAATTGGACGCAGGGTTGTGTTTTGATTAGGTGATAGATGCACAGACTCGAATATGAGGCTCCTTGATCTTAGCGCTCGACCATGACGAGCTTGAGGGAAGTCTGCTGTATTTGCTCTTAAGCGTTGTTCATCGAAAGCTCCTGCTACACTGGTCGGACTACTGCCGCCAAACGATGAATGCTTTGACGCAGCTACGGGGGACATTCCATCCGTAACTTCGCCTAGCATCTCATCTATCATATTCGTCAGTTCACAGAACTCATCGTCAAGTTCTACGCTCAATCTCCCCATGCTTCCAGCGCTGCAAACGTTCAGCCGGTTCCTTGAGGATTCATCTTCACGTCGATCCTTCGAGAGTTCCTGATACTCATGAGGTGACGTTGGGTTGGAAGTTCCATAGAGCACATCATACTCGTCCTCTCCTATCTCGTAGTAGTAGCTCTTTGGTCCAAGACCGGGTAGTCGATGCTGTGTGTTCAGGTTCACGTCCTCCAGTCCTGTAACCATAGGATTCTCACACATCTCCAAAGTGATTCGTGTCTCGGAAAGGTGAGCATTCACAGAAGATCTAAATGGATGGGTAAAGGATGGAAATCATTTGTAAACTCATCAAGAACAGGCAAAATGAAATGTGAATTGTGATTTGAAATATTAATTCAGCGCGGAACCAGGGGGGGGGGTGACGGGCCGGCCCCCCCCCCCCCCCTCGCTAGCCAAAAAAAAAAAAAAAAAAAAAAAAAAAAAAGTAAAAATAGACGAGCGGGCCGATTGACCCCCACGTGACCCCTATGGCTGATACATGATGACCTCTTTGTGGGCCGAAGGCCAAAAAATTAACACGCACAGGTCCTGGGTCAACTTCTGCGATTCCTGCGTTTCTGTAGTAAGGGTATTGTAAAAAACAAACAAACAAAACAAAACAAAAAACAAAAAACATGCAAGGTACCTCCGCTGCACGAATATTCTACGAAATCCATCGTAGGGAGTTGCACGTCGAAGGTACGGCTAGTTGTGACCGCCGCATTAGCTATACAGTTTGGAAAAGATTACCTTTCATTTCTTCCATCTTCTTCTTCCTCTTCCCAATAACCAATTCCATATATGTACGTGTTTTTTATATTCATTATAATAATTAGCATCAACATTTAAGTATAATACCAAAGTCAGATACAATTTAGGGATTTCAATGAGCAAATCCGTACCTCTTTCTTTTTCGATGGCACCACACCACACCGACTCCTAAAGCAAAGGCAATGATAACCAACCCCACAGCTAATGGTAAAGATACACCAAGACGTCTATATCCAGCTGTAAAATTAATTTTTAAAAAAATTATAAGTTTTACCTTATTGTTATATCATAAATGGATTTTATATTTCACAAACACGAATACCCCAATCTCAGCCAACAAAGTAGATTAATAAATAAACGTAAAAATGAATGAATAATTACATTTTTAAAATAATTAAAAGAAGTGTACGAAAATTTGGATTGAATATTAATTATATCGTTCATAAATCTTGTATACACTTTAATTAAAAGTTAGGGGGATACAGTAGAAATTAGTAGATATTTTTTTCTTTTCAAGATTGTACGGGTAAAAGAAAATAATAATTTCCTTGATGATTCTTGTACATAATACAACAGAAATTGCCTTGTACCACGTTTTGGCAAAAGCAACCCTTGCATTTCAATAATCCATAGCAATCTTTTGATTCCTTGTGAACCGAATCAGGAAGGCTAACCTAAAACAATGAATGAAATAATCAGAAAGCCAGGGTTGCTTTTGCCAAAATTTGGTTCAAGGTATTTTTTTACAGAGATTTTTAAAAAAATTCGGTTTCTTAGTCATCTATGACAGCACATGTATAAGTTTGGTATCACTGAGCAGAATATGAGTAATTCGATCTCTGTCATGACATAATAAATTAATAACACACAAGTTATAAAATTAATACGAGGCTCTCAAAGTTAGGTTTACTTTTAACTTGGCACAATGTTAGGAAAGGGTTCCCCTACCTGGTTGAAGGTCGATGAGTGGAAGTTCTGTAGATGATGCCGTAGTTATGGTCTTGGTTATGGGAGAGGACGTGTGTGAAATCTCTAAGCCGTCTGAAGAAAGCATGAAAAGGGAGGAAAGTATTGATATGTTGTATTTTGAATTTTTATCATGTTCCTCACACACACATGGTGACAGAGCCTTCGAAGTTGTTGCTCCTACACTTTGGCACTCACTTCCCCTTAGAGTCATTGGGTTAAAAATTAAATCTTCTCTCAGATCTTTCAAAGTAGCTCTGAAGGCTTACCTTTTCCTAAAGCAATACTTAATGTAAGAAATTGTGTAGTTATTTTCGCAGCCCGAACTAGAGGTCGGTAGTTGAGTAATTTTATGAATCAGGTATCGTATTATAATAGTAAGTTATTTAAGTTGATTAGGCAGTACTTAACCCTCAAAAGACTGGGGGAGCCATGATGCCCCCCTCGACATTTTCCGCGACCATTCCGCCACGCGAAATTTTTTGATCGCGCCGCTTGCTGACTTGATACTTTCAAGTCTCGCGCATCTTTTGAAACCATTTTCGCGAAAATCGGTCATACCGTTACGACGCTGCACGATTTTCAAAAATATCCGTCAGACCGAAAATGGCTCAAAAACGTGATTTTGTGTACAAAGTCAATGCAAATGGAGTTTTCTCACCTTATTCATAAAAATATGATTATTTTCACTTTCATTGGCTGAAATCAATTTATTTTAGAAATATTATGCTTCAAAATGGTTCTTAAATAATTTTTGCGAAAAAAAAAACAAAAGCAAAAACAAACGGTCGAAAAAACAAAGAAATACATAAGAATTTCATAAAACAATAAAATACATAACAAATTAATTTAGATACTAGAATTTTTTCCTAGTACAATCGTAAGGAATGCTATAAGGAATAATAATATACAAAATTAGCATTCTAGGAGCTTTATTTTTTTCAATTAGAGCCCAAAGTATAATTTCATGCATAAATTAGCATAATTAATTCATATAAAATAAATCGATATTATTTCGCAAAAATTAACAACGCAGTCTTGTAGATTACATGCCACACTACCATCGTGCAAATTTTCGGCGCGGTCGCGCTTTCGGCGGCCGAGAATCTTTAGGCCCCCCCCCCTCCAAGCCAAGTCTTGACAGCTACCAAAACAACCCCAGTCCTTATAGGGGTTAAGATAATTGTATTCATATATCAGTAATGTTATATACACACATTCTTTATGCGCACAATCTCCATTACATCATCGCGTACATTCCTCCAGACTCATCTCACCTTGAACGGGTGTCACTGTCAGCCAGAATCCCCGACTGGTGGCATTATTGCCATCAGATATAAACGTAATCCAAGTCACATTTCCACTGGGGAACGTCATCGTTTGGTTGATCACGGATCCGACGTCGTCTTCGGACACAATGATGAAAACCTCGCCACCATGCCCAATCTTCAGTGTGTCCCCCGCAGCAAGCGCCATGTCCCGTATAGTCAGTCGTTGGTTACACGTAGAGGGCGCATGAATGACCCACAGCAGTTTGGTGTCTTGTGGATAGTTGGAAGGGTAGCCTGGTGACTTGATGTCTAATCGCGTGGTGTTACCGGTGAGGGTCAGGATGCAATACGGTACTGCCATTTGGAGAATGAAAAATGTGATATTCAGGTGTAAACGGTGTCATATGGAAATATGTATGTACAATGGCGTTACTCACTATGCTTAGGTGGCTTTAATGTGGATGATCGAACGCTCACAACTAAATGAAAACATAACTCCTTCTGCAACTTCCCGTCAAGAAACGTCTGGAATTCAAAGTCCTACTACTTACCTAAAAGATACTCCGCGGTATGGCTCCTTCCTACCTTCATGACTTGATCCACCCATATGCCCCCATTCGAACCCTTCGATCACAGCAGCAAGATCTCCTCCAAGTCCCTCGCACTCATACTCAATTCTACGGGCAACGATCTCTCAGCTTTAACAAACCCACCCTTTGGAACAGCCTCCCTCTTCATGTCCGAAATGCCCCTACTGTCAACGCATTCAAGTCATCTCTCAAGACTTACATGTTCAAACAGTAGTCATATAATATTGTAGGGGAGACCGGGACAATTGTTACAATTGTAACAGAGACTCTCATCCCTAGAAGAAACACGGTATAAAGTTAACCTGTGTACAGAGCATGTGCATTTCATCGCTCCACATGCTATTTGAGTGTAAACAGATTTAACTTTTCGTTGAACTTTCTACAGCAAACATATATATATATACTTTTTTTTTTTTTTTTTCTAGCAGGAAAGAAATATCTCACACTACCCAGTGTTTTTCTCCTGGACAAATATGTGGTTGTGCTATGACTGTCATTTTTATTTATTTAGAAATTATATTCTTAGTCCTGTATTTTGCTAAAGTTTCAACAATGATTACCTGAGCTAAAATAGAAAAAAAAATCCAAATATGGTAGCCCTCTTCTGGGGCAGTTGTAACAGGCCACATGTCATGAGTTGGGTGGAAAATGCGTTACATGTCCAAAAAAATTGTAGAAATGTACATTGTCACAATCAAACATCTCTAGTTTCTTAGTAGTAAGTCAGACATGTATAAAAGTATATATATATTGAAAGCAGAGATTGAAAGGAGGATGATTAACATATTATTGTGCCTGGATAAGGTGTATCATAAAAGCTATACAGAGTGTTACAGGAAAAAATGGTTTGAAAAACTTCACAATTTTACCGGCGAATAATTTCTTAATCTTTTCACCAAATGAAATGAATCATCGTGGATTGTGTACATAAGAGGCTATGCTTTTGCTTCTAAAAAAATATAAACTTGTAATTCAAAATTATTATCTCTAACCGCGGTACAGGGTGTCAAAAAATAAAAAATAATAGTGCAAAAGGGCAGAAATCCTGTCTTTTACACTTGGATTACAACTCAAACAAAGTTTATTGCAAGTAATATGTTTCCACTTAATTGTGTTTTTACATGCATGCAAAGAAAATGGCGAAAAAATGACAATTATTGTTATAAAATTGCATGTGACAATTTCTGATGCCTGCAATGCATTGTCTATGAGGATGTGTGCATTAAGTTTGTTTTAATTGATTAATTGATTGATTAGATTACTTTTGAAAAATCTTCTTCACATTTATCTAGAACCACATAAATTCCCAAGAGAAATGATATATCACTCACCCATAAGACCAATTGCTGCAAAGATATAACGCAGCAAACAATAAGAAAGTACAAAAATGGGAATTCCCTATGCTTTAACACGTGCCTCCACCGTAGGATCCTCCACCCCTTACCCTACTCACACTAAAAGTATCTTTGTATTAAAACTATGAGCATAGCGAAGCTCAAACTTCACAGACATGTAGCTGATAAATTATCTACAAATAAATTATTGCAACAGCTTATGCTGTAACATCATTTTCTGGCTTGTGAAAAAATGTGATAATTTTCCCTCCAAAATGTAACGCCTCCACCCTTTTACAATACCCCAACTTGTGACACATGGCCAACAACACTGTTAACTTAGTACCTTTTCCCCGTACCTATCATGCCTATAGCCCCGGGACACTGCAGCGCGCTGCCACAGCTGATAAATCTGCCGCAGTAACCACATGCCATGTATATCGCAAGTGGAAAATATCATGAGCCAAGCATTGTCATGTTTTATTATAAATAGCTTATGTGGTTAATATTGTTTAAATCTTGGATCTGTCAAGTGCATAGCTTTGATAAAGAAAAACAAAATGTTGCAATTGAGTATATGAATATTAAAAAGGCCCAAGTCCATAAGAGGTCATTTCGAGAAAATCGAGAAAAAAAAAGATATTTTTTAAATTTGGGCAATTAAAGTATATTTGACCAAAATACATCAGATAACATCATAAAACTAATTTAAGTGTACATTTTAAAAATGAAAATTAGTATTCACGTTACTTGTGGGCGGGCCTTTTGTCTGGTGGACTTGGGTCATTTTTATAATCATATGGACTTGGGCCATTCTTACATTCATATACATGGTAGAATTCTGTAGTACTGAATGTATAAAAATGATACACAAGAGATTTGTTTTATATCAAATGAGTATCGCAAGTGGAAAAAGTGCCTTTTTATCTTTTTGTATTTTTTAGGGTTTTTTTCATAGCTGATGCGTTTTGGGATGAGCGAGTGGGTGTGTTGGTGTGGGTATTAAATGTAAGGACATGTGTATGTGTTGCAAATACTAAAAATACAAAACAAAAACGACGTATTCATGTTTTGAAGTTCCCTCTTCCTTCATCCATGACATCAAGAAGTCTTAAGCACAACAACACAGTTCAAGAATAGGGGGTGGGGGGGGGTGGGTATAGTCCCTCCCTTTTATTTTTTTTTTTTATAATACAGAGGATGTCCCAACTTAAGCTGAGGTTGAGGGAATTAATGGAGTGAGAACATTTCCTTAGCAAGGACCTTTATTTCATGCTTGCCAGAGATGTTGTGGTAAAATGCTTTTGTAAATCAAGATGTGTACACTGCTGGACCTGTAAAATGGACAGAATTTGTTATTTTATGCTTACCAGTGAATTTTGGGGGAAATTCTCCAAAAAAATAAAACTTTATTTGTGTTGTGAGCGAATTTTGTAAGAAAACATCAATCCTAAATCCGTCCCTGCATGCCCCACATACACACACGCACATCAGCATAGGAATGATTTTTTTTCTTCTTGTTTTGAAGAGCTATTTTTTTTTTTTTTTTATATTGACTCACACCCACCCAAACACCCCTTACGCACCCTCTGACACACACATGGTATTATTATACCCAAATAACACAGAATCACAACCATCTGCAAGTGAACCTCAATTTCTTACTTTTTTCATGTAAAGTGGAAATCTGTAATGAGAGAGGGCGCTATGATATGGATGTACGAAAAGCCCAAGTCCTGGACTTGTGTTTTTTTTACATTCATTCCATTTTTTTTTCTTTATGTAAGGCATTTCTGAGAGGATTTATTTATACACAAGAGTCATGATATAACGAATAATTTCCCATATTTAACTCAATTTCGCCAAAAATTAGACTTGGGCCTTTTTTTTATATTTATGTACTTAATTTCATGTGTTACAATTGCCCCGTAGGTGTGGTATAATTGTATAGCCTATTCATATGTGGAGCTAAGTTATGCATATTTCGTTTAACTTAGTTTTAAGCAAGTATTTAGCTATAGTAAAGTTGATAAGTCAAATTTGAAAAAAAAAGGTGTTACAATTGTCCCCGGTCTCCCCTATAGACTCTTTTCAAAGTGCATAACTGAGATTTCTTTAACTTTGAAACAGTGGTGGATCCAGGCGGGGGCGCAGGGGCCGCGCGCGCAGCCCCTCTATAATTTGAAAAACACTCATTGACTATACATGTTAAAATTTGAAAAAATTTGGCTGCCTCCCCTATTTTTCTAAATTTCGGGATGCGCCCCCCCCCCCCCGTATTTCTAAATCCTTGATCCGTCACTGTTTGAAAGATAAGGGGAGTGTTACACACGAGAAAGGGAGTGGGCTTGATATGAGGGGTAGATCAAGAGGTTGGAAAGCATAGTTAAAAGAAAACAACAGATGGAGCTAGAGATAAAAGTAACTTTCGGTCTATTTCTCTTCTTTTTTGTTGCTTCAACAAACACTTTGTCGTCTTTGATCCCCAATTTTTTATTTTTAAAAAATCATTTTATTCTCTTTTTAAGATTTCCATGAAAATATAATATAATAAGCACTGTTTGTTCAGGATGTCTTGATTAACTCCCAGCAAGAGTAATGTCAATAATAAGGTTGACCGCTACGCACCTTAACAATCGCATGGACAGGAATATATACCACTTCCCATGTCCTGCGTTTATCCGGTAGTTGTCACTAAACTTGATTGAATTGAGTAATCTAGTTCAGTCATTTGATGTTTACAAAATAATTTTTATGTTTCCTTATGCAGTCAGGTTTTATTGGTACGATAGATTTACATAATGAACTTTTAAAGAGACCCCCATGAGGGCGATTCCATTTTTGTGTCCCGTACGACACACTACAATTTTCCATTTCAATTGTAAATGATATGTGATCGAGTTAAGTTAAGTCTTGATTCTTGTGCCCCTTGTTGTACTACTTGAGGATCACCATCAATCAAGAAATTATTCCATTATTTTCATACCAAAAAGATGCAAAATGTTGTCAAAAGGTCCCGCACAACACAGCATGGAATCGCCCATTAACTTTTGACAAAAAAGCAAAATATATTTTCTTCTCTTGCGTATTTACATTTTGTTGAGGAGGAGTGAATGTTATAGTGTGGGTGCGTGTGGGTGTGGATGAGCGAATGTAGGGGAAGGGTGTGTGGGTGGGTGGATGTGTAAACCCAGGTAGATGTGGGTAGGTGTCTATATTTTATTCACACCATATTCATAAGACACGATAGCGAACGCAGCTAACATTATTTTATATATATATATATATATATATATATATATATATATAATATATATATATATATATATATATATATTTAAATTAAAACACGAAGCGACATTCATTATCATTGATTGTATGGGTATAAAAATATTTTAATCTTAAATTAAACAAGGGAAAATGAAAATGACGTTAAAATGACTTAATATTATATTCATGTATAAATCTAGTGAGTTAGATTATCTAGAAAAACTTCATTATGAACATATCTTTTACCAAAATGAAATTCACAGGTTTAGATAATTATCATCCCCTTTCAAATTGATCAATAAATATAATAATTTCTTCAGTTTTTATTTATTGTAACTTTTGAAATGCCACATCATTTTACTGCTTATTTTGAGTTATTTAAAGCTATATCACTTTTCTGTTTCTGATAAATCGGATCGTATTGGATCACCGTTTATACCGGAGAATATAAGAAATTACAAAGATGTAATAAGCTTAATGTACATATTACAAGTAATCCTGATTGGTAAATGATTGATTGCGGTGATTTGATTTGATTTGATAAGGTTTTTTTAAAAGAAAATCAAAAGTGCAAGTTAAAAACCGATACGTGTTGAATTTCCAAATTATATAGGCCTATTCATGAATATGACAAACACAATTAACATTTTTTTAAAAGCGATCTTAATTTTTAGAAAAAATGCATACATATGTAGAGCATATAAGGTAAAAACTACATATCAAGAGCACAATTCAAAATAGATAAATTACTAGCATGAAATTGTGGTACGTTGTTTTTATGCAGAATCTCTGCTCATATTATTTTACAGGTATTTGGCGCATATACTTACAGCATTCGTCGTCTGATGTTGCAGGAGCCGACATACAAAGTACAAATCCGATCATCATCACCACCAAACGCCATAGAGATGAATAATTAAGAATATCCATAACTTATAAAGTATTCGTTACAGCATTGGCAAATTGTAATAATTCGACCAGAGTTGATTGGAGAAGTTATTACACGCTGGGTTTTCATTTGTTTGCAACTGCATGCCTTCCCAGTTTATAAAGGTAATTGGTTTTAGCAGTAAATTTACTTATCTTGGGATTGTAATCACATCCTTTTCCGGCACTCGTGTGATAAATGGCTTTAAAATTTTCGAAGAGAGAGAGAGAGAGGTAAAGAGGGGAGAAAGACTAATAACAAATTCAATGCAATTCAATTCAAAACTTTATTCAAGACTCAACTGCACAAAGCAGAGGTCCATATCAAGTTTACAAAACACATGCAAAAAACATTCAATACAAAATAAAACAGAAAAACTAAAATACTGCTAGAAAGGAGAGGGGGGAATGGTGAATAATAATGGAAAGGTACATACAATTAGTATATGAAAGAGGAAGAGAGTGAAAGAGAGAGAGAACAGACAAAAAAAAAAGATAGGACCCACGTAGACAAGCATATAATGTATGAAAGAGGGAGAAAGAGGATGTTTGAAAAGTTGAGAAAAGAGACAAAAGAAAATTGCTGTAAGAGTGAGAGAATTAGAGAGAGACGAAATAAACATGTGTGAGACAGAGATAAAAGATAGGTACATGTATGTGTGAAATAAAAATAAAATACAGATGTGTTAAAAGAAGCCGAGATCTTATTTTTTTAAAGAGAAAATGATAAATGAAACATTGATGAGAGGGAAGAGAAAATGATAAAATGAAACATTGAGAGGGAGACGGAAAGAGAGAGAAATGGAAAAAGAAATGTGCATGTAGAAAGAAAAGGGATAGAAGGAAAGATCAGGAGAGACGGGTAGATTGGAGAGACAATTCAAAAGAGAGAGGTTTGAGAGAGAAAGAGAGAGAGACAACAACAAAAAAAAAAACATTAAACCCAGACCGAATACGGCGTGAAATTTTGAGGTTATTTCCAGAAAATATGAAAAACAGAAGGTCTGTTGAAAGGAGGAATGAAAAGATAGATGAGTGAGAGAGAGAGAGAGCGAGAGAGAGCAAAAACATTAAACCAAGACCGAAAATATGTGAAAGATTGCGGTTATTTCTAGAAAAAATGAAAGACAGAAGGTCTGTTGAAAGGAAGAATGAAAAATAGATGAATGAGAGAGAGAGATGAAGGAAAGGATGTAGGTAAATTAGAGGGAGAGAGAGAGGGGAATTGTAAAAAGAAAAACAAACGTTTGTTATTCTACGGATGGTGCTAATGAAGAAAGCAAATCTAGGTTCGGTCACACGCGGAAGACCGACACCAAGTGAACCACTCCATTGTCATTCACTGTAATGCAATCATTCTGGTCAGTCTGGTGTCAGTTTAGTGTAGGTCTACCGGTTGTGGCAAGGCCAATATTTACACCGATTAAAAGAACCTGACCTAGAAAAAACATTTAATTTGCGTGTTCTTTAGCAATCAACATTTAAGAGGAGAAGGGAAAACCCACTTCATTACATGATGTACCGGAAAATAATCATTACATTTTCTCGTTCATTGACATCGGCGTTCCCAAAATATAAATACCAAAAAGGCATTTTTTCCCCCTACATACATTCTATTTAAAAAAATATTTAGGTTAGGGAGACCGGGGACAATTGTAACAGTTTTTTTTTCAATTTGATCTATCAACTTTATTAAGCGTTTATATCATATTTCCACTTGTTATATATCATGATATGGGGCAAAAGTTTTTTTTTTTTTTAGGTTGTTCGGGCTTCACCCTTTAACTGTAGAATATAGAACAATGGTATCGATTGTGGGGGGGGAATGGGGGGGATGCATCCCCCAATAATTTCGGTGGGGGGGGGGGATGGTGTGTACAATCATCCCCAATATTTTGATATCAAGAAAATGAAAAGTATCATATTATGTACATATAAATCTACCCATTAAAAATTCGTTATCATAAAAACACTTTTATGACATTATTATATTATTTTGCAGTCTAAAATGCATATTTCTGACATTCAAATATCCAAAATTTTCTCACTTAATCGTTAATCTTCCTCGTATGTGCATGATATACTTTAGTAACCAAGTAAAACACAATACACCGTGTAGATAATGGAAGCGCAGATTTTCCACTATTCACAATTGGAAAAAATACCCATTCAAATAGATGATAATCAGGGGCCCCGATCCCAGGGTGAATAGTAGGCCTATTCCCCTCCCCCCTCAATGGTTTTGATAAAATACATAATAAATATTGAAGAGTCTGTAACACTTATCTCCGCTCTTCATCGACAAGGTAACTTTTTGGGACTCGGACCATTGATCATATAATCCACTTCAAATTCCATTTCAGATAACTGTTGAAAATTGCATGAAAATTTTCAGCTCGCGCTTCGCGCTCGCATAATATAGGCTATTGCAAACTGTACTTGAATTCGTTCAGCTTTTATGCGTGTATATAGATATTACCGTCACAATGGTACGTTTTAAACCCAAATTCCCTCACCGTTTCGCTACAAGTATACTGTTTCATCCACAGAAATTCTCTATTTATGTTGTTTCATTAGGTCAATATTATTAGGAAATTTTTCAGCTCCCGCTTCGCGCTCGCACAATATTTATATAGATTTGCGTTTGTTGGCATTACGTAATGATGGTCCGCTTCTAATCACTTTCATCAATTTCGCGCTTATGTGTAATGCAACAAATACCATGTTTCAGTTCAATATTATTGTGAAATTTTTAAGCTCGCGCTTCGCGCTCGCATTATTACAGCCCAATGAATTCCACGATATTCATTTACTAGTATTCATATGCATAATAATGTACATGCGTGTGTATCTATAGGCATTACATCATGATGGTCCCCCCTTTAATCAACCAGATAATGTTTCGCGTTCGCATTAACTATTCTACAATTTTGAAAAGTGAGGGGTGACGGCTAAGGGGTGGGGGTGGGTGGGGGGCTCAACAGGCTAAAATCACAAATGTATGTCATTTGTCCGTTTTTTACACGTTTCTAGTGAAAGTGGGGGGGGGGGGCTTAGAAATGAGAATGCATAACATTGAACGTACCGTCAATCATTTATTTATTCACAAGGAAAAATGCCTTATTTAAAAGTTCAGACATGAGAATGAAATTACTTTGAACATATCTGTCCCAAAACGTTTATTGAAAAGCAAAGAAATATTGATTAGTCCGAAAAGTTCTTTAGTTATTATCATTTGTTCATATATTGTAATCAGAGCCTCAAGTTTTTTTATTCTTGTTGTTTTAATAATTTATATCCCTTACTAGAGAACTTCGAACTTCATTGATTTGATGTATAGTCAATTATAGTGCTTTGTTTACAAATCAAAAGGTAACCTTATCTATAGCTCAAACATGAGAATTGATATTAGATAACTGTGACATATAATTGTTTTGATTTGATTTGATTTTATTTGTCGAGTGTACATATGGTATAAAACAAAAAGAACACTGACAGGAAAGCCATAAATCCGAAAAGGCTTATTTTATAGGTCCGATAAAATGAGAAAGAGATTACGGACCCCCCCCCCCCTGATTTGCTTTTCTTATTAGAAAAAAAACCACACACATTAAAAGAGAAAAGAAAGAGAGAAGGAGAGAAAGGAGAGAGGAGGTGAGAGAGAGGGGGGAAAGGCAGATAGGAAAGTAAAAGGTAAAGATGGAGTGAAAAAGAAATAAGAAAAAAGAAGAGGAGAGAGAGGAGAGATGGAGCCCCATAAAAGATTAACAATATTTTCAATATGATACCTGAAAATATATCAGTCCAATACGTTTGTTTAACAAGGCAAAGAATATTGATTTTGCCAAAAAAAAGTGGCGTAATTTTTGAAGATTGATTTTACACACAAAAAAAAAACTCATTTTTTTAATTCTATCAGAAATGTATCATTCATTTGGAAAAGAATGTATTAAATCAAAAGGCGTAGCCTAAATAAAGTTTTATACCACAGTTGTCAGTTTAAGATATATTGGGTAGAAGCTGGTAGGACAAGTAGATAAGAGACCAAAATATGAATTGATGAAGGTCATACAACGGTGTCGATTTGGTTTGGCGATTGGGGGGGAGATCGTCGATAATTTCCTTTTTCTCTCCCTCATTGACACATAATACAATGGTATATATCGCAGGCAATTGGGATGGGTAAGTTTGTATACACATTGCATATACATGAAAACAAATTCCAGTAGTTTTATAATGCAGCGCGAAGCGCGAGCTGAAAAAATTTCTCAATAATAGTGACATAAAATTGCATTTCAAATAATGCGAGCGCAAAACCAGAAGGGCCAGCTTTACTGGTTGTTCAAGGAACCATCAATGTAAGCTAGATATACACACATGCATGCATATATATTCTATTAGTAATATTCAAAATTCATAGCCATTATCGAGCGCGAAGCGCGAGCCGAAATTTCTCAGTAATAGTAACAATGAAATGGACATTTATTGTAAGAAGTTAATGCGAAGCGAACATTATCGGTGATAAAGGGGACCACATGATGTAATGCCTATAGATACACACGCATGTACATTATTTACAATGAATACTAGTAAATGAATTACGTGAATTCATTGGCGTAATAATGCAGCGCGAAGCGCGAGCTTAAAATTTCACAATAATATTGAACTGAAACATGTTTTTTCATACACATAAGCGCGAAATAATGAAAGGATAGAAGCGACCATCATTACGTAATGCAAACAAACGCAAACTCTAATAAATATTGTGCGAAGCGCGAAGCGGGAGCTGAAAATTTCCTAATAATTACCTAATGAAACAACATAAATAAAGAATTTTGTGGATGAAACAGTATACTGTAGCGAAACGTGAGGAATTGGGTTTAAAACTACATGTGACGGTAAACTATATACACTCATAAAGCTGAACGAATTCAAGTACAGTTTGCAAAGCCTATATATGCGAGCGCGAAGCGCGAGCTGAAAATTCATGCAATTTTCAACAGTTATCTGAAATGAATTTGAGTGGATGTAATAGATCCAATGGTCCGAGTCCCAAAAGTTACCTTGTCGATGAAAGCGAGATAATGTACAGACTCTTCAAATTATTATGTATTTATCAAAACCATTGAGGGGAGGTGAATAGGCCTACTATTCCCCCGGGATCGGCCTGAATCATCTATTTGCAATGGTATTTTCCAATGGAATAGTGGAAAATCTGCGCTCTATTATCTACACGGTGTATTGTGTTTACTTGTTCTAAGTAATCAGCACATACGAGGAAGATAACGATTAAGTGAAAAAATTTCGGATCTTTGAATGATCAGAAATATGCATTTAGACTGCAAAATAATATATAATGTCATAAAGTGTTTTTATGATAACGAATTTTTAATGGTAGATTTATAGTACATAATTATACTTTTCATTTCTTGATATCAAAATATTGGGGATGATTGTACACACATCCCCCCCCCCCACCGAATTATTGGGGGATGCATCCCCCCCATCCCCCCCCACCAATCGATCCATGTTCTATAGTTCTCAGTTAAAGGTGAAGCCGAAACCTAAAAAAAAAAAAAACTTTTGCCCCATATCAGAAATAACAAGTGAAAAATAGATATAACGCTTAATAAAGTGATAGATCAAATTTGAAAAAAACTGTTACAATTTCCCGCCCCCTAACCAAATATTTTTTTAAATAGAATGTATGTGGGGAAAAAATGCCTTTTTGGTATTTAATTTGGAACGCCGATTCAATGAACGAGAAAATGTAATGATATTTCCGGTACATCATGTAATGAAGTGTTTCCTTCTCCTCTTAATTGATTGCTAAAGAACACGCAAATTAAATGTTTTCTAGGTCAGTTCTTTAATCGTGTAAATATTGCCTGCCACACCGGTAACCTACACAAACTGACACCAGACGACCAGAATGATGTACAGGAATGACAGAGTGGTTCACTTGTTCGGTCTTCCGCGTGTGACGAACCTAGATTTGCTTTCTTCATCTAACCATCCGTAGAATAACAAACGTTGTTTTTTTTTTACAATTCCCCTCTCTCTCCCTCTAATTTACCACATCCTTTCCTTCATCTCTCCTCTCTATTCATGCTTTGTTCATTCCTTCCTTCAACAGACCTCTTGTCTTTACATTTTTCTAGAAATAACCGCAATCTTTCAATATTTTGCGTTTGTTTAATGTTTTTGCTCTCTCTCGCTCTCTCTCTCTCTCACTCATCTTATCTTTTCATTCCTCTTTCAAGAGACCTTCTGTTTCATATTTTCTGGAATAAACCTCAAAATTTCACGCCGTATTCGTCTGTGGTTTAATGTTTTTTTTTTGTTGTTGTCTCCTCTCTTCTCTCTCAACCTCTCTCTTTTGAAGTCTCTGCCATCTACCCGTCTCTCCTGACTTTCCTTCATCTCTTTCTTTACAGCACATTCTTTTCCATTTCCTCTCTCTTCCGTCTCCCTCTCATATATTTCTTCCCTCATACATTCTCTCTTCATCATTGTCTATCATTTTCTCTTTTAAAAAAAAATCTCGTCTTTCTAACACATCTTGGTTTTTTTTGATTTCACACTATACAGACGCTAGCTTTATCCTGGTCTCACACATGTTTAATTTCGTTCTTCTCTACTAATTGCTCTCACTCTACAGCAATTTTCATTTTGATCTCTTTCTCACTTCAAACATCCTCTTTCTCCTCTTCAAATTAATGCTTGTCTTACTGTGTCCTATTCTTTTTTTGTGCTTTCCTCTCGTCTTTTACTTCTCCTCTTTGCATATCCTAATGTGTGTACCTTGTCCATATTACTCACGCATTCCCCCTCTCTTCTAGGCAGTATTTTTATTTCTGTTTATTGTTATTGAATGTTTTGGCATGTTTTTGTAAACTCTGACTATGGACCGCTCTTTGCAGTTTGATCTTGAATAAAGTTGTTGATGAATTGCATTGAATTTGTTATAGTCTTTCTCCCTCTTACCTCTCTCTCTCTCTCTTCGAAAATTTAAAGGCCATTTATCACACGAGTGCCGGAAAAGGATGTGATTACATTCCAAGATGAATAAATTTACTGTCAACCAATTTACCTTTATAAACTGAAGCGCATGCAGTTGCAAACAAATGAAAACCCAGCGTGGTAATAACTCTCCAATCAAACTCTGGTCGAATTATACAATTTGGCCAACTGCTGTAAGAAACTTATAAGTTATGATATCTACTAATTATCATTCCTATGGCGTTTGGTGATGATGATTCGGATTGCTATTTGTAGTCTGGAATCCTAGCAACCATTCAGACGACGAATGCTGTAAGTATATGCCCAAATACCTGTAAAATAATATGAGCAGAGATTCCATAAAACAACGTACACAACTCATCGCTAATAATACTATTTTGAATTGTGCTCTTATATGTACGTTTTACCTTATATGCCTCATAGGTATGCATTTTTTTCTAAAAATTAAGATCGGTTTAAAAAGAAATTAATTGTGTTTGCTTATTCATGAATAGGCACTATATAATTGGAAATTCAACACGTACGGTTTTTAACTGACTTTTGATTTCTTTAACAAAACCTTATCAAATCAAATCAAAACACGCAATCAATCATTACATCAGGGATTACTTGTAATATGTACATTAGCTATTAGCATCTTGTAATTCTATATCCCGTGATAAACCGGTGTCCAATACGATCCATTATCAGAACAGAAAAAGTGATATAGCTTTAAATAACTCAAAATAAGCAGTAAAATGATTGTGCATTTCATAGTACAATAAATAAGCAAACTGAAAATTATTATATTTTATTGATCAATTTGAAAGGGATATAATTTCTAAACCTGTGATTTCATTTTGTAAAAGCATATGTTCATAAATGAAGTTTTGCTAGATAATCTAACTCACCTAGATTATACCGATGAAGTATAATATTAAGTCATGTTTAACGTCATTTGCATTTTCCCTGTTTAATTAAGATTAAAATATTTTATACCATACAATCAATATAATGAATGCGCTCGTGTTTAATTTAAAATATATATATATTATATAAATATATAGAATATATATATATATATATAATAATAATTATTAATAATAGATAGCTCGTTCGCATCGTGTCTTTATGATATAGTGTGAATAAAATATAGACACCTCCACATCTACCTGGGTTACACATCCACCCACCCAACACCCTTCCCTACATTCGCTCATCCACACCACACGCACCAACTATAGCAATGTCACTCCATTCCTCAACAAAGTAAATACGACAGATGAAAAAATATATTTGCTTTTGTCAAAAGTTAATGGCGATTCCATCGCTGGCTGTTGTGCGGACCTTTTGACACATTTGCATCTTTTGTATGAAAATAGTGGAATAATTTCTTGATTGATGGTATCCTCCAAGTAGTACACAAGGGCACAAAATCAAAGACCTTAACGTAACCGGACACATATCATTAATTGAAAAGAAAATGTAGTGTGTCGTCTACGGGACACAAAAATGGAACGCCCTCATGGGGTCTCTTTAAAAGTTCATATGTAAATCATGTACAATAAAACCTGACTGCATAAAGAAACATAAAATATTTTGTAAGACATCAATGACTGAACTAGATTCTCATTCAATCAACGTTTAGTGCAACTACCGATAAAACGCAGATATGGAATGTATATATTCCTGTCATGCGATTGTTAAGTGCGTAGCGGTCAACACTTATTATTACATTACTCTGCCTGGGAGTAATCAAGACCATCTGAAGCAAACTAGTGTTTATGTATATTATATTTTCATGGAAATTTAAAAAGAGAATAATATGATTTTTAAAAATAAAAATTTGGGATCAAAGACGACAAGTTGTTGTTGAAGAACAAAAAGAGAGAAATAGAACCGAAGTTACTTTTATCTCTAGCTCCATCTGTTGTTTTCTTTAACTATGCTTCCAACCTTGATCTACCCTCATACAGACGCGCACTCCTTCTGTGTGTGAGACACTTGTCGCGTTGTCCCTTATCTTTCAAACAGTGACGGATCAAGGATTGTAGAAACTACGGGGGGGGGGCCGCGCATCCCGAAATTAGAAAAATAGGGAGGCAGCCAAATTTTTAATTTTAGACAGATAGTCAATGAATGTTTTTTCAAATTGATAAGGGTCTGCGCCGCCCCCTGGCGCCCCGCCGGATCACCACTGTTTCAAAGTTAAAGAAATCTCAGTTATGCACGTTGAAAAGAGTCTATAGGGGAGACCGGGACAATTGACCACCTTTTTTCAAATTGAACTTATCAACTTTAACTATAGCAAAATCACTTCGCTAAAACTAAGTTAAACGAAATATGATAACTAGCTCCACTTATGAATAGGCTAACAATTATCACCACAACCTACGGGGCAATTGTAGACACATGCATTAGAAGTACATAAATATAAAAAAAGGGCCGGCCAAGTCTGAGATTTTTGGCGAAATTGAGTAGAAATAGTGGATAATTATCGTGTATAACATGACTGCTGTCGTAATAAAATAAATCCGCTCAGAATGGCCTACATAAAGAAAAAAATGGAATGAACTGTAAAAATAAAACACAAGTCCAGGACTTGGGCTTTTCGTACTAATGCATATAAGCGCCCTCTCTCATTACAGATTTCCAACTTTACATGAAAAAGTCAGAAATTGAGGTTCACTTGCAGATGTTGTGATCTTGTTATTTGGTATAATAAACCATGTGTGTGTCAGAGGGTGCGTAAGGGGGTGTTTTTTTGGGTGGTGTGATCAATATAAAAAAAAAAAAAAATAGCTTCTTCAAAACAAAAGAAAAAAAATCTTCCTATGCTGTGCGTGTGTGTATGTGGGCATGCAGGACGATTTAGATTGATGTTTCTTACAAATTGCGCTGCACAAACACTAGAAGTTTATTTTTTGGAGAATTTCCCCAAAAGATTCACTGTAAAGCAAAAATAACAATTCTTCCATTTTACGGCCAGCAGTGTACACATCTTGATTTACAAAAGCATTTACCAACAACATTCTCTGCAAGCAATGAAAAAAGGTCCTGCTAAGAATGTTCTCACTTCCATGAATGGTCCCGTCATACTCAGCTAAGTTGGACATCCTCTGTGATTGAAAAAAAAATTAAAGGAGGACTTTACCACCCCCCCCCCCACCCCCTATTCTTGAACTGTTGTTTGTGTGCTTAAGGACTTCTTGATGGTCATGATGAAGGAAAGGAATCTTCAAAACATGAATAGCGTCGATTGTTTTGTATTTTCGTACTTTGGCAACCATTACACATGTCCTTCATTTAATACCCACGTACAACACACCCACTCGCTCATCCCAAAACGCATCAGCTATGAAAGACAACCTAAAAAATACAAAAACGCATAAAAACACTTTTTCACTTTGCGAAGCTCATTGATATAACAACAAATCTCTTGTGTATCATTTTTAAGCTCAGTACTACAGAATTCTACCAGTATATTTGAATGTAAGAAGGCCCAAGTCCATATGATTATAAAAATTGACCCAAGTCCACGACAAAAGGCCGCCACAAGTAAGTGAATACTAATTTTCATTTTAAAATGTACACTTAAATTAGTTAGATTTATCTTGATGTATTTTGGCAAATATACCTTAATTGCCCAAATTTAAAACAATATTTTGTTTTCTCGATTTTCTCGAAATAACCATCTTATGGACTCTGGCCTTTTTAATAATTCTATCTTCAATTGCACATTTGTTTTTCTTATCAAGCTAGCACGACAGATCCAATTAAACAATATTACAAAATAACTATTTAATAAAACAAACAATCTTTGCTCATGGATATTCTTTCACTTGCGAATATAACCATGGCAGTGGTTACTGCGGCAGATTATCAGCTTGGCAGCGCGCTGCCAGGTCCCGGGCTATAGGCATGATAGTACGCGGAAAAGGTACTAAGTTAACAGCTGTGTTGCCATGTGTCACAAGTTGGGGTATTGTAAAAGTGGAGGCGTTCATTTTGTAGGAAATTATCACATTTTTCAACATAGCATGAAAATGATGTTACAGCATAGCTGTCAATAATTTATATTGTAGATAATTTACAGCTACATGTTGTGAAGTTGAGCTTCGTATGCTCATAGTTTAAATAGCAAAGACTACTTTAGTGAGTAGGGTAAGGGAGAGGATCCACGGAGGACGTGTTACAGCATAGGAATTCCCATTTTGACTTTCTTATTGTTTAGCTGCGTTAATATCTTTGCAGGCATGGTTCTTATGGTTGAGTGATATATTCATTCTCTTGGGAATTTATTGGTTCTAGATAATGGTGAAAGAAGGTTGATTTTCAAAAGTAATCTTAATCAATCAAATAATCAATTAAAACAACTTAATGGCTACATCGCTCTAGACAATCGTCATTGGCAGGCATCAGAAATTGTCACCTGCAATTTTATAACAGTAATTGTCATTTTTTCGCCATTTTCTTGCATGCATGTAAGAACACAATTAAGGTGGAAACAAATATTATTTGCAATAAACTTGTTTGATTGTAAAAACCAAGTGTAAAGAGACAGCGATTCTGCCTTGCACATTATTTTTTATTTTTTGACACCCTGTACGCGTAGAATAAAATTTTGAATTACCAATTTAACTTTTTAAGAAGCAAAAGCATAAGCCTCTATACACAATCGAATGATTCATTTCATTGGTGAAAAAGATTAAGAAATAATTCGGCGGTAAAATGTCGAGTTTTCAAACCATTTTTTCCTGTAACACTGTCTACTTTTATGATACACCGTTATTCCAGGCACAATAATATGTTAACATCCTCCTTTCATCTCTGCTTTCCAATATATACTATACTTTATACATGTCTGACTTACTTACTAAGAAACTAAGATGTTTTGAATTTTGTGACAAGGTACTTTCTTACAATTTTTTTGGACTATGGTAACGCATTCTCAGCCAACTCATGACATGTCTTACAGCACTGCCCAGAAGAGGCTCCATAGTTGGATTCTTTTTTCTATTTTAGCTCAGTTAATCATTGTTAAACTTAGCAAAATACAGGACTAAAATAATTCTAAATAAATACAAAGACATCAATAGCAACACCACATACTTCCAGGAGAAAAACACGCAGTGTGAGATATCTCCTCAGAAGAAAAAAAAAAAAGTAAATATGTTGCGTAAAAGTTCAACGAACAAGTTAAATCTTCACTCAAATAGCATGTGGACGATTGAAAAGCACATGCTCTGTACACAGTTAACTTTACATACGTGTTTACTAGGGATGAGAGTCTCTGTTACAATTGTAACGCATTGTCTCGGTCTCCTACAATATATATGACTACTGTTTGAACAATGTAAGTCTGAGAGATGACTTGAATGCGTTGACAGTAGGGGCA
>CALNVZ010003429.1:27852047-27864319 GCA_940671915.1 Paracentrotus lividus | reverse complement strand
ATTTTATATCATTTTTCATGTTTGTGCTTGTCGCGCAAATGTAACGGCACCACCTATATGGGGGCCCAGTTTAAAACACATGGCCTTATGCAAAGAACAAAATTAAATGCAGCATAAGGAGGGTTAGACCCGAGACCAAGGGGTCTATTTATCTACAATACATGTGTAGATATTAAATTTTGTATCGTGCATAGGCCTACTGAATTATCTCTCTTGGAGAACTTGGTCTTTGACCTTAGTGAAATAACCTGCACCTGAATTTACTGTGTGCTGTATGTGTATTCTATCATCATATATTTATACATTTATTTTTCTTTACAGATGTAGAATCCCATTACCAGAGCACAATTTCATGTTCAGATCTACTCATTAAACAAGAAGCTGTTTCGGATGAGAATTGTGATGTACATGTACATATAGAGAGCAGTATAACTGAATCATCATCTGGACAGAGACATGAAGGAGATATTCCAAAGCTACAAAATAGATCTGGTGAGAATAAATATCAATATTTAAATAAAAATGATAATAATTATTATTTAGATGTAGAGTTTTAGAGGTGCAGATGTTTGTGACGTCTTGCGAGGTGGTTTCAGAGATTTTTTTTAACGTGTATACGTATGAAAACAGTCCAATATTATTACTATTGGATTCAATGAATATTTTGCCCTACCCAAAAAATTATCATTGGCCAATTAAATGAGTGTGTGCCTGCAGCTCACTTGACAAATTGCAGTGCGTTTGATTAGTTGCACCTTTATAATGCGCATGCAGCTTAGTGACATCAGAATTACACTTTACTGCTTAGTAAAAAAGTGATTTTTTTTTTTTATTCAAATACATCTGTCAAAATAAAAATTAAAGGCTTTTTGATATCTCCATTACACTTTGTTTCATAAAGAAAAATACATGTATATGTGTTTTAGTGGTAAATATTATTCAGAGTATGTCTTCTTCTTTTCTTTATTTTTTTGTAGATGTACTGTCCCATTTCCAGAGCACTAATCCATGTCCAGATCTACTTATTAAACAAGAAGTAGTTTCCCATGAGAATCATGATGTAGATATGGAGAGCAGTATAACTGAATCATCAGCTGAACAAAGACATGAAGCAGATAGTCCAAAGGTGCAACATTTATATGGTGAGAATAATTATGCTGTCTATTCAATTTGTTCAAGATAATGATGCTCAAGTGAAAACTTTTGATGGGTAAATTATAAGAACACTATCCCTCCCCAACCTCCCCATCCCCCCTAAAAAAAGAGTAATTTTTGCCTGAAGCTACAGGCGCGGATTCAAGAAAGTCGAATTGAATGCAATTCGACAATTGGGGACAAAAGCAGCTCTATTATGTTTACGCATGGGCCCGGTAAGTTCATTGTGTGACTCCGGTCTGCGTCGTCTACTGAGCTAACAGCAGTCCCCGAAACATCGCAACCACAAATTTCACCATTTCCATTGATTACATAATTAAAAATTGCCTACATATGACTTGATTCCATTACGGTACCTACATGTGGATAAAGATAAATGCTACCAATGTGAGCATATTATTTTTAAGACAATCGAGTCAAAATAAAATATGTATAGTGACGCATTGTATTACCAGACACATCATAATTCTGGACGCACATTTTACTGCGCACTAAAGCAATTTTGTGCACGTAGGTCGGTGCAGTTAAATTCCACACACTAATACATGGAACAAGATTGCTAAAATGAGGCGAAAAAATCTAACTTTTACCTTATTTTTCTCTAAAATTGTTAAAATTTCATATTGCATTCCTTTGCATTAACAATTGATATATTTTCTGACGAAAAAATGAGCCTTGTTTGCCCAATTTCAATCTCTCGGCGTCTGCTTCGAATATTGACGTGCGGTGTGTGTGTGTGGTGATTGATTCTAGTGCAGTTCATGGTTTTCATGACGATTGCGCGATCGCGAGAGCGATAGATAGCGAACACGACGAATGTCGTTAAACAAACATTGTGAACGATAGGCCTAATCTATGATTATGCGAACTTAAGTTGATAAGTTGACAGGGGCCGCGGAGCGTTTTTGAAAGTGGAGGGGCTGAGCCGAAAGTGAGGGGGCTGAACAGGCTAAAAATCACAAATGTATGGTCATTTTTGCATTTTTGTACACGTTGCCTGAAAAAAGTGGGAGGGCTGCAGCCCCCCCCCCCTGCTCCGCAGCCCCTGGTTGAAGCATTTAGGCTTAAATCTCATGAAAAGATAAAGATTAAGAAATAGACAAGAGAATGTTTTTTAAAATAAAAACCCAAAATAAATCCTAGATTAGCTGCAATCAGTCTAGTCAAGATAGCGTATTTATAATTATGATGATCGAAAACAAAACAACACGCAATTATAATGTTGCATCCCATAGAGGGCGCACGCCCGGAAACATAATGTAATTCGTCTTGCTAAAAAAAAATCTTTTTCGTAGAGGGGTTTGCGGCAAGCGCGATACAAAGAAAACTGTTGGTACATATCAAATAATTTTACCATATTTATAATTTTTATAGTATTTGGGATAGCTTGTGCACATTTTCCTTCACTTTATTTCCTATGATTGTCGTTTTTAAGGCACTGAAATAAAGGCGTCTGGTAATACAATATGCTGCCATATATGGAAAGCTTCAAATCTACTAAAAAACACTGAATCTGTCAAGATTTTTTGATAAAACAGTGTGATTAGCTTACAAAAGGATATTTTTGTTATTTATTCTTGGCACAATAAAAAATAGAAAGACTGATATAAGATAATTCAGTATTATTCAATACCATTCTTTATATAGGCTCATGTGTTGCTTCCCATATTACAAGTTAAGACATTAAGACTTGCATTTTAAACTATAAGTCATCATGCTTAAATGTTTGTCAACAAAATTTGATTTTGAAAAATTGGAACAGCCTTTAGGCCTACAAGAACCGACCATTAGAAAAAAAATTATGATCGTTTTAAATATTTCCTGCGATTGCTAACAATTTACAAAACCTTTCCTTAGTAATTAAAAATATGAGACTTCCGGATTGCTATATATATTTAAACTATTACTCATTAATATGTTTATACCATTTTCAATTAAATAAACAAGGTTTTACATTCTGAAGATGTTTCTCAATGTCTTTAAGGTGAAACAAATAAATGATTTATTTGAAGAATGTCTTTGTGTTTTTCTTTGCAGAAGTACATTTCCTAGAGAGAACAAACTTGTGTTCAGAACTAAACATCAAACCTGTAGTACTTTCTTGTGAGAATGGTGATGTAAATATGAAGATCAGTACGAGTGGATCACCGTCTAAACAGATACATGAAGAAGAGATTTCAACACAACGTATTGGATCTGGTAAGAATCTTATTCAGAAAACACAACTCCTCTGAGATCATTAACCTGCTTAGATATGATGTTATTGAGTTTGACAATGTAAGTGAAGGTTGACTATGCAGAGTTGACTGGTTATGCAAACGAATAGTTACTCTGCATTTTTGGCAATATAATGGAATAATAAGTCTCAATGTAGAAATGGAACATTTGTATTTTTATTAAGTTTTTATATTATTATTTTTTTAAATATATATGAGATATGTAATGAATTTCTTATTGTAGAATTGAGCAAATATTTTGTTGACAGCAGAACTTTTCTTCTTTAATTTTCTTTCAGCAGATTGGGAGACTATTTTGGTCGAAGAACATTCTCTGCACTCTTTTGGGACCTATATTCTGATTATGCTATGCAACACATATCCAAAGGGCTCGATCTTGAAGAACTATGTGATGAGGTATTCAAGCAAATAAATGTGACAATCACCCTACATGTAGAATCCAGAGAGGGAAACCATTTTGCGCAAATCCTGCAGCAAGACATTTTTTACAGCTTGAACAATTTTCATTTACACCTTTGAAACACAACAATGGCGGAGCTGCATAGCCCAAATGGACAAAGAGAGGCCGGTCCTACCAGGTGTTCAGTTTGTGAGAGACTTTATTACCAAAAGAGTCTCACGTTGATGTCAACGAGACAGCACTCGGGACAAAAACGTATATCAGTGCTCTGTGTGTGTATGAATAAAGCCTTTAGACCAGTATAGTAATTCACCTGTCATATGAGAACCCGACACTGGCAGAAAAGTCCATATAAAATGCAATTGTGTAGTTACAGTATGTTCAGAAAGGTGAATCTTGATCGCCATATGAAAATCCCACAAGGGTGATGAAAAGCCCGCTTTGAGGCAATTATTGTAACAGATGTTCTCATAAAGGGGGGGGAAATTTGGATGATCCATATGAGATCCATTTACAGGGTTGAAAATGCCCTTTGAGTGCAATTATTATTGTAGTACAGGGTGTGTTTCTAGAAAGGCCAATCTTGCTACCATATGGACACACAGGGTGAAAACCTTATTGAATGCATTCTTGTAGTTACAGATATGTTTCAAAAGAGTCATCCCTCAAGCCTTCTGAGAACACATACAGGAGAAAAGCCTTATGAAGCAATCGTTTTGCTTTTTAAGATGTCTCAAATGGAGCCATCTTGCAACGCATGTGAGACCTTCCACAAGAGAAAAAAGTACTTAGAATGGTTAAATCGTTGAAGAACAAATTGTCCTCACAAAGATCCATTCAAAGACATTTGGAGAACAAACACATACCAGGAGAGTAGTTTTTAAGACTTCAAGTGCTCGAAGTGGTAATGAGGCGTTTTGAACTTAGTCTAGTTGTATGCTGCTCCTGCTAAGAAACCACAGTGAGGAGAAAATCCTGTTTCAATGCAGAATTTTGTAATTGAAGATAGTCTGATAATTGCAGTTTATTTCACACTCCATGTGAGAACCATACAGGAAAAATCCTATTTCATTTCACAGATGGGTTATTTTTCCCAAGAAATAAAACATGATGAACAGCAAGGAAAACTTCAAGATTTTTTTTCAAATTTTACCTTTCGGTTACAATTAAGACATTTGCAAAAAAACATTACGAAGAACAATCATCAGGAGATTGCTTGACAAAATACCAGGGCTTGAATTATATTCGACAGCCCCCACGAGCCATGGCCTGGATGCCTCCTTATACTAGCCCCTTAGATGCCTCTTTCAAAATCCCCTGGGTTTGGCGCTGGAGGAAAGATTTAATGCCCTTTTCCAGACATTGTGCCTATGGCGAAAAAATGGCCTGCCCTAAAATGATGAAAAATGAAATTTAAGGCCGAAAAATACAATTAATTTGATTATGCTTGACCAACAGGATGAGGAACCGGTTATTAGGAATCACACAAAAATGTGTTTTCTATACATCAAGCTTTAATGCCATAAACTCATATGCTCATCAAAATTTTTTTATTATTTGTCGATGTATTTCTCTATTCATAACGATTTTGATGATTCTGTAATAATGGGAAACATAATATTATAAATAATTATTTTCCAAATTTTTATGTTATTGTTTTTGCCCTTTTCTAAAGTTTTTTTTTTTATTTTTTTGTTTTTTAATATATGTCTTTTAAAATGTATATTACTCTCTGGGTTGGTCTACTCATTGTCCTTTGGTATATAATTCCGAGAGGCATTGCGTTTTTATTCGTTAAAGATAGGTAATTCGCGTTGGACCTAAAGTTGGAAAGGGTCATGTGTATAGCCTCACTAATTGGTTTTGTGTTTTTTGTCACTGGAAAAAAAATAAAAAAAAAGTTTTAGTTACTATTTCTGAGCTGCCCCATGAAGGTGGATACTTACAGGTGAAGTTTCATCCACCACCCTCACCCCCCCCCCACCCCACCCCCTGCCTCTTCTCCTCGTTTTTATTCATATTTTGTGTTTTTGTGTTTTTTTTGTTTTGGCTTTGTTTTTTTTATGCCCATGATTTGCAGGTCTCCCAACTGGAAAAGAGCATGAGCTCATCAAATATATGTGTAGCAAGAGGTGTAATTTGAAGTAATCTGCATATACATTGAACACATTCTGCTCCTGCAGTTAATTATTGTGGAATGTCTAACTGACTGAAGAAAAGCTTTGTGATCATGTTTTACAACCCCATTAGCAGAAATGCTAGCAATGCAATTAGGCAAATCCTCAGTAGTTTTCTCTTCATAAATTGGCTTAAGCAGCATTAAAAATGTAATTGGAACGGATGAATTTAAGAGGACATTCGGATAGTCCGCAGGCCCGTTTGTCCATGGGTCCAATAGTCCGCAGGTCTGCGGGGGTGATGTTCGTTATTCCGAAAGTTCATTAATCCAAAAATGAAATCAGGTTTGTTAGTCCGAAACTGAAATAATCTGTAGCGAAGCAGGGAATACAGAAAGGGCAGGCGTGGTGGAGAAGGGGGGGGGAAGAATCAACGTTGGTGTTTATTGTAGGGCTCATCTATCGTTACCACCCAGGGGCGTATACATACGCAGAATTCTTTCAAAGGGATGATCATAGGCTTATGGGACTATTTCAATTCCATGCAAGAATCGATATTATTTTTTTAGCTCTCATTGCCAGACCTATAAATTTCGATGGAGGAATATTGGTGCATTTTGAAATTGTTTTGTCCAAGTTCCAAATTTCTACTAAAAGATCCATTCATGATTTAAATGAATAGATAATTGATTCCGCAATTCTATCCACCCATCGATCTTTATTTCGTGAAGAAAAGACGGCACAAAAATAGTTGAAGAAATAATTATTTTGTTATGGCGTGATAACGGCCCAATTTTGGTAGCAAAGTCGCTGTCGATAACGTTGGGAAATAAAGTCTTCATTAAATAAAAAGAGAACGAAAGCAAGTGCGAAATAAATTATTTAGTCATGGACTGTTTAACTGCCTGATTTTAGTAGCGAGACTTATTCTTTATCGGTAGAAGTCGCCGTTGATAATGTTGTGAAATAAATTCTCCGAAAATCGACGCCACACTTGGTGCAATACATGCTTTGCATTAATATCCTATTATTTTGTAATTACGCCGTTTTTGTTACTAAAATAAGTTAAATTCATTTTAAAAAAAACGAACTTTAGTTTATTTTCGGACTTACAAACCTTTTTACATTTTCGGATTAACGAACCTACAGAATAACGAACATTATTCTATTTTTGGATTAATGAACACCACCCCCACGGACTATCAAACATGCGACTAACGGACCCGCAGACTATCGAACCCGCGGACTAACAGGAGAATGCCCAAAATATAACCAGGGTCCCGAAAAGTGGAAGCGGACTATCGGACCTGCGGACTATCGGGCTGTAGCCGAATTCAATTATGCCCAAGCTTTTTGCCTTTTTTGTATATTATTCCTCACTAATTTGGAAAACACAGATTGAGGTGTTGCTCGTTCGCAATGAGATGTAACTCCTCCTATTAAGTCGGATATCAGCGTCCATAGAAATCTACTTGATATCCACCTAAAAAATTTGACTTGCAGAAGGTGAGTAACACATGTCTAGTATAATCTGGACAGAAAAAATTCCTCGACGTGGGTAATTATTTGACTATAGAAGGTTGACTTATGCAGAATTGACTGCATACAAGTGAAGTTCCTCTACATCCCATAGATATAGACATTTTGAGCAATAAAGAACTATAGGCAAGTAGAAAGGGAACAGGGAGAATGATAATTCAATCAAATTTTGAAAGAACCTTGCTCTTTCTTCACATATGGGAAGGCTGTTTTGAAGAACATCACTGAACCTTTGAGACCTACATCTGATAATGATGAACACAATCCGAAGGGCTCATCTCCAGAACTATGTGATGCAGGTATTTCCAGCAACATAAATGTACAAAATCCACCTAAATCTCAGAGGAGGAAATCATTCCGTTGCAAATCCAGCAGCAAGACAGTGTCAGTGACAATGTCAGGAAAGGGGAATCTTGCACTTCATATGAGAAACCACCAGGGTGAAAAGCCGTTTGAATGCAATTTGTGTAGTTACAGGTGTTCTAGAAAGGACAATCTTGCATGCCATATGAGAACCCACACAGGAGAAAAGCCTTATGAATGCAAATATTGTAGGTACAGATGTTCTCACAAGAGCCGGCTTACAGAACATGTGAGAACCCACACAGGTGAAAAACCCTATGAATGCCAATTTCTGTGACAACGTCTCTCAAAGAGCCGGCTTACAGACCATGTGGAACCCACACCAGTGCCAGGAAAGGGAATCTTGCACTTCATATGAGAAACCACCAGGGTGAAAAGCCCTTTGATGTAATTTCTGTAAGTACAGGTGTTCTAGAATAAGAGCAATCTCTTGCACGCCATATGAGACACACACAAGGAGAAAAGCCTTATGAATGCCAAATATTGTAGGTACAGCATGTTCTCAAAAGAGCCATCTAATATCCATTTGAGAACACACAACTGGAGAAAAGCCTTAATGAATGCAATCATTTGTAGTTTTAGATGTTCTCAAAGGAGCAATCTTGCACAACATGTGAACTCCACAGAGGAGAAAAGTCTTATAAATGCAATTCTTGAAGATACAAGATGTCCTTCACAAGAGCCATCAAAACTCCATTTGCAAACACATACAGGGTAAACCTTATCATGCTGTTAACCAGCAAGTGCTCTTCCGAACAAGAAACACACACATAGGAGAAAAGCCTGATCAATGCAAATGTTGTAATTGAAAATGTTCTCGAATAAGCAGTCTCACATTGCATATGATAACCAAATATGAAAATTCATTATCATTGCCTTGTATGGAAAGGTTTTTACAAAAGGAGGGTGATTCTCCCAATAAATTAAAACATCAGTAGAAAAACCTCCAGATATTTCTTGTCAATTTTAACTCTCTTTACTAATTAAGACATCTGCACAAATCATTTACAAGACAAACAGGATTTTGGTTCAAGGAAATACATTAGTAATGCTTGACCAAACAGTGGGAACCAGGTAGTAGTCACATAAAATTGATTTGCTTTCATCAAGCTTTTTACCAAAATCATATTTCATCAAATATTTATTATCATTTTCAGATTTTTCTATTTTTAACTGTATGAGTCAAATATATAACTAAATGTAAATGAGCATTGCAGTGTTTTTTGCTTTTTCCAAAAGGATTGTTAAATACTAGATGCTCTTTAAAATGAACATTGCTCACTTGAGTGGGCCTTTACTCATGTTCTGTATTAATTATAAAAAGTAGCTAAATCCCTTTTGATGGAATTGATAGTTAATGATATCTTACATTGATCAGACTGGTACCTGTCTATTAACAAAGTTGAAACCTAAGTTCAGAGAGCAATATTCAATTAATTATGTTCATTTAATATTTTAGTATTCCATAGATGCATCTACAAAATTTTGCAAACAATGAAGAGTTTGATTCCAAAAGGAAGTGAATTTAGCTCCTTTTTGGAATCAAATCTTCATTTGTTGCTAATCCTTGCTGTTTATTTTAAAGATACGTATTTCATTGACCCTAAAGTTGAAGGTCATGTTATGGCTCAATGAATTGCTGCGTTTCCACAGAAAAGTTTTTCATTTCACAAATTGCTGCACATAAGGTGCATACTTCTGGGAATTTTCTCTCATCAAAGCATACCGTCTTTCATCAACCCTATCCCTGTTACCTCCTTGTTTTTAATTCATTTTCTTGTTTTTGTATTTTTGATGCACTTGATTTCCAAGGCTTCTGCATACTAGAGAACGCTATGAGCTCACCCAATTACTTGTGCAAGAGTTATTTGAAAGTAATCTGCATATAGATTAAAACACATTCTTCCTTCAATCATAATTATGGAACTTCTTACTGACTGAGAGAAGCTTTGTACTCATGTTATACAACCATCACATGGTATTCATGCAAGTAGGAAATCCTTTTATTTGTCATTCAAATAAATTCTCTTGAGCAGAATGAAAAATTTCATTGGAAAGAATAATAGTACTTATGACCTAGACCTACTTGTAATTGATTCCTTACTAATTTTGCAGACACAAATTAAGGTGTTAGTAAGGTATTAAGGTTTGTTTGCAACTAGATGATACTCCTATTAAATAGGTTGGATATCATGCATCCATAGAAATGTGTTTGATGTGTACCTAGCAATCGTGGAAATAAATAACACATGTCTAGTATAGTCTGGACTGAAAAAAAATTGCTTAGATGTGAGGAATTATTTGTCTTTTAGGTTTTCTTATGCAGAGTTGACTGTATACAAATAAAGTTCCTCTACATCCCATAAATAAAGAAATTTTGAGCAATACAGGAATAGAGGCAAGAAGAAAGGGAACAGGGAGAATGATAATTAAAGCAAATTTTGAAAGAACCTTGCTCTTTTTTCACAGGTGGGAAGGCTGTTTTGAACAACATCACTGAACCTTTGAGACCTACATCTGATAATGATGAACACAATCCGAAAGGCTCATCTCCAGAACTATGTGATGCAGGTATTTCAAGCAACATGAATGTACAAAATCCACCTAAATCTCAGAAGAGGAAATCATTCCGGTGCAAATCCAGCAGCAAGACAGTGTCAGTTACAATGTCAGGAAAGGGGAATCTTGCACTTCATATGAGAAACCACCAGGGTGAAAAACCATATGAATGCAAATATTGTACCTACAGAGCATCTGATACGGAACATCTCAGATGCCATATGAGAACCCACTCAGAAGAAATGCCATATAAATGCAATAGTTGTAGTTACAGGTGTTCTAGAAAAAGCAGGCTTACAGAACATGTGAGAACCCACACAGGTGAAAAGCCCTTTGAATGCAATTTGTGTAGTTTCAGATGTTCTAGAAGTAGCAGTCTCGCACTCCATATGAGAACCCACACAGGAGAGAAGCCTTATGAATGCAAATATTGTAGGTACAGATGTTCTTACAAAAGCCGGCTTACAGAACATGTGAGAACCCACTCAGGTGAAAAGCCATTTGAATGCAATTTCTGTTGTTACAAGTGCTCTAAAAAGAGCCGGCTTACAGACCATGTGAAAACCCACAGAGTTGAAAATCCCTTCGAATGCAATTTCTGTAGTTACAAGTGCTCTAAAAAGAGCCGGCTTACAGAACATGTGAGAACCCACACAGGTGAAAAGCCCTTTGAGTGCAATTTCTGTAGTTACAAGTGCTCTAAAAAGAGCCGGCTTACAGACCATGTGAGAACCCACAAAGGTGAAAAACCCTTTGAATGCAATATCTGTAGTTACAGGTGTTATAAAAAGAGCCAGCTTACAGACCATATGAGAACCCACACTGGAGAAAAGCCTTATGAATGCAAACATTGCAGTTTCAGATGTTCTCAAAAGAGCAATCTCAATAGACATTTGAGAACACATACAGGAGAAAAACTTTAGGAATGCAATCGTTGCAGTTTTTACGTGTTCTCAAAGGAGCAATCTTGAACCCCATGTGAAACTCAACAAAGGATAAAAGTCTTATAAATGCAAGTCTTGAAGATACAGATGTCCTCACAAGAGCCGTCTCAAACACCATTTTCGAACACATACAGGAGTAAAGCCTTATCAGTGCTAACTAGCAGTGTATGCTCTCCCGACAAAAGAAGACACACATAGGAGAAAAGCCTGATCAATGCAAATGTTGTAATTGAAGATGTTCTCGAATAAGCAGTCTAACATTGCATCTGAGAACCCATACATAAAAAATACTTATTGCCTTGTATGTAAAAAGTTTTCACAAACAGAAGTGATTCCTTCTAACAAATTAAGACACTATCAGTAGGAAAAAAACCTCGAGATATTATTTATCAAATTTTTAACTCTCTTTACCAATAAAGACATTTGCACAAAAATTAAAAAACAAATATAGGAGATTAGCTTCAAGAAATACATTAATATGATTATGCTTGACCAAATAGGGGGAACAAGGGAGTAGTCACACAAAATAATTGTTTTGAAACCAAGCTTTTTCATGCCAAAATTCATCAAAATATTTGTTATCATTTTTAGGTGTTTTTTTTTTTGTTTTTTGTGAACTAAACCCCTCACAAAAGTTTCGCAAATAGACTTTGGGCCATGATAAATTTTCAGGTACGCTTTAGTTATTCCTGATATTCATACCATTGGAAAGAAAATTTATTCCCCTTTTTTATTAATATCCTACTTGTAATGATTATGTCATGCTTCAATGCACAGAATATCAGAATATGGAGAAAAGTAAAAAGTCAAATGTTGCAAAATGCATTTATCAAACGAAGTTCCGCAACTCGACTTACGGCTCTGATAACTTTCGAGGTATTTTCTCATTTTTATTGAAGTTTAGACCATTGTCAAGATAATTTATTCCTCTTTTCAATGACACCCTAATTGTAACGAT
>CALNVZ010003429.1:27818824-27844887 GCA_940671915.1 Paracentrotus lividus | reverse complement strand
AGTGTTGTTCCTGCATGGATAGACACTGATGTTAGGACAAGTCAGAAGTTAAATGTTGCAAATTGAATGCCTATTGTGAGTATTATTGTCTGTTGCGAGCAATAACAATGCATTTCGCAACTTTTCACTTTTTACTTTGCATTATATTGGTGAGTTATGTGCATTTAATATGATGTACTATTGCAAATAGGGTATCAATAAAAAAGAAGAATAAATGAACTTTTAAATGCTATAAAATTGACAGATTAAATCCCCACATTAAAATGTATCAAGGTTCAGTGTTGTGTTACAGAAATTTAAACTGAAAAATATCTTTCGCTTTGTCAAGTATTCAAGTGGTATTGAGGGGTTCTGTGGACACAGGCATGACATCACCCTGACAAATAGGGTATCAATCAAGAGAGGAATAAATTAACTTGACAATGGTATAAAAATTAAATAAAAATTAGAAAATATCCCCAAAGTTATCAGGACCTAAAGTGAAGTTGCAGAACTTCAGTGTGATCAATAAAAATGCATTTTACAACATTTGACTTTTTACTTTTCTCCATATTCTGATATTCTGTGTAATGAAGCATGATACAATCATTACAAATAACTAAAGCGTACCTGAAAAAGTTATCATGACCAAAGCCAACTTGCGAAACTTTTTGTGAGGGGTTGATATATATTCAAATGTAACTGAAAGTTGCAGTGTTTTTGCCTTTTCCAAAAGGATTTGTTAACTACTACTTCTTAAAAATGTACATGTCTCACTTTAGTGGATCTTACGCATGTTGTATTTGAAAGTTTGATTCCAAAGGAGCTAAATCTACTTATGGGCATTCTGCGGTAACTGACGTTACACACAACCAGAATTTTCTAGATTGTTTGTACTGTAGTTACATAAATAAGAATATATGGGTCTTTAAATTAATATACCTAAATAAGTAAGTGTAAAGGAAGAGGTTGTGTAAAAAAATTCCACCCAAGCATTATTTCCTTTGAAACGCCAAGCAAAAACGTGTCGGTAACTGACGTTACAGAAAACGGACATGCAAAATCAGGGTGTTTGATCAAATCTCAATATCTCATGTCCACGACGTGTTATAATGATAAGTCTTATATGACATATACCTAGGTCCTTATGAACAGATTTGCAAAATAAGGAGAGATTTTCATAATTTTTTTTTTATCCTGGGGAAACTTTTGTGAAGACATGTCGGTAACTGACGTTACCATACAGCTTCCATAGAGTTAACAACATGTAAAATCTCAATTTTGATTTGGATCAAAATATTTTGTGTTCCTGGCTTCTGATAATATGTGCTTGATATGACATCATACCATGTTCTAGGCAACAGATGGCAAAAAACATAAAGAAGTAATTTTTTTTAATCATTTTCCCTCTTATTTCAGTTAAACTTTCCTGTATCATCAGTATTCACCTATATTTCCTATGGGGTTTATACAGAATATTTTTGAAAATTGTATTTCTTCCTACTTTAAGAACTAAATTCCATCACATAAACTGTAAATATGGCAATATGTTAGTATTAAGATATTAGAAACTTTAAAATAGTATTTTTGATTGATTAATACACGTAGGATATGGTCCCACACATGTATTTTTGTGTGTAGTGCATGTGAATCTTTCCAGAATCAAATTCATTGTTATAATTTGCTGATTCTAAATCCTCACAGCACAACAATTCTTAGGTGAATTGATTTTAAAATCACTTTTAACAGTATCTTCCTCAATTTAAACTTATAACCTCAACAATAATTTCCATTTAACTAATTTTGTACAGAGTTATGATCCACAGTCATAAAAAGCAGAATTTAAAAGCTACATGTAGGTAATGAAATTTTGATGAAAAATTACTGTTCGTGCTTTGGCAACCAAAAATGAAATCTGTTAAAGTAAAGTGTTTGTTCTTTGCTTGTTCTACCACAAAACATGTACATAAAGCAGATGCACAGACATTGTATGATCATAACTATTTTCTTTACTTTTTCTCTTTTTTTCCATTTATCAGTATTTTTTTTACAGAGAGAAGAGTTTTAAATACAAAAATCTAAATTTGATTTAGATTTATCATAACATTTGAAATTATAGGCTCATCTTCCAAATTCAGAATATAGCAATGGAACCTTGATCACACTAAGAGATAATCAACTGAAAATCTAAAACAGATTGGAGGATTACATACATGTACACTGCATGGGTTTCCTAACTCTTTAAATCAATTATCAATCGACACTGGCAGTCTTTTATTGCTAGATGGTTAGTTTAAGCGGTAGTAATTAGTTCAGATGCAAACAGGAGTCAAATTGTAATTGTTTTTCTATGAAATGATAATGGCATCATGGTAAACTGACGTTACACTAGGTCATGGTAACTGACGTTTACACACAAATTGGTTGTCAATTTTGACTTGATTGTATGTTGAATATTGATAGCTTTGCTATTGATAATGATGAGATCAAGTCAATACATTAGAAAATCTTAATTGGCATAGTTGATACTGTCTTCGTTGCGGAAAAAAAATTAACAAGTTTATTTTTCGGTAACTGACGTTACATTCCAAATGAGGGTTGATTAATCTAGATTTTTTTTACTACAAGTCAAAATGAACCAATTTTTTTAAAATACAGATTGATAAAGTGTCTCTCTAACAATATCCATGCGAAAGATTATCTGGAACAGAAACGGTTTAGTTGGGAAAATGAAAATGAATTGTGTAAATACACCTTTTCTATAACCAAAAAATATTGAATACTTCGGCGTATGATTAGAAAGTGAAAATGGCCGCCATCGGCAAAATTTTTATTGATTCTTAAAACTTCAACTCATGTATTTGTTGAAATCAAAATTATTGAACCAAATATCGTTTTGAATTTCTGGCACCCTTGTCCGGATTTCTGTGGAATTGCCCTTATATGAATATTGAGTAATTGACACTTACCATTGTTCGGACTGTTAACCTGTTTATTAACAAAAGTTGAATCCTAAATCAGAGAGCAATTGTTACAGGTTCTAGGACAATTACCCCTGGACAATTACCCCCCGGACAATTACCCCCACGCGGACAATTACCCCCGACATTACCCCCCCGAGGACAATTACCCCCGGACAATTACCCCCGGAACCACATTACCACCCGGAGAATTACCCCCCCGGACATACCCCGACAATTTACCCCCAAGGACAATTACCCCCCCCCCCCCCGGACAACATACCCAGGACAATAACCCCCGGACAATTACACCCGGACAATTACCCCCAGACAATTACCCCGGACAAATGGACATTCCCCCCCTCTCCGGCATCGATGTTGGAATCATTGTGAGTCTCGCCCGGTGTGTCATGTTTTCGAATTATTTTCTACTTTCTCTTTCCCTTTCTATTTTATAATTTCCTCTTTTCCTTCTCTCTCTCTAACTTTCCCTCTTTTTTCCTTGCTTTCCTCTCTTTTTTCTTCCTTTTTTCCCTTTTTCCTTCCCAATATTCCAGATTCAGATGTGGCTTTATTAACTTAATAAGCTTAATAACTTTAAAACTAAGATAATACACACAATAACACCTGTAATTTTACCATTTAGGGTGATAGAATTTAAACGTCAAGAAGGAAGTTAGTACCAAAATTTCCTAAATTGTAACATACGATATGAACATAATTAAATACAGTGTTTTTCCATACTCCATAAATTACGCAAATAAAGTGAAAATATAAACTAAAGCCCAACGTCAATTTAAGCACCAAAAATAAGGTTATTTTATTATATCACAATAAATCAATTAATTAGGCCCTGAAAAAATATGAATAAACATGAATATATGAATTGGAAGAAAAGTGATATAAAGATAATTTGCACTTTGTAGAAGATCCTGTTCGTCTGATGTTTGTGTTTTGCCTCCTCAACAGGTTCTTACGATAAACACTAATTCTAAACATTATTCATGTTCAATATTGGCGTTGGAATACCATATTAAATTATACAAATATCTTACTGGTTTTTCGGCGTTCTTGGAGGAAGTTGTCCTTGGGGTAATTGTCCGGAGGTAATATATCTGTCATGGAGATGTCTCTGCGAAGTGAGATAGCACCCTAACTCACCCTCTTCCAGGATGTGCTTGCAGGATAACAATAGCCCATTTTAAGTAGCTGTTCTGAACCCAGGTAGAACGGGGGATTAAATAACAATAGCATTTAATTAGGGCATGATGAATCCATTTGGAACACTTAGTTAATACATCCTCATTCCATAAATATGATTGGGTGATGATGATAATACGATTGGTAATGACGAATATGGGCCCAGGGCATTTGTTCCCATAGACTTTTATATTGTGTTTTGAATTTCAAAAATGTCTTATATTGATCTACTGTATCATCATTCTTTTATTGACAAATAGTTCAGCTGAGAATGTTACTACATGTTATATTATTTTATTATCAAATAGGATCTCCTTGAATTAATCATTGTTTTATCATTAAGCATGCAAAATCAAAGACCACAGAAGGAAATATGCCAACAAATGTTTATTGACAAGTCATTATTTTAGATTTTATTTGCATGTATGCAAGAAAATAACAAAACACAAGAATAATTCTTTGAAATACATGTATTACAATTTAACTTGTGCAGATATGCACAAACCTGAAACAAACTGCCAATAACCTGAACATAATTCTTCATGAAATGTTGGTCAATACAAAAGGGGAGGGAAAAAAAATCACTTCCCAAATTCAGTCACAATGCAACCTACATGTTATTGTACAACTTACATGCGCACGAGTTTTCTTTGAGACTTTTCATAAATTTGAAACAGATATGGCAATAGCTTAAACAACAGAACATCTGATCATATACACAGATACCGCAATATTTCTTATATCAGTAAGCTTTTTGTCGTCGAGAATCATAAACCCTGTTCATAAGTGCACACAAATAATGCTGATGGTTCACATTTGATATGAATAGGTGTCTGTTCAGCAAATGAAGTGTAAATAGAAAGATACCTCAATACTGCATCACCGACACCAATTTCTTGGCATCTTTATCGAGTCTATTTGCAAAATTTTTCAAATTTCAAATTTACTGGTAATCTCAACGATAGTTGGTATATTATGAACAAGATTTATGTGAAATGACATATACCCAAATGCTCTTTTAGTTATCAGGCAGTGCAACATTACACGGGAAAGTGAGTATTGCCTCTTAATAGCAAAATAATATATCTGTACTCGGTATAACAGGTGTGGACTGTACTGGCACCTTGTAGCATGTTACAAAAAGTACTCTAGATTTTAAAGTCCATTCCCATTAAGAAGTAGTCGAGACCAAGCAAAATGACTCATTAAAATACAGTCTTGTTTTACTGAATGCATAGGCACATGGAAATGTGTCCATGCTTAAATGGTTTATTTCCATTTGGTCTAATGTTATTCTATGATTGTCAAATACCACATAGGCTATTCCCATTTGGTCTCATTTTTGCTTGGACATTTGGTCTAGGTACCTGTACATACTTGGTCTAATGTACTTCGTCTAATACTCACTTGGTCTACTGACCAATTTGTGTTCTTGCCAATTATTTGTCTAGTAAACAAATTGTCTGATTGCGTTTTCATGTAATTTCCAAATAAATATTTGGTCTATTACTACTATGTGACAGGTAATTGACCAAGAGGTGTTGAATAGACCAGGTGGTCGTTAGATAAAATAGGCATTGGACAAAATGGTAAATAGGCAAAGTGGATATTAGACCGAATGGTAATTAGACAAACTGATTGTGGATAAAATAGAGTTAGACCATGTGGGATGAGACCAAATGGGCAGTAGTCATAGTGAGTGTAGACCAAGTGGAAATTTACCATTTGAAATTGGGATGGTGAGTCCGTCCTAAAAAAAAAAAATATTGTATTAATTGCTTAGTTTAATGGGATTAGACCACACATTTTGTAATACAGATCTACATGTACAAAGGACTCAGAAAAGAGAATGTCCTCCTTGGGAATACATTAATAAACAGAATCCAAGATCAAGGCAACTACATTTTAACATCCCAGAAAAAGTGGAAACCAAATTACAACTTCATAGATATCAGTGTGATTCAGTACATTCTTGGTTTCGGTCTCTCCATAACAGTATTGCTTAACTCTATATTTGTATCGCTTACTAATCCATTACCATCAGAGGGTTCAACATAGCCCAGTTCAGTAAGATGTAACTTTCTACATTTCTAGTTGAAATTCCAATCTGACTTCCCAGGTTGCCATCTGATTCGAATAATATTCAAATCTCCCGAAGTAGTCTTCAGCCATCCATCAAAGTATAATTCACTAATACACACAATACTTTAAAATGAGAAACATTTGCGACATGAAACTTTCACAAATTGAACCCGACAGCCTTGTTCGCACCATGAAATTTCCACGACTTGCTGGGTCAAAATTACTTGTACAGTGTACAGTGTTGTACAGCACTATCATTCAATGCATTGTGTGGTCATGAACTTTTGCAGATATTTTACTTTCGGCCATCTTGCCTCCTTGCACGCAAAACTTTATAGTTTAACAGTATGTTCAGGCCAACTATGAGATAGCGTAGGAAGGTTTTCCAGACGCTTTCTTTAATTTCTCAATCTTTCCAAATTCAGATCATTGCTGAATACAAATTTATACGTAACTTTGACCTGCCCCATGCAAGTTTAACGTGTCAAACAATCTGAACTCGGAGACCAGTATGCACAGTATAATGACATAGAGTCTATTCCTGTTACAACAAGCACAGATAAAGTGAGATTTCATTATGATAATTAGGCAATTCTCCCAAACTTCATGTCAAACATATGCACATGGTGCACATGTGTCTATGGGCCTATGTGGTAAATAACACAAGATTTTGTTATAAGGAGGTAATTGGGTTGGTCCCGGGCAACTTGTATTGGTGATAGTTTGTAATATGAGGCCCTTTACTGAAGCTGCCCTTTAAAAAAAATAAATTGCTGGAGACCATCAAGTTAGAATTGAGTGAGGGTTTATGAAATTTGCCTTTGTGTCGATGTAATCTGAGGGTGGGGAATGTTTTTATCTCCTTCTTAGCTTCTTTACTTTCTTATCATATCATATCATGCTGCTTTCTCGACTACAGGTGTATGATCAATTACAAGTCTACTTTTTCTTTGCTTTAATGGCGCTAATCATCCCGAGTCGCTTTAAATCCTTTTCTTTGCTTTCTTGATCCTTTCATATCGTACTTGTATTGTTCCATTGATCATCGCAGGTCTTGCTTAGCCTTTTTCTTGGATTACTTTAATCCATCTAGTCCTCTCGTATCATGGTGTGTTACTGATCAACCAGTCTTGCTTTGCCTTTAGGCTCGGCTTTAGTCCTCTCGTCTCATATTGAGCCTCTGATCACCCCAGTCCTTTTACATTTGCTCATCCCAAGTCTGGCTTAGACTTTTTCTTGGCTTTCTTAGTCCTCTCAAATTGTATCGTGTTGCTGATCAACCTGAGTCCTGCTTGGCCTTTTTCTCAGCTTTCTTTAATAGTCCTCTCATATCGTATTCAGTCGCTGATCACCAAAGTTCTCTCACATTCTGTGTCACTAATCAACCTGAGTCTTGCTTAGCCTTTTTCTTGGCTTTCTTAGTCCTTTCATATCGTATTGTGTCGCTTTCTAATGAGGTAAGTTCAGCTAGTCTCTGGGTGAAGTCTGGTGTTGCACCTGCCGCAGGGTCATGGAACTGGTACTGATTCTCTGTAAAATCAACAAAATGGGAAGAATGGTTATGATGATAGAAATGTAGATCATGATGTATTATTGTAGACAGCTGCAAACAAATATATTCAGCTCAAGCAAAAATTATCAAACCAAACTCTTTTTATACTGTTTGCAGTGTTTTCAACTTTGAAATTCAATCAAAGACAGGATGCAGGAACACAAGCCGGTCAACAAGAGAGAAATATGTGAATACTTGAAGCAAGAATGGGTTTGAATGATAATAGTGAAGAAACCCGTATGAAAAAGAGCTTGGTCTAATAATTTTTGCCCAGCTGTACATGTATGAAATAAAAAATAATATTCCATGACATTTGCTCAGGCGACAATGGCAATGGGGTAGCTGGCTGGATACGCTGGGGAAGCATAGTATTAGTAGGAAATGCACTTAGCAGAGAACTGAGCAAAGCAAGATTAGGAAATGTTAAGAAAATGCAAGGAAACAGTACACTAAACTGAACTGCACTATCTTCAGCTTAGCATGACAGGTGTAGTCTCTCAGCCCCCTCTTCCGACACAATAAATAATCCAATAGACATCTGTTAAACTTAACAGAAAAGAGTAGTGAAATAGCTTTTCTGAAAACAGGGTAGTGTTGAGTACACTACCAAATATGTCTGCAGGTGGCCTTCTTCCAACTCCCAACTACAGTCAGATCCAGCATCAACTCTGACAACGGATTTAGTTTGCCCGATTGTCAATAGGGACAATTGTGGCTCTTATGCTTGGGTATGGGATGATACCAATCCTTTGTCAGAATTCAAGCTGGATCCGCTGCTGATGGTTATAGAGAAATCACTGTTGGAGAGTGGAATGATTCAAGAACTTACGCCTGAATTTGTCGCTCTGTCCCGAGAGGAAAGCTGCCCTTGTTCTCGTCTTCATATTGCTAGACCTTCCCTGGCTCCCAGCGGTGCTTCCGTTGACCCCGCCACCACCTGCTTCCCGGTTCCCAAAGCCGATGCTCATCCCCCGTAGCGCCCCAGGGATTCCGGGATTAGATGATAACGTGGTAGGGGCACCTGTGCTTGTGATGGAGAGTGAGGCCATGGGGTCGACGACCGGTGGAGGAGGTGCGTGGCCGTGGCGGAATGCGGCAAGGTGGACGTTCGGTTGGTCCCTCATGAAGGAGTTCTTGGACGTGGGGCGGAAACCGTTTCTCCTCATGTTGTTCAGCTCAAACTGAGGTGCACTCTCGCTAACCCCTGTTGGAATAAAGAAAGCAGAATAAATTTAACTAGTGACTGTGTTCTCGGTTGCATGTAGTACCACCTTGTCTTCAACCATCTTCTCTGCCTGTTTGGTCTCATCCCACATAATCTAATCCCTTTTTTTTTTTCTACCACCAGTTTTGTCCACATAATTATTGTCTAAGCCACCCAGCCCATTTACCATTTTGTCTAATTTCCAGTAAGGCTATATGTATACCTAAGTGGATTTAAACCTTACGTACCAGAAATGAAAAAAATAAATTATATTAAGAAAATGAATGATATAGCCTAAATTATTCCATTTAATTCGGGCCTACCGGTACATGTACTGTGTGTGTATATTTTGTCTTTTATTCCCCTACGGCCAATATAAGGAGATAGATTTGGTACCTCGGTTTATAACTACAAAAATGTAAAAGATCAAAGAGAAATTTTATAAACAACAGAATAAAAAAGGAACTTTTTAAAAAGCATTGTTAAATGATTTTATGAACAATAAGGAAACTGCATACATGACTGAAGGACATTATTAGTCAAACCACACATTGCATTCTATAGTTATTGTAAATGATTAGAGGATCAAATAATCAAGAAAGCAATAAACTAGTCTTCTGCGACTCACTGAAGAATGGACGAGTGGTTAAGGGCAGTTTGGGGGCGGGCTGGGACAGTTAGAAGGCCAAGTTAGGCTACAACCAGAAAGGCGGTTTCAGGCGATTTGAGGGCTTGAGGGTTAAACTGCAAACTTTGATTATTATTAATAGCTACAGGAAAAAAAATAATTCCTTCCGATTATTATTATCAAATATTATGTACTACAATGATATTGCCAACTCAAGCACTATCTCTAGCAAACTAGAATATGGGAAAAGGGTCTTGTTAAAGGTTTTGCTTGGTTATTCTCTAAATATGATACATGTACCTCCATCATTTTCCTCATCCTTTTCATACTTTTCAGGGTAGTAGGACAGAAGACTCACTCTTCTATACCTCAAAGCTATGTGTGTACATGTACATGTTTGGGAAGATCATCCAAATGAACGCAATGGAAAATGTAAAATATGAGAAAAATTTACACACTATTATTGGCAGGTTAAAAGCGGAAGTCTAACCTCGAGGATCAATGCTAAATTGGTGTTCAATTTTTGACAACTCTGTACAAATTGATTTCATGACATTTGTTTCAGCAACAATTGGAATGACTATTAGTTCAACCCTGGACTTGATTGTGCAAACCTAACCCTATATCTCAGATAAAATAAGCCCTGACCAACTGTTGTCGGAGTTAATGTCATGTCGCCTGCAAATCTCAACCGAGGGGTGGGAAGGGGGGTCCCATGCTGAAAGTAAGTATCACAAATAATCCACCCTCTTACATGTACAATGTATGTCTGGTGAAACCCCCACCCCAAACCCCATCCCCCCCCCCCACCAGAAAAAAAAATTCATTAAGAACTCACCTCTGTGCTCTAACTGGAGGGGGCGGTTCCGTGTGAATCCTCTTCTCCCTCTCTCGCTCTAGCTTCCTCTCAAAATGCTTGAGGTCTTCGTTGGACATCTGGCGGCTGATGTCCGAGCCTTGACCTCCACTGGAACTGACCCCCGGTGAGCTGCTCTGCACCCCATCATGAGTGGTGGAGTAAGTCGGGGTTGAGTTACTGGAGCTGATGTGGAAACAAAATGAGACATTGATGGTTTTTAGTGTTAATAAAGGAGTTGCACTTTCACTCATATTTCTTTTTACAACTTTTGTATCTCTCAATTATAATGAAACAAGTTGAACCAAAAATGCACAGTATGCTAATTATTATTCTTGACAAAAGTCTGAAAAAAAATCTTAAAATACAAAGATAGGGAAATAAAACTAAATGATAGAGAAAACATGGTTCCGAAAAGTAAAAAAAATGAAAACAAACGCAAAGATAATTGCATGCAGAACAAGTCATATCCACAAGATATAAATAAATTCATAAACTTTCAAGAGTAAAAATAGAAAATAAAATCGATTTGATTGAAAAGTCTTAAAAGTCTTTATACAACTCAAATTAAACAATACTTAAAATTTTCATTTCAAAAAGTCACATGACAAACTGATTACGTCATTTATCAAATTAAACAAAGTTTACTGGTCAAATATCTTGAGCTAGGATTGTTTGGTCAAATTTGAAATTTTGTATCATACAGGGTCTCATTAATCATTGGTCAATATTCTCAAATGGTGACTAAATACATACATGTATCTAGGAAGCCTATGTCACCCTTCGAGTATACCGACCAAAGGTATTAAGTTTAAAAAAGGATGAACAAGTACATGTAAATGCAGGATTGAAAGCAAATATAATTGTGGCATATTAGCAGAGCAGAGGAAACGTAAATACATTTGAAAACATTCTGTCCTAGGTACTAGATGGTTTTACAGTAAGAATTATAAGGGATGCTGTACTCCCAGAACTCCTAAAGATGATTTCTTTTTCATTCTTTCTTTCTTTTTTTTTCTTTTTTTTTTACAAACCTCTTCTGTCCCTTCTGCCATCTCTTATCTTTACCAAGGGACTCCCTGTACTGGGAATCAAGAACATCTAGATACCATTTCTGATTCAGAATTGGCAGTTTCAGGCTCATGACGCTCAGGGCACTCGGCATTCTTTTAAAGTGTGTGGAGTGACAATGTCAGACATTCAAAGAGAATCCAAGGACTCCACACTTAGGGTAATATTAAGATTATCAAACACTGAACGAAAAGCTTGGTGACTAAACAAGATGGTTGGACTTGGCTTTCTCTCCAAAAGACGTTTTTTCTGTTTAATAGAGACTTGAAAATATCCAGCACTCCTACATGTAGGCATCCTTTTTTAGCATTTCTACATCACTTCATCATATTTGGAAATGCTTGGAGCCCTCCCAAATTGATGATGTTCAGGTCTATCCGGCTACTGCTATCAGAACATTACTCAATGCATTTTACATTGAAGATAGGAATCGGCAGAAATCGGATCACGATTGAAAGTAAACGTATACTTGTCTAGTCAACACTGTTTAATGCTTTTACAAGGCAACTATCCACAAAGCAATCCACTTCCACATAAACTCAGTGAAAATGATTTAATTTTCATACAAGATGTACTGAATTCTAAAGGATGTCAACTCAAGACTGAGAATTTAATGTGTTGAAAGCACACAGGCACAAGTATCATGCATGTTCCCAATAAACACAATTAAAAAGAACATATCCATCTCCAACGACACAGGCTCTGTTATGTTGCAATCAGTGAGCTCACAGTTACACTGCAATGTAGCTGATAATACCTTGTTATGTTAGTAATTCAAGAGGTCTCTCTATTCACAAAGAAAGTGATCAATAACCGACAAGGATGTATGTGGTTAATAAGGGCGACGGAAAGAAGCGGCATAAATCGGAGCACTTCATCATGATGTGTACATGAGAAAGCATCCACAACCAAATGATACTGCGATCAACCGCTCTCCTTTAGGCTATCAATGCACATATCCATGGCACATCTCAATCAAAATGCTTTAAACTGCTCTCACAGCATCGCTGTATTATAAAACATATCAGCCTCCCCCGCATTTTAATCTGCACCCTCATTATCTACGCTCGCCCGTTTTAATCTTTATTTTCCCCTCCTACCCCACCATGTCTTCACAGTTTAACTCTCATTATTCCTTTGTATCGAATAGATTATTTTCTTTCCGCGCCACTTGTCATCTCAAAAGAAGCCATCTATATGCTTTTCAATTATATCATGCAAGACGAAGAGGTGCAAATAGGAACAGTGCAATGTATACAATTGGACACAATGAATGGAGGCTTCATGAATATTCAATAGCTTCATTGGCAACATGTAGTAACCACAGCAGGGTTGTTCCATTACAGCCAGAGGGGTGATAGATAATTTTGTAAAGTGTTTTTCATGTCTCTATAACTGTTGTGGATCTTATATTTTGATATGTTTTTTTTCAAAGCCTCATAGTCTGTGACAAATGATCAACCTGTTCCCCCCCCCAAAAAAAAAAAAAATTGTCTTCCTTTCCTTCCATCCTCCCCTTAACCTTCTCTTTGACTTACTTTAATTTCCTCTAACACCCCCCCCCCCCCTTCTATGGACATGTACATGTGTCTGCATCTCTCTCTCTCTCTAATACTCTCCCCCCCCCCCCCCTCTCTCTCTCTCTAATACTCTCTCCTCGGTTTTTATTTCTCCATTACAAAAAAATATATATATATAATTTTTTTGTTCATTTTACTGTTAAAATATGAAGTTTTTACTTTTTAGGCAATGAGATGTACATGTAGTTGATTTCTAACTATGATTCAACAAGACAAGGCATTGTATTTGATAAGTAACACTGTCACCTATTACAATAGGCCTATTGATAGTTTCAAAAGTTTTTTTTTTTTTTTTTTTTTTTTTGACAGCATATGGTACAATTTCATTAATACAGCTTGACTGAATTTGATACATGCATAAAGTGTGATAGTGATAGTGGCAAGAAAAAAAACGAACAGAAAATGTTCTTTAGCTTTTTATTCAAATAAAAGTTATTTCCTTCTGCTACATGTACATGTACTTTCTTTTTATACTTTATTTCATTTATTCACAGTAAAAGTAAAATTAAAACAAATTTGATGTGTTTTGTATCCAGGTTAATGCACAACATAGCTTTTATTCTTGAGACTCAAGAAAGATGATCATTAGACAAGAAAAAAAAACATGAAATATCAACTCACACACAAACAAATTAAATATATGGACAGAAATCAAGCAGAACCGTGGACAATTGAAAAACATTTTCTTATTACTTGGAATCTGATTTTACACTTTTTCAATCATCTATTTTCCATGTTTCCATGACAATTATCATAAATTGGAATAACAGAAAATGGTTCTTTTGTGAAGCATTTTTCATACTCTTATATTGGTAGCTTCAGCAATGAATCATTGTAAAGTATGAATTCACAGTTAACTCTGTCTTGCTTGTCACTTCTTTGAAAAGTATAGACCCATGCTGGTACATTGGGTCAGATGCATAAAAAATAGCAATTGCTTTTTCTAGGCTTTAGCTTGATTCCGTACATGTATGCATAAAAATGAGTAATTGCTTACAAGCAAAAGCTTTTGCTAGTAAGCTCAAGCAATTGCTAACTGCCTGCTAGCACTTGCTTGACGATTTAGCAACTGCTAAAAACTGTATGCATAAAGCAAACATTTTGCTAGTGCGCTTAGGCATTTGCTCGTGTTTTGTCAAGCTCCTTCATAGCAGCTTGAGCGTTTGCTTGATCAAGACATTCACGGTTAATCATCATGTTATGCATGTGAGAGAAAAATCTAAGGTGCACAGGAACAAAATTAATCGAGAAGAAATTACTCCAGGGCCCGTATTCATAAACTATACTTAAGCAATTAGTCTTAAGTCTAAGTATTTTTGTAAGATTTTGTCCAGGGAAAAAAAAATCTTATTCTTTATACCAAACACGTTAAGCACTTTGTCTGAGGTCAGAAAGCATCAAGCAAAATTCTGAATTTTATTAATATCCCCATTTTTAATTTTTGTGGTCTCAAATGAGCTTGCCATATAACAACATCAAAGTTAAGCCACTAGGTAGTTGGCTTAAAGTTAGGATAAAATTCTCATTTTTTGTGTGCGATTTGAAGGCGCAATTCCATTTTAAGACTTTTGACTCAGCAAAAATCTAAGAATTTATGCTTCACTGCCAAAAATAGACTTGAACAGAATTCTTAGTAAGCGGTATTTATGGAATACGCATTTTAAAGATAGGCAAAAATGCTTAAATTTCATGCTTTTATGGAATACGGGCCCAGAGATCTATCAGAATTTTTTTTCGTTTCGATAAAAAGAATGTGGAATGAATGGCTTACAGATTCTTACAAGAACACGATGAAACAGGGGAAGGATGCATTACACCGGTGCTCCATTACCTGACGGACCCAGGGTTCCAAGCATCAGTGGGGGAGTGTTGGGGATAATAAGCCAGGCTACTGTTTCTCGACATATCTAAGGAATATATTTATGTAATTAGTCAATAAAAACACAGAGGAAACCATAGTTTCTGTGAGATAGAACACCGGAATTAGAAGCAAAGTTTTCCTGAATTCAGAAATTTCCTGAAAAGCAGTGTCTCTGTGTATTTCACAATCTTTTTGAACGGTTAACAATGGTTAATCAAACCAATAATTGGTAACTTTATTTTTATTTTTTTATAACTTTATGAAGAATATGCAAAAAAGTGAAGTTGTCTATTTTTTCAGTATCTCTTCCCAAATCATCTCACCTTCCTTTGCATACGAGTCTCGCCTTTGTTTTGTGAGTCGTCTTCGCATCAGCGTGACGTCGCTATTGTTGAATCCGCTAGCAATTGCTCGCTTAAGGCAAGCAAAGGGTTGGAGCACTAGCAAGGTTATGCATACGAAATTTAGCAATGGCTTTGGCTTGATCTTTCGCTTGGCTTGCAATTGCTTTTGCTTGAAGCAATTGACTTTCAAGCAATTGCTACTTTTTATGCATCTGACCCATTGTTTCCATCAACAGGTAGCTTAGGGTGGTATCTCAGTTTGCAGAGATGTCTCCGCGACAGAATAAAAGTTTTTGTCTCCGCGACAGATAAAAAGGTATTAGAGACTGATTCAGGACATCTGCCTACAATGGTCACCTTTGACTATTCCCTTTGAAGTCCAGTATTGCTTATAATGTACTCGTGTCAAACAATAAAGATTAGGGCTATTGTCTGTGTAACACAAAAGAGGCAGAACCATTTTCAAAGACTTGTAATCATTGATTAAACACTTATTTAGAACCCTTGAACTTTACTTAAAAGGATTCATTTTCAAAAGAATTCTCCCCATTAACAAAGTCCATAGTCGGTGCCTATTGATTGAAGCTGTCAACATTACGAGTCTGACTCATTAGGTGGATTCACACCTGCCCGATCTGGAAAATTTCCCGTAATCTCTGATCGGGTATTTTTACCCCGATCACAAACTACGCGTAATTTTGCAAGTGTAAAACCAAACTACGCATAATATTCCCGAAGATAAATTCCCGTAAATTAGTAGGTACTTCGCCGAAACTACGCGTAGTTTCGCCAAGGTCGTGGGAACTTTTGTAGTGTGAACATAAATTACGGGAACTTTCTATTCCCCATTTCTTTTTCTTTTGTATTTCTTTGTTTTTCCTTCTTTCTTCTCATTCCTTATGTATTTCTTTGTTTTTTCTTCTTTTTTCTCTTTCCTTATGTATTTCTTTGTTTTTCCTTCTTTCTTCTCTTTCCTTATGTATTTCTTTGTTTTTCCTTCTTTCTTCTCTTTCCTTATGTATTTCTTTGTTTTTCCTTCTTTCTTCTCGATCCTTATGTATTTCTTTGTTTTTCCTTCTTTCCCCGCTTTTCTGATGTATTTCTTTGTTTTTCTTCTTTCTTCTCTTTCCTTATGTATTTCTTTGTTTTTCCTTTCTTCTCTTTCCTTATGTATTTCTTTGTTTTTCCTTCTTTCCCCGCTTTTCTTATGTATTTCTTTGTTTTTCCTTCTTTCTTCTCGTTCCTTATGTATTTCTTTGTTTTTTTCTTCGTTTTTCTCTTTCCTTATGTATTTCTTTGTTTTTCTTTCTTTCTTCTCTTTCCTTATGTATTTCTTTGTTTTTCCTTCTTTCTTCTCTTTCCTTATGTATTTCTTTGTTTTTCCTTCTTTGCCCGCTTTTCTCATGTCTTTCTTTGTTTTTCCTTCTTTCTTCTCTTTCCTTATGTATTTCTTTGTTTTTCCTTCTTTCTTCTCGATCCTTATGTATTTCTTTGTTTTTCCTTCTTTCCCCGCTTTTCTTATGTATTTATTTGTTTTTCTTCTTTCTTCTCTTTCCTTATGTATTTCTTTGTTTTTCCTTCTTTCTTCTCTTTCCTTATGTATTTCTTTGTTTTTCCTTCTTTCACCGCTTTTCTTATGTATTTCTTTGTTTTGTCCTTCTTTCTTCTCTTTTCTTAATATATTTCTTTGTTTTTCCTATTTCTTCCCTAATTGTTTATAACTTCGGGTATTTTCCCTTGAAAAAGACGGTAAGGGCAGGTGTGAACACAAAACACAATTTACGGGTATTTTGGCGATTGAAATAGTTCTCGTAAATTACAGGAATTTTTCCTGATCGGGTAGGTGTGAATCCACCTATTAAGACATTGGAAATCCAAATGTCATCTCATGCAACTTGGTCTCTTTTATTAGGCCATATTAAGCTCTTGTATAAAGATGCATTCATATTACATGCACATGATGTACATGTACTGTGCCCACAGATGTCTACTAAAAAGAAAATGAAACTCAAGGAGAGAATCAATCTTACAGGAAAGCGTAAAATCAGAAGAGCAAATAAAAAATAAATAAAATAAAACATCGAAATTGGGTATAGGAGGAAAATTGAAAAGTCTTCTTGTACATTATATGGGCTATTTCATGTTAAGTGTACACTTTTTTCCTCACTGGGGGTCAAAAATGAAAGTTGTTGTTAGAGCAAAAGATGCACAGAATCTGAATGTTAGGGGTATATGTCAGAAATGTGTAAAATTATATAGCGTCGAGTCCATGTTTACATATTGAAATATTTGATTGAAATACAGCAACAAAAATAGGTGTTTGGAGAGGACATTTGGTTTAATCTTGTTGAACTGTGGCCATTTCTTATTATTGTAATATTGACAATTGGTTCAAATTCTTGTCCAAAATTACACTTGTTCATGCAGTCATACTCCTGTGTCATCGTTTTGAAATGGTGATAAGAGACTTAAAAATGACTGGCCAAAAGAAATGAAATTTTCAGGTCATTGCTTTGTTTCAAAATTATGTCCAGAAATTCATTATATTGGATAAGTAATTCTGGGAAATTTGCAGTTCAAGTACAGAAGGTCAGAAATCCTTCAATGTGTCGGTCATGCGAGTTCACAGGAACAATTGAATATATCCTCAATTAAATGACTTTTGCAACCAAATTTTCTTTGTGCTAATGTGGTAATGTCATTCCTTATTTGAAATAATTAGAAAAAAGGGTCTTGCATCATAAATTTTGAAGTAATTTGCCTTACAAGTTGAAATTTTGGTAAATGTCACGCGAGTCATATGGAATGCTGATATGGTATTATTATGCAAACACAATTTTTTTAATGTGTTTTCATGGTGTAAAGTAAGCCGTTCTGAGAAATTCATTAACATCTTTTCGAACAATGTTTGTTTTCTGCGAGGCTTAATATTTACCTTTCAATGTTTTGTTTGTCTTAATAATCTTCTTTCCCTTCCTCCTGTCCAAGATCAGTGTCTCTCTAATTCCATCTTTCAGAGGCCAGTGTCAAGAACTGAGCTGTTAACTTTTCTGATTTTTGCTAGGGCTCAGTAAATTCTGTTTAGAGCTTTTCTTAACATTTTCTTGGGATGATGGAAGGAAGTTTTATGTTGAAGGAAGTTTTACTTGTTTAGGTGGCCACATAAAGTTCAGATTGGCAATGCCTGTGTCCTGTTGATTCGACCCCTTGTGCATGTCTAAGAATATTTCAGGATTAGTTACATTTATGTTTTGCATCTGTTCCATTAGAACTTCCTGGCTATAAGTATTTAGCTTAAATAAGCTATAATTGCTTCCATGTATCTAGGCTATTCTTTACCAGACGAAGTTGCGTAGTAACCTGCTTCGAGGTGGATCAGGGAAAATTGGCAATAGTAGCTGAAAGGGAATTTGTTACAGCACAAAACCAGGTGCAGTTTTTAAGAAATAGCTTGCATATTTAGTATAAGTTCCAGATGATGTGGGCTAACGTTTCATTGCAATTTAACAAGCTTATTGAGAAACTATCTCTGATATGGTCAATTGTGTGTTATTTCAACAGAACCACAGAACCACCTCCTGATGAAAGAGTGTGTGAAAAGGCCTCTTTCATACCAATCTTTGATTGTATAATGGCAGGTGTGTTTGGATGACAATGTTATAAATGGGAGGAAATACAATGTAACATAAATAACTCTTATGATTTGTATTCTGCTGCAACACTGTATGTTGCATTACGATATTGATCAATTTGTTTTTATGGAAACCTGTAAAGGAAGAGTACAGTAGTGTATCTCTTTCCTTTACGGTTTCCATAAAAAAGTTTGTTTATGTCACTCAATTGATCAGATTATCGATGAAATCATGATATTTAGAGTTTCTGTCATTTTTAGAGTAGAGACAGAATACATCGCCTATTAATGATCAGCTGTTCCATTTGTTTGGAAAGAAGTTACAGTGACTATATTTTTCTTCCCCTGTTTACATACATGTACAGTGTGTCTATAAAATGCTTTTAAGAATGAAGATGATGAGACATTGTTGTAAGGGTGGTATCTCACTCACGGAGACGTCTCCGCGACAGAATAGAAAATTTTGTCTCCGCGACGGATAAAAAGCGGAGACGTCTCCGAGACTTTTACGTCAGTCATGAAAAAAAATCTGAAGTAGTCCCAAATCCGTCTCCGAGACGTCTCCGCGAAGTGAGATACCACCTAAGCCCAAATTGGAATGTCTGCAAGATTTGATATCATTCTCGTAACCTGGCACGCTGACACCCTGACACAAACTATGCCTAACCTTTAACGAAATAAAAGAGGTTTGGCCCTCACAGCCCCCACAGGCTTTTGTGGTCCCTGAAATACCAGAATTCATCTTTGATTAAAAACTTGCTCATTAGATGAGAGACGCGGAGATCGAAATGAAACTTCTACATTACAATGAAACTCCATAGGATATGTAAATGATACTGTAATCCCATCAGTGACATGTGACAAAGCAAAATAGTAAAGAAATTGTAGCCTAATTGTTTAAACACAATAGTCGTATTTAACAAACACAAATGAGCAGTCATAATCAGATTTTGACAACTCCATACAAACAGTAATCCCATGATCCATTATGTGACCTACCAGGGCGTGACCAGGGGGCAAAGTTTGCCCCCTTGAGTTGAATCCAATTCTTTGACGAGACAATAGCTTCAGGGAGGCCATAAGAGCTATTATAATAGGACACTAAACTCTGTACTAAACAGGAAGGGTTTGCAAGGCACTGCTCTGCCTATAGGGTGTATTATAGAAGGGCTGCATGGGCTGCAACGGAGGAGTTCGACAGGGTCAGTAGATTTGAATTCGTGGGTGCGAAACCCCATCAGTTTGGAGAAGAAGCGGCATCAAATATCCTGAAGAATGCAGTCTTTGACATTGAAACGTTGAAGTAGGACAGTTGAGCCTTTTAGTGGAGACTGTCACTTTATTAGAGTTGACCATTGCCATTTGCTATGCCCAATACACAAGAAGCAAAACATGGATTGTCTGATGTTGGTTGATTGAACTTATCAAAAGCGATAACTCTACATCAGCCTCTGTATTTGATGGTTGATTAGCAAAATTCCTTGCAGACATATGCATCCGCCTTGAATGGAAAATTTGTGAAGAACATGACTTCTTTGGATTTTCTACATCATGTGGTTTGATCACTTGTAAAACTTTCATGAAGTTGTTTTGTAAGTCATACTGAAGTGATCAGATAATTTGTGTGCGATACATGTATGTCAAGTTTTATTGAAACAAGTTGACACCTGTTACCATTGCAGTGACTAAATGGTGTTATATGAAGCCAAAGTTCACCAATGATTTTTAATATACATTGTATGATCTTTATGCATTAGCCTACATGTAACAATGTGTAGACCTGACATTATGCAGATGTCAGTTGGAATCCAGCTGCAATCAACCATCATTCATGCAGCAATCACACGTGGACAGGGTCATCAAATATTTATGATGTATATTGGTGGTCTTGGAACTTCTATGTGCATGTAATGGACTCTGTTTTTATTTATTCAAAACCGTTTAAACTTCGTCCCTGATTTTCGTCTTTGATAGCAAATCTGGAATATATGAACATGACAAGCAATGAAAATTGCAAGTGGTAGATTCCCAATCCCCTCCAAGTTAACTTTTTTTAAGTGTTAAATAATAGTTGACAGTGACTTTTCAAAAGTGTCATTTCTTGGAGCAGACGTGTGATTATTCACCACACAAATCATAAAACTTGGGTAATTGTAAACATGTCAGAAAGGGCATAGAGACAGAGATGGTATGCAAATAACGCTGAACCAACATAGACGTTCTTGAGAGTTCAGACAACATTGTTTCGTATCGGACTTCTTACAGGCCTGTTGACTTGGTGAGCAGTTTTTTTGAACTGGGTCGGTTGTGGGGGATCCACCTGTGTGGTTATAATGTTTCGCATGTCGTAATCGTCACCGGGATAACCCTGAGTGCGGGTAACTCGCCCCACAAGGTATACTGCACAATGGAAGGAGGCAGAAGGGTGGTTACTGGTATGCCAGCTCTTACTATTGGTAAGTACTTGCCACCATAGTGGAGAGGAGGAGAGGGGGGGGGGGGGGGGGCTCTATGTGGTACGTAGAATACTATGTATCTCACTATGAATACTATGTATCTCACTATGATATCAACATAAATTTTTAATAAGTATTTGTAATGGCCCCACACTGCATCATGGAAGGAGGCAGGAGGTGGTCACTGGTATGCCTGCTCTTACTATCGGGTAAGCAGTTGCCACCATGTTGGACTAATGTGAGTACTTAAATAACAAGTTCGAAGCAGATGTTTAAAGTGTTCAGAATGTCTTATATCAAATGACTAACATCGATAATGTAAAGTATATTGTAACACTCACTTGGGGTAGATGTTTTATGGAGATTGCTTTTGTCTTTACCAATCTTAAGACATCTTTGAGTGTTTTCCAAATTGAAAAGTCTGCATTACATGTATGGCGACCCTGAAATTGGCATAATTGCCTCAGAATGGCTTATTTTGGGCAACTCTTTATTGCACAGGTGTAGTTTTCAGGTTTTCTCTTACCATGCATATTTTAAAGTGTGTCCTACAGTCTAGCGTTTACTGAGCTCAACAAATGGGAACATAATTTAGGATCCCATATGGGCTATTTCACGTTAAGTGTACATTTTAAAAACTGTGTTATTCCTCATTGTGGTATCTTTTAAACAATTACTATATCATGTTGGCCGTTTTATTTGATTGACCTTATCAACAAAAACCTACAGTTCAATTTTTGTAACACTGCAAAACATTATTCGGGTAATATCAGCAATTTTAGTGCATTTTTAACGGAAAGGTCTCATTTCATAATTTTGATTACATGTATGTGTACTGATATCATACATGAATATCTTTGAAAGTTGTGTGAAATTAATGCTTTATAGTACCTCGTGAATCTTATTTGGCCAAATTTGGCCAAGAAATGTGGAAATAATGATTATTTTGTAAAACGTATCTTTCGTTAAAGTTAAAAACATGCCTCTCCATAACACTGAGGTCAGCAGCAGTAAGATAAAATGATACGTACATGTATGGCCCAAACTCTGTTTAAATAATCTTAAGTATGTGGAATTTGAGGACATGTCACAAATCAATGAACAATATGTGACATACCGGTACATTTTATTGCTTGGTTAATCGGATGACTTTATTTTCCGTTAAAAGTGTGTCCTCTCCATAACAGGTATTTCTTCATATTCTGAAGCACTCGAGGCTTGCACCATCTATGGCACTGATATACAATAATAATATACCTCCATTTAATATCATGAATGTGATTTTCCATCTAAACATCTATAGATGGTCAGTATCTCACACTAACTACATGTATGCAATGTTAAACTGAATGTCCTCTCCAAACAGGGTCATTCATTTTTTAAACAATGTACACAAACAATTATTTTAAAGTATAATCACCTCCTTCATGTATGAAATATTTGATACGTTGTTCCACTCAATATTAGAATTCATTAGATATCATTTCAACAGCAATAATTTTATTTTGGTATGATTTCATTAATTATTCATTATGTAATTGGGTAATTTCTGGATGCAAAGACATAAATATCTCTACAACATAGTTTGATATTAAATAAATTTTAACAGAATATTATTTGTAAGTGTGTAACTGACAAAAATATACTGATCATTGTAATCAATCACCACCCGGGTAGCAATATTATGTACGCTATTAGGTTTTAAGGAGAGGACACATTTTTTAACCGGGCACTTCAGGTACGGAAGCAATGTCGGACCAACTGCAATGTACCACTTTTACTTATGGGCAATTCCAAGATAACTGATGGTGGTATCTCACCAGATCAAAAAGTATTAGAGACGTCTCCGCGACGTCTCCGCGACATTTTTCAAACTGTGACAAGCAGTTTCAAAGTAGTTTCCCAACTCTTGAAACGTCTTGGAGACGTCTCCGCGACAAATTTTTGAAACTTGTCGCGCGAGACATCTCCGGGACTTTCTCCGCGACGTTTCATGAGTCGCGAAACTAGTTTGAGACGGTTCTTTGAAACTGCTTTGTCACAACTTTTTGAAAATTGTCGCGGAGACGTCGGCGGAGACGTCTAGGATACGTCTCCAATACTTTTTATCCGTCGCGGAGAGATACCACCCTTGCGTAATTCTGTGGAATTGTCCGTTTAATAATTCATTTTCAGTTTAAACTTTTTTATCAGTAATATTAAATATACAATCCATACTTTCATTTTTTTCAGGAGTTTAAATGAATTTTTTGTGTTGTTGTTGCTTATTATTTACTATAAAACTAATTTGGTTGAAAATATGTATGGTTTCTGGTATTTCCTGCCAATATCTGATTTGGTACATGTATGGATATCAAAAGTATAAAGCCTGGTGAATGTATCAATTTCAATAAAAAAAGGTCAATGCATAAACAACGTGTCCTCTCCATAACATATCAACGAGTCACTCTTAGAGAGTTTTGATTATAAGAATAGATAATAAGACTTACATGTTTTTGTATATTAAAACGGTGTATCAAGTAAGACAATATTCGGTATTATTTTAATTGAAAATCTGTTTAAATAACATGAAACAATGTAAGAAAACAAAATTTTCAGCGATACAAGTATGTTATTAGATAAAGTTGGGGCTGTATTGATGGTGAATAATTGAAGTTTATCCTCTCCAATACACGTCATTTGGCTCTGTAAATGTTGCAATAATCTATTAGCATATTCTTACAGAAATTTAGAAATGATTGATGCATTAGCAATTGACATATAGTAAGAGTCATATTGCGAAGATTTGTGTTAAACAAAATGTCCTCTCCAAAAGACCTGAATGAATTGAGTTTGGAAGCTCATATTTTGATTAAAATTTGCATTTATTATTTTATTTATTATTTTTATTTATTTATCATTCATTTTATATTACATAGCATCAAATAATTTAGACATAAATGCAACACTGTATACAACATTGAAGTAATGTTAGAACAAGAAGAAATTCCGAAGTCATTAGATACATTCAACCTCCCATTTTCAGTTTTCTATAGAATACACCAATTTTATGGCAAAATATAGCCTAAGTGAATAGGAAATAAGTGCATCAACATCTGATGAGTATAATTATGCCGTATAAAAGTACGAAAACATGTATGTGTGCCATTTACAGGTGTAATGAAGCTAATGTTTCTTCTTAAACCAAATGTCCTCTCCAAACACCTATTTTTGTCTGTATTTCAATCAAATATTTCAATATGTAAACATGGACTCGACGCTATATATAATTACATTCCAAATAACTGATGGTGGTATCTCACCAGATCAAAAAGTATTTAGAGGACGTCTCCGCGACGTCTCCGCGACATTTTTCAAAAACTGTGACAAAGCAGTTTCAAAGTAGTTTCCGCAACTCTTTAAACGTCTTGGAGACGTCTCCGCGACAAAATTGAATTGTCGCGGAGACATCTCCGGGACTTCTCCGCGACGTTTCATGAGTGCGCGGAACTTAGTTTGAGACGGTTCTTGAAACTGCTTTGTCAACAACTTTTGAAAATTGTCGCGGAGACGTCGCGGAGACGTCTAGGATACGTCTCCAATACTTTTTATCCGTCCGGAGAGATACCACCTTGCGTATTCTGTGGAATTGCCCGTATAATAATTCATTTTCAGTTAAACTTTTTTTATCAGTAATATAATATACAATCCATTACTTTCATTTTTTTCAGGAGTTAAAGTAAAACTTTTTGTTGTTGTTGTTGCTTATTATTACTATAAATACTAGTTTGGTTGAAAATATGTATGGTTCTGGATATTTCCTGCCAATATCTGATTTGGTACATGTATGGATATTAAAAGTTAAAGCCTGGTGAATGTTATCAATTTCAATAAAAAAAGGTCAATTGCATAAACAACGTGTCCTCTCCATAACATATCAACGAGTCACTCTTAGAGAGTTTGGATTATAAGAATAGATAATAAGACTTACATGTTTTTGTATATTAAAACTGGTGTATCAAGTAAGACAATATCGGTATTTGATTTTAATTGTAAAATGCTGTTTAATAACATGAAACAATGTAATGAAAAACAAAATTTCAGGCGATACAAGTATGTTATTAGATAAAGTTGGGGCTGTATGATGGTGAATAATTTGAAGTTTATCCTCTCCAATACACGTCATTTGGCTCTGTAATGTTGCAATAATCTATTAGCATATTCTTACAGAAATTTTAGAAATGATTGATGCAAGCAATTGACATATAGTAAGAGTTCATATTGCGAAGATTTGTTGTTAAACAAATGTCCTCTCAAAAGACCTGAATGATGAGTTTGGAAGCTCATATTTGATTAAAATTTGCATTTACTTATTTTATTTATTATTTTTATTTATTTATTCATTCATTTTATATTACATAGCATCAAATAATTTAGACATAAATGCAACACTGTATACAACATTGAAGTAAATGTTAGAACAAGAAGAATTCCGAAGTCATTAGATACATTCAACCTCCATTTCAGTTTTCTTATAGAATACACCAATTTTATTGGCAAAATATAGCTAAGTGAATAGGAAATAAGTGCATCAACATCTGATGAGATAATTATGCGTATAAAAGTACAGAAAACTGTATGTGTGCCATTACAGGTGTAATGAAGCTAATGTTTTTTGTT
>CALNVZ010003429.1:27801978-27818799 GCA_940671915.1 Paracentrotus lividus | reverse complement strand
AAACTGATAAATGAATTATTATACGGGCAATTCCACAGAATTACGCAAGGGTGGTATCTCTCCGCGACGGATAAAAAGTATTGGAGACGTATCCTAGACGTCTCCGCGACGTCTCCGCGACAATTTTCAAAAGTTGTGACAAAGCAGTTTCAAAGAACCGTCTCAAACTAGTTTCCGCGACTCATGAAACGTCGCGGAGAAGTCCCGGAGATGTCTCCGCGACAAGTTTCAAAAATTTGTCGCGGAGACGTCTCCAAGACGTTTCAAGAGTTGCGGAAACTACTTTGAAACTGCTTTGTCACAGTTTTTGAAAAATGTCGCGGAGACGTCGCGGAGACGTCTCTAATACTTTTTGATCTGGTGAGATACCACCATCAGTTATCTTGGAATTGGCCCATAAGTAAAAGTGGTACATGCATTGGTCCGACATTGCTTCCGTACCTGAAGTGCTCCGGTTAAAGAATGTGTCCTCTCCTTAAAACCTAATAGCGTACTATAATATTGCTCGGTGGTGATTTGTACAATGATCAGTATGATTTGTTTGTCAGTTAACACACTTACATATAATATTCTTTAAAATTTATTATACAAGACTTATGTTGTGAGAGATATTTCATGTCTTTTGGCTCCAGAATTACCCATTACATAATTGAATAAACATGAAATCATACAAAATAAAAATTATTGCGCTGTTTGAAGTGCTCTATCTAATGATTCTAATTATTGAGTGGAACAACCGTATCAACTATTCATCCATGAAGGACGGTCCTTCTACTTTAAAATATTGTTGGTGTACATTGTTTAAAAAATGTAATGACCCTGTATTGATGGGACATTACAGTTTACAATTGCATCTGTGTTACGTGTGAGTATACTGAGCCATCTATAGATGTTTAGATGGAAAATCAACATTCATGATATTAAATGGAGGTATATTATTATTGTAATCGTGCCATAGATGGTGCAAGCCTCAGTGCTTCAGAATATGAAGAAATACCTGTTATGGAGAGGACACACTTTAACGGAAATAAAGTCATCCGATTAACAAGCAATAAAATGTACCGGTATGTCACATATTGTTCATTGATATTGTGACATTCCTCAAATTCCACATACTTAAGATTATTTAAACAGAGTTTGGGCCATACATGTACGTATCATTTTATCTTACTGCTGCTGACTCAGTGTTATGGAGAGGACATGTTTTTTTAACTTTAACGAGATACGTTTTACAAATATATCTTATTCCACATTTCTTGGCCAAATTGGCAAAATAAGATTCACGAGGTACTATAAAGCATTAAATTTTCACACAACTTTCAAGATATTCATGTATGATATCAGTACACATACATGTAATGCAAAATTATGAAATGAGAATCCTTTCCGTTAAAAATGCACTAAATTGCTGATATTACCCGAAATAATGTTTGCAGTGTTACAAAAATTGAACTGTAGGTTTTGTTGATAAGGTCAATAAATAAACGGCCAACATGATATAGTATTGTTTAAAAGATACCACAATGAGGAATAACAGTTTTTTTAAAATGTACACTTAACGTGAAATAGCCCATATGGGATCCTAAAAATTATGTTTCCCATTTGTTGAGCTCAGTAAACGCCTAGACTGTAGGACACACTTTAAATATGCATGGTAAAGAGAAAACCTGAAAAACTACACCTGTGCAATAAAGAGTTGCCCAAAATAAGCCATTCTGAGGCAATTATGCCAATTTCAGGGTCGCCATACATGTAATGCAGACTTTTTCAATTTGGAAACACTCAAAGATGTCTTAAGATTGGTAAAGACAAAAGCAATCTCCATAAAACATCTTACCCCAAGTGAGTGTTACAATATACTTTACATTATCGATGTTAGTCAGTTTGAATAATAAGCATTCTGAACACTTTAAACATCTGCTTCCGAACTTGTTATTTAGTACTCACATTAGTCCAACATGGTGGCAACTGCTTACCGATAGTAAGAGCAGGCATACCAGTGACCACTCCTGCCTCCTTCCATGATGCAGTGTGGGGCCAATTACAAATACTTATTAAAAATTTATGTTGATATCATAGTGAGATACATAGTATTCATAGTGAGATACATAGTATTCTACGTACCACATAGAGCCCCCCCCCCCCCCCCCTCTCCTCCTCTCCACTATGGTGGCAAGTACTTACCCAATAGTAAGGCTGGCATACCAGTAACCACCCTTCTGCCTCCTCCTTGTGCAGTACTTGTGGGGCGAGTTACCCGCACTCAGGGTATCCCGGTGACGATACGACATGCGAAACATTATAACCACACAGGTGGATCCCCCACAACCGACCCAGTTCAAATAAAACTGCTCAACAAGTCAACAGGCCTGATAAGAAGTCCGATAACGAAACACAATGTTGTCTGAACTCTCAAGAACGTCTATGTTGGTTCAGCGTTATTTGGCATACCATCTCTGTCTCTATGCCCTTTCTGACATGTTTACAATTACCCCAAGTTTTATGATTTGTGTGGTGAATAATCACACGTCTGCTCCAAGAAATGACAACTTTTGAAAAGTCACTGTCAACTATTATTTAACAACTAAAAAAAAGTTAACTTGGAGGGGATGGGAAATCTACCACTTTGCAATTTTCAATTGCTTGTCATGTTCATATATTCCAGATTTGCTATCAAAGACGAAAATCAGGGACGAAGTTTAAACGGTTTGAATAAATAAAAACAGAGTCCATTACATGCACATAGAAGTTCCAAAGCACCACCAATATACATCATAAATATTTGATGACCCTGTCCACTGTGATTGCTGCATGAATGATGGTTGATTGCACTGTGATTCCAACTGACATCTGCATTAATGTCAGGTCTACACATTGTTACATGTAGGCCTATGCCATAAAGATCATACAATGTATATTAAAAATCATTGGTGAACTTTGGCTTCATATAACCACCATTTAGTCAGCTGCATGGTAACAGGTGTCAAACTTGTTTCAATAAAACTTGACATACATGTATCGCACACAAAATATATCTGATCACTTCAGTATGAACTTACAAAAACAACTTCATGAAAGTTTTACAAAGTGATCAAACCACATGATGTAGAAAATCCAAAGCAAGTCATGTTCTTCACAAAATTTTCCATTCAAGGCGGATGCATATGTCTGCAAAGGAAATTTTGCTAATCAAACCATCAAAATACAGAGGCTGATGTAGAGTTATCCTTTTGATAAGATTCAATCAACCAACATCAGACAATCCATGTTTTGCTTCTGTGTATTGTGGCATAGCAATGCAATGGTCCAACTCTAATAAAGTGACAGTCTCCACTAAAAGGCTCAACTGTCCTACTTCAAACGTTTCAATGTCAAAGACTGCATTCTTCAGGATATTTGATGCCGCTTCTTCTCCAAACTGATGGGGTTTCGCACCCCACGAATTCAAATCTACTGACCCTGTCGAACTCCTCCCGTTGCAGCCCATGCAGCCCTTCTATACAACCCCTATAGGCAGAGCAGTGCCTTGCAAACCCCTTCCCTGTTATGTACAGAGTTTAGTGTCCTATTATAATAGCTCTTTGGCTCCCCTGAAGCTATTGTCTCGTCAAAGAATTGGATTCAACTCAAGGGGGCAAACTTTGCCCCCCTGGGTCACGCCCTGGTAGGTCAACATAATGGATCATGGGATTTACTGTTTGTGATGGGTTGTCAAAATCTGATGATGACTGGCTCATTTGTGTTCTTGTTAAATACGACTATTGTGTTTTAAACAATTAGGCCTACAATTTCTTTATCTATTTTGCTTTGTCACATGTCACTGATGGGATTACAGTAATCATTTACATATCCTATGGAGTTTCATTGTAATGTAGAAGTTTCATTTCGATCTCCGCGTCTCTCATCTAATGAGCAAGTTTTTAATCAAAATGATATTCTGGTATTTCAGGGACCACAAAGCCTGTGGGGGCTGTGAGGGCCCCAAACCTCTTTTTATTTCGTTAAAGGTTTAGGCATAGGTTTGTGTCAAGGGTGTCAGCGTGCCAGGTTACGGAATGATTATCAAATCTTGCAGACATTCCAATTTGGCTTAGGGTGGTATCTCACTTCGCGGAGACGTCTCGGAGACGGATTTGGGACTACTTCAGATTTTTTTTCATGAACTGACGTAAAAGTCTCGGAGACGTCTCCGCTTTTTATCCGTCGCGGAGACAAAATTTTCTATTCTGTCGCGGAGACGTCTCCGTGAAGTGAGATACCACCCTTACAACAATGTCTCATCATCTTCATTCTTTAAAAGCATTTTATAGACACACTGTACATGTATGTAACAGGGGAAGAAAAATATAGTCAACATGTACTTCTTTCCAAACAAATGGAACAGCTGATTCATTAATAGGCGAGTGTATTCTGTCTCTACTCTAAAAATGACAGAAACTCTAAATATCATGATTTCATCGATCAATCTGATCAATTGAGTGACATAAACAAACTTTTTTATGGAAACCTGTAAAGGAAGAGATACACTACCTGTATCTCTTCCTTTACAGGTTTCCATAAAAACAAATTGATCAATATCGTAATGCAACATACAGTGTTTGCAGCAGAAGTACAAATCATAAAGAGTTATTTATGGTTACATTGTATTTCCTCCCATTTATAAACATTGTCATCCAAACACACCTGCCATTATACAATCAGAAGATTGGTATGAAAGAGGCCTTTTCACACACTCTTTCATCAGGAGGTGGTTCTGTGGTTCTGTTGAAATAACACACAATTGACCATATCAGAGATAGTTTCTCAATAAGCTTGTTAAATTGCATGAAACGTTAGCCCACATCATCTGGAACTTATATCTAAATTATTGCAAGCTATTTCTTAAAAACTGCACCTGGTTTTGTGCTGTAACAAATTCCCCTTTCAGCTACTATTGCCAATTTTCCCTGATCCACCTCGAAGCAGGTTACTACGCAACTTCGTTCTGGTAAAGAATAGCCTAGATACATGTAGAGCAATTATAGCTTTATTTAAGCTAATACTTATAGCCCAGGAGTATCTAATGGAACAGATGCAAAACATAATGTTAACTATCCTGAATATTCTTAGACATCAGCAAGGGGTCGAAATCAACAGTGACACAGGCCAATTGCCATCTGGAACTTTATGATGGCCACCTAAAACAAGCATAAAACTTCCTTCAACCATAAAACTTCCTTCCATCCATCCCAAGAAAATGTTAAGAAAAGGCTCTAAACAAGAATTTACTGAGCCCTAGCAAAAATCAGAAGTTAACAGCTCAAGGTTCTTGGACACTGCCTCTGGAAAGATGGAATTGAGAGACTGATTTTGACAGGGAGGAGGGAAAGAAGATTATTAAGACAAAAAAAAACATTGAAATGGAAATATTAAAGCCTCGCAGAAAACAAACATTGTTCGAAAGATGTTAATCAATTTCTCTCAAGAACAGGCTTACTTACCCATGGCAACACATTAAAAAATTGTGTTTTGCATAATATACCATATCAGCCATTCCATAGTGACTCGCGTGACATTTACACAAAATTTCAACTTGTCAAGGCAAATTACTTCAAAATTTTATGATGCAGACCTGTTTTTCTTACTTATTTCAATCAAGGTAATGACATTACACATTAGCACAAAGAAATTTTGGTTGCAAAGTCATTTTAATTGGAGATATTTCAATTTGTTTCCTGTGACTCGCATGACGCGACACTATTGAAGGTTTCTGACCTTACTGTACTTGACTGAAATTTCCTCAGAAGTTACTTATCCAATATACATGAAATTTTCTGGACATAATTTTGAAACAATAAGCAATGACCTGGTAAAATTTCATTATCTTTTGGCCAGTCATTTTAAGTCTTCTTATCACCATTTCAAAACGTGACACAGGAGTATGACTTGCATGACAAGTGTAATTTTGGACTAAAATTTGAACCAATTGTCATAATTACAATAAGTAGAATGGGCCACAGTTCAACAAAACAAAACATTTATAGTCAGTTGTATCACATACAACTTAAAACAAAAGAATAATTTCATTCAAGATAGATTTGGAGGTCTTGGAACATGCAATGCAAAATGGTGATTTTTCCCATTGACTTGTGTATTGTAGCAACATTTAAATTTATAGAAAAGAAAATATGAAAACCTACGATTATAAATTTTGATAACTCAGAAATTATTTAAGATAAAAAGGTATGAAACTTTGATGGATTCTATTTCATAATACATGTATGTCCTACCAGGATGCCAAGTTTCAGAAGATTTAATAACTCCATGGCAGAGATACTAGGGGGCTGAAAATCCATCAAATTTTTCTCATTTTCACTAAAATTACAATATAAAATTTACCTAAATATTATTTCTCATTTTTGGCCAAATAACCCAATTGTTATCCTCAATTTGACAATCAGAACATTTTACAAAACTTATTTGAAGGCAGATTTTATTTCTTTTCAACAAAATCTGAATCATTATCTTTATTTTCCCAAACTTTGCTTGTTTTGTAAAATGTGACTCGCGTGACAGTACCCTAAGAAACCCTAAAGTGACTCGCGTGACAGTGATTTAAGGTGTTTTTTCATAATAAAGGGGTCTGCACTTGAAAATTTTCTTCGGTGGTCTGATTCAGGACCCTAAGCTCCTTACTTTTTATCAACTACAAATCATACACTCTACTCCTTTTTTTAGTGAACTAAAATATGGGTGTATTTTTGTGACTCGCGTGACACATTTTGAGGGTGTTTTCAATTTGAAATATTGTCAAGCTCGGTTCACATATATGCAGGAACCAAAGTGATATGACAAGATGGGTATAAAGTAATTCAGAATACTAAAATTAATGAATCTACTTACTATGGAACATGCTTTAAATATTGAATGCTTTAAATAGTATTATTAAAATCATTACCAAAAAACATACTTTTTAGAGAAAATTTGTTGTCTCTTTGAGGTGATGTAACTCGGTTGTTTGAAGATAAAAGGTGATGAAAATTCATATTTATATCATTTGAATATGTACCTAGCCAATATTTTTTTCATTGGTTATATTTGAAATTTTAAGCGATGGGCGTCGAGTTACACAGAATGGCTGATGTAAAGACCAATGTAAGGTTCGAATTTCATGAACATTGCTTGTAAAAACGAATTATAAGTCAACAAGATTTTCCCCTAAATTATTATGCAACACACTTACTGACACATTCAAATGTTTTGCACATCTTTATCCGAAGGCCGTGCATACTGAGTTTCAAGAGCATTACTTTAAAAAAAAGGAAGTATAGTTTTATTTGCGAGATTCGCAACAGCCTGACACCCCAACCACCTGACGAACCACACACTGATTTCTATACAACCCCTTCAAACCTTGATCAGCTGGGTATACTGGGGAATTTATATACCGTAATGTAGTCAAGTAAATCTGTTTCAGGATTCATTAAAGTGCAATCTGACACTGTCATATCGTCTTGCAATAGTAAAAAAAGTGTAAAATATCATTTATTGAATTAGCCATTAGGCCTATCAAACTTCCAACAGGGCTGTGTCACACCTTCCAATGAAGTTTCACAATTTAGACGAGACCTGTGATATGTGTGTAATGAGACTCACATGCACTAGTACATGTAGGTGTCTGTCCTTACAGACTGAAGATTTCTAATCATCTGCTTCACAATTCATTCTTTTAAAAAAAGGTTTACAGCACAATATATTTACACCTTTTTCATAAAACAGGTGCATTAACAAGGTACATTAATATGGTTTTTTGTACATCATATTATATAAAGAAAGTTGTTAACATTTTTTAAATAATTTTTTACACCTCTTCAGAAGATCTACCGGTATATAAAATTTCCTCCTTGTATCTCGTTCGCACTTTCACGCTTTGAAGCAAAGAAAGAAAAAGAAAGATATTTTGATTTTAATTTTGATTCATTCTTAAAAAGTACAGATCCACAATGTAAATGTAGATGTGCCATGTGTCAAATCATTTGGTTGGGATGAGAAGGTATTAAAGGGATTTTAATAGTAGTTTCCAAAAACAAGAGCAATTAGTTCGAAATGAATAAAATTATATTGCTCTAACAGTAAAAACAAACTACTGAAAGTTTCAGATCAAATGGGAGTCATTAACTATCTTAAAACAGTGTAACAAACAATGCTAAGCATACAGCCGAGCACAAGTAAATTTACTACCGATCCGTTGCAAGCTTAGCAGCCCGGTAGGGACGGGGACTATGACCAGAAATGCAGGGTACATGTATGTTGTGCTGCATCGAATCGCACATGGTTTTCAAAGCCATTCCGGAATGGGTTTGAAAATTTTAGTATGAAATCATTGATATCTCCAAAGTAAAGCAGGCAATTATCTTTCAATTTTGAAGAGATGTCAGACTGATCTATGTGTTTATCATGTTAGCAAAATGAGCTACATTAAATCGAATAAATTGTCATTTGAATATCATTCAATGTTACTGCATCCCTAACCTCCAGCACAGCATGTATTTCCCTATCAAAAAAAGGCATTTAATCTATATTGCTTCTCCTAACCCGAGTGTGCATATGGGTACCCTGTGGTAGGCAAATGCATTTGTAAAGTGGGATAACCTTACTGTGCTTTTTGCTGTTAACACCAGGCTAGAATGCCCTCTGGGGAGTGGAGAATGTGCACACATTGTGTGTGAGCAAGAATGAACCCAATAACCCAGGTAAATCATATCATTTTGTTTTCTGTTTTCACCTTATGCATACATATGTACAGCAAGAATTTTAAGACAAGCTCTTATACAGCCAGATGTATGTACACGTAGGACTGCATTAAAAACAAGAAAAATTATGTAAGACTAAGAGCAATTCCAAGGCAACTGATTTGATCACCATTTCTAAAAATACAATTGTTCTTATCAGATACTGTTAAAGATTACTAAACCAACATCAAATGTTTAAACAGTCATTTGTTATTACAAATGTCCATACTGCATGGAGCCCGAAGGGTCGATTGTTCAGTTGTAGCTTGTAGAGTATTCAAAGGGGCTTTCAGTCAAGTCGGGTTGGTCCCAAATCGAGAGGGAGGACACAAAAAAATTTAAGAACTTGAGGATGGACGGGACACAAAAGATGCCTCATTACACGTTGAACCTGCCTTCAGAGGATGCAAAAAAAATAAAAAGATAAAATCCCTAGACAGTACTTGTAATCTCTAAAATAGAATGATTGCTACATATACTTAGTATTGATTAAAAAATAAAACTTTGGTTTTGATGATAGGTTTGCTTGTATTTTGTTGCTTTTTTTTTATTTTTTATTTTTTTAAGGTGGTTGGAGTTTGATATGTGCCTATTCTTGCAGCAACTTAAGGGCAAAGTCAGACTTTCTACAAGGCTGTAAGCAATTCTGAATTATAAAAGTTTGCAGCTCTGCAACATGTCTATTAAAGTTGAGGATGGAAATCTACATTAAACTTACTCGTTACAATTGAAATCTACACTTTTAGACGAGGCTCTGATGGGCAAGACTTTGCACTTCTCTCCAATTTGGGAGGATTGTTGATATGATTCCTGGAATCCCTCGGACCAACCGATGAATAGTTGCGGGTAATCGTAATACCACTCTCACCCACCGTTACCATGTATCCCCTGAACGGCCCCCTGGTGGCTGTGTTGTTGCCACAGTTAACGGAGCGTCGCTGGTGGTTGCTTGGGTACCTGTTGCTCATGGTTGCAACCATGTTGCAGCTTCTGGATGCAAGAGTTGTTGCTCGTCCAAACATGGGCAGCTCAAGGCATCATTGATAACAATCTAAAAGACATTCGCAGACAATAAACATCAACCTTGAACTGTAAGATCAAATTCACAACTACCTGCACAGTACAAAGTAGAATTTAGGCTATCAATAATATGGAGGAAGGAAATCAACAAAAACTTGTACAACCAATGTAGCTTGATCCAACTTGGCCTCCATATCTTCTTTCTTTTCCCTATCTGCTTTTGTAGAGTTCCAATTTGTTTATTTGTGCAGGGGAAAATGCTGTGTATCTTGCCTTTACTTGGTTAACGTTGCTTTCAATAGTTACCAAACTTAGTATGTCTTGTTGTATGCAAAGATAGCAGGCGTTTATCAAAGCAAAGAAAAACCACTGGAATATACACAGGCTTATGCACAAAATTGTTCTGTACTGTACTACAATGCATTTAATGCATACATGTACATACAGTGTAGAGTAGCACTTTAATAAAGGGATTCTGGCATAGCAGTTTTCTTAGCCATTCATCTTCCTCCTGCGGCAGTGCACCCATGCAAAAAACTTGTTGATTTAACAGAAAAATGAATATACAAAAAAGTAGTGTTTTCTTCATAACATTAAAAAGTTTTAATACAGTACAGATACGTCCCGGGAGATACATGTACAGTACCGCCCTAAAGTTAATGTTACCTGTTTACACACTCCTTCAAACCTTCCATTCACTTTGTGTGTAAGGTTTGATTGAGTGTGTAAACAGGTAACATTAACTTTCAGGCTGTACTGTATGTACGAGCATTCCTTTACACACATTAATTGAAAAAAGTTACTTGACAATTAAACTCTTCAACTGTGTTTGACAAACACTTCCATCAACTCAATGCAGTCATACCCGAAGGCAATCCTTACCAATTATTAAATGTGTGGCAGCAAACATTATTGTGCTACATTATTTTCTAAAGGTCTGACCAGATGAAGGTTTAGATAAAAAATAAGTTTAAAGTTCCCTTAAGACCGGTACTGGTACTTACTTAAGTTTATGTAGCGTTAGCTAAACCAAGCAGGCAAAACCATCCTGATTCGGCAACACTAGGCTAGCAACTATATAGCAAATGATCCCAAACTCAAATCATGCCTCTCCTAAATATAGGAGCAAACAGAGATCTAATTGACAAATCAACAATAGGGAGTCAGTAATCCACTTGGCAGCACTGTATCCACTAACCAGCAAAGCTGAACAGAATCTATTCAAATACATTGAATGACATCAAAGACAACCTGTGGTAAAAGTGGGGAGACGGGATGTGCCCATGAATGGCATTACTATGCATGAGAGACAAGTATTGACAGGGGTGAAAGAAGTCGTAAAAGGGAGCTTGGAGGGGAACAATAGCCCCCTTGCATCCTAAATGACAAGTGGCTTGCTGGTGTTCTAGTGTTGTATGAGATGCTATTGATTAGGATAGATGAGTTGTCAATTGGTGGTCTGTCTAATATTGGAGAAGTCACCGATCAAGGACATCCGGTTCCTTAAAGACAGCAATATATTAGAGGTTGTTAAACTATTAAGCTTGAGGGATATTACCCCACCCTTCCACCTACAATGTATTATTAGGAGAGTTTAAAGAATTGATGCACCTCCCACATCAATCAGCTAAAGCCCCAATTCTGAAAGCATGCTTTCCCCTTCAATGCCTATATTTTATCCCAAACCACTCCCACCCCCCCCCCCCCTCAACAAGAGGACATCTTCATAATACATGACCCCTGACACACTTTAAACTTTAAACCTACCACTAACTATATTGTTTAGGATTTTAGGGTGTCAGGGGTCAGTTTATGAAAAGAGCCCCTCCCCTTTGTGTGGGCGCTTCTTATCTTGACCTCTACAGTTTTCTCCCTTTCCCACTTTCCTTTCAGCATTAATATCAATCTGCCATGTAAAGTATGGATCTGTACATGCTGAAATTTGAAGAAGTAACTGGGAAAAGGCAATCCTAACAATATAATGACTGAAGTTGTACCCCAAAAAACCTTGATCTTTGGCTCTCTATAAAATTTGCGCTTGTAACTAAAGTCTAAACTAAAAGAGAAAATTCAGTACACAATGTGTTAACTTAATTCTGTTTTGCTCTCTCTCTCTCTCTCTATCTCCTTGTTTTTTGTTTTGGTTTTGTGGTTGTTCTCTCCAGCATTCTGTCCGCTCTTACAATGTATACTTTCCCAGTGCTCTTTTTCATCTTTCTCTCTTAATATCTTGGCAATTAAAATGATAGTTTGTAGAATCTGTAGCCCTATTCACTGATACTGTGAACTTATCTAAATCATACCCCATGGTTAAATTGGAAATAATAGCATCAAGCGGACTTTACAAAGGTGACAACTTCTACAAAACAAAGCCAAACAGCTCATAAAATATAAATGGCTGAATATAAAAATTAACTTCGAATAAAAATCAACAAAGCAACAATATTAACTCAAAGGCAACAATAAAAAAAAAAGAGAAACAAAAACCATCAAATTGAATTGTCAAAGGGTATAGAAGTGAATTAGATCTACATGTGAGTCAATTGGGCAAGAAAATTGCCAAAGTATATAGTATCAAGAGAATAAAGAAGTCAGTGTTATTCCGCTGATTCAGGTTTCTAAGCTCAGCGAGCAAACATCAATAGAGGAGCAGATAATATTTTGAATAAACAAAAAGATAAAAACAAAAACAATGAGACTAATGCAACATGTGCATCTCAAATCAGATAAATACCCAGCTTGGGTTCGTCTGTGTTCAAAGAAACTTGTCCAAGTGAGATCAGGTTCGATGATGTCAGGTTGGCTGCCAAACCCTTGAAATTTGGAGAAAACATCAAATTATAAAAAGTAGGCTGAGACTCTAGTGTATTATTGATTAAGTTTTAAGCCCCTCTCAGCTCAGACCAGGCAGTGGCAGGTAGATTCTAGATCTAGATCTAGAGTCTACATCAATATAGAGTCTAGATCTAGCCTAGGCTACTTTTTTTGTCTAGGTGTAACGTTAGGCCCAACTTGTTAGAGAATCTAGTAGAATCTAACAGTTAACTTAACTTAGATCTCTCTAACGTTAGATCTACATGATCTAGAACTTTGTTAGATCTGTAACACAGTTAAAAATATGTTTTTTGTTTTGTATTGGTTTCTTTTTAATCATCAAAAACAAATTGAATGATGATCATAACAATTTTTATTCATTCGTTCATTCAGTTTGAAACTTTTCGAGACACTCACTGCGCCATGCTCACTCAGTCATTCTCATTAATTCTCAATTGAAAAATAAGTTAGTGTCTGGATCTAGAATAGGCCTAGTATGTATTTGACTTGGAGTTGGAGGCGTCGCGCGTTGCGTCGCTGCTGTTGCGTTTATTTTGAATTATTTTGATTTATCTATTGGATATTGGATATATTGGATATTTGGATTTACTTTGGAAATCACATTACCAGGAATAACGTGGCAGCCACTGAGGGTAAGCAGACTTTTGGGTTTTCACTGCACTTCTAACACCATTTTATATCATATATACTCAATCTTGTATTTCCGCCAAAACTGGCACGGGACTCTCGACGATGGTCCCCCGATTCAATGTTACCTCTTTGATTGGGGATTCCGAATCTGGGCTCCAAGATACAGAGGGTGAATTTGACACTGTAATTCCATACGGAACGTTTAGTAAAAACGAAAGCTAGTAGCGAAAGGAAGTGTCATAGAAAATCTGGCATGGACGATTCGTCCTCGAAAGTGTACATGAAATTGACAATCAGTGTTAAAACCCAAATGAAGCAACCCATAGACTTGAAACTTTTTTATGTCTAATTGATCGAGAAAAGTCCTACAAATGTCAGTCTTATTGTAATTTAAGGCAATACACACATGTTGTGGAGGGGCTCAGAGTTCATAATGTCAACAGGACGGGAATCCTCATCAAATGTAAAACATAAACATATATAGATTGGTGATTAGATCAATTGGCAATATACGTTAAGATTAATAAGAACCGAATCAAACTAAGGGTGTAGTATAGGAGTGCAACTGAAATGACTGAAGTGAACTTCAGGAGACTGAAAACAGAGAGTTGTTGGAGTTACTCGAATATGAGAAAAAAAACAAATCACAATCTGAAATGAAAGGAAAGCAGCAGATTTCGACTCCAACAAGGAGCGTATCCTTTTTTGACTCCAATCTCTCCCCACGAATAACACTGTGCTACCAAAAATGCTTGTTAAGCTATACATACCAAAATAAAGAGGTGTTTCAATGCCAAAGATTTGCCATCTATATCGATTTGTAGAGAAAGACAGAGATGTGTAAGGTGCGGGGGTGAACACCCTTTTGAAGATTGTAAAAAAGACACGCTAAGGCATAAATTGTGGTGGGGAACACTCGCTGCTTTCTTTGGCTTGGAGTTGCAAAAGAGCGAAGGAAGTTCAAAAAATAAAGATTGAACAAATTGAGTTATGCTCAGGCAGTTGAAAAAGTAAAAGAAAAAATCAAACTCAGGAGTTCATCATGCCATGTGTGACTCAACTCTCACAATTAGAGTAGCAAACTAAAACAAGGTGACGGAATGCACAAATACTGCAATCATTGACAATCATAATGAACTAAACCTGCCACAACTCCCCAAATTTCAACTATGAATTCCATGTACAAGACCAATTTCTAAACGTACGAGATTTTTTAACAACAGCTCTAATGAAGAATCTGACTTCTTTGTCAAACTTTTATCAACTTTGTAAGATCATCTGAGGTAGAGGTTTGTCACTTCAAGGGCAGCTGCGAAGACTTATAATAATACAGCTAAAGCGAGTGATCAACTGGTATGTGCGCTTCTAATACCAATGGAATGCGCAGGGATGAACGCCATGGAGATGAGTTAGTATGTTATCTAAACTCTCGAAAAGAACAGTATTTATTATGTATTCAGAAATGTATCTGGTAATATCAGTTTATATTCAAATTACTCATGCTTTCAAAAATAGGGATCACGAGGAGGGGAGTGCGTTTTATGTTCATGATTCTTTAAGTTACGATATCTCCTTAGCATAGATATTGAAAATGCAAAATAAAATAATATATTGTAATCTACATTTAGTTGAACTACTAAATCCATGTAAGCGTTGAAGAGAAAGAATAAATTATTATTGCCTAAACGTTTAGAAATAAAGGTGATAATATAGGCGATTTTAATTCTCATCATAGTTTTTATGGGGAAGTACTAAAAGTGGATAGCAATGGGCTTTAATTGAAACTCATCCATTAATGATATGTTTCTTTTAAATGATGGCTCTGACCAGAATGTGACCGCTCACTCAGGTAAACATCTTTGCTAGACTTATTAACATTCTTCGCCACTTTGCATAATGGTAGTTGGCTGTATTTAGACAATTGGCAGTGCACTTTTCCCATAATGATTCAGTAGTCTTTTTAAGAGACAAAACAACGGGATATGTAGAATTATCAGACGAAGGTGGTCGTTCAAAATATAAATTGGAATGATTTAAAAAAAGCTGCAATTCTTTTTGAGTCTTCACTGATTTATTTGAAGAATCAGAAGTACTTTTATATATAATTATTTTAACTGTATCAAGATGCATTGGAGTTTTTAGCGGAACTATCGTGGCGGATAAAAACACAAACTAGCCCAGTCCAATGGGGTGGGGGAAATGCCGAAAATTTTTGCTCTAATAAATTAAAGAGAATAAGCTAAAAACAAGTCTGCAATGTATTCAAAGAATGTTCTTATATAAGCAACAGAAAGGCAGAAGCAATCGCAATAATAGGAAGCAAAAAGAATTACTGGCAATCTAGACTGTTCAAACTAGATCAGATTCCTCCTCTTGCACAGATTGGGCGTTATTGATGAACAGATGTTACGGATATTCCAACAACATGTTAAAAAATATGCCAGTATTTTGTAAGGTGCACAACAGATACAGTGATAAGAAAGGCAGATGAATTTGCTCGAAGTTTTTCTAAATAAGGTGAATTAATAGTATAGGCGGAAAAATAAATGCAGGACTTGAAAAACTCTCCAGGGATTGGGAACATATGAACTGGTAATAATGAAAATTCATATGAGAACTAGAAAAGGCCTAGCAAAACAAAAAACGACAGCTCTGTGAGACAAATAGGTTATGAGTCTTATAAGAACTACCGATGTTGCAAAAAGGGTACTTCTCTAATCTACATTAACAAATATGGGGAAACAGCGAATCCCAGAATCAATGTAAGCACTCATTTTAGTTCCGATGAAACCAAATAAAGATCCTTCAAAACAGTTTCATATCGTCCTATTTCTCTGGCGTCGTGTTTTATTAAAATAATGGATACCATGGTGAAGGGGAGATTGCAAATGTATATGGGCCATTCCACGGTCGGGAGGACATTTGGTGTTTTCTTCTTTTTGCTTTATCTCAAATTCAGGTAGTACTTTTGGTTTTAAACTTCTCTGAAATTATTATTGCATTGGGGGACACAGATTAAGTTTGATTTTACCTTCAAATTGTATGTCCTTGTAGGAGAATCCGAACTATACATAGTTTAAAGCACGTGGGACTACATGCAATTTTGAAAAGTTTTTTAGACTTTGACAGAGAACTATAATTCCTTTTGCAATTTTTCCAACTGGATAATTTGAAGAATATAAAGTCGCACCTAAATTAACAATAAAATTCAATCTGAAGTCACAGAAAAGCTATGAAAATGTAAAATATATCTTGATGGACAAACTGTAACGCGAGTTACCGTAACGCGAGTTACCGACATTAACGCTCCCTGTATTTTACCTGTTCATTTTTTCTTCACTTTGATGCACTTTATTATTTATTATTATTATTAGGTTCATTTCATGATAGGAAATCTTTTGCCAACATGGTATAGTTAAGGAACAATTCGCACTAATCTGCATCTTGATTTTGACCATGTCCTTTTTGCGTAACGCGAGTTACCGAAGTTTAACGACCCGAGAATCTGAACGAGCTTGACAAATATTTTTCTCTTTTAATCCATTTGGTTAGTCTATGTCTCCTT
>CALNVZ010003429.1:27787873-27800856 GCA_940671915.1 Paracentrotus lividus | reverse complement strand
TAACTTTTATAAAGGAAAATTAACCAGGGATCCCTTCGGACGAAGGGTGCTAAACTTGCCAGATGACCTTTTGTATGATACAGAGAGTATATGCACATATACCATTATGCCCTTTTGGCACTATATATCTCCATCTGTATCTACGGACCTTTCAAATGTTATTTCAAAATGTTATAATGTTGAATTTCAAAAGCAAGCAAGTCTCGAACTGATATATCAGAAATGGAATACTTGTCTTCACATCTTTACAGAGGCCAAATAGCCAGATACTAGAGTGCGCTGCAGCATTTTGTCCTATTTGATTACACAAGTCAAAGAGACTACAAAATAAAACATCATCTTATAGGGCAGAATCAGAGCGATAGTCCTGGCATTAAACTGGTTAAATCAGATACCAACCTGTAACAGGAGCGGTCATATTTGTGACTCACTTAGTGCAATAGAACAGATAAGAAGTAAAAAAGAAAAGAACAATTAATTCCTGAAATATTAATGTATCTCACAGCTATATTTCAAAGGAACCGAAGTGCATATGGAATGGGTACAAGCCATTGCGGTCTAGGGCCATGAAGTGTAGATAAGGCAGCAAAGCATGCTTAACCATTCTCATATTGATATGAGAATAAATTAAATAAAGACAAATAGATTCTGAAAGCCATTTCCAGCGAAAGGCAAAAAAGATGATAAACCAACTCCCCTTAAAGGGTATCCACCCTTGATTCAATGAAGTACAGATGTACCTTGAACCACCAGAAGTAGTGAATCATATACGCTGTTTAAGAATGGGCAACATAGCCTAAATGAAATTTATGTTATTTTAATAAGCATGAAACTGGGCTATGCTCAAATTGTGATGTACAGAAACAACTACACATTTTTTAATTGAATGCCCAAAATACTTGATTGAGAGAACAATGCTTTTGTAGAAACAATTATTAGCAAAAAACGAATTGTCCGTTTATTGAGTTCATCAGAAGAATGAACACCAAAAAGCATTGGTGGCTTCGTAGAAGGACAACAGAGAATAATTATTATTAACGTCGAATTAAAATACTTAACACAGGATATATTGTGCAGCTATAGGCCTATACGCCACAATTCAGGGAGAGAGGTGTGTAATTTGTCTTTCAGGAATGACTGGACACAGGTTCTGTCTGACCTCCGTGAGTTCTCTCCCCGAAGAGTGCTGGGTTGCTGCACAAAATTCTGATACTTGAAAATTGAATTGTGATCTGAGTGGTCAACATTTAGTTTGAAGTAGTATTCACTCTTAATTAAATATATATTTGTCAAAGTAAGCCTGTATTAAAACGTGTGCCTATTCGTTTATTTGATATACAACCGACAGATTTACACAGTCGATAGTTCAATAAGTACTGACAGGCTGCTCAAATTTGTAAATAGTAAGTGCATAAGGTTATGTATGTGGTATATATAGTGTATATATATAGTATTAATGTGTATATTATATTACATAATTTTATTTACATGATATATCATGTTATATTTGATAACCTTTCTGAATAATTATATTTGTGATGAATTATATTATATGTTATGTTTTATTGACCCTTGGTTTATAGCCAAAGTGTTAATATGATTAATGGCCATGTAATACCATTTTTGTAAAAATAGTAAAAAATATAAAAGAATGTATATATGATTGTAAAAGAAAATATATGTTTCAGCCTATATAGGCCTTAAAAGTACTACACCAGTAGTGAAAAAACCCAAAATGTCTGCCTTTAGCCTCTTAAGATTATTTCCTTTTATGATTACATGCTTTTTTGTCATTCGGAAGATGAGGTGAATAATATAAAAACATGCATCACAGCGTCCGGACTATTATGGAGGGGCCTAGGCTGAATCAGCTGAGAAGCTGCTCCAAGTGACCGACCCGACTGGCCAGAAAAATACATTGAAATAGGCAGTGACTTGAGTGCTGACAGCTTGTTTTGTATTCCCTTAAAAATTGCTACCAGAATTCAAAATTCACGATTTCCAAACGTTTACTATCAACCCCAAAAAAATATAAAAAATTAAAAATAAAACAAATAAACCATTGGCGTGAATATTCAAAATTGAATGACATGCGCCGTTAAAACTAAACAAACAACAACAACAACAACATCAATATCTAACAAGTTAACAGTTAGATCTAGATCTAGGTCTACTTACTATTATTAGAGTGCAAAGATCCCTGTGTCTTCTGCTGGTTAAAGTGCAGTCTTTTTCGGCGTTGAGCGGCGAGGATCAGATGCGACGCAGATGAGGCAACGCCGAATGTGCTGCTCCTGTTATTACACGGCCAGTGTCGTGGTGGCTGCAGCGGACCCGTCCCTGATCTGTTCGGAGGACCGCTGGGGCCGCTCTCGACGAAGGGGTGGACGGAAAGCGTGACCACGCTTGGAGTTGCCACTGCTGGTTCCCAACTTGTTTGATTAGATGATTGTTGAGCATCTTTTGATTGTGAAAAGTTAGGCGATGACCACCAGTCACCTTGCATACTGATTGATGACTGAGCTCAAGGTAGAAAGATGAATAAAATCAGTAATTAAGCAGACGACATGCTGCCAAAAAATTTTCACTTTGCTAAACTTTTGTGAAATAGCAAGTGCGCCATCTATCGTTAAAAACAATATAAGAATTATAATCAGCAGAGTTTATAAACGATTTTGTAAAACTTTTGTAGTGACTATGTGATACCATTTTTATTTATAGTGGTCTAAAATACAAATTTCCAACATTCCAAAATCCAAATGCTCTCATATACCGATTATTAATCTTCATCTCCTTCTCAAAGAAAATATTGATAATGAACTTAGAGTTAGAGGCAATGTAGGCCTATATATAGACGTCCATAACTTTCATGGATGATTAAATGTGGGGGGGGGGGGGCAAAAAAATACGATTATAGGCCCTCTGAAACAAGGATTTTACTATATTTATTAATATTGACACATTATATCGATATGTAAGTAAGAATGCGATATTTAATACTACAACTTATAGACAAATTGATGTTCAGTTCATGAAGGGCAAGAAGTAAGTCCTACCCCGGCTATACAATTTCACATATTGAACATAGTTGGCCTTTATACTGAAGAAAATTGAAGTTTAGGTCCCCTATTTCCAAATTCTGAATCAAATGAAGACAGATCTAGAGAACTTCAGCCAATACATTTTCTAAATAACAAACTGATGTTGTAATTATTATGACAAAGTTCTGAAGATTGGATGACGTGGAGTAAGTTCTTCTTCTTCTTTTTCTTCTTTTTTCTCTTTCTTTCCTCCTTTCCCACATTATAATAAAGATGTACTTTTAAATGCAATTCCCATCTCCATCTAAACTGTCTTATTAGAGAATGGGCTGCCCCCTATTTAACATAAAATCGGATTTTAAATATCCTTAACATCTTGTTAACATGAATTCAGTAAAATAGTTTGCTTTATATAAAGGTCACTCTTTCGGGGATAAAATTTCTAAAACTTGAAAAACTAAAAGTCCGAGGTGAAATTTGTCATAGGCCTAATTCAAGATTTTTGCTATCTCGCATTATATGATGAGAACATCAAGAAACATCAAAGAAAAAATTTAGCAAAATCAACGGCATTTCCGATGGAAAAAAAAATCTTCCATTAGAAATAATATGTAGTCAATTAGACTAATAGCTTTATGAAGGGGATCTATTTTATAATTCACAAAGAAAATCTTATCATTGCTTTTTATTATTATTGATTATATTTTTACCACTATATCTCTTTTTTTTCTCTCTCTTTCTCTCTCTCTTTCTCTCCCCCCCCCCCCTAATTCTTCTTGTTGTTTTATTTGTATGTGTATTATTTATTGCACCATCGTGTAGGAAATCTCCTAAGCTGGGCAATGATTTATGTTTTGTGGGGGTTGCATAGAAAATGAGTAATATTCTCAGAACCGTCGTTTCACGAGCAGGAAGGCCTATACCACCTTCAACATTTTGAAGCAGAAAATTTTGCCTCCCGACATATGTTTTTACTTGATAATCATACGTTATGTGTGTTTGTTTGTTTGTTGTTGTATTTTTTTATATATATTTTTTTTTACTATTATTTATTTTTGGTTCTGTATGGTGTATAAGCAATATATTGCAAGACTCATGCTTGAAACACCAGGTATATAAGGCAACCCATTAAATTCATAATATGACAATAATAAATATAGCATTTTTAATGCGCCATATGTCTTGTAAGAACTATTCATAGGCGCATAATGAAAATAATATTACTGATGATGATGATGATGAGGATGATGATATAGGCCCGAACCATGATGACGACGATGACGATGATCAATGATAGGGCTAATGATCGATGAAAATGATGATAATGAAGATGATAATCATGATGATAATCATGATAATGACAATGATGACATTAAAAAAAAAAATTTTTTAACATAGGCCCCTGATATACCATGTATACCAACAAAAATAAATACTCGAATATGAAAATATACAAAATATTTCGTAGAGGGAGACATCGACAAACCATGGGAAATTCCCATAAAGATGACGTCACTCAAAAAATTGTTATGGCGATGAAAGCTCCGAACTGTGGCTAAAATAACGTTTATTGCAAAATTTCAAAGGTTCTCTTCTACTTTTATTGACAGGTGAGATAAAACTCAAACAAGATGTACTGCTTACAGTGGCTGTTACCTGTGCTTTTGATGCCTATTCCCAAACCAAATGTGATAGCGCCTTTACTACATCACCACACAATGTTTATTGTGTTGTATTTGACGGGCTTTTTCCTCGAACGCAAACCATGCACAATTTGCAGCGCCGTGTTTCTCGTTGCAATGTCTCTGATTTGTTACAGTTGCTATGGAAACTGTGTGTTCTTTTGCTGTGGGAGTTCTTGTGATGAAACGTGATCAATCGATGTAGTCGATGTTCCGGTTGGCTGCCGGGACTGGATCACTGGAATAAATTGGCAAAAAAAACAGAAGAAATCTAATCGCCACACAAATCATGACAATGATTCAAGAGTTGAGAGAATGATATCTGTATTGCTAATAGACGGAATGAATTTCATCAGTGCTTGCCCAAATCTTAAAGGAGTTACAACAACATACAACCTTTCTTGTTCTAGGTTTCTACTCAAGAGTCATGAAGTAGAACTGTCTGAATTCATGGCTCATGAGTCGTGTCATGCACTTTCCCTAAATTCTGTCTTTCATAATTCTTTGAGATAAAACATTATAATCAGTACCTGATAATACGCCTGCATCATCTGCAGTTCTTCAAAAATTGGAGGAACCAAGCGAAGAAGAATCTATGGGTAGGCCTGTACCAGTGTACTGTGGTATCGCCATTCCACCTGCAAAGTATTTTAAATCAAGTTCAATCCTATGGCATCACTACTGTCGATGAAACTCCTTCAGGCTTCATATGAACAAGACAGTACTGCAGAATGTAACGTTACATGTAGGTTCTGTTAGAAAAAAGGTTGCGATTGGAGTCCAGAGTTTTGAACTTGAACGACCTTGATGATAAATCATCAAGGCCACGCATACAATAGTTGGAGCAATGGCATCAAATTAATCACATACCAATTACTATCCAGTTCAAGAAGAAGGCTACTTTGGTCAAGGCAACAGGCTCTTCAGAAATGTGACTATGAGGCATGGATATTGATTTTTTTTTTTTCTTTTAGAGAGGCCTACATCTTTTTCTTTTCTTTATCTTTTCTTTGTCTTTTTTAATTGATGTACAATTGACATGTATACGGAGATGGTTAGATTGCATTAAGGTTAATTTGATACCAAAAATTGTACATCATTTGCACTTTTGTTTCAAAATTTTTTTCATTCTCTTTCATATTCTCATACATGTAGCAACTTTTTAGTGTATAACTTAAAAATTTAAGAAAATATTTAACGTAACATGTATGTACATGCTACATGTACGTATGAAAATGAAAATTTAACTGGTCGTCTGTTTATTCTAGTTACAATACACAAAAGTTGTTGTATCACATGCTGACTCTCCCACTTTCAAACTTGTGAATTTATATGTGCAGATGTGTTCAGTATTAACAAGATGAACTTTGTTATTGATAAGGTAATTGGCTTGGTCTCCAGCTCCTATAATAACCAGAGTGGACTGTGTAGGAATTTTTCCCTTCAATGTATGTAATGAAAGAAGATAAGTAATCTTCTTTATTATAATAGATCTTGACTCAACTGTCATTTTGAAATATATATTTCTCTTGTAATTCACATGTATTTCTTAAATCAGATTTTCCCCATTATTGTTTTCACAAGGTCAAAGCAAAGGAGACTATCATTTATATCTTTCTTTTTTCTTTATCTTTTTTTAATTGCAAAGTTTTTTAGGTTTTTTTCTTTTTTCTTTGCAAACTTATATCATCCATACTGTTCATGGTATAATTTCATTATGATGTGCATTCAATTTTTGTTTTGACTACATGGTATTTGTATTGGATTTGAAATTACTGAGCAAAAAAATGCTTAAAACATTGATCAAATTGCATTCACAGTTTCTGGTCTTGTATTATATTGTCCTCAGATAAAAATTTTATCTTGTGATTAATGGCAGGGTTGTTTAAAATTGTTGTTTAAATTTTCTTTGATATATGAAACAAACTGCTGATCAAACATTGCCTTACATACATGTACGAGACAAAATTATTTTGGTGTGGGCTGAAAATTCATGGAAATTGAAGGAAAAAGTCAATACAGATTATTATGTGATGTGAAATAACATGAGCCAGGAAGCTGAATTCAATAAAACATTGTATCTGTTTGAGAAATTGAATGTATAAATTTATTTACCGTAATTGTCATGCCAAGTAAAATGAAGATGGGATATTTGATGTGGTCATATTCAGACTAAGTGGGACATTTAGCTGAAATTTTAATGTGGCGCTGTGCCTTTGAAAATGCAAATTAGGATCTGAAATCAACACAAAGGCTTCTTTACAATACAAACAATTATTTAAGACCAAACATCATGTGATCCAATTTTGTTACGCTGAATAATTGAGCAAACAGGAATTTGCACGTATGGGACTATGGTGCTTTAAATGCCTCTTATTCTTAATACCAATCACTTTTGTCAGATTTTTTTTGCTTAAAGTAATTTTCATGGACTACTCTAACATGGCAAATAAATTAAGGTAATTTGGATTTAGTTATTTACTTGAAATGTTGAATTTAAGGCACTGGTCGTGTTACTCACATTATGGATGTCGTGTCACTCAACGGCACATAGAGGTGGACCATTTTCCACAGAGAGGGAATGATTGATAAACACAATAAATGTCAGAGAGGTACACTATTCATATACATATACCAGCACTTATGGTACCCCTAGAGATCTACTTGGGTACAAATCCAACCATAACCAATGACGGTCAGAAACCCTTGTCTTTTTTCTGTTGTGTCACTCACGCACTGTTTTTTAATCATAATTTCCAGGACCAATTGTAAAATTCAAATCCAACTGGTAATGACACATGCCACTCCTACATTATACATAATATGGTAGTCATGATCCATTCATAACCTACTTGTGCAAAGATATGTGCCCTTCTATCAGACAAATGTCGTGTCACTCATGTTTGAATATGACCATGTGTGTATTTTAATTGAGATGTTTGTATTGAAGCATCAAAACTTTTCATGTGAAATCCATGTCTTTACTGTATTCAGTGCCTTTTAATACTCAATTTATACTTGTACTATATGTAGATCAAAATCACTGACAAATCATTTGAATTCAATTCAATTGGAACAATTTGAATTATAATAATTGAAATCTCTTATTTAGCAACACAAAGAAAAATGTTTAATCCCTTTATTGGCAAATGAATTTTTCAATGCATAATTTTGTCATTTTCATTAATCATGTGCAGCTATTTCTTTAGCACTGTTTGAATTATATTAATTGAAATCTCTTATTTGGCAACACAAAGAAAAATGTTTAATCCCTTTATTGGCAAATGAATTTTTCAATGCATAATTTTGTCATTTTCATGAATCAAGTGCAGCTATTTCTTCAGCACTGTTTGTAATAAAATGAAAAGCAAGTTTGGTCTGTTTGAGGGCCCATAGTATTAAGCCCCCCCCCCCCCCCAAACAATAGTATGGGTTTTGAGTTGTAAGCTGCTGGGCAGTTTTAAGGCTGCAGTGGCAGATCCAGGATTTAAAAAAGGCTTAATAAGCCAAAATGTTATTAATTTAACATGTGTAGTCAGTGATTGGTTTTTAAATTATAGAGGGGGGGGGGCGCATCCCCTGCGCCCCCGCCTGGATCCGCCGTAAGGCTATCAAAGGGTTAAATAGGTATTAGATTGTGGTAAAAGCAGGTTGTTGGAGTGAAATAAAAATACAATTGGTGTCCATTTGTCGAGAAAAAAAAAATATTCAGATCTTTCAGAAATGTTTAAGTGCTATGGGTTAGAAATAAATTTATTTCTCGCCATTTGGAATGGTCTACAGTTACAATGAAGTATTGTCATATGATGGTCAAATCAGTACTAATAAGCTCAGAATTAGGAAAATAAACTGAAGCATGCCTGCAATTCAACAAAATGTTTGGTTCAGAAAAAGTTGCTGTGATATTGGTTATTTCATACACTTCGCTTGTTTTCTAAGGTTGTGTACATACGTTTTGTTATTATTCTTATTATTGAACACTGTGTAGTATTTTGATGGTATTGTATATTTTCTCTTTAATACTTTATCTGTGTGAGCTTCAATATCATCCCTGATAGAATTCAAGCATGTTAAATTGTGTTCTATTTCTTTGATTAATCCATGTTCCTATTCCTTCCATCTTCCTTTTCTATATCCTCTTTTTAGAGGCAACATTATAGGAAAATATAATAGGCCCTTTATGTGAATATTATCACAATATGATTTATATTGTCTTAAAAAGTATAAGGTTGGTTTATGCGTTCAGTTATAAGCTGAACAGTATACTTGGATTGCATAACCTACATTTTAGGTAAAGCCACTTGTGCAAATTATAAATGTACAAAGTCTTTTTAAAGTTTTGTTAAGGAGACTGATCTTCTTCTCTTTTTTTTTCCTGGCTAAAACTTCTTGTTTTTGTGTGATTGATATTTTTTGTTTGATTTTTGTCAATATTACAATTTATGATATTCACATGTTTCCACTTTCAATTAAATTATTTTCCTTGCCAAATGTTGGATTAAAATGAATACTGACTACAATGACTTTCATTCTTATTGGTTCTTGACCTACACACTGACTATAAATAACCATATGTGTTTTTAGAAATTGTTTTCTTTCTATTATTGTTTCTTCATTAGGTGCTCTGATAATTGATGATAATGATGCTGTATTAAGTGTACTGATTCAAATGTGATTGAGTTTGAAGTAATATAGAACCTTGAATTTGCGAAGGGAGAGAGAGAGAGAGATGGTAGAGAGAGAGTGAGAAAGGGAGAGGAAATAGAGTTAGAGAGTGAGAGCGAGGAGGACGGAGCCATAATAGAGAGGTAGAGGCGAGACAGAGAGAGAGGGGAGGAGAGAATACAGTGCGTCCCAGAAAAAAAAAAAACGAAACCGACATTGATCGATGTTTTATCATAACTTCCTCTTAATCAAAATTCATAAATAACCCATAAAATTCAAGCGTACAGTCTCTTCTTTCATGTGATGAAATCAATGTGACCAATATGTTACGCATGAGTGAGTAAAATAATTTGAAGAGGGGAAAACCACAAAGTCGTTTGGTAGGCGGTATCTAAAATTCTATTTGAAATCGACATATTCAGAAAGTTTATTTCCTGCCCTTTCATATGACAACACAACCAATAAAAATGCTTCAGAAATAGGAAAGTTATGTTCATTTGAAATTAGTGCTTGCGCATCTCAATGATTAAATTCAAATTTGTTTAACTGTTCCTCTTCCTAGCGCTAGGCCATGCATGTTGGCAGAGGTTACAAAAAAAAAAATCATGCATGGATGATTGCATAAATTCTCTTGTTATCTCTGCCTAGAATTGAAAACTACTCCTAATTAAAACAAAAAGTTCGGGCCGGGGAGAAAAGACCCCTATTTCAATGATTTTCGGGATTCCCCCCCGTAACATGAGCCCATTAAAATATTAAAGTTGTGTCATTGCTACATGAAATAAGTAATCCATAAACACATCCTCATAATCATCGCAATGTACATACAACGGAATGTAGGCCTCTTGTAATAATATTGAATGATGCACGTGAATAATGGTTATATACATCAAATGGTTACCCCTATCCTACTTGATATATCATTGAATATTTTGATGGGTGCCGGTATACCCTACTAATTTATAGTCATGGTGTCGATTTAGGTGGCGAGGGGCCCGTCCCCCCCCCCCCCGCCCGTATGACAGCCGCAAAAAAAAAAAAAAAAAAGAAGGAAAGAAGAGAAAAAGAGGAGAACAAACGAAGGAAAAGGGAGAGAAGTGGGGAAAAAAAAGAGAGAGAGAGATGAAAAGCTAGAAACATGAAAATATTTTTTTCAGGTCTTAAATATCATACAAACATGCTCGCGCTCGCGACATTCGATTTTGTGTTATTAGGATAATATGCCTCTTGAGCACCCAACCACAACTGCTTGTAAATGAAATGCACTTTCCAAGTTGTAATATATCATATTATTTTTTTATAAAAAGCTACATTGTTAATAATTAGATATAATTCCGATAATATATCTTCTTTATCTGCATTCAATAAAACGCTTAAAAACATGTTTTCAGTTGAGCATTAATTATCTAAAATTTTCAGCTCGCCTTCCGCTGCAATCGTTGTAATAGATATGCTATATGCTTTAAGAGCTACGCCATTAAAAAAACTTAAATCTGCACTTCTTGTTTAGATTTATTATCTAATATTGAGATAAGCATTTCTTTATGAGCTTAGCATACAACCGCTTAAAATTAAATGTTTTCAAGTTTAAAAACAAAAAATTTCCGGCTCCGACGCTTCGCAGCTCGCTATTTTAACTGAAAGTATCTTCTTTTAAGCATGGCAGTAATAATCTTTAAACTTATATTACGGTTGAATATACAAAAAATTCGGTCCGCTCCGGCGCATCGCATTGTATAAAATATGTTCTTCTTATCTCATCAGTTCTCAGTTTATTTTATTTTCATGCTTCCAGCACATAATAAATACAAAGCAATATGGCAATAACACAAAACATAGAAACTTTGAAATTATTTTAAATACTCCAATAGGAACCAAAGTTATGTTTTGATAAGAATACAGTGTAATAATATCTGCTAGACATATTAATGAAGCTGCAGTACATTCACTAAGGACGAACTGAGGAGTAAACATGAGAAGCAAAGCTTGTCAATCGATTGGCCCCTCAAAAAAGGAGCAATCGTTTAAGTTAACTATATGGAATAAATGAAAAAAAGAAGACAGTGCCAACAAAGAAGCAGGAAAAACAGGAAAAAAGAAAAAATCACCCAAAACACAATAAACAGTGTAAAAGTGAAGTTCAGAAGACAGAGAAGAACGGAAATATGAATAAGAATGGAAAATGTATTCAACTGAATCACGAGCGCGTGAGAATTGAAAATCCACAGAAACGCATCAGTAGAAAAAAAAAAAAAAAAACCTATGACTGCGGTTAAAGTATCAGTGAATGAATGACCTAGGATGAAGAAGTTTACACAGAACGAGGATTACTAAGTTTCAGGAAAGCCAATAAAGTTTAATTTATCTTCTTTTAAAGCTGAAACTTAGGAATTTGCAAAATTCCTGTTGCCAAGTGTTACCAAACTTTAGGACCTTCATAAGAATAAAACGTGCCTTTAGGGCAGAAATTCTACATAGAAGAGTAAATGAAGTCCTCGGATTGCCTAACAGTGGAATATTATGTATTGTACGATTTTCCAAACATATCCAATGAACACAAAGGGCCACAAGTATCCACAAATTATATTGTACTAAATTCACCTATATGAATGAATACTAGGTCTTTAATTACAAGATATTTATTTATCCGTAGAAAAGAATGGTCGAATGATGGGGGGCGCGAAAAGGGGCATTGCAGAAGATCGAATCGGCTTACTATTTGTACAATACAAATTCTTCAACAGTGATGAATCTGAGACTATTGCCCCAAACAATGACCGTTAAATTCAAATAAGGATAAATAGGATGAATAAGCATATACGCAACAAGATTGTAAATGCATAAAGCCATAATACCAACCATATTAGGTAGAATAGTTTTAGGAAATTATTCATTCATGTTGTTTCACAGGTTAAAGTTTCTTTCTACATAATCTCCTAAAAATATTGAGTTTTGTACTTCTGAAGGGGTATTGTCAAAAATAATATCAGTGGGTAATGACGATATAGAATTACTGAATAGAATATAGTATGTTTTCAAAAGGTTAAGAGATAATTTGTTTGCTCTTATCCACTCTAATATATTTCGCAATTCTGAGTTAATGACATCGACAAGAAGAATTGGATCATTGTGTGAAAAAAATAAATTTGTGTCATCAGCAAAAAGAATGAACGAGAGGGAATTCGCAGATTTATGAAAATCATTTATATATAAAATAAACAGTAAAGGACCCAGCAAGCTTCCTTGGGGGACACCACAAGTTATACTTTTAAAGTCAGAAGCCTGGTCATTTAAAAACACAAATTGTTTTCTGTTAGAGAGGTAGCTCCTGAACCACTCCAAGGCCCTTCCGCGAACACCAATATGGTCGAGTTTCTGTAATAAAATTTCATGATTAATCCTATCAAAGGCCTTGGAGAAGTTCAGGAATATACCTATAGTATGGGAAGAAGTATCAATTGAATGGGCAACTTTTTCAACAAAAGACATGAGGGCGTGAATAGTTCTATGTTTTCCCCTGAAACCAAACTGAAAGTTAGAAAGAATAGCGTATTTCTTCAGGAAAGAAATCAAACGAGTAAAAATTATTTTTTCT
>CALNVZ010003429.1:27707950-27734520 GCA_940671915.1 Paracentrotus lividus | reverse complement strand
CGGAAGTTTTGATATGAATCTGGTCATAAACACGTGTCAACCGTCTGTCAAACATAATACTACTAGGGAATGACTGTGAAAGTAATTCAAAGAAAACTAAACTAAAAACTAAAACTTCTTTTGATTTTATAACGTATACTCCCGACCACGGTACCGGTCGAGACATTGATCGAGACCGGATAATGCGGAAGCCGGATAACCATGACACATCGGTTCGCTTGATTTGTAATCGGAGGGATGTGACAAAAGAGAGGAACAAAAATCATATGCTGGTAATGAAATTAAGATGATTGATGAACAATAAAAAGAAACAAGATTATTTAGACGCGACGAAATGGAAAATTGCAGGAACTATTTAGATTCAAGATAAGTTTCAATAAACGTATATTATACAGTCTGTGTCAAAACAAATGGTACTGTCGGGAAAAAAAATACTTAGGTATGAAATCTTCTCAACTGATGTCTGTATGTGGTACCAACTTTAAGCCAAAAGATTCTTCTTGCTGATACACTTTGTTTTGTATAACTTGCTTTTGTAAAACAAGAGTTATTCTAGATTTTGTGCGGCGATGAGCTCATCGAAATCACACACATCCATTGTTTCGGTGCGCTGAATTCATGGCTATTATGTGCGAAACCATAGAAAAGCATGCGAAAATTTTTCCTTGACTATAGAAAACTGGTCGTATCTCAAGATCTACAGCACCAAAAGGCCGGGATGAAAAGAATTGCAGAAGAAAGCCTGATTCTCCTACTTTATGGAAATATTAAACACTATAGAATGTGATTTATGTTCATACTTTAAAAAATGTTTTCCACTTGTACCATTTTATTTGACACAGACTGTATGCATGGTCATATAAAGGGGGAAAGATGAAATAATTGATTATTTTGGTGATTCATTTGAAGCATCTTTTGTGGCTTTAAATATTTCGATATTTCTTTTTGCAAAATAGGTATGGGATCAGATTTAAATAAAAATGGATCAAAATTATACTCTCAGACTTGAGAACCTCACTTAACATCTAGAGTCGGGTGTGATGTCATTATGATGTCATGATGACGCAAGCAATGACTAACTAATTCTAATGATCCATATACTAAGACAGGGTAATACCGAATAGGTCCGTGTTCAAGAATGAATTCTTCAACTTCGGAAATCGGTAGCGTTAATTTTCCCAATATTTAATAAGAAGCTTGCGGGGCCTATAATGTACAAGGACCCGACCTGTCGCCCTTGACTGCAGAATGTACTCGCTGATAATGCTCAATCATTCAATATTTTTCCACTGGGTTAAACCGGGCTTTAACGATCACAAACGTGCGTTGTAGAGGGGGTTTCTTCTTATTAATGATATGAGTTTAACGCCCATTTTTGCTCCAAACTGTATGATCAGGGGATCGATCGAGATATGAGTGTGTCACTGTTAGAGGAAAGCGAAGAGGTTCGAGATTACAAAGGTTCTTTAGACAGGAAACGATACTGATATCAGCAACCTGTGAGGTTGAACCAGAGCACTCTCTCGCGAGTCCTGACACAGGCCGTGTTCTGACTTTGAATAGGGATTTTTAGAATCATGTCGACGTGTTCGTGAACGAGGTTTTAGATGTAAAGAATGAAGACCTTTTTTTAAATATAAAATTATGATGATAATGGTGACTTCTTCAAGCTTGATGCTCATATAACTCTTGCTGGTTTCATGGTTCTAGTTGACAGGCTGAATTGAGAACGCCAAATACCTCGTCACGGCGTTCTCAATTCAGGCTGCCAACTGGACCCAGAAGCTACGAGAGCTATGAAGAAGCCACTATGAATATCATAATTATGGGTTTGAAATCAGCCTAGATGGCAGAATTGAGTAGTTGAGAACTTGAGGTGTTGCTATGCAAGGCTGCTGGTTCGTATACTGGCTTTAAATCTAAAACCTCGTTCATGTCCACGTCGACATGATTCTTAATCTCAATATTGTGAAACATCGATCAGGGGTGCGTTTCATGAAAGGACATGTCGGACGTTTTATCCGACAAACTGTTATAAGCTACTGAAATGCTTGCATCTTATTGGCTGAGAGCAAATTTGTCGGATAAAATGTCCGACAAGTCCTTTGATGAATTGCCCCTCAGGTTCAGGTGTGGATCCATCATCAGCTCTGACAAAGGATTTACTCGGTCAAATTTTCTGAGGATAATAGCAGCACTATTATGCAATGGGAACGGACCAATGAGATCCTTTGTCAGAGCTCATGCGGGATAGCACGTCGTCTCCCTAATGTTGCGTTCTTCCGTCAATAGTAGCGAGCTTTCGCTGGACTACGGGGAGCTTATCTAGAACGTTAGCATAAAAGAGGGCACTATTTTCAAAATGCCTGCAAATCCTCGTTTTCTATCTTCTCCAGTAACTTTGAAATAAAAGTTTCCAATGGTAACCGCACATGTTCCTTTGCTTGTGAGATATTGTAACGTCTATTGTTGCAATACGAATTCAATCAAAAGGCTTAACTTTACTGGGGAACTAGTTTTTTCTTTTTTTTTCATACCAAGGTTTTATTGTGTCAATGCGTCTATGCGTATAACAGCTGAACCTAAAACATTGCTTGATATGAAAAGAAATAACCTACCGCCCTGCCATTATGATTAGTCACTCAAAGTATGCTTCTTTTTATGTTTTAGCAAAGGGGGAAATGCCTGTATACATTCCTATCAAAGCGCTCGCTTATTGCTTATAACTGACTCTCCGCTGAGAACCTATACGTTCTACGTTTTGGGAGAACGTACATTTCCCAAAATAGCGTTGTAGATTTTGACAACGGGGAGCTATCTCTTGTAGCTAGGGGAAACCCTCGTTTGTGCACACGAAACTTGTAATTTAAAAACGCTTGCCAGCCGTTTCTAAGCAAATACCAGTTTTACACACTCCTTTTCCTGTACTAACAGTATTGCAGGAGTTTGGGGTTTGAGCTAATTTTGAAAATAAAGCCTTTCATAATGCTAACGTTCTAGATTAATCTCCTCCGTAGTCCAGCGAAGCTCCCTAGTGAGTTTCGCAGACTACGGGGAGCTTATCTAGAAACGTTAGCAAAAAGAGGGCACTATTTTCAAAAATGCCTGCAAACCTCGTTTTCTATCTTCTTCAATAACTTTGAATAAAAGTTTCCATGGCAACCGCACATGTTCCCTTTGGCTTTTGAGACATTGTAAGTCTATTTGTTGCAATAAGAATCAATCCAAAGGCTACTTTACCGGGATACCTAGTTTTTTTTTCATACCAAGGTTTTATTGTGACAAATGCATCTATGCGTATAACAAGCTGACCTACAAACATTGCTGATATGAAAGAAATAACCTATCGCCCAGCCTTTATGATTAGTCAAATCAAAGTATGCTTCTTATGTTTTAGCAAAGGGGGAAATGCCTGTATACATTCCTATCAAAGCCGCTCGCTAATATAACTGACTTACGTTCTCAGCTGAGAACCTAATACGTTCTACGTTTCGGGAGAACGTAGGGAGACCTGGGGCAATTGTAACAGTTTTTCCAAATTTGACCTATCAGCTTTATTGAAGCTAAATACTTGCTTAAAACTAAATAAAATGGAATATGCATATCTTAGCTTGACATATGAATAGGTTTGGGTTAAGTAAAACAAGTCATTTTGAAGCCATTACCATTTCAAAACAAGAGGTCGAGTGTTACAATTGCCCCGTGACGAGGGGCAATTGTAACAGACGTGCGGGGCATTGTAACACATGAAGCTTGTAACATTTTGTTTTCTTTATCAAAGCTATGCACATGACAAATTAAACATCTTTACCACATATAACTAATTATAATGAAACTGACAATGCTTGACCCATTTATATTACATTTTCCACTTGTTATATGCATGAAATGGGACAAAAGTTATGATAGTTTTTTTTTTTTTTTTTTTTTTTTTTTTTTAGGTTGTTGTGGCTTCACCCTTTAACTGTAGAATTATAGAACCTTCATTAATTCATATTTGGTTCTTTATCTACTTTGTACCTACACAATATATCTTTTAACTGACAACTTGTATAACACTTTATGTTAGGCTTACGCCTTTTGACTATAACGCATTCTTGCAAAATAAAGTGATACATTTCTGAGAAGAAGTAAAAAATTACAGGTTTTTTTGTTTCTTTCTTTCTTTTTTTTTTGTAAAATCAATCTTCAAAATTACGCCATTTTTTCTTCTGGCAAAATCAATATGTCTTTGCCCTTTTAACAAAACGTATGGACATATATTTTCAGGTATCATATTTGAAAATATATTTTATTTTTTTATGGGGGCTGCCATCCTCCTCTCTCTCTCCTCTGTCTTTCTTTTCTATCTTTCTTTTTTCTTCATTCACTCCCTCTTTACTTTTTTACTTTCCTATCTGCCCTTCCCCCCTCTCTCTCTCTCTCTCTCCGCCTCTCCCTTTTTCCCTTCCTCTTTCTTCTTTTTCTCTCTTTTAATATGTGGTTTTTAATAAGAAAAACAAGTCGGGGGGGGGTCCCTATTCTCTTTCCCATTTTATATGACCCCATTGAAAATAGGTCTTTTTGTTTTCATGGCTATCCTGTCAGTGTTTCTTTATGTGTTATACCATGAACACTCGACGAATAAAATGAAATAAAATCATATGTTCACAGTTATTTATTCTTCATGTTGAGCTCATAGATAAGGTTACCTTTGGTCCTTGTAAAAAAAGAAACTATAATTGATTATACATTCAAAGTTATGAAGTTCTGAAGTTCTCTAGTAAGTGATATAAATTATAAAAAAAAACAAGAATAACAAACTTGAGGCTCTGATTACAGTGAACAAATGATAAACAAACTAAAGGCACTTTTTTCGGAAAAATATCAATATTTCATTGCATTTCTAACAAAACGTATTAAACAGATATGTTCAAAGTTATTGAATTTTTCATGTCTGAGATTATAGGTATGGTTACCTTTTGTTTTTGTAAAGCATAATAATCGACAATACATTCAAAGTTATAAAGTTCTGATACTTGAGCTTATCACGAGGCTTTTCTTTGCTATTTTTCTTTATATCCAAGTCTACTCCTATTTACAATCTTGGCATTAAAAGAACGTAATGGTCACTCTCTTTCATATTTTTTACTTTTTTCTTTCTCCAGTAAAGTAATATAAATTATTTAAAAAAAAACAACAACAACAACAGAAAAAAACTTGAGGCTCTGGTATGTCACTTGCGGAGACGTCTCCGCGATAGAATAGAAAATTTTGTTTTTGCGACGGACAGAATGTATTAAAAACGTCTCCAATATCGCGGAGACGTCTCCGAGACGTCTCCGCCACAATTTATGAAAAAATCCGTCTCCGAGATTTAGGAGACGTCTGCCGAGACGCTCGGATACGTTTCTAATATTATTTATCCATCGCGGAGACGAAATTTCTATTCTGTCGTGGAGACGTCTCCGCGAAGTGAGATACCACCTAATTTTCATGTCGGAGGTTATAGATGTTGTTACTTTTGTTTTGTAAAGCATTATAATTGAAAATACATTCAAAGTTATGATGCTTGAGCTAGGGTGCTATCTACTTCGCGGAGACGTCTCCGCGACAGAATAGGAATCTTGTCTCCCGACGGATAAATAGTATTAGAGACGTCTCCGAGACGTCTCCTGAATTTCGAGACGGATTTTTTTTAATAAATTGCCGCGGAGAACGTCTTGGAGACGTCTCGGAGACGTCTCTAATACCAGCTCCATGGTTCAGAGGTTTCTGATTATGTTTTAATTATGTTTACAGGAAGCAACAAATTCCGGGACAATTGGTAATGTTTTTTATGTAATTGGCAGGGGCCACGGAGCCTGGAGGGCTTCGTCAGCGAACGTGTACAAAAACGGGAAAATGACCATACATTTGTGATTTTTAGTCTGTTCAGCCCCCCCCCCCTCCCCACTCCTTCCCACTTGCCGCTCAGCCCCTCCACTTCCAAAAACGCTCCGCGGCCCCTGATTGTTATTTAATAGCTTGGTGTTGATTCAGCGGAAATCTGCTTTACCGAGTTCCTACGGGAGTTTCTTTAACAGAAACAGGGGCAATTGTAACAGCTTGTTACAATTGCCCCTGCAGAGGTGACCATATTTGGAGAGATTTTTTTCTATCTTAGCTTCGGTATTCGTCGTTGAAACTTTAGCAAAATATGGCCTAAGAAACATAATTTCTAAATATATAAAAATGACAGCCGTAGCTCATCCACATATTTGTCCAGAAGAAAAACAATGGTAATGTGAAATATTACTTTATGCTCAAAAAACGGTTTTTCCGCTGTAGAAAGTTCCACGAACCGTTAAATCTGCTAACACTCATACAGCATGTGGAGCGATTAAATGCGCATGTTCTCTACAAATTTTGAGTTTATAGCGTGTTTCTGCTAGGAATGGGAGCCTCTGTTACAATTGCCCCGTGTTACATTTGTCCCCGGTCTCCCTACATATTCCCCAAAATAGCGTTGTAGATTTTGACAACGGGGAGCTATCTCTTGTAGCTAGGGGAAACCTCGTTTGTGCACACGAAAACTTGTAATTTAAACGCTGCCAGCCGTTTCTAGCAATTACCAGTTTTTACACACTCTTTTTCTTTACTAACAGTATGCAGGAGTTTGGGGTTTGAGCTATTTTGAAAATAAAGTCATTCATAAAGCTAACGTTCTAGATTAGCCTCCCCGTAGTCCAGCGAAAGCACCCTAATAGGGAGTTTTCGAAATGTGAAGACGTGCCGCCCGAAGGACGTTGAGAGTTAAACAATGGAAGCTTTTTACATTATAAAAATAATGGTAGCTTTCTCACGCGTGATGCTCAAATCTCTCCTCGCTACTGGTTGCAGAGGACTCGTTGGCTGAGACGAAGCATTATAAGTTTTCATGACTACTACCATGATAAATATAGTCGCACCACCATCACGCGTGAAGAAGCAACCTTTTTTTTCTTATAATCATTCAACAAAAGCTTCCATTCTTTAATTCTCATCCTGCTGTAGACATTATGTTAGACGGCTCGTATACACTTTTCATAAACTCCCTTCTTCTTACTAAAATGCCAACGTGTAAACGCAATCAGTAATAGAAATCAACTCGGGGACTACAACCCTGTTGTCACTTCATGACTCAACGTTATACCCTAATGCATGTAAGGTGCACATTATCCAGAAACGATCTTCAACTTCAAATCTTTTAAATTCCCAAACCTTTCCCGATGACAAGATAGAATGCTATTAATTTTCGAGTGTATAGAGTCTGTTTGACAAAAATTGAATAAACGCATGGATTAAAACAACTATGGAGGTGCAAACTTAAAAGTTCAAATAATTTATCCTGAACAGCCTGAGACTGTCTTTTAATGATAAAGTTTTGCTTGAACTACACAATATAAGAAAAGAAAACAACTTAATTTATGGAGATTTAATTTGACAATAACTCTTCACTGTTAAAAATTGCTGTAGCTTTTACAGTAAATTACTGGCAACTCTGTTGCACAGTAAATAACAGTATTTTGATGGTAGTTTCCTGTATCTTGTGGGAATTTATAGTAATTTACCATTGAAAGTAGATTACTTTAAGAGACAATTACAGTAAATTACCGTGCAACAAAGTTGCCAGTAATTTACTGTAAAAAGCTACAGCAATTTTTAACAGTGTTGGTTCTTTAATGTCGTTATCATGGTTATAATAATGTTCAGAGCCTGGACTTTTTTTAGAAAAAGACAGAAATGTAGATATTTTGCTCAGTAGTAACTATACAGAACACCACTGTAACCAAACACACCTTAGTCTGGCACTACATTCTAGAAGGGCAAATAAAGGTTATTATATTCTAACTCTTTGTGAAACAATGCAATGCTGAGTTTGAAACGTCTCTTCGGTGCTATATTTTTACACAATAATTAAAGCCTCAACGTTGACAAAATCCTTTATAGAGAAAATGGAGTTTGTGGCAAACCAGTATTAATTAGGTCGAATGGTAAGGGGTATATAGCGCTCATTGTTTGCTTTCTGCAACATCCTACAAGCTGACAAGGATGGAGCCTATGTTTGACATTCAGGTCCTCTCCAAATGTAATTTATTTGTGGCAATAATTGTGCATCGTATTCGGCACTCAAATTGGGGATTAAGCAATTAGTTATGTTACTCTTATTTTCTCTCATTTCACAGATGTACGACTGGAGAATGGAGCGGGGGAATACGAAGGCAGCGTCGAGATAACCGTAGATGGCTATTACTGGGAGATAATCTGCGGGAGCAACGAATTCGATATATATGACGTCATAGTAATTTGTCGGCAGCTCCAATATCCGGGCGCAAACCGGGCGTTGGTGAGCAGTCCATATCCGGCCGGCAATTATCCGATTTCTTTCAAAGCATTTCAGTGCACAGGAAGTGGTAAGAAAAATGTGCACGATTGTATTTGTTTGTGTTTATTTTGTTTTGCTTTTTGTTTGTTTGTTGTTGTTGTTGTTGTTGTTGTTGTGTGTGTGTGTGTGTTTTTTTTTTAAACCAGTAAGTCTAACTGGGGTGGTGGACCAGGAGGGTGTCTCGTATTTGAATTTGAAAATAGAAGGGGCGCCATCGAAAATTTTTCGATTCTAATATGTAGGGTATAGTCAATGATTGGTCTTCAAATAGGGGTCGTCCCCGCCTGGATCCACCACTGTATACGATTATAATGACATCAATACTAACGCTGTTAAGTTGCTATCAATAAAAGCAGGAAGATAGCTAAACATATTTAATGAAGGTTAGACGAATATCCATTAACGAAATAATGGATGATACAAATTTTAATATTTTGTGTAACATGAGTGGCGGTTTACTCAACAATTTTAAAAATAGCCTTTTCATGGTTTTTGTTGGATTGAGGCATCTGAAAATGTAGTTTCATATTCAAGTAAAGGTATTAAATAATTGTGTTGTCTGTTTATACATTAATTAAGTGTGTTATGTTTTCTGTTTTTGCCGCTAGAATACCATCTTAATGATTGTGGTTTCACTCCAACCAATTGTGCCTCTCGTCAAATTGCTGGTGCTGTTTGTTACACACAAGGTAAACTCTTCAAATCTTCAACTAAATTTGATCATCTCTCTCTCTCTCTCTCTCCTTTTTTCTGTCTCTCTCTGTCTCGCTTGATCTCTTTCTCTCTGTGTCTACATATCTGCCTCTCCCCGTCTTCTTCCCCCCCCCTCTCCTTTATCTTCGCTGCTTCTCGCCCCTCTGTCTGTGCGTACTTCTCGATATTCCCTTAATTTGTCCTTCCCTCTCCATGTTGTTTGGAGGAAAAAAACGAATTCATTCAACTGATGTTACCTCTCCTAGGGCAAGATTCGACGGAAATGATGGGATGACAACATTAGATACTTTTTTTTTTTTTTTAAGTATTTCCTTTGAGCAAGAGGCTTTAGATGACTAATAAAATTGATTTTTTTTTTGTTTTGATGATCGCAATTGAACGCATAATGTATAGCCCTTTCTTTTGCTTATACCAGCATACGATTGTAAAGCTAACCAAAACTAACTGCCCCTCATAATACTTTGAAAATCTTAAAGACTAACCGCCCCCCCCCATTACAGTCAAGGCTCCACACTGATTACCATTTTTATCCCGTTAACTTTTGTCTCATTTTATATCACAGACAGTGGCTATTTGGGTTGCTTTAACGACGATTTTAATGCTCCCGCATTGGCGGGTGTAGTCGCTGAAGACAATGCTATGACGATATCTCGCTGTGTGGAATTCTGCCAAAATAACCGGTTCGCCTTCGCAGGACTCAAATTCGGGACAAAGTGCTTATGCGGAAGTGAGAGCGCCCCTTACGGTAAATACGGTAGAGAAAGTGACTCACTATGTCACTATCCATGTGGTGGGTCACGGTACGAGAGCTGCGGCGGGTACCTGACAATGTCTGTCTTTCGACGTAAGCATTACAATTTCTTATCATTTTGTGTTCGACTATTTCATTGTATTTTGCCCTTTTAATCCAAATTGCTAGTACATCCTCTTTTCTTTTATCAGTTGTAGCAGTTAGCCAAAAGTTTTAAGCACGTCTTCTTTTATCGTTTGTCGCCCCTATTGCTTGAACTATAGGGAGGGGGGAAGGGGCAATCTTTATAAATCCAGAATTATTATAAAGAGAGCAACGGAGCCGTTCGGTAATGTTATAAGTACAAAATCAACTATTTTGCTAGTCCGTCAGCAGAAGAATGAAATAAAATTGTTTTCCAGCTGAAATATGGCGGCAGCGGTGGGATCGCGTACGTTTTTTAGTTTGTTTTTTTTTTTTAAATGTGTTTTATTCATTTTATTTTAGCGCCGAAGCCGAGTGGAAAGGAAATTCTAATCCAAATTGTGAACACATTCATGTTTCTCTTTATGACACAAAAAATTAGTATTTCATACACTCTAAAATTAAATAAATGGTGGAAATGGGTAAATCACCCTTTAAAGGGGCCGAGGAGTAACAGCGGCCCGGGTGATTTATCCCTTTCCATCATTTCACTTTTTAAAGTCTACTGTATACTGTATGACGATAATGTAGTCCCCCTAATCCATTTTGATACCTTTTAATTTGATTTCAACTATGATTTATTCTTCTTTTTTTTCATAAATGATTATGTTAGGTTTGCATTGGTCTCAGACTGAAAGTTAATTATTCTAGAAAGTGCATATATTATGCTTACGTGATGAATTAAAATATGTATCAATGGTACCCTCCTGTTTTATGCAGTTGTAAGTGATGGTGTACAAACTACAATGGCTGCAGCTCGCCCTATAACAACACGTTCTCCATACAAGACTATCACAGTGGGTAAGGAAATAGTTGTTTAGCTTGAGAGGAGGACTGACTTCTTAGTTGCCGTTAAAGAAAAACCTGTTGAAAAAATCCTTGTGGTACTTTTGAATTGTGTATATCATCCAAGATCATTGTGTAGTGGGGATATTCTTAAAAGACTACTTGATCACACTGTTGCAATCTGGGAAATACAAATGTGAACAAAAAAAGGAAACAAACCACAAACCAATAGACAATTAAAGCATATCGGCCTTACTATGGGGGGAGTAATACTGTTAATTTCGGTGTTGTATAAAGAGTACCAAGACCCAACTTAACCAAATACCTTTCTATGATAAGATGTACCTAAAACATAAATTGAAGATGTATAATCAGCCTGAATATTTAAAATGATTTATGATGATATTTAAAATCTTATTTTGTTCCCCCCCCCCTATGCCACTTTTCCTTTTGGCTTTTTATGATGATCTGACAAGGTCCCGAGTATAACAGCACACAACCGGAAGTCACTCAGGGCTACCCAAGCACCCCTGCGGTAACGGTCAGGATGGTTGCTAAGGAAGGAAGTAAGTATAAACCTCCCTCCCAAAAACCCATTACGACTAATCAAGCATGAAATAGGCACTTTTCGATTTGCATGTTAACATCAGTGTCGCCGTGCTATGACGTAATTTTTACGCACTGCGCAGGTGTCCATGTCGACGCTCGTTCAATACCCAACTTAAAACGCGTCCGCCCCGGTTTTCACCGTCCTCCCAAATTCACTCATGCCGTGTTGTCTATGCGCGATTCAAAGGGCCCTGACGTCATCATGTTGACGAAACGTGACGACTGAAATCGAAAAGTTTTTCGGCAGCGTGTCGACCCGGGGGAGGTGACGCGTTCACGTAAGCCTGTCGTCGGTGTCACCACGTTCTCCTTCACACAATCGAAAAGTGCCTATTGATATATGTACTGTGCTTGTTTTTGACATTCCATGATTCGTTGATTTATTGTGATATCTCTCCTGAGGAGAAGTCTCAGAGACGGGGAAATCGCAGAGAAGTCTCTGAGACCCCGCGACGTCTCATGAGTCACCGCGACGTCTCATAAGTCACAGCGACGTCTCATAAGTCGCGGGAAAATCGAACACGTTCATAATGAGATTCCCTCCGTCGTGTAAATATCATACACGTATCTGAGAATTTGTCTCAGACGAGTGTAGCTTTATAGGGGAGGTGTTCAGCAACCAGTCGGATTTTGTTTCAATGGAGGGGTGGGGAGGGGGCACCTTTCAATATCCCAAATCATTCGTTGTCTCTCAAGTCATCTCTCTTTCTCTCTCTCTCTCCCTTTCTCTCTATCTCTTTCTTCTTTCATTATTCACAGATTTCATCAACCAGCCGTCAGGTATCGCTGTTGTTATATCACTATCTGTTGGGACGCTCATCTTAATTCTAATCGTTGTATTCCTCGTAAGAAAAAGGTATTAAGATCATGTTTTATTTCATTGTCATTAATTTATTACAAAATATGTATCAAGACTGGTCAGAAGTTTTGTTTTTTTTGTTTATTTTTATAGCCATTTGGATATACCGAATTGATGCAACGCCAGATGTAAAAAAAAAAAAAAAAAAAAAAAAAAAAAAAAAAAAAAAAAAAAAAAATGAGATGAGATTCCTGTTACTGGTTTTAGGGTTAGGGCTCTGGCATTCTTCTTTTTGTTTTTATTTTTACATCAAACCATCGCATTTGCCACAATCTGAAGGCACATTTAGAACCAAGGTCCATACTAGACTAAGTTCTTATTTTAATTTCTGATTTATGTTAACTTAATATTCTACAACAGATCATCGATTCCGATTCCAAACGGAAGCCAAGCACCCGACCTTATGAGGAGATCACCCTGGACATCAAAATAGAAGATGAAGACTCTGAACGCACCAAACGAGTACTGTGAAACCGGGGACGTTCCACCCGAGACACCACTAGTCTTGACACCCCCAGACCATACCTACGAACGCGCAGAGTTGTTTTCACCGGGTGAGAGAACATCCGAGATGTACTGCACTGTTCCGGATGTGCCAATGATAATCAGTCGGTCCCGAACACCCGAAGTAAACCCGAAACACCCCCAGCAATTCGTGACCTATACACTAAGCCATTGAAGAAAACGTCGCACGTTTCGAGAAATGACACAAGCTATGAAACGATCAATGACGAAGATTTAAAGATCGACCCGAAGAGCTACCTCGGCGGTGATCGGGATATACCGAATGGCCACGACGCATTCGCACAGGCTGAAAGCCACGATGGGTATTCCACAATACAAAATGGCGGAGATGTTGATTCGAGTATGGACCTGGATGCCATGTATGCAAAGCCTTTAAAGAAGGCACATCGTAAGTTGGTGAAAGAAGACAGTTTTGATGAGTCATGTATGGTGGAGAATGAACTTTACACATCAACTGACTCATAACCATGGTAACATAAATCTGCTGTTATGTCCTTCCTTATAGGCTGATATTGATGCGATGATGGTCTTAAGATGTTTGAAATCAATGACGTTCCAAGACGAGTCTGAATCTACCCCAGGTATACCACCAAAACCGACACCGGGCCGACAAAGGGCCGAACAAGATATGAATGGTCTCGATTTTTATAGTTCGGAGGATTATGGGAAGTGCATTTGGGTTCCTTGTACCTCCGTCATATCTCCCAATATCCCTTGTTCATTCGGGCGCGGTCAAGACGCGGAATGCAATTTCGTTCTTGAACGATTCTTTTGTCCTTCGTGAACATACCTAGCATTTCTGCATTCAAATAAGAGTGTGTTTCAGTCCTCTATGACCTAGCTGGCGAGGACAGGATGCCGAAATCACATAATTCGCTTTCCATCCTCCCGTGTTTCGTCAACGGTCTAGAACACCCCCCCCCCCCCTTAATGACCAATCACTTGTCATGTTTGTCATTCGTGGTAATATTTCTTTCGGCATGGTATTGGTTTTGATTCCTAGTGTGACTATCAGTAGCGGACGCAGACCGGAGTCACACAATGAACTTACCGGGCCCATGCGTAAACATAATAGAGCCGCTTTTGTCCCCAGACAATTGGGCCCCCGAAATGCATTCAATTCGATTTTCTTGGATCCGCGCCTGACTATCGATATTGAACCAAAGATTCATACCTTATCATTGTAATCTAATTTATCTAGGCCCTATCTCACCATTGCACATTTATATTACGTGTTAGTTTCATGATTGCAAAGGCAAACAGGCCCAGATGAATTCTACTTTTAACAGCAATTGTCAATATTTTCCATTTGCCTTGTCTCATCTCGTGTCTTCTAAGTTTCTTTTCCTCTTTTGTGCAGTCTTTCTGTCCCTCCGTCTCCCACCTCATTAATATTCCCCATATTTCACAATGTCGCTCTTTTTTGTTTATTGGTACAACTTTTACTACCAGATATAACGAGCACAATTCAAACAGAACTTTTTTTCAGACATTTTTTTTCTCTTTCATTATCGTTATAATTATGATTTCGTATAAATAAAAAATCATGAAATATCACAATCTTAGACATCTTAACTTCAGGCCCTGTCATTGATATTTTATGACAAACCTGTGGAAACTGCTACGTGGGTAATTCCGAACAGTACTTAACATTTTTAACTCATGTCATATTCCCATATACCCATGCCTACTCTAACCCTCTTGCAACCAATTTTCTAACACTAATATATCTTAGACGAAATGTAGGCGCATGATTAATAGGCCTAAACACTTTTATAAATTTTCTTTATCCTGAAATAAACAGAACTGTGTCGTTATACATGTGACATGATAAGGTTTTGTATGCGACATTACATTTGGTTATAATAAGCAAATATTCATCTTAGGTTTAATATTATTATTGGACAAATATACACTGAGTTCTCAAAAGTGCTAAAATGTGGGCACGAGCCTAAATTCAGTAATGGACTGGAAATTTTCATGTACAATATGATCTGCTAGCAATCGTAAAATGTGATTTGGTCTCGTGTAGTCGTTAGCATTTTTCATGCAGGGGACCAAGAAAGACTAAAATATCATTTTCATATTTATTCGTTTTATCTATAAATTGTGCTTGCATCACCACCCCCCCTTAACTCAAATTAAACAAATGCTTTAATCCTAGAAATCAACAGTTTATCAAATGATGTTTTGTTTTTTGTCTTGTCTTTGAAAGTGTCTATTTTGAGGGTCAGTCAATGTTATATGTTGCATGGTTATAAAAGACAATACTATACGTTTTTGCGTGTAAAGAGATTTTCAGATTTAACTATCGCTTAGAAAAGGGCAATATTTATATATATATATATATATATATATATATATATATATATATATATATATATATATATATATATATATATATATATATATATATATATATATATATATATATATTTAAATTTCTAAGTAGCATTAAAATTTCATGAACGAAAAGAAACCAAGATTCTGTATTAGTGGTTCTCTGTAAGAAATAAAAACAAGCAAATTAATAGATAGACAAATAAAGAAACAAATACAAATTAAAAAGGTAAAATACAGTATTAAAAAAAAAATCGATGGTAGGCCTATTTCAAACCTTGTTAAATTGGCTTTTGGAAAACTACTTATATGAAAGTTTTCTACCATTAAACATTAAAGTCAAATTTCCATTTCATTATAATACTTTCACTTCTCAATTAAAAAAAAAAATGAAATATATATCATATAAATAGATTGCTTGATTATAGTATTTTCACAACTACTTCGTCATTGATCATCTGATGCTGGTCTCGATCCAGTCGCTGCTCCATAATTATTATTCTCAGTTCTTCCATTTATCTCCCCGACCTCTCCTCCTCCTCCCCCTGACATGAATAATTTCGTCATCTCGATAATATTCGATGCTCCCCCTATCCCTTTCGGCTCTCCCGCCTCTCGCCTTTTTCTCTCTATGTTCCTCTTTAAATGTATAATGGGGATCAGCGTAAAGATGAGCATCGCAATTAGAAACATAAAAGTATTCACGTAGAAATCGATGTAGTATGACTGCGTTGCATCGTAGATAGCGCCTATAAAAATGAGAATGAAATAAAAAATCATCTTAAATTATCTTTTAATTATTATGGGAAACAGCCTGCAAACTAATCAGATGGTTTATCATTAAGAAATATAAGCAAAATCATAAAGCCCTGTCGACAAATTGCACAAATTTCATCAATATTTTGTTATTTCTCGATATACGGTTATTTCCTTAGTTTATAATCCTTATTTATTTATTTATTTACTTATTTTTTCGAATTAGTGAAGGAAAATTAATACATTCTTCAAAATTATAAGGTGTTTCATTCACCGATATGACTAAAAATTGTTGGTTCTAAAAAATAATGTTTCACATTGAAAACTTACAACATTTTCTAATAGATATAACTATTATGCTAGTTTTCTATCATTTGAGTATATTTCGAAGGTTAGCAGACCCGGCATTCAAGAGGGATTTTCCAAAAATGAGCGCTTGTTGACAGATTTTAATCAGTAGTGGTGTCGGTAGGTAACCTTCCCAGTCCGCCAGCTCACTATTTTTTTTTTTTTTTTTTGAAGCCGCCCTCTTGAATGTTGTTCCGTTAAGTCTTTAATTGGCCTACCTGCTACCATAGGGCCAATAATGATGGCAACACCGGGTGGTACTAAACAAAAACCCCAGGCTTGCTGGCGAAGTTCTTTACAAATGAGGCTTGTGTTCACTGGGAAAACCAAAGCGTTGAACACGCCATTGCACAAACCAATAACTGGAAAGAAATATTGAATAATGAAAGTAACAATAATATAAAGTTTTTTAACAATGAGTTCTTAAAAATTGCAAAAGATTTTTTTTGTTGTCGAAAATAGTGTTTCATTTAGATAACATTCAAGATTTACAAGAATTATAGGCCTTTAAAAGCAGACATCATTAAGGGAAACGGCAAAGAAATTCTGCGTTAAAACACACATCGTTTGCATGTGATACTGGCTAATCCCATTAGATTAATTTGTGTGTTCTTATCAAGTTAAATTCTTTCAAATAAACATTGAATATTTCAAAATTAGTAATATAAGATCGTAATCATGTACTCAATTTTAATTACATGATTGAAAAGTTGTTTAATATCCAAGTGCCATCTGCCATTACTAATAAATCCCTTTAATGTTTACAGGCATAATGAGACGTCATACAAATTCGTGATCGGAATTTCATGTGCAAACATAATTATATGCATGCCCGTCATTGCACCACATGAATACTTACAAACAGCATAAAATAACATGAGCGAGGTGTCGTGTGCATACACAGCCAAGTACGTCACGAGCCCCATGATACCGCAGCACAGCACATACATGTGAATGAGATCGAATGGACAATGTTCTCCGAACACCCCAGCTGCAATCCTCCCCACCATGTCGGACCCACCCTTCACCGTCATCACGAAAGAAGCTTTTGGTTGTGCGATGCCGAGCCAAGTCATATAATTTACCTATAAATAATAAAACATATAGTTTGTATTCATTATTACGTATTTTATATGCTCTGAATATGAATTATATGAAAATTATCTTTTAAAAAAAAAGTATAAGCCCAATGATTATATTTCAAAAAATTTATGGAAAAAAAAATCATTTCAGTTCAATTCAATTCAAGTTAATTCAGGTCAACATTATTTTTGGTATGGACTTGGTATATAATTATTATGGAATCGCGACCATTCTCCAGAAAAATTACCCCGTATGTTTACACAGTAACAATCTACCCCGTATGGTGTAACAACCTACCCCGTATACGGGGTAGGTTGTTACAAAAAAAAATGTCTTCATTAATTAAGCTGTAGTTAATTAGTGTTTACATGTTTTCAAGTTTTATGTGCCTCAGGTTTTAGCCAACATAATAGGCTAACTACAGACCCAAAATGGAGTGTGTGAGTACTTTTATTAGAATTATCTGGCCCAAAATGTGAATTTTGTAACGTCCATACCCGGTCTCCCCTAACCCCAAAATACCATCGCGTTTAGTTAAATAATATAGGCCTAGTGCGCCTCTTGTAGCTCACGTTATGACGTCATAAATAATGACATATTTTGATGGTACGTCCTTCGTTCAGAGACGCAGGAGTGACAATATGGAAATTCGAGACTGCCACAATTTGTATACTTGACGCGTATTGCTTCTGAAAACATGAATGTATAAAGGTGTCAAATCAAGCCTTAAATTCTCGTAAATATACGTATAGCCTCAATGTTAAAGACGCATCAGCATACGAATCATAACAGTCTTGGCTTTCCACATTCACCATTACTCTGTTACTTCTGCTCATCGCCGGGCAAAAAACTCGCTATGAACAATTCTGGCAATCAGTTCAAAATGCAATATGCTGCTCTTACCAAATGAATGAAAGGGAACACGTATCCTGCTCATCGCCGGGCAAAAAACTCGCTATGAACAATTCTGGCAATCAGTTCAAAATGCAATATGCTGCTCTTACCAAATGAATGAAAGGGAACACGTATCCAATCCCTTTAAAGAGTTGACCGGCCATGAAGATTATGAAAATCGGATCCAACCAGAGGTCGCGATCGAAGCAAAAACACATCATCCTTTTCGGGTTCTTCTCTCTCCTAATCATATCCGCCAACCAACTGCTCTCTGACCCCGAGTCGTCAACCTCATTCACAACTTCATCCTCGTGACGTACCAAGATCGTATCGTCATCGCAGTCTTCCATTATTAATCCGTCGCCAGTGTCCTCGTCGTTGGCAAACGCTTGGGAGTCGGGCTGCTTGAAGACCACAGAGCAAGGAAGACCGATAATGAAGGTTAGGGCAGCCATGACGCGGAACGCGTTGCGGAGTCCGATGGCATCGACAAGAGATTCGACCACAGGGTTCATCGTGAGTGAACCTAAATACATGGAGAAATACGAAAAAATAACAAAATTCATTGTTTAAAAAAATTCGACAGGAAACAAATACGAAGGGAGAAATCGGCATCCTGGGTTATCTTGGGCTCTTTTCATTTCATTTCTAAGAGGAACTTCAGAGGTGAAATTTTAAAGATGAAAGTGAAAATCAATGTCCTCTGGTCCTGGAAACTTAAGGTGGTATTTCACTTGAGGTGAGACACTGAGTCTCTGAGACATCTCTGAGAATCTGAGACGTCTCCATGGCGGGGAAAATTATAAATATTAACATTTACGATTTTCCCACGACTCATGACGCGTCGCGGAGACTCAGAAGACGTCTCTGAGATGTCTCCGCGACTAATATTACTCACACCATTCAAACTAATCTCAGACCCATCTCTTAGCAAGTGAAATACCATCTTTACACCACACAAGCACACATAACCTTGTCTTGAATAGTGTCTTACCGAAAGGAATACCAGCAGTCACGAAGCACGTAGCGAGGACGTGGTGACGGACGGGGAACCACGCCCCTGTCAAGATGAGCGGAGGGTTATAGGTCAGGTTGGTCGCGAAGCCGAACATAATACTGTACGTCAGCATCATCCACCACATGTCACGGACGAACGACGAGACGAAGAGGGCGAACGACCCCAGGAAGACCCCGACCAAGGCACAGGGGCGACATCCGAAGAACGTGTAGAGTCGTGATGAGATCGGGCTACATACGTAGGCAAGGCCAAAGGCGAGGGAGCCGACCCAACCTAAAAAGTGGAAATACGGGCGAAAAGGTCGAAAAGTGCTATTATCAAACGATTTTTGTTGTTGTTGTTGTTATCATATTTTTAATATAGGTTTTCCCGGCCAATTTCATAAATTTATCATCCCTTTTCATTTAATGTGTATTCAAATTCGTGTGTTTGATGCGACAGACTGACTGTAGTCAAACAATTTCGTGTTCATGCTCTCAGATTCGTTTTTAGGCACACAAAGTAATGGTTGCAAAGTTCAAATTTGGATATAGGCATTTAATTTCATTATTTGTGCATTAAAATTAGTGCAAATTTCAGTATACGGAATGAAATGTCGACAGGATGAAGACGAATTTGAATAGTTATTGCCAAATGTATATGCTTATTATGTGAACTAGAATGCGCAAATAGGAAATCGATTACATGATGATTGAAAACGATTTTGACTGGCAACATTTCGATGCAGCAGCCTTTTTTTTTCGAAAATGAATACCTCTAATATGCAGTTGACTGACAAAACAATGAACTTGGCCGGGAAAACCTATTGCTTTTTTATGACTTGTATACTATTAACTATCAAGTTTACAGTTGATGTCTCAAGTAGATCTTTGAATATCGCTACAACGCCACGGATGTACCGATGACAAACCAGTACAGTGATGGAGACATTAAAATAAAATACATGTATCATAATATTCATGTATGGAGGCTTCAGTGTTTTTCTTTACTTTTAAATCCCCATTTGGCAGGATACATAATTAATTATTATGAGGTCCCTTCCTAAAGCGTAAACTCTATCATGGACACCCCCCTCCCCCCCCCCCCTTGCAAGCCATGGTACCAGGTGTTGATTTTCGTGTGCAATTGATTCGAGAGGAATATACATGCCAGACTACTTGTTTTGATAGATGGCCATCGTTACCACTTCATTAATGATTCAGTATACCTAAACATTTTGTTCCACTCCCCCCCTCCTACTGCCCGTGTTGAAAAAGACCTACAATCTTAAAGGAGTTTCTTATATAGGATTATCTCTATCTCTCTCTCTCTCTCTCTCTCTCTCTCTCTCTCTCTCTCTCTCTCTCTCTCTCTCTCTCTCTCTCATACAAAAAGAAAATCCCCTTTTTTCTGAAATTAGTGGACATTTTGGACAGTGCTTTAGTCAAAACATCATCAATGCATAACATACTGAAACAAAATCTGGATTTCACCAGGAAAAAAATGACACTTACTTATCGTGGTCGTTTCATCTGTCTTGTAAACTTCTATGAATGACGGCATGAGCTCGCCAAAGCTCATGATGATGCCAAAGAAAGGGACATTGATAACGAAGCTAGCGAGACACACCATCCAACCTCGTCGGTTCTCGATCTGCTTCAACCGAGTAAGCGGCGAGAATGATTTCCTGGGCGACGACGGTGGGGTTTGACGGCTGAAAGGGTCTTTGACGTTGGTCGGTGATGTTGGCGTTGGGGAGGTCGGTGGCGAGAATGATTCCGCTATTCGGATGGACATGAGGTAGGCTGACTCGGTGGGGGAGGAGTCCCGCGAGAGGAGAGGAGATCGGGTGTCGTCCACCTGACAAGAATAACAGAAATTCGGATAGATTTTTTAAATTTTTTATTTATATATTATATTAGTACTGTAAAATCATTACGTACACTGTCCGTCATAAAGGTGGAATATTTTTTTGCCGCTATAGCGACATGATTTTGCTGTGACTTTAATTTCTTGAATATGTTTGTCCCTGCTTTTACTTTTTGGGACCCTGGCTATATTTTGGATATTCTCCCAACCCTTCACGTGGACCTTTTTCCAAAAAAGTTTTGTCAACCCCCGTGATGCCCATTTTTGTCATTTTTCTCATTTTGGGGCCCCTTTTTGTTTTCCCGGCCGATCAAGCCCCCCTCAGTCCTACCCCCAGGAAACGCGACTGAGGTGTATTGTTTTGTATTGTTCTTTAAGTTAAATCTATATTTCTGGGGACAGGCTAAGGTCTCTTATCTAGGGGAGGGGTTGAAGTAAAAAACTAGATTGGTGAAATTTCGGAATATTTTATTCCATTTTTATGCTGAAAACAAAAGAAATTAAAAACCACATTTAACCCTCAAATAATTATTATCATTTTCCCCTTAAATTTTGTTTAGCCTTGATGACAAGGCTGTAAATAGTCATTATTGATAATACTTTATTTTGATTTATGTTTGGTTGAGATTTTACAATACAATTTAGGGAAGATAGAAATTTCCATGGTGTAAAAATGAATAAAATGAATGTTGAACCCCAATCAAAATAAATTTTGACCCCTCCCCTAGACAAAAGACTCGAGCCTGTAACCATAAATCTAGCTTTAATTTAAAGAACAAAAACAAATCTCCACCTCAGACGTGTTTCCTTGGGGTAGAACTGAGGGGGCCTTGGTGGGTCGCGTGAACAAAAAAGGGCCCCCAAAATAAGAAAAAATGACGAAAATGGCCATCTTCTGGGGGTGACAAACTTTTTTGAAGACAAATCCCCGGGAAGGGTTGAGGGAACGTCCAAGATATACCCAGGATCCCAAAAAGTGAAAGCGGTGACAAACACATTCAAGAAATTAATAACGGAGCAACATAATGTAACTTGAGCCAGAAAAAAATATTCCACCTTTATGGCGAACAGTGTATATCTCATGACTCATAATCTTTTGATTTCAGTTGTTCAATCATTTGTAAAGTGCTTCAAAACAAGTAAGGAATAAAAAAAGGCTTTATAAATTTAACAATTATTATTAATGAGAAAATTAGAGGGGAATGCGAAAGAGAGGGAGGGAGAGAGAGTGAGAGAGAAGAGAAATAGAGAGAGAAAGAAAGAGAGGGAGAGAGATGGAGAGAGAGAGAGAGAGAGAGAGAGAGAGAGAGGGGAGGAGGAAGGGGTCGATTGATTGATGATTGATGATCAATTGATATTGATATTGGCATATAACGTAGAGATGAAGGGAGATGGATAAAAAAAATACAGATTGAGACAGACGGTCATGTGAGAGATGCAAAATAGAAGATCGAAGGGAGATAAGATAGAGGGAGAGGGGAAAGGGGGGTGGAAGGGGAGGAGAGAAGTAAAATTTATGAGAGGAACACAATAATATAGTGAAAGATGAAAAGAATAAATACTTCATAGTTTATCAACATGTTTTCATCATTGTATTTCGTCGACTCGGAGCCACAAAGGTGTCATCTCAATTCCATAAGGTTGGTCTAACATAAAATACAGGGAAATGGCAGCTATAATAAAGAGGGATTACTTGGAACAGAGAGAGAGAGAGGATTAAGTAATGGGGATTGATAGGTGAGAGAGTATCCTGGAGAGCAATATAAGGGGAGAGGGTGCACATCATGATAGAAAACCTGGCAGAGAGAGAGAGAGAGAGAGAGGGAGAGAAAGACGAACAAAGAGTATTTTGGGGAATCATGTTCAATAACATTTTAGTCCTGGGAAGATCTTTTAGGGTGCTATCTCACTTCACGGAGACGTCTCCGCGATGGATAAACAGTAGTAGAGACGTCTCCTGAATTTCGGAGATGGATTTTTTTCATAAATTGTCACGGAGACGTCTCGGAGACGTCTCTAATACCCTAAGATAGATAACCCTAAGATAGGAGACTGTTTAACATATTCCATATAATCAACAATAGGACTAATTAATGAAATTTTTGGTAAACTTAAAAATAAGAAGCTAAACGTCATGATGCTGAACTAAGCAGTAGGTCCCGCAAAGATGGGTTGTAAGAGAATAACTTAAAAGGACAAAAGATCAGCAAAGGAGGCATTCCACCCAAAGTGGAAACAGTTAGATTAATAATGCCTGTTTCTAAAAGATGAATATTACGCATCTAAATTCATGACCAATTGATCAAGAGATAATCGAATTTTTAACAGGGAAAATCACTTGTTCCGATTTCTGGTAATAAAGAAATTGACATGAAAATTTATGTGGACTATATTGCAAAATTGAAATTAAAATACAAAAGACACAATCATTGCATAATGAAATCCTAATGACGAGCATTGCCTTATAACTTCATGAACGCCCTTGTGCCCGCATTAATCACCAATATATGTTTTCGTAAACATTTTCATAGATTATATTGCAAAATTGAAATTAAAAGTCAGAGTTAAGACACAATCTTTGCATAATCAAATCAAAAGTGCAATGCCACTCATTGCTTATAGGGCAGTCCAAGCTATTTGTTCCCGAGGTGCATGGTGATTTTTCACTTTTCGACCACTTTTGTATCAAGTGTGTCGGTGAGGTTTTAAAGGTATACTGTATCATATATCATCGCAAAGAGTATGAAATAAACTTAATGCAAAGGAGGTCAAAAAGTCATTTCAAGGACATATGACGTCACAAGGCTCATTAATATTAATGAAAAAAAAAATGATAAAATGCATAAAAAATGCTATTTTCAACCAATATTTCTAAAGGTTTGTTACAGGAATACAACCAGAAAGTACATATTTTCAATTTCAATTTCATTTTGGCTTCCTCTGGTGAAACTATCACAAACCTAGCACATAACTTTCCATATTTTTATTCTTAATTTAGTATTCATGTCTCAGAAGTAGTCTCACAATGAGATACTGAGCTGATGTAAAATAATGCAATTTTATTATATGTTTCCAAGCAGAGGCGATGGAACAGATTTGAAAGTGGGGGAGGGGGCACAGTGGAAAAGGGGCACTTTTTTCTGAAATGGGGGGCCCCTGAGAACAGTGGCATAAACTGAGAAAATAAATGGATTAGGAGGGTGCCGGAAAATTTGCATTTAAATTTGTGCTTTTGAGAATCTGAATTTTTTTCTACCGTTCATTTTGTTATGTGAAAAATATAATACGAGCACGATGCGTGAGGCAATTTTTTAATGCGTGGTCGCGTGGCGACTGAGCGAGAAAAAAAATGCAATTAGAAAAGACAAAATAAAGACCAAAAAGGGGCATTAAAGTATGGAGAGTGACCCTTTTTAAAAAATAAATTGACCCTGAACCTTTCAAGTAGTCTGAAAGGCTTCGTTTTTAGAATAAAAATTGCCATTTTAAGCTAAGAAAAGGGGCACTTTTAGGGTGCAAGAAAAAGTTGGGGCACTGTGCCCCCCCCCTCGGTTCCGCCGCCTCTGTCTCCGAGCCACAAGGGCACTAACACTAATTAGGCACAAAAAAAAAATGAATTACTAGTGTATCAACTTTTTCACAAATAAAAAAGGCTAGTATAATAAAGTATTTTTTTATTTAACCCCCGAAAAAAACCCCATTTCAATTGATTAGTAAAGTTTTTATACACGTCCAAATCTTACAACGCGATTTACTCGGAATCGCTAAAATGAATTTACGCCCTAATGGCCCCAAGCTGACGGTATCATAAATTAAATTTACGATCATTATAGAAAGTTACAATAACTATCAAATTTTAACATTATGGAAATTTGATATGTTACCTTCAGAAAAACACAGAATTGCTTTTTTTTCACACCGACCATGAGATGGGTTTGCGACATATTTTTTTGCTACCCATAAAAGTTAGAAATTTAAAACATACAAACATAAAAGAAAACAAAAAACAAAAAACAAAATCATAAAGCTGTCTTACCTCTCGTATTCCATCGTTTTTACCCATTGTATAGAATTAAACAAAAATCCGACGTCGTTGATTAGAAGCAAATATTCACATTTATACAATCATCCCTTCGTAGAACATTTTTCATTATTTGTGATGTCCTCTTGTATATTTCCGCACTCGACTTCAGATACGAGGATAGCTAGGCCGATGTTTCCGTTTTTACTAATACGACATCAATTTGTAGCATCAATTTGCTTTTCCATATGTCACACCTCTATAATAAAGTGTCAGACTTGAAGAATCACTGCAATCTTGAAAATTAACATGATTAAGGAGACGTTTTGAAAAGCCAACGCTGCAGTTCATATCACGAAACTAACGCGGCCAGAAAATATAGCAAACTTGAAAAACAGACAGTGCATTTTATTAACAAACAAGTTTTTTTTTTAAATGCTACACAATGCGCATAAGACAGACTGAAGAAAACACCTAGGTATGCTGATGAAATGAATAATTGATTAGTATCGATAGATTTGACAATCGGGCGATCGATTTGTTCTATCTGTAGACAAAGCCTCCGATTCGCTGACGTTACACCCTTGTTGGGGCGGGAGTTAGGGGCGTATTGAGATGAAAGGCGGGGTGTATTGATTCCTTATACAATGTGTCCCAGGAAAAAGGAACCCAGAATTTTGGTTAGTCTATTTTCTCGGTGAAAGCAAGCCAGTAAAATATTAGCAACATTTTGTTAAATCGCGTCATACTGGCACGATTTCAACCCATGGGTAACATTAATTCAACTTTTTCGAATTTAGCATCTAGGCTAAATTTAACCCAATGACGTGAATTTGGGTCTTAAAATTCAATCTTTCCTCTTGTAAGGGCCACGCATCATGAGCAAGCAGACATAGTTTTAAATTTAATTGTAAAAATGAGTTTGCTCCAAATGAGGACAGGATTTGGACGGATGCAACAACCTTGCCTCAGAACATAAAATGAACTGAAAGGGAGGGTTCATTAAAGTTGACCTTTATTGGAGATCACTAAAATCAGTGGTTTATGTATCAGAGTAATCTAGAGAGCATGTAGAAGAAAATGGTACTAACTAGAACTCATATCGATTATTGGAAATTGATTAAAACACTATTTTAAAAACACCTGTCAATCACTCTGGCCACGCCCACTTTCGGTAGGGAATGGAGCGATTTCCTGATGACGTCAGGATATGGAGTTCGGCTCTCAGTGCAGTGCAGCCAGCTAGCTAGCTAGGGCCACCCGGTCGTGTCGTGTTCGCGTGTACGTACCCATGCACTCTCGCAATGCAATGCAGTATGCAGTGTATACGATCTGAGCAGTGATATAATTATATCAAAGCCAATTGAAGATGCTAGTACTAGATGTTCCTATGTTACATCAAATCAGTTTTGAGAAACAGAGGGTAAAAATGTAACATACGAACATCTA
>CALNVZ010003429.1:27691793-27703324 GCA_940671915.1 Paracentrotus lividus | reverse complement strand
AAATATACGGCCTTCGGTAGTCAAAACAGTTATAATAAAATATTAGCCACATGGCTAGGGTGAAGTCGGTAAATCGGGCATTGAGATTTTTTCTCCAATTTTTTATTTTTTTTAAATTTTTTTATCATTCATTTATTGTTTTTTTATTAATTTATTATTTTTTTATTTTTTTTTTATTTTTATTATTATTATTATTATTATTTTTTAAAATTTATTTATTTATTTATTTATTTATTTATTTTATTTTTATTAATTATTATTATTTTTTTCTTTTTGGGGGGGGGGGCTGTTTCATCAATAAAGCCCAATTTAGCACCCCTTACTTTAAGTCGTTTTTAGCGCTCCCTAAGTCAATTGGACGCCCTTAATTGAAACCCCTTTCCGCGTCTACCCAGGGGCCCGCGCCCACTTGCCCCCCCCCCCCCCCCCCCCGACAAGAACCCAAAATCGACCAAATTATTTTTGCCAGTCGTGTTATAGGCCCCATAATGCAAGTTTTTTGTTCAACCACAGGGATGCGGCTTGGGAAATGCATCATCAGTTCTGACTTACTTTGTCAAAAGGAAGCAAGTGAAATTTTAACAAAATTTTAATTAACATTTTGTATTTTAATTTTGCTCTTATTTCTGACCAAATTTCAAACATCTACACAACCTGCTCATTAGGGTACGATGGCAGATCCAACATGTCCAGGATATTCATGAGGGGGGGGAGGTGGCTCAAAATGTCAGATTGTCGTCCTTGGGTCGGGCCCTAATTGACCCACCCCCCCCCCCCATGGATCCGCACCTGAGTTAGAGTAGAGGTAGTCCACTGCATGGACCACTATTACTACCAGCCCTACCAGGGGTTGTAACAACCCCTAATGCTTACCCTCTATTTTCTTCTCAAGGCTATATAATATGCAGTGTTGTTGTGTAACGCAAAAGGGGCGTGTCAGGTACCGGTATCTGAGCTGAGCTCTGAGCTCTTGAGAGAATAACAGAACTCTAGCTCTATGAACAAGATCAGACTCGATCGACATTTGGCCTGGTCGGCGACTCGCAACCCTAGATCTACTACAAATCTCGACATACTGGAGTGTCTTTTTATCTCTGAATTATAAGAGTGAATCGTAGTGTGTAGTTTTCAGGTAATAACCTCATATTGTACTCTATATAAAGCATAATTTGAACTACATTCCATTGATGTGTAGTTTGGACGTTTGTAGTCCCACATGATGTTTTTGGTGTAGGCCCTAGCTAGTAGTTGCCACTATAAAATTTTATGGGGGGGTCATCCCATTAGACGACACCCACGAGACCGACGGCCCATTAGTCCGACACTAGACAAAAAAATGTTTATTTGGACCGACGCTAGCAAATGCCTACCCACTAGACCGACACTAGATCAAACAGGTGCACGATACGACACTACCATGATATGACCAACGAGACCGACATCACAATAATATGACACACGACACCGACAGTAGAGCAATACAGCCACGAGACCGACATTACATGAAGTAGACCACGAGTCCGAAATTGCCGTCATGGCGCGTTGTATTTAACAGCGCCACCTTGTGACCATATATAGACAAGTATTAGTAACAGGATGTCCAAAAAAAAAAATATGTCGGGGATATACGAATCGCGTGGACGAAACAGGCCGCATAACCAGGGGTATCTTGGGAACGAGGCCATGCCCCCCCCCTTCTATCGGGTAGGCAAAAGGAACGTCTAAAAGGCGAAAAGAAAGGGGTGAAAGAGGAGGGAGGGAGGGAAACGAGGGAAGTAATTAAAGACCAAAAGGGTTGAAGGGCAACAGAGAGATAATGAAATGAAATGTAAACGACATAGGTCTACTTTTTTTTTTTTTTTTTTTCTTCATTTTTTTTTGTTGGACATCCTGTACTAATACTTTTGTCTATATATGGTCACAAGGTGGCGCTTGTTAAATATAACGCGCCATGACGCAATTTCGGACTCGTGGGTCTACTTTATGAATGTCGGTCTCGTTGGCTGTATTGCTCTACTGTCGGTGTCGTGTGTCATTTATTGTGATGTCGGTCTCGTTGTCATATCATGGTAGTGTCGGTATCGTGCACCTGTTTGATCTAGTGTCGGTCTAGTTGGCTGTCGGTCTCGTGGGCCTAAATTGTTTACAGTCGTTTCGTTTGCCTATTTTACTTACTGTCGGACTCGTGGGTCGTCGGTCTCGTGGACCGTCGGTCTCGTGGGTGTCGGTCTTGTGGGCTGTACCCGATTTTATGCATGGACATGGTCAATTCAAAATTGACCTTGCACACAGACAAAGAGGATGTTTCATGGTTGGTCCTGTTGACAAGATCCTGCTGGAACATCACTCAACTTGTATGTGATTGAATGTGATTGTGCCAAGTCCTAACTTGGGACTAGGACAGTAGGAGGCATGTAACGTTAATTGTTACAAAAAGGTCTGAAGATTTATTTAAAAATATGACTTAGTGGGCATGATGAGCAAGTTATTATTTTTTTTTCTTCACAGAAATTCATCAGCTTTGATCAGGGAAGTCATACATTTATTCTGGAAGTAGAGAAGAACAATTTTTCAAGGCATGCATAAAATTTTTAAAAATGATGAAATTAGCATAGACTTCTAACGTTAGAGTCTATGCCGATTACCCCCCCCCCCCCAAAAAAAAAAGAAAAAAAAAGAAAAAAAGAAAAAAAAAAAGCATTTGTTACTAAAATATTGGATACAGAGTGAGAAGAATGATATTTTACTGCTTTCTGTTTCAGATTAAATAAATAAGTGTACTTAAGAACACTTGTTAACAGAAAGTTTTTTCTCATGCAGGGAGTGAAAGATGGCTGTTGATCGTGTCCGAGACAAGGTTCCCCTCATATCACCAGAGGGCCAGAGGATGCTGGGAGAAACGACCTCCAAGCAGACTTTACTCCTACGATTATTCAAAGAACAAGACAACAATACATTCTGCGGCATCCACTCCTCCGCCCTCGTCATGAGCGCCAAACGCCTCGGACAGAAATACCAAGATCCTTCTGAGCAGATGCAGTGTTCCCTCGATGACGCTCCCTTCACGGAAGGCAACATGTTCTCATTTGCTGAAACGAAAGGCGTCCTTGATTTCACATCTTGCAATACTTCTGGGGCCATGTTGAATGAAATATACGACCTATTATGCGCTCATGGGTTCCCGGTTAAGAAGGTGCATGCGGATGAAAGCAGCGTTGAGGAGTTCCGGAGGCTTGGAGCCGAAGCGCTGTCACAGGTGGGTTCAGAGAAGGGCCTGATTATCAACTACGATGAGTACCTTTTGGGCCAAGATGAGTCTGTTCGGGGGCATTTCAGTGTCATTGCTGCTTATCATGAGGTATCTGATAGGTTTCTGTTATTGGATACATGGTATAATACTATTGATTGTTGGGTGAAGACTCGGGACCTTTTCTGTTCCATGAATACATTTGATAAAGATGCAGATAAGTACCGTGGTTTCATGATAGTTGGTTGATCATTTTGTCTCTATAAAACTATTGAAGTCTTGCTTCAAATGTCAGTTTGATAGACCGGGTTAAATGGAAAATGATATTTATAGAACACCATCCTGCAAATTTATGCTTAAAGTGTATCTTTCATGCATGCTTTGAACGTCTGAGATATAAACGTGTACATGTAGTTGTGAAGAATACGGTTATTATAGGGCATTATATAACTCATGCTAAGAATGTTGAATAATCCTGTCCTCTGATTGGTCAAAAGTCTGGTCATAGTTTTAGCCATGCCTGGCCAGGGAGGCTGAGCGTTCAATAGTCATCGTTCAATAGTCGTTTTTAATAGTCATTTTTTCAACGGCAGTCAATTGTTGATACGATCCGTGTTTTGTGCGAGCGCAGACACCGTATATTCACAATGCAATAAATTGATTGCTAACATTAGGTTGCTACGGACGATTGCGCAGCTCAGACGGTACGAAACTTTCAAGGCGGTTAATTTGGATTTGTTTACCTTTTTTACGTGAATTTAATGCAACAATGGCACAGGACAGCGTTCCGCAATTCGAACTTTTGGATGAAGATATAGGCCTAGATCAATTGCGTGATTTAATTCATGCAGCAGAGAGTAAGAACACTAAAAATTCCGTGAAATTTGCCGTGAATGTTTAAGAATATCTAGATGTAGCGTGAACGAACTGCCAAATTCAGAGCTGGGTATAAATGTTCTGCAGAGGTTCTACGCCTGTGCTAGGCAAAAAAAAAAAATGGTGAGTTTTTCTTCGGTATATAAAATATATAGTGACTGCCTTAATATTCGGGGCATAGTTGTTTCTAAAGGCTCTCGGGGGCCTTCCATCCAGCTATAACCCCTCGGCAAGCCTCGGGGTCATAGCTGGATGGAAGGCCCCCTCGAGCTTTAGAAACAACTATTGCCCCTCATGTCAGTCACTATATCTATATTAAACAATTAAACAGCTACCTCTTTAAAACAAGATTAAATACTTTGCAACATGACATGTAGAGCAAAATTTATAACCCCTATCTCTTGTCATTCCATGTCACTTTACAAAGTGAATTTATCAGGACCAAGAATAGAATTTAGTTTCAAGCCAAAATATATCTCATTTGCCCAAATTCTGAAATAGACTAGAAATGAACTAAAGTTCAGGTTTAATAGGACAAGAGGATCACATTGTCCGATTAGATCACTGTTCAGAATACAGGCCATTTTATTTGAAAAATTTCTTGCACTGCACAATTTACTTTATTTATTCGGATAATGACAGCAGAGGGTAGGGTCCTATCCAGACAGGGCAGTTGTTTTGGTGTATAAGCTGGTCTAAATCTAAAATCTAAACCCAATTGACCTTCTTTCCTAATTGATGTTTGGTTGAATCATCATTTGCACTGTAAAACTAATTTTCATCTGGGCTGATTGTTGTTTTGGCTATAGTTTCCTCATTTTGTTAAACAGTCATTTTGCTATTTCACCAACTATCAGATAGGCTAAGTGGTGTTAGACCAAGTGGGAATAATATTAGTTAAAAACAAAATAGGTCTAGTAAATATGGGATGAGACCAAACAGACTTTAGACAAAGTGGGAGTAGACAAAGTAGCAATTCATTATTTTTAAAGCTTATTTTATGTATTTGGGATTGGGTTTACTTCAGACTGTGCATGCAACAAATTAGTAAATTCCCCCTCAATCTTCTTATTTTCGCCTTGGAAGTTGTTTTCTTATTTCTTTGTTTTTGTTTTGTGGGGGGGGGGGGAAATAAAATATGCTTTATATTTTTTTTATGCTGTCCATCCACAGAATTCCTTCATGTCTCCAGTTTTTGACACTGAGAGACTTTGTATTTAAAGTAAAATTAAGATTAATGACAAGTATCCATCCATTGAAATTGTGTTAATTCAAGGCGGTTCTGCCAGGCCTTATCCATAGTCTGCACATGTTTGTATGTGCTGATCAGCAGTGGAACAAGATTTCATTATCAAAAGGTACCTAATTCTGTACGTGCACCTCATTATAACAGGCTTGGACTGTACTATGAATTATTGCTGTTAAGATTATCCATCTACGTGACTTACATGTTTCACATGCAAGCAAAGTTTAGTCTGTTGAAACTTCTTTTTCTCTTCCCATAAGACCTCCCTCCCTCCCCTCTGTCTCTCTCTCTTTCTATCCTGTTGTATCTCATTCTAGCATATACAGTCTGTGTAAAAAAAAAATGGTACAGTCTAAAAAAAAATATTTAGGTGTGAAATATTTTCAAATAATGTGTGTATGTGGCACCAAAATAAAGCCAAAAGATTTTCCCTGCTGATGCGCTTTGTTCTGTACAATTTGCTTTTCTAAAACAAAAGTTATGCTAGATTTTGTGCGACGAGGAACAAATCGAAATTGAGCACTTCATGACCATTATGCGAAACCTATACACAAAGGCATGGGACGGCGTGCGAAAAATCGATTTTTCTTGATTGTAGAAAACTAGTCATATATTTCAAAAAGTACAACACCAAATGTGATGAAAAAAATTGCAGGTGAAAGCCTGATCTTCCTGCTTTATGAAAATACCAAACAATATCAGGCTGTGATTAATCTTCATACCATAAAATAGTGTTTTCCACTTGTACCATTTTATTTGACACAGACTGTATATCCAGAGGCGTTGATTCATTTTGTGAATTCAAAGTATTGGTATGGCTCGCCCCACCAATGCTTTGAATTTACGAAACGAATTGACGCCTCTGGATATATGGATACACTATATGATATCCTACCACTGTTGTTATAATATTTGTATATTTTATTGAATTGCTGTTATTTAGCTATTTACAAGAATTCTGCTGTAACTAAAATGATTTTGTTTAAATTGTAAATCCACATGATAGTGGTATGACCTCTTTTGAACTCAATATCATTCCTCTCTTTATCTATTGGTATTATACAGGACTTTATATTTGGACAGTTACATGTACATAATATATTAGTGTAGTTGTATTGTTATAATATTATCAATATTACTTTTTGTATGATGTGATCCGACTAAAAGTATACATACCATGACAGGACAACGACGCCCTGCATAATAATCCCCTAGGAAAACTATCCCTCAAAAATAGGGTTAGGGTTAGGTATAGAGTTAGGGCAGGCACAGATCCAAGATATCCGAATTGAATGCAATTCTCGGACCCCATTGTCTGGGGACAAAAGCGGCTCTATTATGTTTACGCATGGGCCCGATACTTTTATTGCATGAAATCGGTCTGCGTCCACTACTTTAGGGGGTAATTTTTTTTTGTGGGGGTAGATGTCCGGGAGTAATTGTCCAGTTTGTAGTTGTCCTAGAACCACACTGTACTTGTACAGTGTTGGCCTACTATGAATACTTCATACAATTATATATATGTTTATGCAGTTGGTTTTAATGTATATTTTGTTTTGTTTGTAAATGACAATCATTCCAAATGAAGAAGTTTAAACCAATGATGCTTGTAAATAGTTTCACTTTCTTTATGTTAACTAATCAACATTCCTGACTAAATAGATTTCAAAAATATGAATTTCATGTTGCCTACATATTTATTATCAGAAAATTCCAGAACTGCATTCTTGTACATAATCACAATGATGCATTTCACATTCATTGTACTGGGTGTATCAGAAAAAAAAAGGAAACCCAATTTCGATATGATTAAACAGTGGCGGATCCAGGATTTGAAAATAGGGGGAGGGTGGGGGCGCCACCGAAATTTTCTGATTTTAACATGTCAGTGAGCAGTTTTCAAATTATAGGGGGCGTCCTCTGCGACTCACCAGGATCCGCCACTGGATTAAACAAAAAAATCCATCCATCGATCAATTAAAAGTCGACAATCATAGTACCTAAATTGGGAAGTAGTACCTCCGTCCACTAAGGCATAGAGCTAGATGCGGAAAGCAGTTTCCCATTCATTCAGCTCAGGAACCTGTCTGCATATTCTTGAAAGGTTCTGGTGAGGCCTACTTTTTTCCGTTGTTCCCAATCCGTATACCATGTATACCTAGCGCTTCGGCACTTTTGGAAGAGGTTAGGGTTGTAGGTTTTTTGGTCAAGGAATGGATGCTCAACAGTAGTTCAGACACCTTTTCCTTGTCTGTCGCGAAAGATTGGAAGCGTTCACGCGAGTACTGTTAAGACCAGGTGCTTCGCAGAAACAAATGATTTTGAAAATGTATAAACTTTATCATTCCTGGCTCTATGAATGCAGAAACATTCCTTATGTTCGGGAACAAGAAAAATAATGACTGGTATCTTTCAAGAATATACGGAAAAACAATTAGGTCTGTACTCTTTCATAATTTATGTTGTCGGTGATGTTTTCAAATTTGAAAAGTTGTCTTTCTTCTTGAGGTAGGCTGCATTTATATTTGTTATTAAACAGTGCAATATGAGAGAACTGCCGAAAAGCCATGTCATGTCATGAATGCGCAGAAATTTCCACTTTTAAAGTAGTCGAATTAGAACGAAGAAAATAATATATCGATCATTATCATATATCGGTGGATTTATAAACATATATCTAATATAGTGGTATAAAATTATTAAATGTATAAATCGTGCACCTTTTGTATTATGTTTCAATTTGTAAGAAAGCGAGTTGGAATTCTTGTAAGCCAATAAAAAACGGAAGAGAAAAAACTAGTACGCGAACAAGATTTACAGAATAAGAAAAACAATGATGAAATGGTGATGGTGATGGTAATGATGATGGCGACAATGATGATTATGTTGGTGATAGTGATGGTGATGGTGATTATAATAATGTTGGATTTTAGAGCAAAAACACGAGTATAACAAATAAGGACTTGATTGCCAAGGGTGGATAAATGCCTTGGGTACGTAGGCCCTACGTCAAAAAGTATAAAACCACAATGCTGATATTGCGCAAATGACATGAACCTTTCAAAAAGAATTTTCAACATAATACGGGAGGAGGATAACAATCAAATAATAATTGAATACTTATGAAAATAAACAAATCACCATGAACACATTCATCTTTTATATTTAACACGACGGGCACAACCATCTGTATTAAAAAAAAAAAGAAGAATAAATTAAAAGCAATAGTAACACCCAAAATAAGGATCAAAAGTAATGCTGGGTGATACAAGTAGGACAAGAGCCACTGGCGTAAATCCCGGGAGGGGGGGGACTACAGTCGCCCACCAGAATTTTGGGGAGGGGGGGGGGATGGCCTGTAACAACATCCCCCCCCCAGTTTTTCAAGAAAAAAAAATTGTAAAAAAAGATACACTAGCATAAGCGTGTTATTGCGTTAAGCTGGTGTATAAGTTTTCCGGGGAGAAAGAAAAATTTTTTTGATTCACATTAAGATAAATTATGATAGATTGAATCCAATAACTATAATAAAGCAAATTATAGTACTTGAAAATCTCGTTTTAGTGTCTTTATATTTTATATATAAGGATAAAAAGATAAGTCGGGGACCCCTCTCAGAGTTAGCGCTCACGTGGAAAACCAATGGGATTTCTCTTTGTTGGGTGTTACACACAATTCGTTCGCCTAATTCACGCCGTAAACCTCGGGCGTTGACGAACTTGTCAGCAGAGGTCTAACGGCAGTTGGAATTGCGCTATATTAAACTTATAAAATGAAATGCCATCAAAATATTTGAAAGGAATGTCACAAGATCTCTCAACACAAATCTTTTAGTGTAATGTGGACAACATGTAACTACATTTGATCGTTTTTATGCCAATGCTTTTTTTTTGCTACCAAAACATACACCAGGTGTTAAAATAGCGCTTCAATACTAAAAATGCCTCCTTTTTTACTACCAAAAATCCCCAAAATTCCTCTCGGCTGTCGCTTGCGACCTCGCACTAAGTAACAAACAGTAACCTAAGTATATAAAGGTTGGATCCAATGCCCTTCGTCTAAGGGACAAACCTTTATAAAGGGTGTTGTAGACAGTCAAAAACATTAATGTATAATAGTTGTGTGGCGGGCCGTTGGTGAAGGCTTGGGCTGCAGCATACATTTCATAGCAAAGATGTAGCTAGGCCTACGTGGTTTTTGTTTCTATCTGCTGTTATTAACAAAGGATGTAAAATTTATCTCTAAATGGATAATATCAATTCTACTCTATGGTAAACATGGTAAAGTAACGAAGTATAAACAATGTGTGGCATTGATACGTAATTAAGACAGGCGCGTCCATTATCATAAGAAGGGCCGAGACGCAACAAAGATAAACGTGTGGAAATACGGCTGAGAAGCGCAGAAATCTGTACAGCTGACTGCAATACAAAAAACTCGCGTAAGAAGACTTCCCCTGCATTATCGAACTGGCTTATCGCCCGTCCGGTGAGGAGCAAATACTGGCGTGGAGGTGAAAGAAATATATGAACTTTTCTCATGGTTTTAATTATAAGATGCTTTCAGACCAGAATGGAGGGAAAAGACATTTTGGAAACGCCCTATACACATGGATTGTGCTGAGTTGTATCAGAACCTTTGTGATTTTATCATTAGCATTGATGCCTCCACGCAAGAGATCTATCGCCACAGATCGCCGTTTGGCATTATTTTCTATGTCGATATGCGCAGTGATTGCGTAAAACATTGACCAAATCGCAGAAAAAAAAAACCTCTTATAATAGTTCAAAGTGACAGGACTTTTTTTTTAACCAAGTGAAATAAATAACCATTAATGGAAAGCTGAGAATTCAACCTTTTAAAAACCGTAGCTGATCATTAAAGCTGTAATATAATTATGGCGTCATTGAGGAGCAAGACTTTGAAGCGCATGAGCTGTTCTGGGCTCAAAATTGGCAATATTGTACAGGAATATGTTCCCTGACCCAGGCTTTTCGAAATTGATTCAAGTGACAGGACTTTTTTTCCCCCTTTTGCCAATAAGTATTACCCCTATTTCTGAAAATTCAGACTGTGAAACGTACTCAATCAAACTGAATCATTTCTTATTGAAAGGGTAGTTTGCTCGCCACATTAAAGAATAATTAAATGAAATAAACTGTCCAAAAACAGAAAAAAGTAAATAGGAGCTGTTCGCTTTTTGCATAGAGATAGGTACAGCCTCTATCTCTTAAGTTTACAAACTAAGAATTGATATGCGATAAATTTGGTCGGGCTTCGTTCGCTTCGCTCTCGCAGCTGATACTAAATAGGATCTAATACTGCATCAAATAATGTCTTCCCTATTTTTAGCTTTAAAATTTCGGGCCTCGCGCTGCACTCCGCATTACTTATTCCATTACTAAAGTGAACAGGAATCAAGGCAGCCATTATGATTCTTAAAAGCATACATTCAAAGACAAATTTTATTCGTATCCCCTCTATCCCCGAATACATTTCTCTTTAGATCTATGCCTCTGATCTAAAGTGTACGTCCCCCTTTCCAGAAAAAGTGCCCTTTTTATCGAGACCCCACTTTCAAATCCGTTCCGCCGCCTGTACTATACATTTTTGGTTTTGTTTTATTTTTATTTATTTTTTTTCTCGCTCCCGGATACTATATAGGACCTTTAATGCACCGTGAAACAAATCCAATTTCAGCTTAAAATTTTCGGCTCGCGCGCGCTCCGCGCCCGCTGATACTAAATAGGAACTATAATGCACAAATATCTCCAACAAACTTTAAGCTTAAAATTTTCGGCTCGCGCTTCGCGCTCGCATTAGTTTTTCCATTACTAAAATGAACCGTATATAATAAATGCAACCATAAGCTAAAAAATCATACATTCAAGACAAATTCTATTCCCACCCCTTCCTCTCGCCTCTGATATATGGGTATTAAAAACGTTCCTTGTGTCACTAGTGCTTGTGTAAGTCAAACAAGATCGCGACAAGTTGGCAAATTATTTCGGCTCATCCCCCCCACTCCTCGACACGGATTTACGCTGAGCACGTCATACAAAAAATCCTGAAAGAACAAAAAGAGAAACGAGAAGAAAGGGAATGTGAGAGAAAATAGAGAAAGAGAGAGAGAGAGAGAGAGAGAGAGAGAGAGAGAGAGAG